>CM021100.1:806692767-807385995 GCA_007115665.2 Sequoiadendron giganteum | reverse complement strand
GCCAAATAAAAGAATATTCCTTTACAATATTCCCTGTGCTAGTGGAGGGGTGAGGAAAATTAGTAACTTGCTAATTAAAACTAAGTTTAATTGTGCAAGTTGAGGAATGTGAGGATATCCGTTAAATAATTAGTTTATTTAATGAAAAAGGGGTTTTAAATGACAATTAAATAATTTAGGATTATTTAATTAAATGAGAGGACTTAGGAGGTTTCAATTAAATAATTTGATTGATTTAATTAAAAAATATGAGAGGTGAAGGTGAAAGGGGGTGAATAAACCTAATTAAGTCAATTAGATTAATAGATGAAAATGATGCATTTAATTAAATAACTAGGATTTTCTAATTAAACAGGAAAAAAGGGGTGGGGAACCTAGCTCTATTGGCTAAAGCATCCTGATGCAAGCAAGAGGTCACGAGGTCTAGTCTTACCCCAAACCTGTGGTACTAGAAGTTGTTTCGTACCACCGCCACTGATCACATGAAAAAATTTTACCAGGTGCATTGCAATTTATAGGGCGATGGATACCCGACCGATTCTTGTAGTCTAAAAAAAATAGGCAAAAAGAGGATGAATATTGGGATGAAATGATGTTAGCGATCAAATTCAAGTGTGTAGTATCACTTAGTATGTTTTTAAGTGTCTAGATAACCAAATTATTAATTGAAACAATCTACACCCAAAGCAATATAGATTGTTGTCATTTGTATTGCATATCCAAATTATTAATTGAAATAATCTACACCTAGAGAAATTTAGATTGTTGCATAGAACAGATTCCCGCATCCATCTATCTTAGAAACTTAGAGAAACACCAAAATTAACAGACATCACATAGATAACAACCATAGGCAAGATATGAATCAAAAGGCATGATAATGAAATGAGAGGGGGAGGATTCTACTGCATGAATCCCTAATCCAACACCTGGGATAAAAAGGCTTGAACTTATCTATACCTAATACACCTTTGGAGTGGATTGCTGGAATAATTTTATAGAGAAACCATATCTTTTACTCCATCTACTATCTTAGCATTCTCATCCATCCTTATCAAACCACACCAAGTTCAATCCATCTATCTTGAGGGTGTAGATGGGTTGTAAAGGCCCTTACCCCTAAGCTTGATTACAAGATAAAAATTTAAGGGATACAAAATTGTTTAAAAGGCCCTTGTTACTTGAACCTTAAAAAACTATTCCCTTCTAATATTAAATGTATGTATATGTGAATGCATATTTATGTGTATGTGTATACAAATATACATATATATGTATGTATATGTATGCATATGTATATATAAAGAGATTTTATATTTCAAGCTCAAAAAACAAAATGGTACACTTGTTCTACATAAGGGGACAATAAAGATAAAGAAAGTTACATTTTTCATCTAAGACAAGAGGAAGCTATGAATTGAATAGTGGAATCACTTATCAGGAATATTACATACCAGAAAGGGGGCAAAACCTATTTTCTTAGAAGTATTAGCTACTCCTCTACTTCCCCATATGACCTTGCTACTAGGAGAATGACAGTAAAATATTCTTGAGTGTTGTGGTAGGACGCAATCACCCTAAACTTGTTTGAAGCTCAAGGGACAAGTCTAACACTCTTTTCCCTCTTATTGTTGCTCGCAACCTCTTCTCCACCGACACACTTTTTCAAACCCAACATTGTCCCAAAATACCTCCCATATTCCATTTCAATAATTACAAACCCTCAAAACTCCAACTCAACCACTACTCCACTATGCAGTTGACTGTAGTACTAACAAACTATCAAAAGCATGAAATTTCAAAACACGGGTTCAAAATTGAAATATAATTTCCCTAGAATGCATGAATGAAAAATTTGAAAGCATGAGGAACACACATGAACCACCTTAAACCCTCCATCAAGTTATCCTCGACATGTTCCCTTGCCATATCCTTGCATGTTTCCCATCTATAGTCACCCTGTAGGCTTTAAGAAGTTGCAAAACCAAAGATCCATCTTTCATTGCCCAACAAAAAGATTAGAGTTGGCATTTAATTTTTATCCTACTTTCTCTATGATTGTCTTTTTTTTTATCACTAAATTTTACACATAATTTTTTTTTGTTTCCCCAAGAAAATTGCACAATCCAATCTAAAATGCACATTTTATCTTTTTTGAAGAAAAATAATTTCCAATGCTCAAGAAAATTTAGAGTTGGCATTGCATATTTTTAAAGGCACAACTATTGATGTAAACTAATATGTAAAAATCCATAGTGAACACATTAGTCTCTATCTATAAGGCATGGACTAACAAATTGATGCCATGGCCTTCATTTGGTGTTTCTTTAGCTGCACTTCAAAAACCATACATTATTCTCTTGAACTTATTGAGAGGATATTTTATGGTATGGTAATTACGATAGCATCATTAACTCACTTATTATAAGATATTTTATGTTAATTTAATTCAAAATTGGAGATGGTTTTACTTAGGAATGACATCAAGGGTGAGAAGTGGAAGTTGCAGTGCCCCTCCATTCTCATCGTGGATGTGTAGGTAGTTTTTCTTTGGAACTTGGAGATGAAGGTAAAATAAAAGGGATATTTAATGGTATATGCTAATGATGTTAAGCAGTTGATGTTGTATATTATGAATTATGAGGACTAACCCTATCATGAGCACTATGTGATCATCATGTGACTGATCTTATCCTTATTAGTATGTAACTAATTGTTAAATGTGTTGATTGGATTACTGAGTGATGTTCTTACTGATGTGTTTGGGTGAAAGGGATAGTGTCGCATCACTCGCCTATGAGTACCCTACGATGCTGTGATTCCCTTTCACATTGTGTCTGTTTATATAGATATGTATATGTACGATCATTTTTTGTGCTACAGGTGCAGGTACTAGGCATCAACTCCACTTGAATTGACAAGTCTAAACATGCCTTGAAACCCAATGGATCAATTGATTGGAGATAGCACTTGATCCCCTACCCTAGCCATCATCCTTGAAGAGGATGATTATTTGGTTTGATACCCTGTCAGTTTTTTTAATTTGTCAATTTGGTCATTCGATGTTGCTTGAGGTCTTTCTTTTCGACCCTAGTTAGGTTTCAATTAATTGATTGGCATTTGGTTTATTTAATTTAAAATTATTTGATAAATAATTTTGGTTATTTGATGCATTAAAATAAATTATTAAGTAAAAAGACATTTTGATAAATAAATATAAATATATTTATACATAATCATAAGTTTATAATAAAATAAATTTATAATGTAGTGTTAATAAATAGTAATAATATATGCAAATAAAATTAAATAAATAAATTATAATAATACAATAAATAAATAAAAAGATTATAAAATTAGGTTATAAAACTAATTATAATATGTAAATAAGTGTAGGGTAAATGATTTTACCCTGAAACCAAGTGTTTAATTATACTACTTCATAAATATTTCATAGTTACGAAAATTAAAATTTCAAATGAAATATTTTAATTGACGGTTAATTTAATAAATCAAAGCTAATGTTAATTGGTCTGGAAATTAGTTGGAAATTCTCGTACAACAAATATTGCTTTGTCTTTTTGGTTTGATCTCTCACTTACAAATGCTTGCCCATGTTTATGATTAATTTGTTTGATTTTTCTTTTTGTTTTCTAAAAGAAAATGGTTTATTGTCTATCTTGGTTGTGAATGAAACAAACTTGAACTACAACTTTTGTCTTCATGAATTTACTTGAGATGATCTTGCAAAAAAATGGTTTCTCAATGACCCCAAAGAATACCTTTTCTCCTATGTATGCAATGTTAATGGTGCATTTTATCTTTGGTTTTCATTGTACTTGTTTTTCTTCCTCTATCAATTGTATTTGTAGACAAGTTTCTAAAATATTTCATTTCAATCCCATTCGGTGCATATCCTGTAACCATTGCATTCCATGCCATGACATCTTTTACACCTGTCAAGTACATTAGTGATTATTGGCATCCCATTTAGTCACCTTTCTTTCAAGAATTTTATTAAACATTTCATACACCTTCACTTTGTGCTCTATCATGCCTCATATAGTGCTTCCCATTCAATTTTAATGCATTTTGCATATATCCTACAAACACTATCCTTCATTTGATAGCATTTATTTTCAAGATTTCTATCAGATGGTTCACCCATGTTGTTTGGAAGATAATATGAAATGAGCTAGTAATTTGGGCTCCCTTGAATGATTGTGAAGGGCCAATCTCAACCCAAAAGTTGTCGAAGGTATATAATGTGTCTCAAAAAGAAGCTTTGTCATCTTACCATGAGACTGGTTTGGATTACAAAGGCACTTAGTTACTAAAATGGGATTCCCAACCTGCTCTTTAGTGCCCATTCATTGAACCTGGTAACACCAATAGATCAGTTTGTAAACTTGATTTGTATCACCTTCCATACCCGAACTTTGCATCGCAATCTATATTTCCTACAATCACAAATTCCACACATTAAATCCCTTCTTTTTTTTTAAAAGACATTCATAAATATCGGATGTAAATAAAACCATTATTCAAATATTATAACACAAATTTATCATAAATAACATGCTTTCCAAGCACATTATAAATCCTTGCATGATTATCTTCTACATATACCAAATTACCAAACCATCACACTCATTAGATAATCACAGAATCTCAAAACTCTACTTTACATTGCAACCCGATACCCGATACCTAGTACCTAGCTTTACCCATAAACTTTCCTAGACTTCAGTTTTACTAGACTTCCATCTCTCTCGGGCTTCAAATATCATACTAGAATGCTTAGTTCATATCCTTATTACCTTTCCCACCTTTCAAACATTCTTGGTTCCCGGTATCAAATACCCGCAACACTTTATTATGAAGTACTCTTTAATCAAATATTTATTTTACCTTTTTTTACTTCCGGTGATCTTCCAACTAGCTAGCTTGTACCATAAGAGTTAAAATATTTTGTTGGGTCCCCAATCCTTACAATCTTGGGGAGTGTTGTGAGACCACACAACTTGCAACCAATAAAACCAAATTTAAACAAAATTTTAAATTAAATCACCAATTGTAAATTATAATTTATGCATATTTTAAAACAATAACCTTTACCTTTACCTAGATTCTAGCATAGAAAGTAAAAATCCCCCAGAAATATTTGTGTGTGCTCTGATTAATTTCATTTTTTGGAACCCAATAAAAAATAATCAGTTCATTGATATTGAACTACATAATATGGTAATCCTCCAAAGCCAACCAGGGATAGAGCCTTGCTACCAGTCAAGCATCCATATCCCCGACAAGGTTATCTTTGTAATTCCCCCAAACACAAATCTAATTCCAACCAGGTGTCTATACCCTCGGTAGAGTTATTTGGATAGCCTAAAGACTTGATCTTTCTCTTCTTCTTTTTTTTAGATATAGCAATGATAGCTCATTTTCAACTTGCAGGCTGTGAAGCCCACTATTAGATTGGGAATTACAGTGGTAGCAAAGGTTAGCTTTTGATTTTTTATTCAATGCAAATCCCTTCATCAATTCACCATTTCCCAAAAATTCACTTGATAATTCCTTGTTGGTGTGTGTTTTCGGCTAAATTTTACCACCTTATGCCAAATCCTAGCTAACTACAAACTGCTATGTGTTAAAATATATGCATAAATTAAAATTTAGCAACAAACAATTTAATCACCAAATTAAATCTAAATTTAGAAAAATTAGTTACCACCCTTTCAATAAAATCTTATGGCAACCACTAAAATTTCAGCTAGCACTTCCGATTTGACGACGTTGCACCTCATTAATGGATCAAGATTATCATGATTATATCAAAACATGATCGCATTATTCTTCATTAAATTCACATGCCTAAATTTGCATGTCTCATTTATTTCCACTTATCTGGGTGATGATGTGTACTACCTTACTGGCTTCATTCTACTTTCCGGTCTACACACACCAACACCTCCACAATTAATGCATCTAAAAAATAATAATTTAAAAAGACCACTATTAACTTTGAAATATTCATCTTGTTTGATTTGCAATCTTCCTACTAGTCAACTTTGAAGCAATTTATCACCAACAATGTGTAAATAATTAATTTTATTTAACCTTCTATTTTGAAAACAATTGTCTAGTTGCAACCTTGCTTACGATTTCCAAGACTTCACTTGAGGTAACTATGTACCACAACTCTCTCATGGTTTTCTATAAATTCTAAATGTCTTCTTTCTAAATTCTTCACACACTTTCTTAGCTTTCATTTCTAGTTTTGCATTATTTTGCTATGTTTATTCTCATTTGCTTCTAGGCCATGGATACTCCAATTTGCTTAAGCTGCTCTCGCCGCAAGAATGTTTTCTTAGGAAGTATCACATCGCAAAGGCTTGAAAAGGTTTTCTTCATTAGGACTTCTAGTTTTACTATACCAAACTTGTGATTAGTCCTTGGGGAAAAGTATGTAGAATCCAACCACTACTTTTTCTTTTACTCAGACGTGGCTTCTCATTTTGTAGCATCTCTTCTAGATATAGGGCTTTCTATGGAAGATGTTTGCTCGGCTGCCAATATGATAGTGAGACCTGAATACTTGGAGAATCTGAACACTATTTTATTTGTGGCATACCTGGCCATAGGAATCCCCTCAATGGATTGGGGTGATCCCACAATACTAGTTTACAATTTTTGGCCAAACTGGACACTGAACTGATTTTTTTAACTAAATCTTTACTTTCGGGCTCCTATCATGGCTAAACCGTGAGGAATTTGAAGATGATGCAAACTAGTGATTTGTGAAGTTTTGTCTATAAATTCTAAATATATTTTTTTCAAAAAATTTGGAATCAGATTACACTTTTTTTTTCATCTCCTTCAAAAACTAGTTTTTATTAGTAAACAACATTTTTAAGGAGTGATGCTCACCGTATACAACATAATTTTTTTTGTATGAAGGATTAAATTCTATTTTTTTCAAATTTAGATTTGTAACTACGATATCTAACCAGTTCATTTGGTTTCATAGTGTTTTATTAAATATTTTTTCCTTAATCAATTTTCGAAGTCAAACCAATTACAATTCAGACATAGGCGGACTGTATACAACATAATTTTTTTGTATGTATTGAAATTCAATTTTATTTTTTTAATAGATCAAGGACATCAATACCCAGTCTGAATATATATTTTTTTAAAAAAAAGTTGATAATCTTCCATTTTTCCACATGTGCAGAACAGAGAACTTGATTTTTGGTGAAAAACCTACATCACAAGAAATAAAAAGTAAATATAATAATCAAATTAAATTTAATGAAAATTATACTTTTTTGGAAGCTTATAATAAGGACTACATAATTACAAAAAATAAATTTTAAATGAATACATTTGATCCCCCGAAAGGTAAATCAAAAGTGGTTTTTTATCAGCATTTTGATAGGTGTAGAGGAGACTTCACTATAGGTATGGTTTAAATCTAGCAGGTTTCTATCCAAGGGGGCTTGGTCTAAGGTGGTTTGATCAAACCCTTTTCAATTTGAATCCTTTAAATGGAAATTTTCAAGGCTTAAATCATTATGTTCCCTAGAAATATGTGATTTCAGCAAAAATCAAGATCTCCCAGAAAGTGTAAACCACTATTGTGGCAGCACTGATGATATTCCTCGATTCCTGGAGCATGGGGAAGTAGTTCCTCTTCAGCCTTTCCTCTCAGACCTACACATTCAAGACTTTGAAACTCACCAGGAACTTGCCTATATAGGGTATTTATCTTTGATAGATGAGGCATCTCGTATCGACTGAATGGTTACCACCACCTGCAGCTAGGCTTACTCTTTTTTGACTTTTTGATCTTTTGAAATAAGAATTTTGATACTGATGTATATACGTGATGCACACACACACACACACACACACACATATATAAAGCTCTTAGTACTTCTTAAAGCATGCATTTATTGTGTATGGTTTTATCATTTTTTTATTTCACTGTATCACTTTACAAATGATTAGATTAACTCTCATGTATGCAAGATAAGTTAAGCAAAATTTACAAATTCAAGGGCCAAAAAGAAAGAAAGAAAAATAAAAGGAAAAGCAAACAAAACAAAACAAACCCAAAAAAAACTAACCCTAACTAACCATACTTCTAATCTAACAGGCGATTAACCCTAACAAAACAACTAATTCTAATTTCCATGACTATTTCCATCATCATTTTGGTACGAATTACAACACACTTAGCAATGACTCGGCTCATATGTATGAAAATGACCTCATTAAAGATTGATTACACACACTTCATCTGATGCAACCATACTCTACCTTCTTCCAGCCCCGGTTCATGGTTGGTCTCTATACTCTGTTCATTCCCATGAACGGTTGTGTCCATTTTTTGAATTTCTCCACCAAAAAAATTCATGTCTTTGGTCTTGTATTCACTTTGCACTTTATTAGACCAAGATATATCACAATTTATATTATCATCAGAGACAGAAAAATTTAAAGAATGATATTTTGTATCTTGCATAAAATCAAGAAAATTTCCCTTTTTATCTTGTAATTTTTTTGTTTGGGGTAAAATATACGCGTCTCTCGCTCGATTTTCTCACTCCTTTTCTTCATTTTTGTTTTCCACGTATAAGGAGAATGATGACTCATTAATTTCATTTCCTCATTTCTGATGAGATATTTTGAAATCTCAATAGTCTCATTTATTTTCCTACAACGTGTTATGATTTTCATTATAATAATTGCAGTTATCCAACTGTTTTGATGTATTAGCTAATTTTTAAATATTTCCAGTTCTACTAGGGTTGCACATAATTTTCACTAACGTTTCTTTCCTTCTAGTAGTTAGAACTTATTTTGTTAACAAAATCACTTTACACATGGCTAAGCTTACCCTAGTTACAAAAATTTCACAATCAAGTTCACTGTGATCAGTTCTATCTTGAATTCTACATTTGATGACTCTACCAAAAGTGGGAAAACTCAAAGGATAAAATCTCTCATTAAAAAATTTCAAAATTTTCTCAACTTCCATACCAAAATACCAACTTGTATTCAATTTCACTTTACAAGCTTTATTCCTAAACTCAGAACTAGATAAAATTTTAAAATATGCCCTCCTTCTAGTGCCAATTCCTGTTGATGATGATTTCACTTGCAAGAATAGGGCAAATAAAAATATTCATAGAAAAACCGCAAAGAAGCTTATCCTTCTTGAAAGATATGGAATAAGATAATCTCAAGGGGAAATTTTCCTAAACAAAACAAAATATTGACTCGGTTCAATCCCAAGTCTCCAGTAATCAGGTCATGATTGTACACTAGGTTCACTTTAGGGTATGATGTGATTTTTCTATTAATCTCAAAGAGAATATTTTTTTTAAAATCATATATACTAGAGACTGGGTTTTCAATTTGAATCTTAAGAACAAGTATCATGAAATCAAAAGATTTGAAATAATATTTCATGAACATCAACAATTTCATTTGTTATCAATTAAGTAGATTTAGCTTTAAGAATTCAGAAATTTTCAATATAAAAATGAAATATTTTCAATAAATTTCATCCATTCATCTATTTTTGGAACATTTTCAAAATTTAAGCATCTATTCTAAAATAAAGCATAAAAAAAATACTAAAAATTAAAATTTTCTCCCGGTTATTCTCCACGCATGCCCCAAAGAATTAATTAAATCAAAGAAAACCACTTTATACTTCACCATATTTCTTCATAGCTACATATAAAATGGTGTGAGCTATTAAAGAGAGGTTTTTAGTTTGGACAGTGAGTAGGTTTTGCATGCACCCTTAAATGGTGCAACATACAGTCTTGTTTGGTTGAACTAACAAAACCAGATACAAAAGATTTCGGAGATAGGTAGCTATCAAATTGGCTCTAATATTAATCAATGTCTACATGCATACAATTTTTTAGACTAGAATGATTCAAAAAATAGGAAAAAGGAACAAAACTTAGAGAAGTTTTGGCTCTTCCGACATCCACAAATTTTGAACTTGACTTTAAAAAAGATATACTCTAGCCTATTATAGAACATAAGGCATAGACAAGATAACACAAATACATGAGAGATAATCCAAGGCACCAATCATATCAAGGCATGTGGAAGGTAGGGATTGACTAGGAAATTACAATTGAAGTCAATGAAGATCAACTTCAATTGCTCATTGAAGCTCTTCGAGTTTTATTCTTTTATTATCAAGGTTCCTTCTTGGAACCAAACCAATATTCTCATTTGAGTGTAATAAATTCCCATATATTTAGAATGATCTATTGTAAATTCAATTCCTACACTCTAGGTTCATTCTCGGTTTGAACATTCCAGGAATAAATAACTTCTGGAATGGGTACACTTCTTTTCCACATGCTTAAACTCCAGAGTTTTGGATTCTCGGTATCTGGCATTTCTTTGCAACAAAATTTATTCCATCACGAGTCTCTAAAGTCTATCATTGAACCTGGTAACACTAGCGGATCATTTTGCAAACTTGATTTTTCTTACTGTCCATACCCGAAATTTGCATCACAATCTGTATTTTCTGCAATCACAAATTCCACACATTAAATCCCTTTAAAAACAAACAATCATAAACATCTCATGTAAATAAAACCATTATTCAAATATTATAACATAGATTTCTAATAAATAACACACTTTCCAAGCACATTATAAATCCTTGCATGATTATCTTCTACATATACTAGATTACCAGACCATCAAACTCATTAGATAATCACAAAATCTCAAAACTCTACTTTACATTGTAACCTGGTATCCAGTACCCAGCTTTACCCATAAACTTTCCCGGACTTCCATCTCTTATGGGCTTCAAATATTGGACCGGGATGCTTAGCTAATATCCTTTTTACCTTTTCTGCCTTTCAAACATTCTCGGTTCCCGGTATCCAATACCTGGAACACTTTATTACAAAGTACTCTTTAATCAAAGATTTATTTTACCCTTTTTTACTTTCAGTGATCTTCCAACTAGCAAGCTCATACCATAAGAGTTGTAAAAAATTGTTGGGTCCCCAAGCCTTACAATCTTGGGGTGTGTTGTGATACCTCACAACAATACCCAAATTACTCTTATCAAGGGTCACAACATCAAGGGTAACTTCAAAACTCCCATCAAGGAATAATTCCAGAACATCAAATTGCCCTAAATAAAATTGAGAGAGATCTTGAGGAAATTAAATGAAATTAAAATTCGGTGTATCACCAATGCCATGTGAAAAGTTGAAACATTACATATCCACAACAAACAAACATCATTCCACAAACACCTCAATATCCACATCAACAACACTTCCAATATCAACAGTATTAAGAAGTTCCACAACACCAAGGGGTACCTCAAGTGCAATATCAAGATGTACCTCAATCGTAGTATCGAGAAGTTTTGCAACACCAAGGTGTACCTCAAGTGAAATATCAATATATACCTCAAACACAATATCAAGGAGTTCTACAAAAGCAAGAGCAAAACAATCAAGAAAAGCCACAGAGGAATGATTACCAATCAAAAAGTAAATTCACCCCTTTGGGAGAGACTTTAGAGGTAATCATGCACAAACTAGTACAACAGGAACTTATCAAGATCAATGATATTCCAACTTATGGTGAACAAAGTTTTAAAATCCCTTGGTATAACGAGTACGAATGATATGAGTTCCACAAAATCAAGGGTCATAGAATGAAAAAATGCACAACACTCCAATATCTCATCCAAGACCCTATTGATCAAGGATAAATAGCCATTGAATATGAAATTCAAGGTCCATATACTAATGACAACATGGAAAATGTCTCAAACTCAAAGGTTGAAAACAACGATCAAGGGCTATCTATCACTGATCACATTGACAATGTCTTTACATCATCTAGTGATCAAGAGGACATACATCAAGAATTTAATCCCAAGCATGACCAAACTCAATCACCCAAGTCTAGCTATGATCCAATACAAGATATATTTACATCATCCAACCTCATGGTGGTACATATTGAAGATCAAGAGACTCTTAATCCAATGCTTATACGCAATGCAAAAAATATAAGCCGAGAGCTATCACCCATATGTCCACATTTTTAGGAAATCAAAGGATCCTTTATAAGAAATCCCTTCTTTAAAATTGATCCATTTCAAGAATGTGATCAAAATCATATCAAAGATGATACCACACAAAGTCAAGATCAAGAATTTGTATCATCAAAATACTATAGTGACTTGACATATATCTTCCAAGACATCCCATGTTTTCAAAAGGAAGAAAAAATCCATATACGAAGCACACATACATCTGCCCATGAGATACTTACTCCTAATGGACATGTAGATGATCTTCATCCAAGACAAGTCTCATACTCTTGAAATCATTACTAAGGAACAAGAGTCTCCTACTCTTAACATTTCTACACAAGATCAAGACATAGCAGAAGCCAGAGGCATATCAGAAAGGGATCATGAAGAAGACTTATACATAAGTTGTGAATCAAAAACATCCTATGGAGACATATCAAAAATGAATCATAAAGAAGACTTATATATAATTTGTGAATTAGAAACATCCTATAAAGGCATATCAAAAATGAATCATGAGGAAGCCTTTTACATGGACAGTAAAACAAAAATAGCTACTGAAGAAGCATTAAAATCTTATATTTCACACAATCAGGAGGAAGATATCAATCAGGAAGTTATCCCACATATGGCGGATCCTATCACTTATAAACTTGGATCACTTACCTTTTTTAAATAAATCTATACTACCAATGAAGAAGCTATCACCTTTGAAGACCCACTGCAAAGTAGAGAAGGATTAGCACCGTGTTTCCAAGACAAAAAATATCCTATTGAAAATAAGATCTTTCAATGGATGCATTATCAAGGCAAAGGATTAGGCCTACATGAATAGGGTATCCTAGAACAAGTGCATATTATTGGCATATTAGTGATACCTCCATAATACTGGGGAAAACTTTATCTAATGCAGGAATCAACATAAAGAGCACGAAGAGTCCTTATGATGAAACTACTACCAATGCTACAACTAGCCATATCATATTTCATCATCGACACATATTTCCACCCTCTAATTGGGACCAACAACAAAATAAAAAGATATAACCAAGAACAAAACAATTCATTGAAGAAAAATAATCAGCAAAACAAAATGGATACAAAAGAAAAAGAAATAAAATCATCCCTATCAAACTCCATTAGTTAAAGAAACTATGGGGAAAAATAAAAAAGGGAAGTTCATCCAAAAAAAAGTATCCAACAATGAAAAATAAAGCTTCAAGAGAAACCTACAATGTATATAAAGACATTTTTCCCAATCAAATCTCCATATCCATCCATTATTTCTCATCATCCCAAGTTTTGAGAGTCAAAGATTCAAAACTATCAACCAATCCATCTAAATCACATATCTCTCAACGCATTTTTCCATCCAAGATATTGGAATCTCACATTAACCATGTGTTGGAAGCAACTCTTTAACATAAGGACTCTAAGGGCACCCTATCACGATGTGCACATCAAGGTAAGGTTAACTCTGGTATCAACAAGGAAGATGAGAATTTCCATGGGTTACATTCAAGCATTCATATCTTAGCAAAACAACTCCTCCAAGAAGGATATCATTGGCATGCAATAACAACAAAAACAACCATATCAGCACCAGAAATGTCTACATCAGTACCACTAGGTGGTTCAACATGAGAAAAAATAGGTCACCATGATGAAAACTTGGTAAACAGGTATTTTGTGTGACATCAAAAATCAATTAAAAAAAAGAAAGAGAAAAAGTCAAGAAAAAAAAAAATCATCCTCCAGTGAAAACCACTATGGTGGCACTTTGGAAAGGTACCATGATGAAAACCTAGAAAAAAGTGTCATATGTAAGAATCAAGCATCTATTTGTGCCATTTCAAGTGGAAGCATCTCAGCCTATCCATAATGAATCCAATCCATTTTTATCCAAATCCAACTTATCTTGATCTTGAAAAATGTTTGGTATACACTTTACACTTGCTTATGGAAAATATCTTGGCATGGGTCCCTATTATTGATCATATCCTATCCAGCATTACCTGAGCCATGAGGAATTTTCCAAAGGGAATACTCTATCCAAACATTTTATCCTATCACAATATAATTCATCACCTACATTGTTAGACATTGGGGCCAAATGCTTGCATCTTGCTTTAGAATAAATCTTGATCTATGTCTTCTAGCTCACTTTGTGATCTAGGCATTTATCCCAACAAGGTATACCACCAAATAACTATCAAGGTAACCTTTAAAACAATTTATCCCATAAACAAGGTATACCACCAATGCACTGTTAGGGTAACCTTTGAAACAATTCATCCCAACAACAAGGTGTACTACCAACGAACTACCAAGTTAACCTTCAAAGATGACAATGATATGGATTATTCCTTCACTCAAAAATTCTAAGATATCAATCGTTGCTTGAACCCCACAGCTAGTTCAAGTAAGTTTTTCCAAAAAATATCCTCTATAAAAACAAAGTGAAGTATCAATCTGGGTTTTCAACATCTTATACACTAGGAAAAAGGGTAAAAATCTAAAAAAATCAAAATTATCAAAAATCAAAAACATCTGAAAAACATCAAAAAATAAAACAACATTGTTGGATTATTCCTTCACTCAAAACAGTCTAAGATATCAACATTTTCTTGAACCTCATAGCTAGTGTAAGTAGATTTCCAACAACATATCCTCTAGACACAGAAGTGGAATATCAATCCAAGAACTTTTTATCCCAAAAACAAGTTTATGCTTTGAGTCAAATAATTGAACTATGTGGTCTCTGCGTGTACAACATAGGTAAGGCTTATCATCCCCTGAGGCCTTAGGTGAGTCCCATTAGTTTTTTATTATGCTTTCTTCCAAATTAGTCAAAAATAAATAATCCAAACAAATCTAGAAACATTCACAAAATAGCGAAACCCACGAAACTGTTAATAGGATCAAATAGGTGTCAAGGTTGTCTCTCCCTCATCTACAGTGGTTTGAGGTCTACCTCCAATCATTTTAACCCATGATGTTAGGGTTTCACTCTGAACATGTTAAGCAACATAAAATGACGTAAAACATGATGAAAAATGACATTTAGGATGACAACAAGAAAATACTAATAGGGTTTAAATGAAACAAAGGCAAATGCAAGCTCACAACACCAATGGAAAATTTAACTACACAAAAACTAAAAACCACCTACACCATTGCAAAGATCATGAAATTCTACCCCATTTAAAAAAAAACACTGAAAAATAGTTCTATATGACTAAGATATGGTTGTTTGAAGATAGGGTAAAAAAGTCTTGATTGCCAATCACAGACCAAGCAAAATTGAGTTTTTTAGGAAAGTGTGAGTTTTTAGGTCAAGGGCGAGGTTTTAGGATCTAGAGCAAGCAGAAGCAAAGTTTTAGGTCAAGGGAGAGCTTTCAAAGCAAGTGCATAAAATAAGGGCATAGTTATCAGTCAAGTGTGAGAGTTTAAGTGTCAAGTGTGAGGTTATAACAAAGAAAAGGCATGAAAAATGATGCAAATTCTCAAGAATCACAAAAACTTTTCTATTGACTTGAAGAACTTAGTACACGCACAACAAGAACAAAAAAAGACAAAAATGAGAAGTGAAAAGGTACATACTAGGACATTGATTCCTAAAGTATGTGAAATGCATCCACATGGTGTGAGACTCCCTGAATCCTTTTCATAGCTCCTCGACAATCGAAAAAACAAAAAACATTTAGATATCTTGAAAACATAACAAAAACATCAAATAAATATCAAAAAGCACAAAAATAATTGAAAAATATAAAATATCATATTTCCATCATCACCTATCCGCAATAAAGGTTCATCAATAATAAACAAATCGTCACAATCATCCTTTGAAAAAACAAACAAAGCGAACATCAAAAGCTAGAACCTTAAAGCAAACAATCGTAAACAAATTGATTACAAAACAAACAGGAACAAAGCCAAGTATCAACTACCTATCTATTGACAATTCCTAACAACATCTTGAGATATGTCTTAACAAATTCATTCCTACAATAGACATGATCAAAACCGGATAATAGTCCCATAACAGATAGAGAAAGTGATACCAAAACATTGTTTTTATCTTTTTGTAGTCTTATCTTTTTGATTTACATTATTGACTCATTCCCAGGATCTCTTAAGGATGTCCATAAGGATTTAGAGAGGAAGGAATGGGGTAAATTGAGTATCATTTTAGTTTTTTTTTTGTTGGATGTTTTTGTTATACTACCACAGTGAATACTTGCTTTGTTTTGTGTGTGGAAGTTTTTTTGAAGCATTTCATGTAGTAGTGGCATGTTAGCTTCTTAATACCTCTTGTGTTACTGGTCTAACATGTTTTAAAGCTTCTCACCCATACACTATAGGTTTTTCATATGTTTGATATGAGCTAGAATACTCCTTTTTGGTAGAGTCAAAGCTCATGCAATGGATATAAAGTTACCTTGGTCATTAATACCCTGGTGCATCATATATGTTTGCTACATCAAATAGGATTGTTCAAACTATGAAGCCTCCAAGAAAATTGAAAGAAACTCATAAATGACTAACAACATCAACTATTATTTAGTTTGTATTAAATTTTTCTTCTTCTCAACATTTCTTCTATCGAGGGGGTACCAGCCATTCCATCCTTTCTAGGGCATACTGGGGCAACTCTTGCACCTAGGGCATACCAGGGCAATGTTCTTTGAAACAAAGCAACCAGTACTTTGAATCAAAGAGGGGGGAAATTTAGACACCTAAAAATATCCTAGCTTGCAAACTAGCATTTTGGCACTCATATTCATCTATTAATTAAGTGATTTAACATCATTTAGTTAATTCATCATTAAACAATAATAAACAACATTGAACATCATTAAACAACATTGAAAAGCATTGAAAATAATCTCGCAACATCCTGTAATGTCTCGGAATGACTCGAAACATCTTGGAATTGTCTCGAAATGACTCGGAACATCTCTAAATAACTCAGAATTGCCTTAGAACATCTTAGAACATCTTCAAATCATCTTTTAATGTATTAGAGCATCTCAAAATCATCCCACAATATCTTGAAATCATCCTATAATGTCTTAGAACATTTCAGAATCATTCTACAACATCTCAGAATCATCCCATAACATCTCAGAATCATCTTGTAATGTTATGAAACATCACGCAACATCGAAACAACATCAAAACCCTAATTCCTCTATTAAAAGAATAAAACAACATTATTTAATTAATTTACTTTTCATCATTTCTCACAAATGAAATAAATTTCAATTATTTAATAAAGCCCCAAAAACCCTAATTCCTCTATTAATTGAATAAAACAATATTATTTTAATAATTCACCTTTTCATCATTTCTAACAAATTAAATAAATTTAATTTATTTAATAAAGTCCTAAAAACCCTAATTCTGCTATTGATTAAATAATACAAAATTATTTTATTAATTCATATTTCATCATTTCAACCAATTAAATAAATCACATTTATTTAATGAAGTCCTAATCTCACTTTATTTCATCTTGATTGATGACATAACACCAATTATTTAATTACGTTGCTAAATCACCTTATTCCCCTAAGTTGATTAAATTATTAAATCATAATTTAATTACAATCCACTTTCCCTCCAAAATTTGAATAATTAAATCAACCTATTCAAATCAATTATCAAAAATCAAATCAAACTAATGCAACTTTGTTTACAAATGTCAAACTTGATTTGCACATTCAACTCCAAAAATTAATTAATTAATTAAATCAATTAATCCATATTCCTCACCACTTTTTGATTGAGCAAATTGTGATTGTTGACTGAGCAATCTAAGTTGTTAACTAACCAATCTGAATTGCTAATTGAGCAATCTAAGTTAACTAATCAATCAAATTCCTAACTAAGTAATCAATTTCCTAACTAATTCATCTAAATCCTGACTGGTCAATCTAAAATTCTGACTAATCAATTTAATCCTTGACTAGCCAATCTATTTCTCAATCACCCAAATTGTGCAATAAACTTTGCACAATCTTTTGATGTCTAATTCCTCTCAACACACTCTGACCGTTGATATATTCTCCAACTAGATCTTGATCATCCATTTCAAATCTATTTTTCTATATAAAAAACCCCTTTCCTCACAAATAAGGATCAGAAAATCAACATCATTTGTACAATGAAGTACTATTGACATTCACAACCACCATTGTTAGTGCTTCAACCTCATTTCTTCGATCAACCAACATCAAGCAATCACTCCTCAAGCTTTTGGAAATGAACTTTGGAGGCTTCATGGTGATAAGAACAACCCAACATCAGGTGAATACACTCCATTATGAGATGGTAACATTGTGCTTCTTTTGTACATTCAATTCAATAATCATAGATTCTTTAATGTGTTTTCAAATAGCTTAGTTTCATTTCATATTTTTAGGATTAGATCTTAGATTAATATGTTTGATCTTAGTTTAGATTCTTGTTTCAAGCATGTTTGATCTTATTTTCAATCTAATGTTCTCCCCCTCACACAAATATATCAATTTATTCCAAATTCGTATCATATATATATAATATTGATCCTATATTGGGATATTCATGGCTTCTCCCCCTTTATATGATAGGATCTATTATCATACTTGATTAATTAGATCTAAATAACCTAGCTTATAAATTACCCTATGCTCATTATGCAACATGTGATATATTTTTTTCATAATTGGTTTCAATAGCAGCCACATTAGATTATTCTCTCCATTTTTCCCTTGTAGAACTGATATCAAAATGAACACTTGGATTCATGAATTCATTAGTAGTGAAGGATGATCTCTAAGTTTGATCCTTTGAGCATGGACAAGTATATACTAGGCCATAAATTGAAGAAGATCTTACTCTTTTTTTAATATTTTCTTTGTTATTAAGCATATTTTGATATATAATAGACATTTACATTAGAATAATCATGAAAAGGAAAGATATAGGGTACTCTTGGGGTATGTGCAAGATCATGATGGGCCAAAAAGTGGCAATATGATGGTATGTGGCTGACGACTTTTTCTTAACCCAAAATTGATGAAATGAAAAGGGTTTTTAAAGGAGATCCTCAACTTTCCACCAATATAAATTATGCTTTACTTTGAATTTAATAAATTATTATTATTCATTTTCTATTGAATTACGACTAAAGTCCTGATTTTTAGGTTGATTGAAAAAATATATAACTTTCAAATGGTATCATTATTTTGAATCCAAAACATGTGTCACATTCTATGCTTTGCATTATATAAGATTAAAAAAGAAAAAAAAATGAATTTCATGAAGTTTTGACCAAGTTAAGGTGGTCAGACATACGAGTCTTTATATTTTTTAAAATTTGTCATAAAAAAATTATAATTAATTATTTAGTTGGAAAAAAATTACAAAAAAATATGCATCACATCGGGAAATGAGTCCTCTAATTATATCTAAAATATTATAGAAAAATATTATCATTTTAATGTGGTTAGGGTGGTCAAACAGACACCCACTTCTTATTTTTTCCCTAAAATTTAAGTACTACTGTATTGAAATTTCAACTTTTCACCAAATAGATTTTATTTTTCTGTAAATAAACCTAGTAATTTAGAAACTAAATTCAATTTTCTACAAATTCTATTCTTATATATTTTTTAAATAATATAGATAACTTATTCAAATTTTTATGTCAAGTTGCCTAACTCTGATTTTTCTGAATGTTTTGCCACTTAAGGGCCTATTTTTTCCATGATGATCCTACACATACCCCTTGGCTTTTAAAATAACCTAGATAATATAAATTGATATTTATGTTGAATTAGCATGAGGAAAATTTTCTAAGAGAAACATAAATAAATTGTGAGAAATATAAAAAGATATAGAGGGAGAGGGGGTAGGAGAGAAACAAAGAGGGGAGATAGAGAAGGATAAAAAGAGGGAGAGAAAGAGATAAAGATGGTGAGGGGGAGATATAAAGAGATAAATAATGAAAGTAAGAGAAAAATAAATAAGTGATGAGAGATATAGAAAGAGGTAGAAGGAGGGAGAGGAGAGGAGAGGAGAGGAGAGGTGAGATATATATAGAGACATAGAGGGGTGAAGAGATCAAAAGGTGAGAGGGAGAAAGGGGTAGGAAGGATAGAGAAACTAAGATAGTAGAGAAGTAGAGGGAGAGATACATAAAGAGATAATGAGAGAGAGATAAGCAGATAGAGAGGGTGAGCATAAGGGTGAGATATATATATATACATACATATACATACACATATGTATATGTGTGTATAAAGAGATAGAGGGAGGGGACAAATAGAGAAATAAAGAAAGTGAGTGTGAGAGATTGAGGGGGAGAGAGGGAGAGTGATAGAGATATGAGAGGGGGAAGAGATAAAGAGAGAGGGAGGATAGAGAGATAAAGAGATATATAGATAGAGAGGGAGGATAGAGAGATAAAGAGATATATAGATAGAGAGGGAGAGAGATGGTGAGATATAGATAGAGATAGAAATAGATGAGAGAAAGAGAGATAGATAAATAAAGGTAGAGGGAGAGATAGAGATGGTGTGTGAGAGATAAATATATGGAGGAAGATAAATGGAGAGAGAGGGGATAGAGAAATAGAGATAGAGAGGGAGATATAGATATAGAGATAGATAATGAGATAGAAATAGATATAGATAGGGTGAGAGTAAGAGACATATAAAGAGATATAAAAATATAGAGGAAGAGGATGACATGGAGAGAAAGAAGAGGGAGATAGAGATATCTATAGAGATAGTAAAAGAGAGAGATATAAATACATACAAGGAGAGAGAGGGGGGGAGAGAAAGAGATATGGAAGGGAGATAGAGTGATGGGGATAGAGATATAGAGTAAAAGAGAGAGAGAGGGAGAGAGAGAGAGAGAGATATGAGAGAAGTGGAGGGAGAGTGGGAGGAAGAAAGGATGGAGAGAGGGAGAGATAAAGAGATATGGAGGATAAGAGATAAATATATATAGAAAGAGTTACAAGGAGAGGGAGAGGTAAAGAGAGGGGGAGATAGAGAGATAAAGAGGGAGAGAGAGAAAAAAAGATGGGAGAGATAGAGTTAAAGAGGGAGAGAGGGAGAGGAAGTGTAATGTCATAAAATTTCACCCTAGGGGTGATTTCAAATTTGCACATTTGGCCATGCATTTATCGCACCTAGTCACATTTATTACAAGAACCTTATAGGTCATAATTTTTTGATTTTGATGCCACAAGGACCAATGATGAAGTGAAAATATGATGCCACCTCATTTCCTAGAAAACACTGAGTCAAATGCCTATGCAACATGATAGCATCCATGTGGTTTTTTGAGTTTGAAATGGGAATCCTAGAATCATGACTCACAACACATGTACTTGGAGTCAAAATTTTGAGTGTAACAGTTCTTTCTGCCTCATGCAATAACAATAATATCTCTTTACCCTCATTTTTTGAGTTCTCTATCATTCTAACACTCCAATCTTCCAATCTCACTCTATTCTCTGCTTCTTCTCTTCTCAATTCTTCTTCCACAACAAATACCTACCGGATTGAGGTCCCTCCAACACCCAAATCTCTCATGTAATCATTCAAAGGTGTGTTCATGTGGTCAAGATGGGCCCACAAACTATTGGTAACACTCTCTTGCTTCTTGCTATTTGTGAATAGATAAAAATTTTCATTTGTGTATCTTGTGATATAGGTTCTCCTCCTTCAGCATGGATTTCTTTTATCACTTCGTATTTATTTACTTTGTCCACTTTTTCTATCTATTTGATTGTTTGTGGAGGTCAGAACACGAAAATGGGGTTTGACTATGACAAGCCTTTAAACAACCCCAAAATTTTACCTCATTCATCTTGTGTGTAGGATTTCCAAGTGAAGCTTGGATTAAGATCTCAAACATAGGACCCTTTGTAAGTTGATCTTCCACTTTCCTTTATGTTTTCTACTATATTTTTCTTTCTATTAATCTATTTAGCTAGATGGACCTTATATCTAAATATGTTAGAAGGATTATCATTTTATTTTTTTTGGAGACTTAGCTCTCTATTTGTATAGGACACCAGCACCCCTCTAGGACTACAACACACTACACTAGCATCTTGATCACATGTTGTTGTCCTTTACTTGAGAGCTACCCCTTCTGTCACCGACATCTACTAATTTTTCTCTTTCCATTTTAGAAGTAGTTTATCTATAAGTTATTCCTAATATTCTATTCTTTACAATTTCTCCATTCTTCCTTCTAGTTCGATTAAGCTAAATCTAAGGTAGTTTAGGGAAATCTATTCTATGGGATTCTCTTGGAAAGCAAGAGACTAATGAGCAATAGATCCCCCTTCTCTACATTTTAGTGAACCTGATGTGAAGCATGTCAGATCTTTTTCTACAATGTTTTTATGTTAACACTTTCTCTAAGGAATATTTTAATATGTTGGATGATGCTATAAAATATTTCTTAGAAGCATCTTCCCCTATTTGTATATCTTCTGAGAAAACTTCTTCTTCACAAACATTTACTTCCTCTTTGCAAGCTGAGAAGTTGATGAATGTTGTGGTAGTCGTCGTGACTTCCCCAAGGCCTAAGAGACCCATTTTTTACTTGAATCTAGCTAGCCCCTCTCCAAAGAACATTCATTATATTTGTGAGGTCTCATATTATAATGACAATGGATCTATACAGAAGGTTTGTAAGAGCTACAAACTCTATTGCTTACAATACTATAGGGCACATGTACAACACAAGAAGTAATCAATAGAACTTGAATCAACAATATTATGTTCCTACACCTCAACATACTTATGTTCCTACTTCTTTGCCACCTTCTCAACCAAGTCTTCCTCCAACTCCTAAACCCATGACTAAAGCACCCGAAGACTATGATCTTGTCAAGAAACTTTGTGTTACTCTGACTAAGATCTCACTTTTGGATTTTCCTTAGACCACTCCAGTATACAAAGGTATGCTTCAGGAAGCCTTGCAAAAGATCCTCTTGCTTGCCTCTGCTAGGCCAATGGATGTTAATACATTGATGGCTCATATTTGTGTGGATTTTTTGAATATTGTGTCTTATCTGCAAGAACTCCCACCCTTGGATGTGTAGAAGCAAGTGGGCCCTCTAATGATTATAATTAGCATTAATAGAATTGTTATTAGACATACCCTTGTTGAAACTAGTTCGGATCTCAATATTTTTGGTATGGATCTAATACCTAAGGTTAATATTGATTCTTCTTCTTTAGCTACTTATTTTTTATACATTCATGAATTTGATAATGTTGGTCGACAAGCCCTAGCCATGATAATCTTGCCTTTTGGGCTAGGACCTATTATCTTACCCACTCTAGTGTATGTGATTCCTGGCACCTTACCTTACAAAATTCTTCTAGGAAGACCTTGGATTCATGATATGGGAGCTATGATTTATACTCTACATCATTCTCTAAATTTTGTAGCTAATAACCAAGTGGTTACAATTAAGGCTAACCCTAAATCAATCCACCTTTGTGAGTTGGCAACTACTAGTTGAGCCTCGGTTGTTACCAAGTGGTTACAATTAAGGTTAACCCTAAAGCAATCCACCTTTGTGAGTTGGCAACTACTATTCGAGCCTCGGTTGTTTCCACTCTCAGGAATTATATTTTATTGACTAACCTATGATGTGTTGACATGCTCTTCGATGGTGTCATCTGTAGAGATCACCCCCGAAGCAAGTGTCCCTAAAGAGGAACAACCTAAAGTGGAAATTCCTAAGTCTTCCCTATCCACTTCTCCTTCTGAATCAAATGCATGTCTTGGTGATGATTGGGGGTCCTTAGAATTCTCTAAATTCTTCATTAGAAAATACAAGGTGAAAGCCATCTACCTCGATCTTCCAATAACTTTGAATACCTCTGGTAAGAAATTTGATCAACCTCCCACTATGAAGGAAATTTGTGACTATATCTATGAACCTAGATGTTCCCCTACAAAGGAGTATAATCAAGATTTTTCTAAAGAGGTTAATTTTTGTAATCCTGATGAGAAGGGTGGTTATGGTCTTGTAGATGCATTTGACACTCATTGTTGGAATGATTCTCTTTGTGTAGAACCACCCCCTTCTGAGGCTTTGTACACACATTATGGCCTTGGATACAAGATCATTTCTAAGTATGGTTATGAGCATAAATTTTTTGGGTGTAATGAACAAGGAATTCAAGTCCTTATCCACGCTAATCCTTGCAGCTGTAACTTGGGACTAGGGTGCACTATTGAACAATATAGGAAAAAACCATGGTGGAGTGTTAACATGATTTCAACTGAACCTCTCAATCTAGTACATCCTGAACTGATAGAGGATAAATATAACTTGATGAGGTTCCTCTAGATGTCGTCTCTTCAAAGGAAGTAGTAGATGAATTCTTAGGTGCCTATTCCCATTTTCCTTATTTTCAGCATAAGCGATGATTCTCATATTGCTTGAATAAACAAGAATACTTTAGAGAATTTTTTTTGAATGTGGATGAGGAGGCCCCTCTATCTAACATTGATGATGGTGTTTTGATACCTCATATTGAAGACCATAGTCCTTTCCTTAAGGGAGATACTACTAAAATTTCATGGATCCTAAATCCTATGAAAAGGTGATTAAGATCAGAAAATGCCTTTCTTTAGAAGAAGTTGGAGAGCATGTTGATCTATTATATTCCCATCCTAATATCTTTGCTTAGTCTTATGAGGACATGCCTGATTTTGATGAGTCAATAGTGGTTCACAATATTTTCCTATTCTCTGAAGTCAAGTCTATTAAGCAAAAGATCTCAAAGATCAATCCCAAGGTTGCATTGTTGCTTAAGAATGAGATAGAGAAGCTTTTAAAAGTAGGATTTATCTATCCCATCGATTATTCACCTTGGACATCGAATATTTTTTCCATTATAAAACTTGATGGCTATTTTTTTTTTTGCATTGAATTTCATGATCTTAATAATGCTTCCCTTAAAGATGATTTAATATTTTCTAATATTGATATAATTGTTGACTTGACCATAGGCCATGCCTTGTCCTTCATGGATGGCCTCTCAAGCTATACCCAGATTCAAATTAACCTGAAAGATCAGTATAAGATAGCCTTCACTACCCCTTGGGGTAATTTTTGTTATGTGGTCATGTCATTTAGGTTAAATAATTTAGGCACAACTTACCAATAGGCGATGACCCTAATATTTCATGATTTCATTCACAAAATATTAAAAGACTATGTTGACGATATCTTGGAAAAATCTATATCCCATCAAGATCACATAGGAAATATCCATATCATCTTTGAAATACTTCAACTCTATAAGATGAGGCTAAATCCTTTAAAGTGTATCTTCGGAGTAGATGTAGGAAAAATCTTAGGATATATAGTCTCTTATTGAGGAATCAAAGTCGATACAAAAAAAATTGATGTGATTGTTAACATGCCTCACACTAGGAACATCTCTCAGCTTTAAAGTTTGCAAGGGAAGATTCAGGCTATTCGTAGATTCATATCTCAATTGGATGATCATATCCTTCCATTCACTTGCTTGTTGAAGAAAGATGTTTGTTTCATTTGGGATGATGAATGTGAGAAATCTTTTGAGTCAATCAAAATTTATCTGGGCAATCCTCCCATATTAATGCTAGATATGCATGATAAACCCTTTTTTCTTTACCTTACCGCATCACTATATTATTTAGAATCCTTTCTTGCTCAATACGATGATGACAATAGAGAAAGAGCATTCTACTACATTAGTCATGTCCTTTCCAATTATGAAACTCATTATTCTACCATGGAGAAACAATGTCTTGCTCTCATCTTTGCAACACGGAAGCTAAGGCATTATCTTCTTCATGTTGAAAAACACGTTATTGTGAAAAGTGATCTTCTGAAGTATTTATTTACTAGATCTAACCTTGTTGGAAGGTTGGTGAAATGGTTAATGTTGCTTTCTAAATTTTACATAGAGTTTGTGACTTAGAAATAAATAAAATTTCAAGTAGTTGTCCATAAATTGGTAGGTTCTCCTTCATCTCGTTCCTTCCCTAGTCTCAACTTGTTTCCCTGATGAAGATATAATTAGTTAGTCATGATCTTGTATGGGAGATGTATTTTGATGGATCAATATGCCAAACTAGCTCTGGGGCAGGTGTAGTTTTGATCTTGCCTGAGGGTAAGCCAATCTATCTCTCCTTTTCATTAGAATTTCATTGCACTAATAACATCACTGAGTACAAGGCCCTTATTACTATCTTACATGTTGTGATTTCTATAAACATAAGACATATTTGCATACATGGTGACTCTAGAATTATTGTGAATCAAATTATGGGAGTGTATCAAGCTAAGAAAAGTAATCTATCTTACTATCAGGATTTGGCTTTTTCCTTACTTGATTGATTCTCCTCTTTCACAATAGATAGTTTCCCTATGAGAGAAAACTGACACATGAATGCCATGGTGAGTGTTGCCTCCCTAGTGCCCTCAAATAAGGACATGAAAGAATGACACTTTTTTGTTCATATTCTTCACTCTCCTTTCATTTATGATCAACCTAAATCTGATACTCTTGTGTGTGCTCATGTGGACTCGGAAGAATGGTACTCTAACATTTACAACTATCTGAAGACTATAAATTTTCCCAATGATGTGATAAAGAATGATCACACTTGGATATGAAAAATTTTAGTCCACTATGTTGTGTTATCAGATGTTCTCTATTGAAAATATTCCAATGGTCTCCTTCTTCAGTGTCTCACTAAAGAAAAAATACCCCTTGCCCTTAAGAAATCCCATTCAGGTTCTGGGGGTAGACATTTTGGTGGTAAATCCGTGGTGCAAAAATTAATCCACATGGGATACTTTTGGCAGAAAAAGGAACAAGATTCCTTTGATTTTGTCAAGAAGTGCTTGCAGTGCCAATAACATAGCCGTCTTATTCATGCTCTTGCTCAAGAGCTTCAAAATCAAACCTTCCCTTGGTTGTTCAGAAAATGTGGGTTGGATATCATTGGAAAGATATCACCTCCTTCTTCCAAAGGAAATTTCTTCATCATTATCACTAGCGATTACTTCACAAAATGGGTTGAAGCTATCACACTCTGATCCACAAATGTTGAATTTATATGTAGCTTTCTTCTAAAAAATATCATTTCTTGATTTGGGTTGCCTTCTGCCTTTGTTTCTAACAATGGCATGCCATTCAAGAACAAAGAGGTGAAGCAATTCATGGAGAAATTTAATATCCAACATAGATTCTATACACCATACTATCCTCAATCCAATGGCCAAGTTAAATCATATAATAATACTCTTGAGCTCATCCTTTTAAAAATGGTGAATAAACACGATAAATATTGGCACATCTAGTTAACATATTCTTTATGAGCCTATTGCACAAGTGTTTATACGACAACGAGAACAATGCCTTACGACCTCATGTATGGTGTTGAAGCTATCATGCCTTTAGAGTTGGAAATCCTATCTTTGTAGGTTTTCCTAAAAGGGTTGATTGATGATGAAATGCGCTGATCTAATCATTTGCATCAGCTTAAGTTTCTCAACAAGCACTGATTACAGGCCCTCAATCACCTTAAATCTTATCAACGATCACTGTTTAGGAAACATAATCAAGGTGTTCTTCCTATAATTTTTAGGGTAGGTGGCCCCTTGTTCTTTATGATAATTAGAGAAATGTAAACACATCACTTGATCAAAGGGGGAATTTTAGTTCTAAATGGTTATTCCCTTACATTATCATCTTTTTGTATGGTTATGGTGCCTATGGATTGTAATCTATGGATGGGATGCCTCTAAAAAAATGGTTAATGCAATGCATCCTCGTTGATACTATGTGTAGTATCTATGTGTCATGTGTGTAACGCTCGTCCCTTATAGATCACAACATATCACATGTTGATATCCCTTCATGAACACATTATCAGATTTGTGTTATGATGTGACCATATGTGTGTGTGTGAGGAATACATAAATGTGTTTTATTGTGCATTACATTATATCTTTTGGTTAGGAAATTAGATCATCATTGTATTTAATTAACATACATCCATGTATCTTTATTAGATTATAATAGCATCTAATCTAAACATACATCTATAATTATAACATCCATCACATAATCATACATGAAATCAAAGAGGCATACACATAAAACAAGAAACACCATAAATGTCAGAATCAAAATTTTATGTATATATATAAATCAAATGTATGTCATGTACATGTATCGTGCCACTATTATCAAAAAATAAGTGGTAACTGTATATGTATATCAAATGTCTATACATAAAAATTCTATACAAAATATATCATCAAAATAAAAAAGGTATACATCAGAATGGGCATCTAGCCTCTAGGTTCATGGCTCCCTAAGCCCTCTGATCCTGATGTAGGTTGTGGCTAGGGATAATCGGTGGAAATAGAGTGGGATCTGTGGGATCAAGAAACTAAGACCATTTCTTCTAGTCCTCTAATCTATCCATGTAGGGAGGTTATTTGTAGCTCAATTCTCTTGAGGGCCTCTTGTAGCTACAAATCACCTGTCGGCATCACAACTACTGCTTGACCTCTAAGGTCATCAAGTTGGGTCTACAAAGTGTCACATCTCTACTTAGCACTATCATCTCTCTCAAAGATCATAGTCCATAGGTTCATCAATAGTTTATCCCTTTGTCCCACACTAGTGATGGCATCAACAATTATCTATATAATCAGTGATTTCCCCTCCTTGTATGGCATCGTTAGATGCATGAATGACTTGAAAAGGTGGACAAGTCGCCCTACTAAAATTGGTTGATACACCTCAAGAATGGTGATTGGCATTATGGGGGACAGCTTTGATATGTATTGTGCAATGAGTGTAGTCCATCCCTATGTGTCCACTACAACCACAAAGAGAGTGGACTCATCAATACCACATGATACATATCCATAGAACTAAAATATGAGCATATACATGAGATAAACTAAAATATTGAAATGAAATAAGATATACAAATTTTATACTTGGGTCTTATTCCTGCTAGTGTGGGTTAAGGGGAGAAACGACGCTAGGTCCTATGTCTCTAGCACTGGACATTGTTTCTGGTGGTGGTAGGGTTGCCACCAGGTTGAAAGATGTCACTAGTACTAACGTTGAGACTGTGACGACGGACGGAGGAGAAGACATCCTCTGTTGCTGCCTCGACCTCACCTCCATTGTGCTGACCTCCTCACCCTACTACTATTACCCACCTTTGCCTTCATCTTCTCCTCACCACCTTACTGGCATGTCACCTTGTATGTTTGTATCCCCCTGGGGCATTCTCTAGGTCTACTAGTACAGGATGATACAACATCCACCACATGTGGAAGTCACGAACCACATCTATGTCATCCATAGGATGTGCCTGAGGCTAGTCCTAATCATCTCCATTATCATTAGAAGGGATAATGTGAGTGATGGATGACCATCGACAGTCACTTGGTCGCATAGCGCTCCTCACGGCCTATGTGTAGGATGGGACTATGGGAGGGATAACCTGTATAATACCATACTATCACATAACCCTCCACCAATAAGAGGGCATAATAATATAGTTGGTGTGACCTAATAAAAAATAGCCACACTTTAGGTTCCTAAGGTACCTACCACCATCTACCCACCTGAACCACCTATATGGTGGCCATCGTATCTAGTTGACCCATAATGTATTGAATTGTAGCTGCCAAAACTGTAAATATTTTTACCTCCATTATTGCATGAACTCGTATGAGTGATCTATAGGCACTATGTAATCCCTCACCTGGTGATATCCCATTGACCATGTGCATGTGATATGAGCGAACGCCCACACCTACAGTAATGTGCATTCTCTAAGGCTCATGAACTCGTAATGCAAGAACTTGCCCAACTCATGGTATAGTTGTGCTAGCATGCTATATAGCCCCATGTGAAGACCATCCTATTTTTCTCCATCGACCTAATGATATGGATGAGGCCCCCATGTAGGTGAGAGCCTCATCCATCCATGGTGATGCACATGGCCACTATGATGACCATCACGTACCATATCAAGGAGACTGTCATGCCACCCTGCTCGAACCAATGGATATAAATTTGGCCATTCTCGTCGCCACTGTCATCACAAACCACACAGTACCGGACCCCCTCTACATGATCACTAGTAGAATGCATGTCATCAATGGTCACTCACCATCCACAGATGGGGATACCAGTGATACAATATACATCCTCGAGGGTGAAAATCATCTCACCTGTTAGCAAGGGGAATGTAGATGTGGCAACATCCCATTGATTCATCAGGGTCATGAGTGTGTGGTCATGAAACAACATCTATTGCATGGTTTACATACATATGACAACTCGACCATCATAGATGCTCCTTCTCTGGCTAGGTCAAGTGCCACACTTGATCCTAAACAAGTCAAAGGATCCATCCACCAAGATTCTCTCTAATCTCAAGATAGTCTTGCAAAAAATGAAAATAAATCATATCAAAACACTAGGCATAAAAATTATATCTTATACATCAAAAAATTTCTAAGTTTCACCTTTGAGATGTAGGCTTTCCATGCAGACATCTACGCGATGCAATGTTGTTTGAAGTATGTCATTGATGGCTGGTTGGATGCCAGTGTACCTAGTGGATTTTATCATATGAAGAGGTCCCTAGCATGTTGAAAAAACACCAGCGTGTCGTTGGAATGCCTACACTGCATTTTTATCCCCAAAATAGGAAAAAATATCAAAAAATGCATGAAATATGAGGTTTTTGGACTTACTTGGTCGACCTCACTGTCCTAGATAGCTGTTTGTCATAGCTGTTTAATTCTCAACTCCTCGTAGTCTCATCTGTGTGGCATTTTTCTAACTTTTCTCTCACAAAATTCAAAAAAACTCCTACGGTGAATAGTGAAAATGACCCTTCTAGGGGCACACCTGGTTATATAAAAGCCACTCGAGGAAAAAAATTCTTAGAGATTGTAGTCCACCCATTTTTCCTAATTTTCCCCCACCTGACAGGGGGAAAATATAGGAGGGGGCATATACTCACCTCTTTATCATTTTTATTTTCTTTAACATTCTTCTCTCCTTGGTAGTTTCTTCTGATTTTTTAGCGGACCTAAAATTTAAAGTTTTGTAAAACAAAATCTTGCACGATCTTTCATATCAAATATTATAGTTTTTGCTAATTTCAATCACTGGGGGCATCATCGGTACCTTCCTACTCAACCTCTACAACATCTACAGTATCATTTTTGACACACAAATCTATAAAAAAAAAAAAAAAAAAATTCTATTCGCTGTCTTTTCTACTTTAGTGTGGCTGATTTTTCCAAAATCTAGCCCACTAAAGTGGGGAAATTGTAACTTTGTAATATTGCACCCTAGGGGACATTTCACATTTACACATTTGGCCCTGCATTTATTGCACCTAGTTGCATTTATGACAAGAACCTTATGGGTCATAATTTTGTGATTTTGATGCCACAAGGACCCATAATGAAGCGACAACATTCCACCACCTCATGTCTCAAAAAACACTAAGTTGGATGCCTGTACAGCATGGACATCTATGCAATGTGCTAGTTTCCATGCACTTTCTCGATTTTGAAATGGGAATCTCATAATCTTGACTTGTGACATGTATACCTACAGTCAGAATTCTAAGTGTAACGACTCTTTTTGCCTCATGCAGTAACAAAAATATCTCTTTGTTCTCATTTTTGAGGTTCTCTCTCATTCTAATATTTCAATCTTTCAATCTCACTCTATTCTCTTCTTCTTCTCTTCTCAATTTTTCTTCCATGATGAAGCCTTGTTGGACCAAGTTCTCTCCAACACCCAAAGCTCTCTTGCAAGTATTTAATCATGTGTCTGTGTATTCAAGAGGGGACCACAGACTATTGGTAATGCTCTCTTAATTCTTGTCTATTGGCGAAAAGATAACTTGTTCATTTTTCTATCTTGTGATATGGGTTATCCTCCTTGAGCAAGGATTTCTTTTATCACTTTGAATTTGTTTACTTTGTCCATTTTTTCTATTTATCTACCTATCTATGGAGGTGGGAACACCAAAATAGGGGTTTGACAGTTGCAAGCCCCAAAATAGACCCAACATTTTCCCTCATTTTTCTTGTGTGCAGGATGTCCAAGTGAAGCTTGGAGGAAGATCTCAAATGTAGGACCCTTTGTAATTTGATCTTTCACTTTCCTTTGTGCTTTCTACTATTTTCTTCTTTTTGTTAATATATTTGGATGGATAGACCTCAGATCTAAATACATTAGTAGGATTATTGTATTGCTATTTGGAGGCTTAGCTCTCTATCTGTACAGGATGCTAGAACCCCTGTAGGACTATAGCACACCATGCTATAATCCTAATCATGCACTCTCATCCTTTGTCCAAGAGCTACCCCTTTTGTGACTGAGATCTATTAATTTTTCTCTTTTGATTTCTAAAGCAATCTGTCTATAATTTATTCCTTATATTATGTTCTTTGAAATATCTTCATTCTACCTTCTATTTCGATTAAGCTAAATTTGAGGTAGTATAGGGAATTTTATTCCTTGGATTATCTTGGAAAGAAAGAGACTCATGAGAAGCATATCCCCCTTCTCTACAAGGAGAAAGGGAGAGGGAGAAAGGGAGAGGGAGAGATTCAAATATGGGGGGAGAGAGAGGGATAGAGAGATATAGGAGAGAAATTAAGGGAGGGAGGGAGAGAGGAGGGAGAGAGTGAGAGATAAAGAGAGGATGATATATAGAAAGAGATATAGAGTGATATATAGAGAGATAGAAAGGGAGAGTAAAAGAGGGAGAGAATATGTGTGAAAGGGAGAGGAATAAAATATAAATAAATTATGAGAGATAAAAATATAGAGGTAGAGTGAGAGGTAGAGAAAGAGATGTAGGGAGGATAGAGAAAGATAAAGAGAGGGAGATATAGAGAGATAGAGAGGAAGAGTGACAAAGAGAAAGAGGAAAAGGGATTACGAGGGAGAGATAAAAAGTGAGGAAGGGAAATATAAATAAATTTTGAGAGAGATAAAAAGAGAGGGAGAGGGGGAGGGAGTGGAGAGAGGATAGAGAGATAAAGAGGTATAAAAAGAGAGGGGAGATATAGAGATAAAGAGATAGTGTGAGAGGGAGAGAGATAAAGAGGGAGAAGAAGAGAGAGATATATAAATATAGTGAGAGAGGGAGAGAGGGAAATAGGGGTATATATATAGAGAAAGAGTGTTTGTTTGTGTGTGATAAAGATATAAATAAGAGGGAGAAGGGTATAGATATATAGAGATAGTGAGAGAGATAGAAATAGATACATGGATCAATATAGATCAAGAGAGAGGGGAAGATACAGAGATAGGTAGGGAGGGAGAGAGAGAGCGAGAAAGATGGGAGAGATGGACTAAGAGAGATATATAGAGATAAATTCAAAATGGAAGAGGGAGAGTGTGGGAGAGAAGTATAGAGACAAATAGAGAGTGATATAGAGTGAGATAGAAAGGATAGAAATGAAGGGAGGGAAGATGGCAAGGGGGAGAAGAGGGAGAGAGAGAGAGGGAGGAGAGAGAGATATATATATATAGGTGGATGGGTAGATAAAGAGAAATAGATAGAAAGGGAGGGGGAGTGATAAATAGAGAAAGAGTATGTGTGTGTGAGAGGGAGAGAGAGAAAGAGAGAGGGAGGATGGAGAAATATAAAGATAGGGAAAGATATAGAGAGGGAGAGGGATAGGGATAGGGAGAGAGATAAAGAGGGAGAGGGAGAGATATGGAGAGATAAATAATGAGAGGGAGATAAACCTAAATAAATGGTGAGAGAGGGATATAAATAGATAGATGGACAAGGGAAGGAGGAGAGATATATATATAGAAATATATAGAGTAATAAAGAGAGAGAGATGGATAGGGGGATAAAGGGGGGTGGAGAGAGATAATTAAAGAGGGAGTATAGAGTATAGAGAAAGAGAGGGAGAGTAGAAAATAAAATAGAGAGACAAAGATTTTGTGAGAGAGATATATAAAAATATAGAGGGAGAGGGAGAGATAGTAAGGGATAGACATATAGATATATTGATATATATACACATACATACATATACATATATATAAAGGGTGATAGGGAGAAATAGAGAGTTAGAGTGTGATATAGGGGGAGATAAAAAGATAGAGAGGGGAGAAAGGGGAAGAAATTATAGAGAAAGAGAGAGGGGAAATATATATATATATAGAGAGAGAGAGAGAGGTGGAGAGGGAGATGTATAAACAGAGAAAGAGGAAAGGAGACGGGGAGAGAGATAAAAAAGACACAAGATGGAGAGAGAGAGAGAGAGAGATAGATAGAAAGGAAGGAAGAGATGGAGAAAGATAAATATAGTTACAGAGGTGTCCAAGAGAGAGAGAGAGAGAGGGAGTGTTCAACTTTAACAAATGGGATCACATTTTCTTGTTTATAAAACATTATAATTCACGTTCTACAAAATGTGATTGCATTTTATGGAACATAAAATGTGCTTACATTTTGTGTTACACAAAACATGCTTGTATTTTTTAGTCAAAAAAAAATGGCCCTTTTTTTTTGGAATAGGTTTGCATAATAATACTAAAGAGTTGGACAGTTAATTTACCTCCATTTCACATTTTTTTGACCTTTAATGGATTTTCTCAGCTTGCATGCCATTAGTTTTGTGCATTGTATAATGATATTTAATAAAATTACCACAAAATTTTCACATGTTTTCTTAGCTTTCTAATCATATTTTTTTATAGTTTAAATAAATTAACAATATTTATTTTTTAATTTATTTTACTAATGTTTCAATATTCCTCATATGTGTGTGTGTGTGTGTGTGTGTGTAGTAATTTTTCTTTATAACTTTTGATGTGTTTATCAAGATTTTAAAAAATAATATAGGATTTTTCTACACTTCCTTCTTTACACACTGAAAAAAAAATATATATATATATATATATATATAGTGTGTGTGTGTGTGTGTGTGTGTGTGTGTAGTAATTTTTCTTTATAACTTTTGATGTGTTTATCAAGATTTTAAAAAATAATATAGGATTTTTCTACACTTCCTTCTTTACACACTGAAAAAATATATATATATTGATTATTTTTTGTGCAAGTTATGTGATATGCATGCTCAATGATGCAAATTTCAAGATTCATGGTCCACTTTAGAAAATCATAAAAGAAAATCAATAAAAAAATTTAAAAATGTTTACAACTTCTAGTACTCACTCTTGACTATATTTATGTCAATCAATCTTTAAAATAATAAATGCAACAAAAAAATAGGGGGCACACACTAGACTTTATGTTATGTTTTAGTGAGAAAATCAGGAACACTTTTGTGTGTGCACAATGTTTCATCATCTTAATACTTAACTACTTTTTTTAAAAATAGTACTTTAACAACTATATTTAGAGTGGAATAATTCTTATTCTTGTTATATCTTCAAATATTGAGCACACGAATCTCAAATTAATCAGCCAATTTTATGTTTAGTTGATTTCAAAATTAAAAAATATGGTCAATTTTGACCCCCTTTTTTTATACCATTTACATGCACTTACCCATCTATAGTATGATAAGATATTTTTTTTCCTTTTATGCATTATTAATTGCTAGTTAATCCTATAAAATAAGATAAATTTTCTTTATTACTATTCTAAAATAGGTAAAGAAGTTTTGAAATGTTGTTGTAGAAGATAATACAAAATTAATTAAAATTAATTTATATATTAATATCTAAAAAATTAAAATTGGTTTATAAGATTAAAAGAGATACAATGTACAAGTGTACTAGCACATCCTAGGAAAAAAGTGAACATTATAATAAAAGAAACCATAATGAAGGATAAATTAGAGAATCTCAACTAAGGACCTTAGGAGCATTAGATTTTTTAGGACTTCTCTTTTTCTAAGCCAAGAATTCTTCAAGGGAAACATATTTAAGCAATCCTAGGATATGAACATTGAAGAAATAACTGGCCCAATCTATGCACTTAACATCAAACTTAAACCTTTGTTGGTCCTTTTTGGATAATTCCTCACACAAGTGGTTAGTGTTGGAGTTATCAAACCTGACAATTGAGATAAAATATAAACTGTATAATTTGCACATGCAAAGCAATAATTCTTAAATATTAAGAAATTCAACAATCAAAATTAAATTTATCAGTATTATAAATAGATGAAGCATAAAATAATATTAAATATATAACTAAACCATGTAATATTCAAAAGAAAAAGGTAAAATATATTAACAAAAAAATTAGGCAAATACTCACTTTCCTTGAAAGAAAATAAAAGTTTGGTATAGCATTGCTATCTTCATAACCATATTATAATTTTTAAGTAGTTGATTATATTTTTGTCTTTGAAGGCCACAAAGATGCAATTTCACACATTAAAGCATTTGATTTGAGTTAAAATGAATGCAGTTATTATGATTCTTTAGTTTTGTGTAAAAAATATTACTATAATTTATGATTATATACTTACCTCAACGGGGAAGTAGGCCTAGCTTGATTGGCTAATGCATCATGTTTTAGGCAAGAGGTCACGAGGTATATTCTCCCCACCACCCCCATGCTACTGGAGGGCATGTCACACCGACGTCACTGGTCACATGAAAAAAATTTACCAGGTGCACTATATTTTATACTAGCAACTACCCGATTTCGATTGATGTGCAATTTAATATATATATGTGCATATACATATATATGTGTGTGTGTGTGTGTGTGTATACTTACCTCAATTGGGATCTTGTAATTTAGTTTCTTATATTTTTTAAAACTTTGCATGCTCCTTAGCATAAAAGGTCTTTCCACTTTCATCATTTTACCCTTTTTTGTTGTGCATGGGTGTGACAAAAAATACTTGTAAGCAACCATAACACCAACATCATAGAACAATGAATTTTTAACGAAAGTAGCCACTTGATTTATAAACATATGAGATTCTTTAACATGTTTTTACTTAGAAGTTATCATACATTTTGCCACCATGTCTACTAGAACCTATAATTAAACACTTAAACATTTAAAATATATCATAAATATTTTTTTAAATAAATAATTATTACACTATATTCTCAAAAATAATTTTATTATAATAAAAACCATACTTTATGTGAATTTTAGATCTAACTGTTAAACTATTTGGTATTGAAAAAAATGAAATATTTACTCACCACATCAACTATTAAGTTATTTTTTGCAACAAATGTTTTTATTCGTTCTCTCCCATATCAAGTAAAGAGGATATCTAGCTTTCATGAATAAACAATGCATGAAAATATGTTTTGAGGGAAGAGTTTAATAGATCTAAAGTCTAGTTATATGAATATTTAAATGTGTTGTCTTGAAAGGGTTGTTATTTAAAATTTTGAAACAAATAAAGAGTTTTCTATTTCAACCTATGCTCAAGTGTCTCCATGTCAATGTCAAAAGTTGGCACACTCTAAACAGGTACTTTAGGCCACACAATTGAATATGTCAAATTAGAATATCCTAGAGATGGATGTAAAACACACTCCAAAGACAAAGATGACTCATTTGAAGACAAAGAAGCCTACTCTAAATGTTGTCCAAAATCATCTACACTCATGTCAATATATAAAGAGTGACCATGTAGTTAATGAAAAAGAGGGTCAAATTATTCCCTCACAACAACTAAAGAAGGATCTTCTCCACCAAAGAGATGTATGAATTCAATTGTGTCTCCCAAATTTGAAATATGGGACTTAACAAAAAAACCAGCAATTTTAGTCAAGTATGAATGTCAAGTAGATACATAGCTAGAAGGTGATGTAGATATTGATGCACTAAATCACAAGAGGCCAAGACTATCCCAACATGAGCATCATCAAATACAAAAAAAATATGGAGAAGATAAAATACAAGGCTTAAGAATGGCATCTGATGTGAAAACTCCTAAGTTCAAGAAGCCAAAGGTCTCCTTTGAATCATGGTTCACATTAGAAGTGTGATCAATAGTCCAAGGAACAATGTCATCATTAGAAGCAAAATCTAAGAAGATGTACAACCAAAATTAATTATCAACCATCCCAATAGAAAGAATCTCTCTACTCTCCAAGTATTGAATGATAACTAAATTAGGAGTAAACTCCAAAACCCTCCCATCTCCACCATGTGTAATCTGATAAATAGAAAGAATATTTTTTGATAAATGAGGTAAACACAAAACATCATTGAAAGTTCCCTCCCCAAAATAAATAGACCCCCTTTTCCCAATTATGCTCATGTATGTATTGTTTCCCATCAAAATAGGAGAGATAAGAAGATAATATAGTTTGTCAAGATGTCATATAATGATATGCTCATGAATCTAGAAGCCATCTCACTAATCCAAGACTTGAAAAAACACAAAGATTTGTTCTCTTATTTCTTGATGTAGTAACCAAACCAACATGAAATTTTCCCTTATCAGATTATTTTCAAGATGATGACTTAGAAGTTGACTCATAAATTCTAGAAGTTAAATAAATTTGATTCTTTTTTTAGAAGATGGTTCAACTCATCAATATCCTTCTTATAACTAGAATATTTATCATGCCCAAGTATCTTGCAATATGAACAAGTAGACTTCTCCTTGTTATATAATTTATCTATGGAAGAGGATTTATTCTTTGGTTGATATGAATGTGGATTTTTCTTTGATTTCTTCTATTTATTATTAATCTTTTCATATTTTTTCACCCAACTAGCCAATAATGCCTAAGATTTAGATGTCTTGATGAGACCCATCGAGATAAGATTTTGTGTTCATCTATTAGCATCTTAGTAAATGATGCAAATGAAGGTGTAGTATATGTAGACCCCATAGTCAACCTATGAGTAGGAGTAGGAAAGCTATAAATAAAAGTAGAATAATTTAAAGACCCTCATCAATTCCACATGTTTTGCATTGCTCTCTTAGATCACTAACCTTAGTGATGTAGTCTTGGATGTTGTTAAAGTTCCTAGGATCAAGGCTCATCAATTCACTATCAATTTGATAGTCTCTTACTTTATCTTTGGTACTATTCAATGCTTTCAAATTTCCCTAAGCCTCATGAGAATTACTACATGATTCAATTTGAAACAATAAATCTTGAGAAACTAGTTTATTAAGACACCAAGAGCTTTGGCATGTTAAATCATCCATTTTATCTTTTCATCTACATCAATAGGTTCAAGTACCTTATTTTCAACATAAAGAGAGTGACCTTAATTTATTAGTACACTCAATACATTTTGATACCATGTTGAATAGTTATATGATGTTAGAAAAGGAACCTTAGAATTATCCATGGAAAAAAGGTTACCATAAGCAAAATAAATTAAAAGAATACAACAAGAGAACCCCCAATCAATAAACCAAGAATCCCCCCAATAATATGATGTGGCACTTTATATTTAGTGTCTTTGTAATGCCAAAATTGTGTTCCAGATATTACAATGCTAAGGTGGATAAAAGATGGAAAATTACAAAAATATATCATAATGGTGTCCTCAAACTAAAAATAATCTTTCCCAATATGATCTAGACTAAAAATGAAGCCTTCCTAAGAGGACAAAACTTCTCTAGGTTGTAGCATGTCCAAGTAATCAACTAGAATGCAAATTTACACAAATATAAATAAAATATACCTAGGGTTTAATTTGGAAAAAGTGCATGAATATATTTTTAGATCTCCTCAATACCTTTCCAATATCATAAAAATCATGAAAATTGGAGATCATGGCAAAAATTTACCAACTCGGAGGTCTAAATAGGAAAATATGAATTCAACTAGAGTTAAAATTTACCTAAGGGAAAATATTAAAAAATGGATTGCACCATCGTGAAGTTCTTGGAAGCATATTTTTGTCGATATCTCGTTTGCAAAATTTTGACACCTTGGCAAAAATTTATAGAAAAATGAAAAAATACCCTATTTGGGTTACAAGGGAAAAATTTGAGCACATAAGGACTAAAATATTCAAATCTTAGTTGCTTCATAGATCACATACTTAGAAAAAAAATTAAAAATATATAGCCACAATTAGGTGGCACACAGCTAGGCTGAGGTGGGGCTTGGGTGGGCATGAGTGCCCGTGTTGCTCAAGCCCACTGGTTCATAAGCCCTTGGGCGGGTTCCATGACCACACCCTAGCACATAACCTATGATTGGGGGTTATTAAAACTACCAACCAAAAAGAATTTTAAATATTTTAATATTAAAAAATGATCAAAATTGTACTTCTTATCGTGCATGAAAGTAAATGACACAAACAAATGCCAACAAATCATATGCAAATAATCTAGAATATGTCAAACAACCAAATAATTTTTTATAGACTAAAAATCTGACACCTTCCCATGCTAGTGGTGGTATGAACTATATGGATTTGTACAATGTATGGAATGTATGGATTTTTCACAACTTTTTTCCAAACACTCAAAAAACGGCCTAAATTTGTTTTTCCCAAATATCAAATTACAGGTTTTTGGGCCTTTTGGACTCAATCATGAGGTCCATTAGTCCTAAAGTGCACCTTGCAAAAGATCAAGATTGAATTACCCTTAGATCTAAGAAGGGGCTTTATAATTTTGAGGCTTTGATACCATGTTTGAGTCACTCAAGGACTCGAGCCTCTAGGATCATCTTAAAAAACCAAAAACAACCTTCTACAAGAGAGAAAATCAAGAACTCAAATTTTCAATAATAGATGTGAGATATGGCCAATATGTAAAACTCAAGATTGTAGTGACATATTGGATTGGCTCAACTAAATTGAATTGTCTAGGATGTACAAATGGTGCCTTGCTTATAAAGGCAAAGTCTAAGATAGGATTAGACAAGATCTTGGCATGTGGCTTAATCCTATACAATGAGACAACTACCACAAAAAATATTAAATGACTTTAAAGGACACAAGCATTAAATTCCACAAGATAAGATAAGATCTAGTAAAAAATAGCATTATCTATAAATATTCCCTCCTGGGATCTAAAGTGGACTTAACATGTAAATAGGACCTAGATAAGTAATATACCTATTTACACCAACAAGAGAGGAGATCGAGATATAGAGAGATAGAGTGATAGAGAGGGAGAGGGAGAGGGAGAGGGAGAGGGAGAGAGATAAAGAGGGAGAGGGATAGATATGGAGAGATAAAGATTGAGAGGGAGAGAAACCTAAATAAATGGTGAGAGATGGATAAAAATAGATAGGAGATGAAGAGGGGGAGTGGGAGGGGGAGGGGGGGAGAGAGATATATAAAAATATATAGAGGAATAAATGGAGAGAGATGGAGAGGGAGAGAAAGGGGTGTAGAAAGAGATAAAGAAAGAGGTAGTACAAAGAGATAGAAAGAGAGGGAGAGTAGAGTAAGAGAGACAGAGACAGAGAGAGATCAACATATAGTGAGAGGGATATTGTGGACATCAAAATCTGCAAACAGTTAGCACAATTCCAATATCCTCATAGAATAATACAACATTCTTCAAAACAAATGACAAAACTAATTCAAGCATGCAAAGAAGACATGAAGTATATCTATTTTGTGGTGGATTGGTGCTATCCTTTGTGTAGAAGGCAGCCCTTTCCCAATCCTTGATAAGCCAAATGAGATGATAGACAATGAGATGCTCATGAACTCAAGTTTTTTCTATAATGGGGATACTCTAGGATGTAGATGATAAATGAGAGAAAATGTATTGTACTTATAGGAGAAGTTGAGAGAAGAGAATCCAAGATTGAGCAATGTGGGACTAAATCCCATCAAATGAGAGAGAGCCACTTGTCACAATGGGATTGGCCCATGCTTGTGCAAGTTTTGGCCAATGTGCCCATTTCAAATTTGAAAATGGCAATAAATGAATATGGTTGAGGGTTTTTGGGGGTAATTTTGTTTGGCCAAAAAATTCAAATAGGAGAGTTAATGAGGGCATATTTCTTGGGAATATGCCTTTGTGAGGGAAATAGGTGTTTCAATAAATAAATTTAAATGATTTATTGTGCAAGTGGATGAATCTAGAGGATTTAGGTGATTAGGATTAAACTAATCAGGATTTGATTAATCTAGCAAGAGTTTAGGTGATATCACATTTGATTTCAATTTTTGTATTTATTTTAAATCAAATGAGGAAAATTCATATGAGTGATTTAATTAGATATATGTAATTTAATTAAATCAGGAACTATAGGAGATAATTAAATAATTGGATTTATTTAATTTTGAGAGATAAGCTTAGTGAATTAATTAAATTGGTTTATTTAATTAATAGATGAAATAATGTTGAATGAAGTATGATTAGATGCATGCGTATATTTTGCATGTCTACATTTTGCCCCTCTTTGAAGCAATGTACTTGTTGCATTGGTTCAAAGAATGATTCCACTGACATCAAAATTAAAACATTTCTGATTTTTTCAGATGCCCCAACGAAAAGACGTACGTTAGTACATTGCCCCCTCAAGAGATCGAACGAAAAAATTGAGGTGGATCTCACGACAAAGAGGTTCAAAATGAATGTATGGATGGTTAGATTATATGATCTATATGATAATGATGATGAAAATGAGATGTTTGGAAGATGCTTAGAATAAAAAATTTATATTATCCTAAACAACTTAAATGATTATGAAAATGAGGTGTTTGGAAGATGCTTAGAATAACAAATTTATATTATCCTAAAAAAATTAAATTATTATGAAAATTTATGTGAGATGATGTGATGGATTATGTTGTGCTATAATGATATGACATGATTATGCAAGATGCAAGATGGATGCAGGATGGATGCATTGTTAGCACGAAAGAGGATAGAAGAATGAGAGGGATCAACCCTTAAATCCAAGAAGATGTAGAAGTCCAACAAGTCCACTAGTCATCGAGACTTTATTGGATGTGATGATGATTGATGATGATGTTTTGCTTATCCAAGGATGGGAGAGATAAAGAGCATACCCTTCTTTATGTTTGATAACACACATAGGTACGATGCATCAAGGTATTAAGAACCAGGATGGCGTGGCGCCTAGTGTGATGCACTTTGACTCGCCAAACAGATAGGAGTACTCTTGTTCACACTTGACAAACATAACCTATTCAAAATGCAATTCAGATATTCCAGACATCTCGGGCCAAAACATAAAAAGGAAAGCCTTCTTATGTGGTCAACAAGACATCTACAACATCCTCCCTACAAACAAAACATAGCACGCATGATGAAGTTATTTTACAAGAATATCCAACAAGTACAACAAATAAAAAGATAATGATCATTGCCCCATTCCTTTCTCTCTAAACCTGTTTTGTTCAGGCATCATCGAGAGTTCCTTGGAATGAGCATAAAATAAGATAAGTCCAAAAAGACTAAGATAAAGTAAATAAGCTAGCTAATGTTCTTCGTATCGTTAGCCAAGACTAACTATTGTGGGGTATCTGATGCTTATGTCCATCGCAGGAAAGCTTCATCCTAGGAAATGTTGTGATCAGGGTTTTGATGGGACTAATTTGGGTGATAAGCTATTGATATTCCAAGTTGACCAACTGCTGACTCACTGATCTAGACTTTGAAGACTCTAACGATTAGAGTGTTCACTTTTGAACGTGCTAGACTTGATTCTGACTGACTTACCAAAGGGTGAAGGCGATGATTGATTTTATTATGAGTGATAAAATTCGTGGATGAAAGCGAGATGAAATGGATGCACTATTTTTTATTTTTCAGATATTTCGAGGTTGTTTTTAGAATTTTGAGATGTTTTGCAAATTTTTTTGGTATTTTCATAGATTTATGAAAAAAAAATGGATTTTGTGTCTCGGGGGCCAATCAAGGATGGGCTTGCCTACATTTAAGCTCAGAGACGACATAGTTCGGACAACAACTGACTTGATTATTGATGAGATAAATGGGAAAACAGATTGCCATTGCGACAGACGCCTAAGGACTGACCTAACTATCTTGGGGGATGATAGAAGATTAACCTTGCCTAAATTCAAGATCAGAGACGTTGTAGTTCGGACAAGGTGAAAAACTGACAAGACTCAATGATGAATTTTTTGAAGATTTTCTGATATTTCGACATGTTTTTGAGATTTTTTGATGATTTTTTGAATGTTTTGGATTTTTCGAAGATTTTTTGAATGTTTTTGAATTTTTGATGGATTTTTGATGGATTTTTGAATGTTTTTTATTCTTTCGCATGATTTTGATGATTTGGATATGAATACGATATCGGTGCTTTGTTTTAGAATTTTGTTGAAAACCAAGCTAAGATCTGATCGATCAGATTGATGGATTGATAGTTTGACTAAGTGTGTTAAGTCAAACAAAAGTGATAATGCACTTGTAAACTCTAGGAAGTTGTGCTATCCTAGAGTAAACTCGTACACAAGAGGATAGTTTGGCTAGGTGTGTTAAGCCAAACAAGGTGATGATAATTTTGATAATTTGACTAAGTGTGTTAAGTCAAATAAGATGATAATGCACTTGTAAACTCAAGGAAGTTGTGTTATCCTAGAGTAAACTTGTACACAAGAGGGTGGTTTGACTAAGTGTGTTAATTCAAACAAGGTGATGATGGCTTGGATTTGATTTATCAAGATTGATGAAGCTTGATTTGGAACAAAATAGCTTTGATGATTTTGATGTGATGTTGAATTACACATTAGATGCAACTGATATGAGTTGTTTGGATTGATGTTCAATGAAAGATAAAGCTTGATAAGGAACGGCGTCTTGTCAAAATAGGCCATGGGCTAGTGATTTAGATTTTTGGCTCATAAATGCTTTGACCAAGTTGATTTCACGTCTACCAATGTTTAGATCACCACATAAGTTGGATGATATATATCAAGATTTATTCTCAGAGTGAGATGAAAATATCTACTCCCAATGTCTAGCAATGTTTGAACGACCATGGGTGGATTCTTGGATAGATATAGTAAGCATTCAAAGGATGCAAAGGTTTATCTTGTGACAAGATAAGGTGTTCGCATAAAGGATTCTCATTTGGATAGTACTTCTTCGCTCAAATAATGTTGGCTTGGATAGGATCAATGGAAATGACCCATGTCAAGATGTTTACCATAAACAAGTGTGCAGCAAACCTTCATCAAGATCAAGATAAGGTAGATAAATGGCAATGTGTTGGATAAACGGTTCATGGATGAACGGATGATATGGACGAAATGTTGGCTTTATTATGGATGTGATAAGATGATTTCTCCTGAACTGGCACACGTAGATGCTCAATTCTACACATGATGCCTGTTTTCTAGGTTTTCATCATGGTACCTGTCCAAAGCACCACCATAGTCGTTTTCACTAGAGGACAATTTATTTTCTTTACTGTTTTCAATCATTTTTCTGATTTTTTTCGATTTTTATATTTTTTGTTTTTTTTGTATTTTCTGAGAGATTTTAAGTTGATGTTTTTGTCATAACATTCCATTGGTATCCTTCTTGAAGAATTTTTTTTGCCAAGATACGTGCACTTGAAAGCAAATTTTGAGAAATTTGTTCTGCTTTGCCGATACAGGAGTTAAGTTGTCTTTGTGCACACATCGCGATAGAGTGCCCTTGGAATCCTTATGATGAAGAGTCATTGCCAATACATGGTCAATGTGAGAATTGGATATCATGCATGGAGGAGTGGATGACAAAGTGTGTTTAGGAATAAAATATGGATTGGTTGACAGTTTGGAGTCTTTGACTCTCCAAATTTGGGAAGATGAGCAATAATGAGTGGATATGGAAGTGTGCATGGAATTAGGACCAACAGCTCGATATACTTTGTACGTCGCTTGAGAAGCCTATTTTTTCCTTTGTGGATATCTTCGATGGATACTTTTCCCTTTTTTATTTTTCCCCATAGTTTCTTTGACTAATGGAGTTTGATAGGGATAATCATTCTTTGTATTCTTTAGTATCCATATGTATTTTATTTGTCCTTCGTGCTTCTTAGCTTCTTTTTCTTTGATAATTTTCTTCATAGTTTGATTCAAATATCCCTTTTGATGTTGGTCCCAGTTGTTGGATGGGGTGATGGGTGGATGAAGATTCGTGGCGTGGTGGGTTGTAGTATTGGCATCAGTTTCATCATAAGGATTCTTTATACTCCCTATGTTGACATTTGCTTGAGATGAAGTTGCCCCCAATTTTGTGGAAGTATTATTGATATGTTGAGATCCCTTGATTGTCGAATAACCAAGGCCTTGATGCTTAGGATTGCCAAAATTTTATACTGGTTCCAAGATACCTTGTTCGTGTAGGCCTAATCCTCTGCCTTGATAATTCATCTATTGAAATATTTTATTTGCAAAAGGATATGATTTTCCTTGGAAACAAGGTGTTGTTCCTTCTCTACTTTGTGGTGGATCTTCAAAAGTGACAACTTCTTTATTGATGAGGTAGCTTTCCCTAAGAAATGTGAGTTATCCAACTTTATAAGTGATAGGATCCTCCATATGTGGGATTACTTCTTGATTGATGTCTTTAGCTTGATCTTGTGAAATATCAGAGTTTAGTGCTTCTTCAAGAGGTATTGATGATTCATTGTCCTCGTAAAAGTCTTCCTCGTGATTTACTTCACAGGATGTTGTTTCTGATTTACGATTTCTATAAAAGCCTTCCTTATCACCTATTTATGCTACATCTCCACAGGATGTTTCTGATTTGCAACTTTCGTAGAAGCCTTCTTATATGTCTTGATATGATGTCTCTAATTCACAACTTCTATAGAAGCCTTCTTCATGATCTATTTCTGCTAGGTCTTTAGATTTTTCTATATCTTGTTCATGTGTACAAATTTTAAGAGTAGGAGACTCTTGTCCCTCACTAATGATATCAGGAGTATGAGACTCTTATTTTGAATGAATATCATCTACATGTTCATCCAAAGAAAGCATCTCATGGGTAGATGGACGAGTGTGTGCTAGATGGATATGATCATCATTTGCAACATCTTGTATAGATAAAAGAGTGCCCATTAGATCATTATAGTATTTTGGAGATAAGAATTATTGATCTTGACTAATTCTGGAATTACTTTCAATATGTTTTGGATCAAGTTCTTGACATGGGTCGATTTCAAAGGATGGGTTGCTTTCTTGGATATTTTCACTAGGCATGGAAAGTGTCTTAATATCCTCTTGATCTTATAATGGACTTGTATCATATGGTGAGTTAAATATTTCTTCAATATCTGCAACCATGAGGTCAAAGGATGTCAATATGTCTTGGAAAGGAACATTGCTAGGCTTAAGTGAAAGATGTCGATCATTATTTGGGGAAAAATCTTGAGACATGTCCTCTAACTCATTAGGTGATGTAGAGACACTTTCAACATGATCATTAGTGGAAGGATGAAAAATTATAGGATCAAATAATGTTAACCCTTCTTTGAATAGATCATTGTTGGACATTGTTGGTGAGTTTTGATCATGATTGAAAAGTGGATCTTGGTGTGTGTTGATTTTATTATTGGATGAGATGGAAACATCTTCAAGGTGCTCATTGATGGGTTGATCTTGATCATTGTTTTCAACAATTGTGGTGGGAATCTATTGCAAGCTTTTTTGAGCAAGTAATGTTTGTGTTTTTTGTTGAGCTAACAATGCTTGTTATCGGTCGTGTCGTTGTTGTGCCAACAATGGTTTTTGTTGGGCTTGTTATTGAGCTACTTGTTGATGCACTTTTTGATGGATTTCTTGTAATAATTCCCAGAATTCGTCTTTCCCCTATCGAGCTTAGTCTTGGGCTTGAGCTTGTCGGGCTACTTGAGCCGCTTGTACAACTTCTGCGGCTTGTTGGGCTTGGAGTCCTTTTGGCGGGCAGATTTTTGAGAGGCTTGCAACATGATGGAGAATGAATTTTTCATGTTGTGTTTTGGCAACGGTGGTGGTGGAATGGGAATGGTTTTGATTATTGGGGTTGCTTGGATGGTTGCCACCTGTTGTTGTGATACCGATGGCAAAATGGGATGATTTGGTATGATGTTTTGATTTGGCATTATAGGTTGACTTTGAACATTTTTGTGGTTGAGAATAATATTGCCTTGATTTAGGTAACTTTGATTTTGCATGGTGTTACCTTCACTTGGATCAATACCTAGAGTCATCAACATATTGCTGGGATTTTGAACAACATTGATGGGATTTGCAAACATGTCTACCCCAAAGTTTACCAAGTGCGGATTCGAAATGGTCATGTTTGACAATCTTTTCTTTGGCATGTATGAATTTTGTGGGATAATGCTGTTTGGAATAAGACTCATGCATTGACTATTTGGTTGATAGATTTGTAGGTTTGGACTTTGATTTAAATCTATCATTTGGAAAAGTGTTCCAAACTTTAGATTGGGCATACTTGCACTTGTATCATTGAAGTTTGGAGGAGATAATGATGCCATGTATGGATTGTACAAATGTGAGTTTTGATAATCAATTGGCATTGTGACACTTGGCTGATTCGGTTTACTTGGATTACTCATGATGTATGAGTTGAGTTTAAACTCCATGTTTTTCTTGTGTTTTGACCTTGTTGCAAAAGTGAACCTTTAAGGTGTTTAGGACCAATGATGAGATGAAGGATGAAAGGGGTGAATGATATGGGTGTTTGAATTTTTTAGAAACTTTGGATCAATGCTAGACTTTAGGAGTTGGTTTGATTCGATATTTTGACTAGGTGTGTTAAGTCAAACAAGATGATAATGCATTTGTAAACCCTAGGAAGTTGTGTTATCCTAGGGAAAACTCGCACAAGAGAATGAATTGGCTAAGTGTATTAAGCCAATCAAAGTGATTGTGAACTAGTAGACCTTAGGAAATTGTGTCATCCTAAAGGTAAATTTATTCAAGAGGATTGATAACTTCACTAGGTGTATTAAGTCAAATGTAATGATGTTGATTTTTCAAAAGTCTAGCATGAATGATGTTTTCAAAGTTCTAAAAGTTGTTGGTGAAATGGGATTTGATAAATGTTTGGATGGATGAAATGTTTTGACTTGATCCTAGATGAGCCTATGAGGACTTACTTACAAAACCATGGTTTTGAAGAACATGCTTTTCCCTAAGAGTAATTCAACCAAAATACCAATGTTTTCATGAAAACAAAAAGACAAAAGATTGCGAGCACATGTGTGGTTCAATTTTCTGTCATCTTGCTTAGATTCAATTCTTTTTGACACAAGCACTTTCTTGATTATGTTTTTCAAACTGAATGTCCAATGTCCTAACTTTCTTTCATCCCACAAAATGCATTATGTGGAAATCAAGGCAAAAGTTACCTAACGTTGACTTTGGGAGAAACAAATTGAGATGTCTGAATGTTTAGAAGCCTTCTAGGGATAAGAACCTCTAGGCACAAGCAGTAACATTTGGACACCTCCAAGGTATTTTTTCTTCCAAAGGGTTTGAAATTCAGATGATTCGTTGAATGTTTGTTCTCCACTGTTTTAGATCCAACCAAAGTTTTTTTGATTCAAATGACATGTATAACCCTAGGCTAGAAAAGGAAATATTTTTCAAGTTCCCACTTGGACGAATCCAGCTACGCATATTCTGTGTGGATGACTAGATTCTTGACCACACTGGCTCCCCTCCACGGCACACACTTCTCGGGTCAGCCAAGCATCAGTACCCATGAATCTCCCATGGCATAATTTCCATCTCTACAACAAAACCGCATGTATACGTGCGGTGGCTTCAGAGGACATGACCTCTTGCACCAACAAATATAAGGTATTTTTGGCTACTAATCAAAATTTTTTAGTAAGGGCATTTAGTTTAGGGGGTGCAATGATAAACTCCTTGTGAGAGATCTCCCAACCCTTAGAACAAGGGCTTTATGCATCATAAAGATACTAGGGGAGAGTTATCATGCACCGCTTCCCATTGTCCATGGCTTTCACCGTGAACACAAATTTATATAGCGGTTTGGAAGATCTTGGCTTTAGCTCGTTACCGCTTGAGTCGTTCCCTTGGGGTGAGTACTTTTTCCCACCAAGGCAGGCCCTCTAAAGGTAAAAAATAGCGAGTAAGTGCATTTTTAGTTCGATCATGTTTTTTTGTGTGAACAAAAAGAGAACACTCACAATGCCTTTTTCTCACACTAGACAAGTTTGTTCAATTTTAAAATGCCCAAATTGAAGTGTGAAGGCAATATTTTTGACAACTTAATATCACCAAAATGCTTTTGATTCTCAATATCGTTGTGAAGCACGAGAGAAGCACATACGCATTTTAAATGATGTTAATTTGTGAAAAAGATTACAAAACATGGAAAAACACTTGTTCATTTTAATCCATAAAGCAATGATGAGTTCGTTTTAAAAGCACCAAATAAGATGTGAAGTTTGCCTTGTTCAATTTTAACCCAAATCAAAATCTAGTAAATGTCTAAGGTTATTTTTAACCAACTTTGAAAAGATCAAATCAATGATTGATTTTAATCCCAAATTGAAAAGTGAGTTGAGTTAAAACAGAAAACGAGAGTAGAAAATGGAAGCTCTAAGATTGTTAAAACAAGCATTAAAAAATGCTTTTTTCAAATCTCGATTTCAAAAATAATTTCCAACTCCACTTTGCCTTTGTTTTCGCTTGATTTTGAAGTCAACCTTCAAATTTCAACCTCCAATGTCAACCTATATAATCATCACAAAGTTGAAAAATAAGATCTATCTCCAAAATTAATGAAATGTACAACATTATATTTCATTAATGTGAATCCTCTAGTTTTAATGCATAAATCAAGGTATAACCCAAGTGTTATACAAAACATTTCATTTAAGTGTTGGGACACACAAACAATAAAATCTCTAATTAGTACATTTCTAACAAGCTTCCCCTAAACATAATCATTTAAAATATTCACAAAATCTTACTATAGAGGAGATTACCAGAAATCGGGCCCAGAATTTGGTATCAAACCTTTCTTGAAATATTTCACTTGTTACCATACTAATAGAAAATAAAATTTCCTACCACCAATATAGCATACCTACTTACCAATATAGTGCACTTTTTATACCATAGCATTAAAGAGCTGAAAAAATAAGCGTCAATGCTAAATACCATTTAAAATGGATGCCTTGAATGACATTAATGACCTTGCGTGGTGAGTGAGGAAGTCAGCTGGTAGACCTTCCAAAGTGGGTGTACTTATTGACACTACTTGAGCAACAAGTTTGCAACTATTATTAAAATCTATGATTTATATTTTCCAGATGTTAAAGAGTCTCATTTCAAATCTTACCAACTTCAAAGTCTAAATAAGCTAAATTTGTATAGGAGGATTGCGTGCGAGGCACTCTTATTTGAATTTTGGTGTAAGCAAATAGTTGTGTCCCCTTATAGGCTCTATTGGGACTAATTTGTGAGTTTATTCCAGCTTGTACGTTATCATGGGTAGAAGATGAAAATTCATTAGTGGTTGAGAATTCAAATCGACATGACCCGGACTCTGCAGGAACTTGACAAACTCAACTCGACAGGGATGAGACAAGACAGCAAATTATGCCAAACACAAGTCCCTACGCATCTGCAATCAATTCATACAACCAGAATGATTAATGATCACATTCTCCTGCAGACTCAATGAGTACTTCTCCTGTGAAAACATCAAGAAGTCTTTTCAATGGAAGTCATTTTCCAACCACCATGCCAATGATAGTTTCCTCTACATTATCTCCCTTTACTTACCAATGGACTTTCAATGGACCATTACTATAGCCTCAAATAACATTGGCGAATAGAGATGACAGCGAGTTCTTTAAAAAGTATTTTAGAAAACGCCAAGAAAAGACATTTTTAAAAGTTTCTTTTTGCACTCACTATTTTTTTATTTTTTTTACAGCAGCCTATATGTAATCTATAATGCCAAAGTGCGGTGAATCTGCAAGAAATGAAGCGATGGAGTAGAGCAGTCAAATAGCATTTGTATTGTGCATCATGCGATGAAGGAGCTGACAGTTTGGTGGACAAAAGCGAATGGAAATAATAAAAATCAGAATGAACCCATGACATTGAGATTTATGGGCACCATGAATACCAAAGTGAATAAGATCACTTCTATCGACAGCAAAGGGGACTGCGAAAACACAAGTCTTAGATCACTTTTGTTTATTTGGTATCGCATTTACTGCAATAGCTACTACATTTATTGTATCACATTTACTACTTGGTATCACACTGACTGTTTAACTAATAAAGGAACCATGAATGCATTTAGAGAGAAATAATTTTTTTCTCAACAACGGCAAACATAAGCAGTGGATGGTCTGCAAACTCAAAGAAATCTACTTCAAACATATTGACCTCCCAGACTGTAAGAAATAGAATAGATAATAAAGCTATAGCAAGGCCTGTTCAGTTTACGATTTGATCTCTTTAGATTAGTTGTTCTAAAAGAAAAAAGCTAATAGCGGAAAAACAAACGCATTCAGAGAAAAATAAATTGTATCTCAGCAAATGTAAACATAAGCAGCAAATGGTCTTCCAATTCAAAGAAATCTACTTCAAGCAAACTGACCTCCAAAACTATAAGAAATAGTAGAGAGAATAAATCTATAGCAAAGGCATGTTCAGATTGCGATTTGACCTCTTTAGATCAATTTGTCCAAAAGGAAAAGGGTATGTGCAGGATCATCATGGAAAAAATAGGCCCTTAAGTGGCAATAAAAAGACAAAAAATAAAATTTAGACAACTTGACATAAAAATTTGAATACGTTATCTATATTATTTCAAAAAAATGTAAAAATTGAATTTAGTTTCTAAACTACGAGACCTTTATTTTTTTTTTAAATCTATTTGGTGAAAATTTGAAATTTCAATTCAGTGGTATTTAAATTTCAGGGTAAAAATAAGAAGTAGGTGTCTGTCTGACCACCCTAACCACAATTTTTTATAAGCTTTTAGATATAAGTAGAGGACTCATGTCCAGATGTGATGCATATTTTTTTATAATTTTTTTCCATGTAAATAATTAATTATGAATTTTTTATTACAACTTTTAAAAATATAAAAGCTCGTCTATCTAACCGCCTTAATTTGGTCGTAAATTTATGAAATTCAATTTTAATTTTTGTAATCCTATAGTATGTGAAGCATAGAATGTGACACATGTTTTGGATTCAAGAAATGTGATACTTTTTGAAAGTTATAGATGTTTTTCAATCAGCCTATCAATCAGGACTTTATTCATAATTCTAATAGAAAATGAATAATAATTATTTATTAAATTCAAAGTAAAGCATATTTTATATTGGTGGAAAGCTGAGAATCTCCTCTAAAAACCCTTTTCGTTTCATCAATTTTGGGTAAAAAAAAGTCGTCAGCCACATGGGCCATCATATGGCTTACATATCGCCACCTTTTGGCCCATCATGATCCTGGACATACCAAAAAGCTGATAGAAGAACCGTGAACGCATTCAGAGAGAAACAAACTGTATCTCAGCAAATGCAAACATAAGCAACGGATGGTCTTCAAATTCAAAGAAATCTACTTCAAACATACTGATCTCCAAACTATAAGAAATAGTAGAGAGAATAAAGCTATAGCAAGGCAGTGTCCTTCCAACTTTTATTGGAAAGCCATTGAGATAGAAAGAAAAAGGCTCCTATACTTAGTATTTTCTTTCCACAATAGTTGAAGAGAATAGATCATAAAAGAAAAAAGATAATCATCCAACATGGTAGAAGCATTGCGTAGACCTGATTTATAACAACATGGATGTCTCCATTCTGCTGATGAACAATATGCCTTATATAGATCAATCAAGAGGGGTGAGTTCATTAGAAGATATATGGTCTAAAAACAAATAATCTCAAATTTGAAATTTCTAACTGTGAACTGTTAACTAAAAAGGAGAAAACATAGGAAGACTCCTAAATTGACTTTGCACACAATATACTAAGTCAGGAAACTCTTTCAGCTAAGATACAAATGGAAGTTATTTTAGCTAGAATATCAAATCTGGAAATGCAAGCAGCATGTTAGATGGGTATATATATTTTTTCTTTCAAAGAAGCATGAATTGTGCCCTCCTTCTAGCGCCATTTTGTGGACATCAAAATCTACAAATGGTTAGCACAATTCCAATATTGTCATAGAATAATACAACATTCTTCAAAATAAATGACAAAACTAATTCAAGCATGCAAAGAAGACATGAAGTATATCTATTCTATGGTGGATTGGTGCTATCCTTTGTGTAGAAGGCAGCCCTTTCCCAATCCTTTAAAATCAAAATGAGATGATAGACAATGAGATGCTCATGAAATCAAGTTGCCTATAATGGGGATGCTCTAAGATGTAGATGATAAATGAGAGAAAATGTATTGTACTTATAGGAGAAGTTGAGAGAAGAGAAGCCAAGATTGAGCAATATGGGACTAAATCCCATCAAATGAGAGAGAGCCACTTGTCACAATGGGATTGGCCCATGTTTGTGCAGTTTTTGGCCAATGTACCCATTTCAAATTTGAAAATGGCAATAAATGAATATGGTTAAGGGTTTTTGGGGGGAATTGTGTTTGGCCAAAAAAGTCAAACAGGAGAGTTAATGAGGGCATATTCCTTGGGAATATGCCTTTGTGAGGGAAATAGGTGTTTTAATAAATAAATTTAAATGATTTATTGTGCAAGTGGATGAATCTAGAGGATTTAGGTGATTAGGATTAAACTAATCATAATTTGATTAATCTAATAGGAGTTTAGGTGATATGACATTTAATTTCAATTTTTGTATTTATTTTAAATCAAATGAGAGGAAAATGCATATGAGTGATTTAATTAAATCAGGAACTATAGGAGATAATTAAATAATTGGATTTATTTAATTTTGAGAGATAAGCTTAGTGAATTAATTAAATTGGTTTATTTAATTAATAGATGAAATAATGCTGAATGAAGTATGATTAGATGCATGTGTATATTTTGCATGTCGAGATATAGAGAGATAGAGTGATAGAGAGGGAGAGGGAGAGGGAGAGGGAGAGGGAGAGAGATAAAGAGGGAGAGGGATAGATATGGAGAGATAAAGAGTGGGAGGGACAGAAACCTAAATAAATGGTGAGAGATGGATACAAATAGATAGGAGATGAAGAGGGGGAGTGGGAGGGGGGAGAGAGATATATAAAAATATAGGGAGGAATAAATGGAGAGAAATGGAGAGGGAGAGAAAGGGGTGTAGAAAGATATAAATAAAGAGGGAGTATAAAGAGATAGAGAAAGAGAGGGAGAGTAGAGTAAGAGAGAGTGAGAGAGAGAGAGATCAACATATAGTGAGAGGGATATATATAAAGAGATAGTGATATATATATAAAGAGATAAAGGGTGAGAGATAGAGAAATAGAGAGAGTGAGAGTGAGATGGATAGAGAGAGATAAATAGATTGAGAGGGAGAAAGGGAGAGGGGGAGAGGGGTAGATGGGGAGAGATAAATATAGAGAAAGAGCTATAGAGAGGGAGAGAGGTGGAGAGGGTGATTTATATATAGAGGGAGAAAGGGAGGAAGTGAGAGATAAAAAAAGAGACAAGAGGGAGAGATAGAGATAGAGCGAGGAAAAGATGGATAAATAGATAGAGAGAAAGGAAGAGATACAGAAGGAGAAATATAGTTACAGAGGGGGAGAGGGACAAAGAAGAAGTTTTCAACTTTGAAAAATGGGTGTATTTTTTCTTTATAAATCATAGCATTTCATGTTCTATAAAATGAAATTGTGCTTTATGGAACATGAAATGTGCTTGCATTTTGTGTTTCACAAAATGTACTTACATTTTTAGTCAAAAAAAATTGGCCCTTTTTTCTTTGGAATAGGTTTGGATAACAAACCTAAAGGCCTGGATTGTTAATTTGCCTACATTTCACATGTTTTTGACCTTTAATGGAGTTTCTCAATTTTCACGTCATTAGTTTTACACATTGTATAATGATATTTAATAAAATTACCATCAAAATTTCACATTATTTTTTAGCTTTCTAACCTTATAATTTTGTTATATATTTAAAATACATTAACATATTCATTTTTAATTTCTTTTACGATTGTTTCTATATTCCTCAAATACATATGTATTGATTTTTCTTTATAGGTTTTGATTTAGTTATCAAAATTTTAAGAAAAAGGATTGCTCTAAGATTCATTCTTTACACATTGAAAAAAAAAAAAAAATTATTATTATTTTCCAAGTTATGTGGCATGCATGCTCAATGATACAATTTTCAAGATGCATTCACTTTGAAAAATCACCAAAAAAACACATTCAATAAAAAATTACAAAAAATATACAACTTCTAGTACTCACTCTTATCTATACGTCTTCCAATCAATTTTTAAAAATATTAAATGAAACAAATAACAGGGGGCACATGCTAGATATTATGTTATATTTTAGTGAGAAAAATAGGAACACTTTTATGTGCATGCAATATTTCATCATCTTAATATTTAAATTTTTTTAAAACTTCCATCATTTAGAAACTATATTTAGAGTACTATAATTCGTATTCTTCTTATATCTTCAAATTTTGAGCATGTGTATCTCAAATTACTCATCCAAGTTCAAGTTTAGCTAATTTCAGAAGAAGAAAAAGTGGCCAGTTTTGATCCCCTTTTTGTATACCATTTCCAAGCACTTACCCATCTATAGTTTGATAAGATATTATTTTTCTTTTTATACATTATTTGGTTCTAGTTAATCCCATAAAATGAGATAAATTTTCTTTATTATCATTCTTAAATTGGTAAAGAATTTTGGAATCATTCTATAGAAGAGAACACAAAATTAATTTAAATTAAGTTATATCTTAATATCTAAAAAACAAAATTTGGTTTATAAGATTAAAAGAGATACAATGTAGGAGTGTACTAGCACATCCCAAAAAAAAAAATACAAAATAAATAGTGAACAATGTAATAAACAAAAACATAAAGAAGGATAACTTAGAGAAGGTCAACTAAGGACCTTAAGTGCTTTAGATTTTGTAGGACTTCTCTTTTTCTAAGCCAAGAATTTGTCAACTAGGAACATATTTAAGCAATCTTGGGATATGAACATTAAAGAAATAATTGACCCAATCTATGCACTTAACATCAAACTTAAACCTTTGTTGGTCTTCTTTGGATAATTCCTCCCACAAGTGATTAGTGTTGGAGTTATCAAACCTGTCAATTCAGATAAAATATAAATTATATGATTTGCACATGCAAAATAATAATTCTTAAATATTAAAAAATTCAAGAATCAAAATTAAATTTATCATTTTTTATAAATAGATGAAGCATAAAATGCTATTAAATATGTAACTAAACCATGTAATATTAAAAAAGAAAGATGTAAAATATATTAAAATAAAATAGACAAAATACTCACTTTCCTTGAAAGAAAATAAAAGGTAGCGTTGCTAACTTCATAACCTTATTATACTTATGAAGTAGTTGATTATATTGTTGTCTTTGAAAGCCACAGAGAAGAAAGTTCACATAGTAAAGCACCTAAATTGAGTTAAAATGAATGGAATTAGAATGAAATTAATATGATGCTCTGGTTTTGTGCAAAAGAATTGATACTATATTTTATAATGATATATTTACCTCGATTGGGATCTTGTAATGTAGTTTCATATATTGTTGAAACTTTGCATACTCCTGAGCATAAAAGGTCTTTTCACTTTCACAGTCTTGCCCTTCTTAGTTGTGAATGGGTGTGACAAAAAGTATTTGTAAGCAGCCATAACACCAACATCATAGAACAATGGATTTCCAACAGAAGTAGTCACTTGATATATAAAGAGATCAGATTCTTTAACATGTTTGTACATAGAAATGATCATGCAATTTGCCACCATATCCACGGGAATCTACAATTAAAAACTTAAATATTTAAATTTATCATATATATTTTTTTGAAAAAATAATTAATTATTACATTAAATTCTATTTATGCGTATATATAAAATAATTTAATCAAAATAAACATTATCGTTTATCTGAATTTTAGATCTAAGAGTTAAAGAATTTGATATTAAATAAAAAATTAAAATATTTACTCACCACATCAATTATTAAGTTCTTTTTTGCAACGAATGTTTTTATTTGTCCTTTTCCATATCCTGTAAAGAGGGGATCCAGCACTCTTTCCCACAAGCAGACATGTGTCAGCTTGCATGAATAAACATTGCATCAAAATATGTTTTGAGGGAAGAATTTAATAGATTTGAAATCTAATTATATGAATATTTAAATTTGTTATCTTGAAAGGGTTGTTATTTAAAATTTTAGAACAAAGAACGAGCTGCCTATTTGAACTTCACTCTCCTACTACTTGTTACCTGTTGCCTTCAATCCAGCCCGGGAATGGTTCAGCTAAAGTGCTTTCAATGATGGAAGGGCGAAGAATAACAATTGGCATATCACCTCTCATCTGATTCACCATCATCTCTCCAATGGCTTTTGTGAAAACGTAAACATTTGGCCACCCAAATTTTCTTGCTCTGTTCACACCCATCATATCTCACTACTTCAAAAACTTATTCATTCACACATTATAAATCAGACTTATTAACCCAACTCTCTGTTTACCTCTCTTCCCCGAGCTCTTTCATTCGCTTGCTCTCTGCCTTGTTACCTTCAGCACGAGGAACACTTCTCGTCTCCTCCAGAGTCTTCGCTATCAAATCGACTTCTGATTTTATAAAATCTGCCCCGAATGTAACCCCATCTGCTCCAATTTTCACACTTTCCTCAGCGATTATACCCTTCCTGCCCACATTTACGTACGCTGAAACAGAAACATTCACAACGTTTCTCTCAATGGTGTTGTATAGATTCATATGCATTGGAAAACAAAACCCAGTTCAATCATTGATAAATAAAACCAAATATAGTCAAGAGGACGAGTCTATACCCGTCGAGACGTGAATCAGGATCAGCAGATTTGTGCATTTTCTACAGAAATTTATAGTGTTAATAACCCCAACGACGTTTACGCCCATGGAGACATCGTACCTGTATTACCAAATTAAGGGAAATAACACTATTTAGCAACATATCTGATTAGTTGTTCTCATAAAAGATTTTTTTTAAAGCTAATAAATTTCATATCCAAACATTTTTTAGGTAGAATTGGCTATTTAACAACAACACTTACGGATCTATTACTATGTATGTGTACTGAACTGTACATCACAATAAATAAAGAGAATGTTCCTAAAACATACAATTATTCAAATTGAACAACTCTATTTAAGTAATTTATGTATGATAGATGCTCATAATGGCTATATCTTTATATTTATATTTATTGAGGTCAATACATGGAAAAAGAATATAGAAAACCTGTCATAGAAATTTGTGGTGGCTGCAAGGTTGACAACTATATCGACTTTGGAACAAATTTCATCTCTATGTTCTCCTTCAATCTCCAGATCGTCGTCTATTGACACATCTCCCACAACTGGAATAAGTTTCTGTGCCATGAATTTCTCATACTCTCCTTTGTAACGATCTTGTAAAACCCTGAACAACTCTGAGCATATCATCTGCGTACATAAGCACATTAGCCTCCAAATAACATAAAGGCTACTTATGGAATGTTTTTATTATTACCTCTTTTTGGATCCTGGCCTGGGCAGATTGCAAATCTTTTGCCCTGACTAGAACGAAGATCTGTCCAACTTCAGGCTGCACTCGGATAATTTTCTCTATAAACACTGTGAAAAACGCAGCCAACGGATAAGAAACAATAACAAAATTCCTCCCAAAAAAAAGGAAATTCTTTCAGAAGACCTTTACAATACCTTTGCCTAGAAAGCCTATGCCACCGATCACTAGCATATTCTTCTCCTTCAAAAATTCCACAACACCAACTGCCATGTTTTAGTTCTTTGTTCTATCCAGAAAAAGAAACCTCAAAATAGATAGATGAAAGTCCACCAATGGTGCTCTGCGGCAGAGGGCAGATATAGGCTATCCATAGTGCTCTCCAAACATCACAGCTTGCGAGAAATTAAACCGCCGTCCTCTTTGGACAGAGTTGGCCACTGGCTGACAGCAGACTATTTTAAGTCCATTTATATGGGCAGCCTACGTAATGCCCATCAAGAATTCATTGTATTTTGCTCCTCAAAATGTCGACAGAAAAGGAATTTTACAACTAATAAATACCTTTACCTGATACATCCGAAGGCCTAAAACCTCCAACGTCGTATTGAAGACAACTGTAAAGCTACACGCTTGAAAACTTCACGAAACCCTAAATTGCAACCTGAAGCTGTAAAACTTCAAAGCAATGGAGGGCAAATGTTGATTGCTGCCCTTTGCCAGTTTTCCTTTTTCTATGTCTTAAGATAAATTAGTAACTGTAACTCCCTTGGAGTCAAAAAGTTCTTTTAAGGTAGTGGGATATTGACTCACGCTTAAAAGACAGTAGTTGTATTTGGTTCTAGTTGAATAATGTTTGATTTGATGGAATTCAACAAACTTTCTTAATATAGTATATTGATTTGTTGCAACTCAACAAACTTTTTAGTTTCCTAACATAGTATATTTCTTAAATAAAAATTAGGTATATGATGATTAATCTATCAACTACTTTTAAATTATATTAATTTTAAATATTTTAAATATATCTATTAATTTAATAATTAAATTTAGTTATTCACTTCATCAATTTCAATGAAATATTTTTTAACAAAAATAAGATATTTTTCTTAATAATTATTATTTAATTTTTGTGTTTATTATAAAACAATATATTATTATAATTATTCACTATTAATGAGAGTGTTTAGTTTGTTGATTATAGGTGAATATTTTAGTGTCAATTATAGATTGAATATGCAAGGTTAGGGGGTTTATATGCATAGTTTGCTGGTTATGAATGATGATGTTTTAGCATTCAATTTATTGGTATGAATAAGATCGAAGATGTCAAACATTCATACAATATGTCTAATTTATCATCAATATTTTAGATGTTGATACTAGATGATGTTCTAATGATGCAATACTCTCTACGTGATAATGTAATAGTTAAATAAGAGATTGAGACAACCCCTCTTTAAAATGAATTAGGGTGTGTCCATTTATACAACACCCTAGCATGTACAACACTCATAAAAAAATTGAGAATCATTTTGTTTTTGCATATTTAACCCAAGGGAGAGAATATGTAATATGCCAATTGGGTCTAAACCCTTGGGATTTTTTAAGGTGACTTCAAGTTATTTTTTAAAATTTACATAAAAAACATGCCACTTGTACACTAGTCATTGCAAATGGTAGATAATAATTATAGGAAATGTGTCTAAACCTTGAATACTAATGTTTTGATTAGATTAATATTGGAAGGGCTAGTACCCATTACAAAAAATTCATTAAGGCAAATGAGGGGCTCATGAGAAGTGAAACACCTAGCAAACTAAAGAAAAAACCAAAGCCTAAAACTTAAATAGTTCGACGAGTAAACATGAACAAAACACCAAAAAAAGACTAGCACGGGACCACATAACACCTGCAAGTCGCCCAACAACTTGAGACCATTGATCACCTTCCACTCTTGAGCCAGGAAGTGGATCTTTTCCTCAAAATACATAGGACCTTTCTGCACACTTTGAGTATCCACCGCAGCATCCAGAGTCGGACTATCCACCGCCTTCAATTTCTTTTGCTTGTGACCATCATCACACCCTTCCTAAGCCACTCATTTTCCCTTGCCCTTCCTAATCTCCTAGTGGAAGATCTAAATGGTGAGGGCATTGTTCTTCACGGTCACATTACTATAATTTTTTATGACTTGGGGGCACTTAGTAGTTTTTCCTGGTTCTTGTGTATGGCTTCTATCTCCATCTGTAAATTCTTTTTTCCCTCCTTTATGCTAACAATGTCACACAACTCTTTCAACTCCTTATCCCATATGTCCCATTATTCAAATGACTTAGCCAAAGAGGCTATCATTTCCCAATGGGATTTTTCCTCCACCTCCCCCAACCAAGGAACCTATTGTAGCAACACCTTATTCTCCAAAATTTGAATTCTCTCTTTAGCAGTAATCAATTGACCCAGGAGCCATTTAAGGATGTTATTTTGGACATTAATCATCTTCAAAATTTCATTAATTTTGGTACAAAGGAAGTAAACAGGAACACGAGTGTCAAAATAAACCCTGGGTTGAGCATGACTGCCCTCCAAATTGATATAGAAATTGCGGGAATTTTGATGGCTAGGGTTAATAACAAGGGATGTTGGGGACGTCAAAGGCCTCTGCATGAGTAGGGGAGTGCATGGGGGAATTAGCAAGGGTGGAATTCCATGAATTGTCATATGATTTGTCTAAGTCACTATACCCAAAAGTATAAATAAGAGTGGGCTCAAACAGTTGAGAAAGTTGCATAGGGTTGGAAGGGGTTTCCTCATTAGTAGGGGTTTTACCATGGGCGTAGGTGAAACAACGAGTAGTAGGAGGGGTTTCTTCCAGGATAATGAACGGACTGGGTTTCGTTGTGGGGTCATGAATAGCCAGGGTGTTCTTTTTTATAGTGGTAGGGGAGGGTAACATAGCAACCTGGTATTAGCAAACACGAAATATGAGGCCCTAGTGAATGGGTAAATTTTTACTTTTACCCTAGAAATTTTTAATAGTTTGTTTGAGAGAGGACAAAATCCAAAAATGGAAATTTAATTTTTATATCATATCGAAGATAGTTAAGCATAAGAAACAAGTGAGCATGAAAGTGACGAAACCAGCCTTCGAGCGTAACATACCTCATAAGGACTTATGCCACCTTACTCCAAATGCTAGGTAGATCAGCACGAATGAATACTAATGTTAAGTCTTTAAAAAATGTAAATTTCAAACTATAGATCTCAAAAATACAATTTTAGGGCTTTAGAGGTCTTTTTTACACTAAAAAATTATTGAAATGGGCCTTTACTAGAGTATTTTGGTTATAACAACATGGACTTCTTAGAGATTTAAAATTTAAAATATGGGCTCAAGTGTCATCCTAGATTTTGGCTTCTAAAAGGTAGACCTCACACATCATAAATGTAAGAGCATCTAGACACATAAGAAAGCTATAAGAGGAGGTTACACTTGTTGACCAACTTATGATGTAGTTTATGACACATTATAACACTTTTGAATGGAGATAATTCAGTGTCCAAGTTGGTGATGGGCTTATGATTTTATGATGGGTGGAAGGAATATGTTATTTTTAGCCTATAGACTCATCTTAGAAAATTTAAGCATTGATTTTTTTATTAGGGCTTTGGGCATCACATTTTGGGTAGTTTTAGCTCATGGTTTCATGAATGTCATTTTATAGTCTCATATATTACTTAGAACCTATTTATTGGGTTCTCAAGCTGGAGGTCCTATAGTGAGTTTTGAAATTATTATTATACTACCAAAACTACTCTAGATATTGTGTTGGTGATACTCCTATAAAGTCTTAGACTTGGTTAGTTTATTCTAACCATTGGTTACAAAATAATACATTGAATTGATTTGGAGTGTGATTTTTTCTCCAAAAAGGACATTCCCCACATAAATTACTATGTTCTGATTAAGATAAAGATGGGAAGGGCATGTACCCATCACAAAATGGCCATAAATGCAATGCAGGGGAGCTCACGAGAAGTGAAACACTAAAAAATTTAAAAACAAAAGAGTCTAGCAAAAACAAAGAATAAAGATAGAAAGAAACTAGCAAGAAACCACAAACAAATACTAGCTACCTAATAGTTGTAGGCCTTTTATATCCTGCCACTCATTCACCAAGAACTACAATTTCTCTTCAAAATACAATCTTTCTTTTCTAGGTTTCACCATCTTTGATCGAGGGGTTGGTAGAACTAGCAACATTTTTTCCTTCTTCTTGGAGATAACATCATCTGAAGGGTCTTCCCCAATGTGCTTTCCATGGATATTCTAGAGCTCTTTTGGAACACTTGGATAGTGACTATGGTATTCTTCATAGTCTCTTTACTATAATCAACGATTTCTTGTAGACAACATAGCATTTCCTCCCGATTGCTTCTCATCGTGGTTGTAAGACCCTATATCTTGTGGTCTTATTGATCCTATTAGGCATTTATGGTTTATGTCCTATAGTTTGGATAATACGCATTAGTGATGATTATTCCTGTACATCAAAGATGCTCATATTTTAAATGTTAACTAACTAATCTTATCACACTAATGGTTGTTGTGATTTCATGTGATAGCTAGATGAATTATGTTCCTTGTCTATGTAAGTATGCAATGATTGAGATGTTCAGTTATTAGTACTATTATTCTATATATTATGCGAATTACATGATGTTAGGTGATTATATAATATGGATGTGAATAGGTGTGATTATAAAGATGATGATTAATATTCAATGTTTACTTATAGTAGTATGCATTAAAATTTATATAAACTATTGACATAAGTGGTGATATTTTGATAACATATTGTATGATCAATTATTTCTTGACTCTAATAGCTATTATGCAAGTAGGGAGTTTTAAATTATATGTTACTTGTGTAGATTAATGAATTTAATTCTCTAGTTAATTACTATTCTTGAAATGTTTTTTTTTCATGTCATTTTCTTTAATTATTATTAATCATGAGTAATACTAACACCTATTTGTGGTTGAGTAAACAAGTGAAAAAATTGGCCAGTATTGATAAAGGGGTCACATTGCTACTTCCTTTATTTTATCCTTGTGAATTTTTGCTCTTGGCATGTGATTTAACCTTGTAACATGTGGTAAGGAGTTTACTATATTAGTCCCTTGAGTCACCATTTTAATATGATTATTTATTTTATGTTTTATGAATCCCTTATGTGGTTTGTATTGTTTAAAAATTTTCCTAGGTGATAGGTTTATGGGTGAGGGGCCTTTTCATGTTATAAAACCCCTTTAATAGAGTTATGAACCCACTCTAATTATCCACTTATGAAAAGTGGCGAAAATTGGAGCTGGTTGGGTGGTTGGGAAGTTATGGAAAGGTGGTTGTCTTTCCTCTTCTATTTATTCTTTCATGACATTGAGTGATCTTCTATGAAAGATAATAATAAGATAAATCTTATTTGAAATATTAATTAACAAGGTGGAAACAAAAATTTTCATACATACAAATATGTAATTAATTCCTTTGTATCTAATAAGGAATATTATTGAATATATATATAAATACTATATTTTTATATGAAAATTTTATTTAACTAAATATTATCAATATAAATATTAAATATCATCAATATAATATTTTCAATATTAATATAAGTAATAATATTAATTTATATATATTTATAGTAATAAATAATCTTATTATATATTAAATTACTATTATGTTTTACTTTAAATAGAAAATAAAGTTTAAAAAAAATGTATATATGTAGGAATTATTGGGAAGGGAGAGGGGTCGGTTATATACCAACCACCCTCTCCCACTATGGTTGAGAGATATGGGAGTTCTGACAGGTGAGAAAGGGCGTGACCCCATGCTCCCCATATACTTTCTTCACTGCTATAATACTAGGCATAGAAGAATTAAAAAAAAAAAAGAGGGGGGTGTACATTTGGATTAAGTCGACCCAAGTTGAATGCCACTCAACTCTACAACATAATCTCCTTCGATAATTTTTGTTTTCTACAACCGAATTCATCTGTCAGGTTTGTCTATGCAATATATATATATATATATATATATATATATATATATATATATATGGACTACAATAATGTTAACTAAGAATTAAACCTAAATTTACTAAAGAATTGCATAGGAAAACATAGAACTTAAACTGGTTCAATCTAATGGAATTGATGTTTGAAAAATCACAACAAAAGAAGATTAATTATTTGAAGAGAGTTTCAATTGGTTGAGAAGATTAGTTAATTTTTGGAACCACCCCTATATATTTAGAAAACTAATTAAAACTAACTTAAAGAACTTGAGTATCAAATAAATAGGAAACAAATTTGGGTTGGGACTATCTCTCTAATCTAGTTAATTTTGAAGTATAAATTATTAATTGTGATTTTGAAATGAGTGTTAAGTAATGAGACTATGGAAAGAAATAAATTTTATTAAGGGGATGGTTATTTTGTTTTAATTAAAATTTAAATCATGGTTAGTCTTTAGTAATTTAAACTACTTTTCTTAATTTTTTAAGTTGGAGAAACTAATTTCGTTTTAATGTACCTTAGGAATCTAGAAACTTAAATAATTAAAGAATAAAAACGGGAACAATCAATTTAAGTTAGTAAATGTCTTATCTCTTGACTCTGGAGAATTTTAAACACAAAAAAAGAAGAAATTTTCATCAAATGGGATCTCAACTTTTTTGTAGTTAGGGTGAACTAAAACTAACTTAAAATTTTGAAGAACATTACATTTACATAGATTGATATGGTGTATGCTAACTCTTAATAATGAATCATTTGTCTTACAACAATTTTAAAAATTAAATAAAATGAGAATAATTAATTTAATGAAGCATGGCTAGTGTCTCTAGGAATCTAATTAATTAATTTCCCTAGCCCCATGTAAATTAATCCGGAATCTAATATCATCAATTGACCATTGTACTTATGCTCTTACTTAGACTAATGAAACTCTAATATATAATTAATTATAATGTTACCACTTGATTTAAGTTATAATTTGCATTAATCCCTTGAATAATTAAAAAAAAATTATTTGTATCATCATCCAATCATTGTTAGAACCTGAAAAATAAAGTATGATTGAGATCAAAAGAGAAAGGTCTATGATATTCTAATGATTCAATAAATTTGGGTTATGGAAGAGTTAAGCGTTGAGTTGAATTGGGTTGCATGAAATGTAATTTTCGATGTATTTCTTTGTTAAATACCTTTGGTTTATACTAAATTAGTAAGATTAAGTGGTTGGTTAGTAGGTTAGATAGCATCTAGTGATCTTGGTGGATATCTCTAAGTCATTCATGCCTAATGAATCTACTTAAATTTCTTTTGAACCTTAATTTTAGGAACTTAGTGTTGAGATGCTCATTTTGTATGCTTGTTAATCGGAGCTTGCCTTGGGTAATGTCATTGGGCCTTTCTCATAAGGATCATTGTAGCAAGTAATAGTGCTATTGTATTTCATTTAGAAAGAATCGAAGTTAATAGTAATAGATATTTTATTTATTAACAATATTATTGTTGTGATTTTCAATCACAATAGTATTGTCATTGTTTAAGAATATGAACAACCTAAACAATCTTATTGTTAACATTTGAATGGTGTCAACGTTGAGTAGTTAGAATATAGATAGATTAGCATATAAGAAATTTGGTTTAAAGAATAATATTATGTAATAGTAAATACACACACACACATATGTGCTACCTCTTGGATAAGGATGTTAACTTTAATAAGAGTGAATTTGGGATTTGGTAATATTAGTAAATATTTATAATTAAGTGTTAAGTGTAAATTGGTAAGAAAATTATAAGTAAGGATAATATTAATATTGTGAATGGCATTACTATTAAATTGGGTATGTAAGGAGGATGGTATTAAGGAAAGAAATATTAATGTTAAGTATTAACATAATATTATTATAATCATTACCTAACAAGAGAATAATAGAGTAATATTGATAATGCTAGTAAACATAAATACTTAAAGGGAATGGTGAGGAATTAAAGGCAAATATAATATTAGTATGAATTTTATTAAATTCGATGTTATTGGGGGTAATTCATATTCACCTTATCATCATTATGTAACTATTTGTATGTGTGGTTAATAATTTTTATTATTCATACATATTCATTCAAAAAAATTGGTGTTTGTGCTTTGCTCTATTGTGTAAAAATTTTGGGGCATGACATCTGGTATCAAAGCAAGGTTCTAACACTAGGAACTCTAGGGTTGTTAACTTATGTTGCTTAGGGTCCCATTATGTGCAATGTCTTAATTATTCAATAGAGATTGATTATTGATATTCTGGGTGAAATTTGTAATTAGGATTAATTAAGTGATTTTGACCTTCATCTTGCAATAAAAAGGTAAACAGTAGTATGTTAATTATAATTTGTTTAAACCACATAGAGCTATTAAACTTTTAGCAAGGTTGATTTTGATTATCATCTCTATGTTCATGATAGGAGCAAGTTGTTTGTCTTGGGGTTCTTTGAATCATTTAAGTTTTATGAAAGATTAACACCATGAGTTATTTGAAGAAATTTTGTTGCTAACTCTAAATGTTCTTCTCCCGCATCTTTATTAATATGGATTCTTAGTTGAGTATAGTTATGTATGGGAATATTTTTGAATTCAATTAGTATTAGTTAGCACCATTGGAGAAAATTAATAAATTATAAGAAGGAAGAAAAAAAAAGGATTCATATGAATTTGATTTTGGTTTTCAAGAATTATTAATCTTGTTTATGGTTAATTTCATTCTTGAGGTAGTTAATCAAAGTTACTTATGTTCATAAATTTAAATCCCTTACTTCATAATGGAGATTGATGCTAACTATACGAAGTCATTTCCTTGAGCAATTATTTAACGATTGTTGCAGTAAAGTGAGTCATGATAATTGGACCTTTTCCTGGTTGGGCATGACAAATTTAATACAATCTAGTAAATTCACTATAACACATGGGCTAATTTTTAAGGATATTGCATTCTCTAGATATTGATAGTGAAAAGTATCTAGCTAAGTTGTTGGTTTTAGATAAGTGTACAACCTTTTCTTGTGAATTGTATGCAATGTTATTCACATGTTTGATAGCATGCCTGAAAATTAGGAAATATTGATGTTGATTGTTTGGAAAATTTTAGCTATGGATGAAGTTCTTGTAGTTTAAAAATTTATTTAGTTCAAAATTTTGATGTTTAACAGGGAGAATAGTAATTCTAAATAAAATGAAAAGTATTATCAAATTTATTCAAGTAGAAAACTGAAATGCAAGATTTATCGAGACTCACTAATTAATATTTTAATAATGATGATATTTAAAATTTTGTGCAATGAAACTATAAGATGAATCATGAATATTAGCTTGTAAACAAGATTTCTACCCTTAGTGGTATATTGCTTTGAAGTACGGTGTAATGCCTTATTTATTCTATGCAATTAATGTATGTGCTTGTTCTAAGAGTTGTGTTGGGGTTGTGAATATTTGTTTCTTGGTGTTGTGTGTTGGTTCTTATGTACTTTCTAGGGGAGTTGACCACCCTCTTATTAAGAGGTAGAGTTTGGGTCTTGTTGATGGCCAAATTGACAAGCAACATTTAAACAGAATATCTCTACTCTATTTCTCCTAAAAAAGACAACTGAGCTAAAATCACCTATCTTCCAAGGTCTCCCCAGAAAGACTAAGCAGAAAATCATCTCCATTGTCAACTTGCAAGGTTTTTAAACCCACCTCTTCCCGAGATGGAGCATTGTTGTCAACACTCTCTTCAAACATGTCACCCACAAGAACCTGAAAATCAGCATCCGACTCATCATCATTGATGGCAGAGACACTAATACATAGTGAACAAGTATTTTCTTCGAACAACTCATTTGAATGCACAAAATCAAATCTAGGAAAATACTTCTTCAATTCATTTTTTTGCATATTATTAACTAGATTCACGTGCAATTCAGCATCAAGCTCATCACTATTAAGGTCAAATTCAACAATGCATGAAAAATGAGGATCTTCTTCAAACAAATCATTTGAATTTATAGAATCAAAATCAAGAAGATACTCCCTCATTTCATTCTCTTTGTCATGTTTGAGTGATTCAAATTTTGAGGCAGCCTCTTGATCATTTTCTTGGCATTCTGCTACTTCATCTAGTTGAATCTTAGCATACATTCCCCGCTGCAATAAAACACTAAACTCATTCATGTCAATATTTCGATTAGCATCAAAATCCATTCTATTGTCTTGACATACATAAATCTGATGTACTTGATCATCGGGCAACACTTGGTGAATTTTCCCATCCATTTGACCCTCTTCTTTTGAAGAATCATTTTGGCATTCAAATCTTTGTCCTTGACCATGAGATTGATTTGCAATATTATCTAGAAGTGTATTCTTTGTTTCAATCTATTCATTATTCAAATCAGAAGAGTCGTTTTCATGTGTTAACTCATCACGGGATGTTTCTTCCTTGTCTACCATCATGAAAGAATCTATGAATGCATCGATAAACTTATCTTCCCTATTGAGAATATTTGTACAATGTAAAGAATCTTTATCAGTCATGGAATCCATTTTGATGCAAGGATCAAGTTCATCAGAAGATGGGAAAGAACTAAACATATTATCATAATTACTCTCATCATTTCGCATGGAGTCATTATCTACTAACTATTTCATCTCCCTCATCGAGTCGATAAATACACCAGGGATATTTCATAAGTATTTCTTCAACAGTGATCTGTTGTCTGAAATATAATTCCATCCTACCCAAGAAAACACGGTAATCCATCTAGGAATGTTGATTTGTCGGATGTATCCTACATCTATTTGGCCTAGCGAGTTGCGATAGCTTTAGATCTCTCAATTCTGTCAATTTATCCCTTACTCGATTTTGCATACGTGGGATATCTATCCAACATGAACCATGTTCTTTTTTCCATCCCTCATCTTGTTGTTCATCTTTCTCAGAAGAAATGTTCATAGTGTTGGAAGGAGATTCTTTAGTTGTTGATTTTTTATGACAACAGTTTTCTATTAATACCTCATCTCTTTCAATAGCATCGTTAGTATTAACATTTCCCATGAAACTAGATTCTAACTTGATATTTCCATTATTCTTCAAATTTATATCCATTTCATGCTCTTTTTCAAATAAACATCAAAATGATATACATGCTCATCACATCTTCCGCTTACAACTTCATTATGATGTAATGGATTATGTCTTGGAGTATGACTGAAAAGAGATGATATAGTCACAACTTCATTGGTAGGTGGAATGCTTACCTTTGTCGTTGGATTTTGAGAAGTCTGAATTTTCATGTGGGTAGGCATTGTGGGTAAACCAGTGCAAAGATGTGAAGGGTGGCAATTTTCGAGTACAAGATCGTTATAGTTCTTACTTTGATTACCCATGTTTCTGACGTCTTGTCCAGATTGTGCCAGTAAGAGAGCTTTGCTAAAAGCATCCCATAAAGTGGTAACTTTGCCACAACATTTAATTTTTGCTACAAATAAAGTATTCAAACCCCAATAATAATGCTCTTTTACCACATAATCATTAATAACCAAATTTGAATCTGCAACTCGCTTAAACATGAGAAGAAACTTGTGATTAAACTGCATAATTGATTCATGTAGTGCTCTTTTCACAACTACAAATTCAAGTGATGGGTTTCGCATACGTGCATAAGAATCAAATCAATCTAAGAATAAGACTTCCAACTCCATCCATGAACAAAGATTATTTGGGGAAAGATTATCATACCATTTTTGTGCTATACCTTGAAGTATTTTGACGAATAGTTGAAAAGTGATATCTTCATATCGAACCCTGAGAAAATTTAATAAATCCCTATAAATCTTAAAATGATTTGAATTTTTTTGTCCATTGTTAGAAAATAAAGGAAGCTTGTTATACATGTGAGGCAAAATTTCATGAATAATCCCGAGGATATACAAAGGGTTGTCCATTGGAGCTAGGTTTTCCAAGATCTAACACACTCCAAAATGCAACAATCCAAAATTGCTCAAGTGGCCCTCCTTCTAGCACCAGTTTTGTTGATGGCCAAATTGACACAGCAACATTTAAACAAAATATTTCTACTCTATTTCTCCTAAAAAAGACAACTGATCTAAAATCACCTATCTTCCAAGGTCTTTGTAGTTGGTTCTCAATTGTGTTGTTTTGTTGAGCGGTAAATAAGGTTGTAATGTTCAAGGGGCCTACTAGTTATTGAGTTTTTTTGTTGCTACAAGATCAAACTCTTATCTAAACCTACTCTAACCGAGGTATAAAAAATAGGCAAAAGATAGATCAGGGACGCAAGGAAGAATAGAATGTTGATTCATTTAGTTAACCAGACTTGTTACTCTTCAAGGAATTCCTAAACTAAAACTGTAAAACAAATCAACCTATAATCAATACAAAGCTAAACATTTATTCACAGTGCAAACTTTAACAGCAAATCGCAAATCACAATTTGAATAAAAGAAAAGATAGACTTTACTCATTCCTCAAAGAATTCCAAATCAAATGATTAACAGAACAAATATCATTCCAAAGCATAACTTAAGACAAGTTTGAATCCGACTATTTCTATTGTTGTAAAACAGACAAACAGTATTTACAATTCTGACAAATTCACCAGTGTACAAAAACCAATATCCTCAAATTACCTCAACTAAACTAAGAAAAATAGAAAAATGCATCATCTATCCTACTGCTAAAACTGTAATCAGCTCTAAGAAAAATGTCTAACTAATTTTCCCAAAAATCTAACCCCTTCAAATGAGCATGATTTGACAATTTAAAGCTCACCTAATTTCATAATTCTTGTCAAAATTGAGACACCAAAGCTGTAGCTTTCTTTTTGTTTGCAATTCTTCATAAAGGAAATTTTATGTTTCAGCCTTTATTTGACTTTGGTTGACCTTAGTTAACTTCAGATAAAAAGTTGCAACTTTTAGCTTGACCCTAAGTTCATCGTGTTGCACAATGTAAAACAGCATCCTTCTCTGGAAATTACTCCAAACAAGGACCACCGAGCACTCAATTTACTGCCAATTTCATTGTTTCTTCATAAAATCTTTCTTCTTTTGTATCTATTCTTTGTAAATCATTTTCAAAATATTTTGCACATTTCATCGTTATATCGGGCCCATGAGCGTTAAATTCTTTCAGTCATCATCGTTCCCACTTTCAAAAGCACCTCCATCAATGACAGACTATCAAATAGTTTATGTGCCTTGCCTATGTTTCCACATTTCATGCTTTGTTCATACCATACTCCAAAGCTCCCCTTTCAGCGCTGGCAAAGAGGATGCAGGTCAAGACGGTGCAATTCAGCTTCCCCCGTCAATTGCATTTACTTGAAGGTTTAAAATCTCCCATTTATCCAAGTCATCTTGTGCACAGGTATGCAATCATGGTGTTTAACGAAACAGGCCACATCTCATTCAGGAATTTTGTCAAGCGGTTTGCATGCCTTTCCTTACCCTAGCTAATCTTGGCTTCACACTTGCCAATAATATTTGCATTAAAACTTCTAATGCCCTGAATCCACCTTCATGTGCAAATCTGCCAACTGCATTTGCATGAAACTTCAAAGGCATGATTCAATCAAATTAATACGTAAGTCCCTGAAATTATTGTACGTCGTGGGATGACATTTCACTGAGTTCTTCAATCAAAACTTTTTAAGTGCCCTATTTCGGCCTCAACAGTTTGCACACATATCTTCTTAAAAAGGATTTTGCAATAAATCTATATCGATGCACGCATTTTGCCAACATTTTTTTGTTTGGACACTTCTTTAGGGAATTCTACCCAAACAGTTTGTTTGCCTTGTCTTCGTTTCTGGATCTTGTTCATGTTTCCACATTTTCTGATTTTTCTTAAAGTTTCCACATTTCCTGTTTGTTGCCTGCAAATTTGCATTCCATGAGATGACATTTCTTTCAGGTAGTTTGTCTAAACAATGTGTTTGCATTGTCTACACTTCCATATTTCTGGTGTGGGTAGGAGATGCTGAAAACGCCTTTGGACTTAGGCTTTACACTTGCCGATAACATTTTCTTGAACGTTTTTAAAGCCTTTCATCATTTAGGTTTTGTGTATATCATGCAAGATTTATATTTCATTCAATGGTAAGCCACTTCCTGAGGCATTCGGTCAAACAGGTGAGAGGCCACAACCTTGTTCATGTTCCCACACTTTGCAAGCATTCGCTTGAAAGGATTTAGATCCTTTTCAATAATTGCATTTCGTGCATATTCTGTAATCATAAATTCCACTGGATCGTGCTTTTCCTCCACGCATTTTTTCAAACGATGCACATGTGTTTTGTATGCTTTTCTGTACATGACGTGGCAGGGATGTTTTCAAGAGGTCGCAGACTTTGGCTTTATAGTTGCCAATTGCATTTGCTTGGAAGTTTCAAATGCTTTCCCGCAAATGCATTATGCACTTCTTCAATAATGGCGTCTATGAGACTACATCCCTTTGATGCATTATGTCAAGCAGTTCATCTGCACCTTGTTTATCATTTTGCATCTATCCTTACCTTCACAATTGAAGGATCTACGCATAAGCGTTGACCACGCAAGGGCACCATATATCATGGGTTTATTTGTTACTAGAATTTACAACCACCACATTGAAAATTATCTGCGTCACCTCCATCAATGGCGGGTTGTCAAACAGTTTATGTGCCTTACCTATGTTTCCACATTTCGTGCAAATCCTGCAGCCATCCACTTTTTGCATTACTTGTAATCACCACATGGCATGAAATCATATTTCATCGAGCTTTTTTTAAAGAACTGGTGCATTTTATCTCACAAGGCGGATCGGGAAGCGGAGTCGGGTGGAACCCTGGCACATGAACGTTTCAAACTTCAGGTGTCAATTTCTTCTCTAGGTCTGAACTCCGAGAGAACGTTGAAATACCATTCGCTCTGTTACCTGAACGGGATCGGAAGACATTTTAAACCTTTTTTAATTTTCAGGCTTGGCGGAGTGCGGGATCGAAACAAGAGCAAGTTAGGAGCAGGAGCGGGACGGGAGCAAATTCTAAACCTTTATTTTTTTGTGTTAAGTTTCAAGTTCATTCCCAGGTCTGACCCCGTTGTACATATTTTTTTGCAATTTAAAATTTTGCCTCACAATTTTGAGAGCGAGTCTGAAGGTGAAACGTGACCTTTTTAGTTAATATTTTAAACTATTTTAACTTTTTCCCTTTTGTGCTCAGGAGCGAGATCGGCCCTCCACTTTATTTGTCTTAAATTTTTTTGGAAAGTTTCCATATTTTTAAGATTTTTTTTTTTAATTTTCTAAGTTTTATTTATTTTTTACTTTTTATGTATTTTTTGTTTTTACATTTTTATTTTATTTTATGATCTTTCTAAGATTTCAAAATCTTTGTTTTCTTAAAAAACAAAAATATTTATTTATTTTTATATTTAATTATTTATTATTTTGCATTTTAGTTTTTGAAAAAAGGATTTTATTTATTTAAACTTTAAATCTTTTAATATTTTAAATCCTTTTAAATAAAAGATTTATTTATTTATTTTGTACTTTTTATATTTTATATTTTTATATTTTAAATCTTTTAAATATTAAAAGATTTATTTATTTAAACTTTTATTTTATTCTTCTTTTCGATTTTTTTTTTAAAATGTTTTTGTATTTTTTGAACCCAAAACAAACGACACAAGAACTGAACATGGTGAAAAGATGATGACGCAACAAAAAAGATGGGGATCGGGATTGAGACTAGAAAAAGAATGCGAACCCAAACAACACCTGAAGGCAAAGAGGGAAACCGGGATCGGGACGAAACTAGGAATAGGAACCTTGGAAATTTTCCTTGTTTCGGTTTCAGTCTGATACCCGAACCAAAAATAAGGAACACGAAGGAAACAAACATTGGAGTCGAGGCGGAACCAGGACTTGAAACCCCAAAAGGTGCTAGGTGTTGATTCCATCCCTCAACTCGATCACGAAAAAACAACGACGACAAGCAAACAGAGAAGGCAGGAGAAATGATGAAAACAAGAACGATAAAGGATGAACAAGATAGAACCAAACAACAAAATGAAAGAAAACAAAAGGGGGTCCTCAAATTTTCCATGAAAAATTTGGGGCATGTATGCAGGGCATGATATGAATGAAATTTTTGAACCAAATTTGCATGTCTTGAATGCTAATGATACATTGCTAATGGATGTCCTTTATGTTGACATGCATGTACGGGAATGGAATGGAGTGGTGTTCCATGAGTTGAGACCTCGAGAGAAGGAAGTCGAACAATATGAGCATGCCATAGCAACTGAAGATCTTTTAAATCAAGTGGTGTCTTTTCATTACCCTCTATGTTTTAATGATTTTCAGTTTGATTATGACGTTGGGGATAGTAAAATGTGTTTGTGGGTAAATCATGACAAGGTTGAAAACCCACAACTGTTAATATTTCAAAATTTATACCTTCACAATGAATATGTTGCACATAAACTTTACATTTCTGAGTACAAAGATAAATTTTCTAGGTTTAGAACTGTACCTAGTAAGTTAAGATTTCTGCACATAATGAAAAATTGGTCAGATTCATGTATAAATTTTTACAGTTTTATGTTTGTCGAGCTCAGTTTTGGAGTCAGTTTAGGATTAGGATTGGTTAGTGTTAGTTTTCTTTTTGTTTTGGTTTTTGTTGTCTGTTTTGGTTTTTTTAATTTCATTTTTTTGTTTTCCTTTTTCTGTTTCCTCTTGTTTTTGTTTTGTTTCTCTTTTGTTTTCTTTTATTTTCTTTTGTTTGGTTTTGTTGGTTCATCATGTTTGTCTATGTGTTATTTTCTTCTGCTCTTCTCTTTTTTACTATTTATTATCTTTCGTTTGGGGGGGGTTTCTCTTGTTGACAATAGAAGCTAATTTATTGTATGCAAGTTATGCTAAAAGGTGAATTTGTTGAGATTTTGTTGTCTTTATTTTCAAACAATTGATCAGTTAGTAGCTTTAAAAACTTTGATTTACCTTCATCCATTTCAAACTAGGGAATGTTAGCATGGATTCGGACTTGGTACATTATGCAACTTTGGGAAGTTTTTGAAATCCTAGCACGATCTACACACCTTAAAGAAATCCATCAGTTAGTTTACATCAAGTGGGGTAGCTCTATTCTAAGTGAAAAATCTAAAGGGTTACATTTCTTTCATGATGTCCATTGTGGTTCTCAATCCGCTACTTAAGCTTCATTGCTTAAGGATTGAGAGAAATGAGAGATTATACTTCAAAAGAATCAAAACCTAAGAAAAAAAGGAAATAAAAGAAAAGTTTGAAAATGAACTCAATTAGCAAGGGTAATTTGATTATCTCTACCGGGGCTATGGACACCTAGTTGGCAGTAGAGCAATGCTTAGAAAGAACCAAAGGTATCTTTTTCAAGGCTATAGACGCATGTCTGGTAGAAAATCTATGCCCAAGATATCATTGCACATTGGAAATGTAACTCACAACTACATATCTTGGGTAGAATCTATTTCACTTTAATCATGGCAATGCTTATGGAGGGGAATGAATCATTTGCACACACAAACAGATTTTAGTTTCATCTCAGACCTCTATCGTGTCCCAATTTGGATTATTTTTATGCTTCTTAGGTTGCCTTGAATGAGCGTAAACCAGAGATTTTGGGTATTTGGAGGGTTATGTGTTTTAAAATCCTTAAAGCATTTTCCCAGTCGAGTTGCCATTTGTTATGCCCTGCATACACGCCCCAAATTTTACTTGGCAAATTCGGGGACCCCCTTTTGTTTTCTTTCGTTTCATTGTTTGGTTATGTCGTGTTCGTCCTTTGTCGTTCTTGTTTTTGTCCTTTCTTGTGCCTTCTTTGTTTCCTTTTCATCGTTGTTTTGTTAGGATCGATTTGAGGGATGGAATCGGCACCTGACACCTTTTGGGGATTCAAGTCCTGGTTCCGCCCCGACTCCAATATTTGTTTCCTTTGTGTTCCTTTTGTTTGGTTTGGGTATCGGTCTAGAACCAAAACAAGGAACCTTTCCAAGGTTCCTATTCTTGGTTTCGTCCCAATCCCGATTCCTCGCTTTTCCTTCAAGTGTTGTTCGGGTTTAGGTTCTTTGTTTGGTCTCGATCCCGATCCCCACCTTTTTTGTCGCGTCATCATTTTTTCGTCGTGTTCGGTTCTTGTATCATTTGTTTTGAGTTTCATGTTTATTTATTTTCATCTCGGTGTCATCTTTGTTCGTCATGTTGTTTCGCCTTAAGGTCACTGTGAAATATTCAAAAAATACAAAAACATTTAAAAATAATAATAAAATTCAAAAAGAAGAATAAAATAAAAGTTTAAATAAAGAAATATTTTAATATTTAAAATATTTAAAATATAAAAAATACAAAATACAAAAAGTACAAAATAAAGAAATAAATATTATATTTAAAAGGATTTAAAATATTAAAAGGTTTAAAGTTTAAATAAATAAAATCCTTTTGTTTCAAAAAAATAAAATGCAAAAATAATAAATAATAAAATATAAAAATTAAATAAATATTTTTGTTTTTAAGAAAATAAAGATTTTGAAATCTTAGAAATCATAAAATAAAATAAAAATGTAAAAAATCAAAATATACATAAAAAGTAAAAAGAAATAAAACTTAGAAAATTAAAAGAAAAATCTTAAAAATTTGGAAACTTTGCAAAAAAAAATTAAGACAAATAAAGTGCAGGGCCGATCCCACTCCCGAGCACAAAAGGGGAAAAGTTTTAAAAGTTTTAAATAATTTCTAAAAAGGTCACGGTTCACCTTCGGACCTGCTCCCGAAACTGCGAGGCAAAATTTTAAATTGCAAAAAAATATGTACAGCGGGGTCGAACCCGGGAAGAACTTGAAACTTAACGCGAAAAAATTAAGGTTCTGACTTTGCTCCCGTCCCGCTTCCGCTCCCGCTCCTGACCTACTCCCATTTTGATCCCACACTCCGCTAAGCCCAAAAATTAGAAAAGGTTTAAAATGTCTTCTGATCCCGCTCAGGTAACGGAGCGAATGATATTTCAATGTCCTCTCGGAGTTCAAACCCAGAGAAGACACTGACACCTGAAGTTTGAAACATTCATGTGCCAGGCTTCCACCCGACTCTGCTTCTCGATCCACCTTGTGAGATAAAACGCACCAGTTCTTTACAGAATGCTCGATGAAATCTGATTTCATGTCATGTGGTGATTGCAAGTAATGCAAAAAGTGGATGGCTGCAGGATTTGCACGAAATGTGGAAACATAGGCAAGACACATAAACTATTTGACAAGCCGCCATTGATGGAGGTGATGCAGATAATTTTCAATGTGGTGGTTGTAAATTCTAGTAACAAATAAACCCATGATATATGGTCTTGCGTGGTCAACGCTTACGCGTAGATCCTTCAATTGTGAAGGTAAGGATAGATGCAAAATGATGAACAAGGTGCGCATGAACTGTTCGACAGAATGCATCAAAGGGATGTACTCTCATAGACGCCATTATTGAAGAAGTGCAGAATGCATTTGTGGGAAAGAATTTGAAACTTCCAAGCAAATGCAATTGGTGGCTATAAAGCTAAAGTCTGTGACCTCTTGATAGCATCCCTACCGCGCCATGTACAGAAAAGCATACAAAACATGTGCATTGTTTGACAAAATGCGTGGAGAAAAAGTGCAATCCAGTGGATTTTATGATTGCAAAATATGCACGAAATGCAAGTGTTGAAAAGGATTTAAATCCTTTCAAGCGAATGCTTGCAAAGTGTGGGAACATGAACAAGGGTGTGGCATGTAATTTGTTGGCCGAACGCCTCAAGAAGTGGCTTACCATCGAATGGTATATAAATCTTGCACGATATACACAAACCTAAATGATGAAAGGATTTAAAAATGTTCAAGCAAATTCTATTGGCAAGTGTAAAGCCTAAGTCCAAAGGCGTTTTCAGCATCTCCTACCCACGCCAAAGTGTAGATAATGCAAACGCATTGTTTAGACAAAGTACCTGAAAGAAATGTCATCTCATGGAATGAAAATTTGCAGGAAACGAATTGGAAATGTGGAAACTTTAAGCAAAATCAGCCAATGTGGAAACATGAACAAGATCTGGAAACGAAGACAAGGCAAACGAACTGTTTGGGAAAAATTCCCTAAAGAAGTGTCAAAAAAAAAACGTTGGCAAAATTTGTGCAGCGAAATAGATTTATTTTAAAATCCTTTTTAAGAAGATATGTGTGCAAACTATTGAGGCCGAAATAGGGCACTTGAAAATTTTTGATTGAAGGACTCGATGAAATGTCATCCCACGACGTACAATAATCTCAAGTACTTACGTACTGTTTTGATTGAATCATGCCTTTGAAGTTTCATGCAAATGTAGTTGGCATATTTGCACATGAAGGTGGATTCAGGGTAGTAGAATTTTAATGCAAACATTATTGGCAAGTGTGAAGCCAAGATTAGCTAGGGTAAGGAAAGGCATGCAAACCGCTTGACAAAATTCTTGAATGAGATGCGTCTTGTTTCGTTAAACACCATGATTGCAGACCTTTGCACAAGATGACTTGGATAAATGGGAGATTTTAAACCTTCAAGTAAATGCAATTGACGGGGGAAGCATATTTCCACTGTCTTGACCTGCATCCTCTTTGCCAGTGCTGAAAGGGGAGCTTTGGAGTATGGTATGAACAAAGCATGAAATGTGGAAACATAGGCAAGGCACATAAACTGTTTGACAGTCCGCCATTGATGGAGGTGCTTTTGAAAGTGGGAACGATGACGACTGAAAGAATTTAACGCTCATGGGCCCAATGCAACGATGAAATGTGCAAAATATTTTGAAAATTATTTACAAAGAAAAGATGCAAAAGAGGAAAGATTTTGTGAAGAAATAATGAAATTGGCAGTAAACTGAGTGCTTGGTGGTCCCTGTTTGGAGTAATTTCTTGAGAATGATTTTTTTTTACATGATGAACTCGGGGTCAAGCTGAAAGTTGCAACTTTTGATCTGAAGTCAATTAAGGTCGACCAAAATCAAACAAAAGTTGAAACATAAAGTTTCCTTTATGAAGAATTGCAAACACAATGAAAGCTGCAGCTTTGATGTCTCAGTTTTCACAAGAATTATGAAATTAGCTGAGCTTTAAATTGCCAAATAATGCTCATTTGAAGGGATTAGACTTTTAGGAAAATTAGTTAAACATTTAGCTTAGAGTTGATTACACTTTTAGCAGTAGGATAGATGATGCATTTTTCTGATTTTCTTAGTTTAGTTGAGGTAATTTGAGGATATTGGTTTCTGTACATTGGTGAATTTTTTAAAATTGTAAATACTGTTTATCTATTTTACAACAGTAGAAATAGCCGGATTCAAACTCGTCTTAAGAATATGCTCTGGAATGATATTTGTTATGTTAATCATTTGATTTGGAATTCTTTGAAGAATGAGTAAAGTTTTTCTTTTATTTTATTCGAATTGTGATTTGCGATCTGTTGTTAAAGTTTGCACTGTGAATGAATGTTTAGCTTTTTATTGATTACAAGTTGATTTGTTTTACAGTTTTAGTTTAGGAATTCCTTGAAGAGTAATAGGTCTGGTTAACTAAATGAACCAATATTATGTTCTTTATTGTCTCCCTGATCTATCTTTTTCTTTTTTTTTATACCCCGACTAGAGTAGGTTTAGATAGGAGTTCGATCTTGTAGCAACCAAAAAGCTCAATAACCAGTAGGCCCCTTGAACATTACAGTCTCATTGATCGCTCAACAAAACAACATAGTTGAGAACCAACTACAGAGACCTTGTAAGATAGGTGATTTTAGATCACTTGTCTTTTTCAGGAGAAATAGAGTAGAAATATTTTGTTTAAATGTTGCTATGTCAATTTGGCCATCAACAGGTCCTCCATGTGCAAGGTGTGTTGAGAAATTATGTCTCAACTTCCAGCTTGAAGTCCTCGTTTTCATGCCTTGGTGATTTTGTGTTGTTTACAAAGTTCTGGCAGAGGCGGAGCCAGGATGAAACTTGGCATTGTTCTATTTGCCTAAGTTCCGAGTCTCTGGCGGAGGCGGAATCGGAATGGAATTAGGCATTGTTCTGTTTGTCTAAGTTCTGGGTTTCGGTTCTCGTTCCTGCTCCGACTCCGCTTTCGACCGTCAGTTTGTTCTCACTTCGCTTCGCTAGTTCTAGCGGAGGTGGAACCAGTTTTGGAAGTTGGCAATGTCCATTTGCCAGGTTCCTGTTTCAGTTCCAGTTTCGACTCCGATCCCGACTCCTGCTTTTACGATCTGGTTCTTCTGGATGTTTGGATTCTACTCGGGGTGTTTTCCTCCGCCTTGTCCTATTTTTGGATTGATGTTTCTTGCAGTTGGCGGAGGCGGAATCGAAACCGGATTGGTTCCTGTTCTTGGACTTTTAGTAAAGTCATGTTTCTGTTCCCGTTCCGTCCCCAACTCCGACTCCGGTCTTTTGTGTTCCCGTCTTGTTTTGACCCCGGGTTGACTTTACCCAGTCATAACTAGTTTCGATGAGTTCCTCTTTGCCGTGGGCGGACGCGAAACCGAAATGGTTCATGAACCTGAAATTTTGGTAGGGTCATGTTTTGACTCCAGCTCCGACTCCGACTCCGACTTCGGCAGTTTGTATTTTCGGTGGAGTCCTGTTTCGACTCCTGTTCCAACTCCGACTCCGGCAGTGCTATTTTTTGACTTGAAGTCTTGGTCGCGCTCGATGTCTATTTAACCGTTTTGGTTGCTCTGTCAGCTGCAATTGCTGATGGGTCTTGGACACATGGCACCTGGTTGAATAGTGATTGGACGGATACCAAGATAGTTATTGTGGCAGTTGCATTTGTCAAAGGAGGGTGGCGAGCTCAACCGTTTTGGTAATGGCTTTGAATGCAATGATGACTTGTTGCAGGAGATTTGTCAGATCTGAGCAGATGCGTGAATTGAGGATGGACTTCATTGCTCTTCTGAGTTGGTTACATTTGTATGAGAGATGTGTTATTTCTCATAAGTTAGACAAGTTGAGTAGTGTCGTGAAGTTGCAGAGCAAGTTAAAAGTAGCGAGCTGAAGGACGTGAGTTCTTAAAGAGGGTTTTGAACTGTATGTTGTGAAAACATTGTAACAATGGATCTGAATCTCTCTGGGTGATTGTGAACTGAGCAAAGAAGTCTGGATATTGTATGTAATTGATTCATTATTGTAATACAATTGATTTGACTTTGTGTGGTGGGTTTTTTGCCTGAAAGGGTTTTCCCACATAAATACTGTGTCATCTTTGTTTGCTTATCTTTCTGGTTTCTCATTGCCATGGTTGTATGCATCTTTATATGTTTTAGAAACTGTTAGTTTTTCATTTTTGCTTCTCTCCCCTGTAGTAAAGGTGTTAAGGGAATGTATTCCGCACTGTTGGGTCACTAGATCCGCATTCTTTTCCCTTCAAGGTGTTTGAGTGGGTGCAGCTCCCACACATTGGGGCATCCTTATTTTTAGGGTATGAGTACCCATACTTATTCAGGGATAAGAGTATCCCATATTCATGTGCATATTGGCTTGGTTTGGAGGGATAAGGGTGTTGGATGGTATATTGTAGAGTATGGAAGTGTTGATGTGAGATTGGTTTTTGGATAAATGCGACATTTTTTCCCCTATTAGGTAGAGCCCCTACTTCCCTCTGTGGAATTCCTTCTTGGAAATCCAATGTGATAGTGATGTGCTTGGGTAAACCAATTCATGCTTTGTTGGTGCTAAGTGGTCTTGATGTGATCCAAGGTGGCCAAGTTTTTTTCAATAAAATTAAGATTTTTTGTCTTTTTGATAAGTGTCATTGAAGGCTAATAAAGTGCATTATAATGTGTGGTGAGAAACTAGTAAAGGTTATGTTTGTTACTCAAGTTTAAGATATTGGGTATCCAACTTGCGAGGATAAGGGTGTGGTGGACATCTGTGATGATCTACCTATGTATACCCTTGTGTTAATTTATCTGTGATTGTGTGTTTGTCGTTGTGTGTTGGAATTCCCCTAGTGACGACCACTCCATTCGAAGAAGAGTTCCACTAGTGTATTAGGGGTTGAGGGAGTCCCCTATTCATTGCAACATTGTGATTCTTGATGTGTCCTTGTGCTAGCCAATGGATAGATGTTGGAGATTATGTTCCCCCTTGGAACTTTGAGCTGGATCTACTCCCTTTTTGAGGACCACATTTTCTGATCCATAGTGTAAAACCTTTTTCTCCTTGAGTCATATCCCATAGGTTGAGGATAGATCTTGTGTGCCAAACTTTGGATGAGCTTCCACTTGGTCTATAGATGCTATAGATATTGAATATTCAAAGACATAGGTATTAGATGTAGTGAACATTCTTATGATATCATCATTGGTCTATTCACATATAGGTAATGGCTCAACAAGTCATGGTTCATGATCATTGTTGGAAACAGAGGGAGAAGAATGCAATTATTTAATTTTTATTATCCAGTATTGAAAGAGTATAAAGTACAAATTTCAAGACTTAGGACAGTGGAATATTATGACATTTCTTAGGCTACAAAATTATAGGGATGATGATAGAGATATGTGTTGGTGAATTATGTTCTCTTGGGTAATATGTAATGCACAAATAACTTCTTTTATAGGCTACTTCAAATATATATGATTATGGCTATTTGGATGGCATGTCCTGGGTTGTGTGGGACTATGCTTGGTTACCATATGGATATTTTGTGGTTTGAGATCACCATATTACTATAAGTGGTTTGAGACCACTATGTGGTTTGAGAACCACCATTCCCCTCCACCCCTTGAGTAGCTTCAAGAAGCCACATAATGCATGCAATGTGCCAATCTTTGTGAAATGTGTATTATTTTGAAGTTTATTTTGTTGTTTTTTCTAGTAGTATTATATTTCTGGATATTTGATTTGTGTGGTCCTTTTTTTCTCAAGGACTTAATTCGATTTTTTTTAAATATATATTTGGATTGAGATGTTTCCTTTGTACTTGATTTACCTATTTACTTTACTTTCTTGAGATTTTATTGTAAACTTTGAAATCTTATTTTTATCTTCTTAAGTTTGAGGCTTCTTTGAACTAATGGCATATGTGTTGTGATGTGAACTTCATAAACTACTATATCCAAGAGGGATCCCTGGTAGGTCGTATGGGGGTGCAGATGTGTTGGGGAATTTATTTTGTGAGGATGGGGATGTAAATGGGACCAATATGGGATGGTTGTAATTCATTCTCCCTTAGATCTTGTGTTTGATTCTTGTGTACCTTCCTCTTGGAGGTGAACCCCCTTATACAAACAAGGGGAAGGTACTAGGAAATGTATGGAGGGATCCTAGAGAGGGCCTTGATACTATCTTTCCTAATATTATCATGATTAGTTAGTGATGGAAATTGCTTCAAATTAATGATATGGTATTTGACACTATTTCTCCTCATAAATCCCATTCCATAAACTATGTGATATGACAATTTTGTGTTGATGGTATGAGTTTCATAAACCAATTTCTATGATGCTTATGAATTAACTGTAGGAATTGTCATAATAAAAGGAAATGAATGATTTCTTAAGATATAAATTCATTATGTTGATGTGAAATGATTGACCTATTTGTCAAATTAATGATGATTGAAGTTAATGTATATATGTATAGTGTAGACCTTAATAATCATAGATGAAGTAATTGACATATGTGAAACATGAATAAATCATCTTTTGGTTTGTGTTGATAGTTAGTTTTAAAGTTTACCCCAATATTTTAGAATACCTTTGAAGATAAAATTTGTTTTTCCATACTTGGAAATATTTTACATAAAGGATTATTGTTAAGTGCTTGTTCTTACCATTAATTTTGAAGACTTCTAGGAGGAATCCCAATCTTATGGGGGGAGAGTGTAAGACCCTGTATCTTGTGGTCTTGTTGATCTTGTTAGACATTGATTGTTTATGTCCTATATTTTGGATAATACACATTAGTGATGATTGTTACCATATGTCAAAGATTCTCATATTTTGAAGGTTAACTAACAAATCTTATCTCACTAATGGTTATTGTGATTTCATGTGATATTGAGATGAATTCTATTCATTGTCTATGTAAGTATGCAATGATCGAGATGTTCAGTTATTAGTAATATTATTGTGTATATTATGTCAATTACATGATGTTAGGTGATTATATATTATGGGTGTGAATAGTTGTGATTACAAAGATGATGATTAATATTCAATGTTTACTTATAGTAGTATGCATTAAAATTTTAATAGACTATTGACATAAGTGGTGATATTTTGATAATAGATCGTATGATCAATTATTGCTTGACTCTAATATGGTATTATGCAAGTAGGGAGTGTTAAATTATATGTTACTTGTGTAGATTAGTGGATTTAATTCTCTATTTAATTATTATTCTTGGAATTCTAGTTTTTTTCATGTCATTTGCTTCAATTATTATTAATCATGATTAATACTAACACCTATTTCTGGTTGAGTAAATAGGTGAAAAAATTGACCAATGTTGATAAAGGGGTCACATAGCTACTTCCTTTATTTTATCCTTATGAATTTTTGGTCTTGTCAAGGGCATGTGATTTAACCTTGTAAAATGTTGTAAGGAGTTTACTATATTAGTCACTTGAGTCACATTTTTAATATGATTGCTTATTTTATATTTTATGAAGCCCTTATGTGGTCTTTATTATTTAAAAAGTTTCCTAGGTCATAGGTTTATGGGTTAGGGGCATTTTCATGTTATAAATCTCTTTTAATAGAGTTAGGAACCCACTATGATTACCCACTTATGAAAAGTGGTGAAAATTGGAGTTGGTTGGATGATTGGGAAGTTATGGAAAGGTAGTTGTCTTTCCTCTTCTATTTATTCTTTCTCAGTCTAGGAAGAAGGGTTATCCATATTCTAATTAACTGAGTAAATGCAATAATTCATCACATTGTGTAATCTTCTATAAAAAGTAATAATAAAATAATCTTATTTAAAATATTAATTAACGAGATGGAAACACGAATTTTCATATATACAAATATGTAATTAATTCTTTTATATTTAATAAGAAAGATTATATATATATATAAGTAATAATATTAATTTATATATTTAGAGTAGCAAATAATTATTATATATTAAATTATTATTATGTTTTAATTTTAATAGAAAATAAAGTCTTAAAAAAAGTTATGCATAGGCATTATTGGGAAGGGGGAGGGGTCGGTTATATATCGACCACCCTCTCCCACTATGGTTGCGAGACATGGGAGTTAATTTTGAAGTATAAATTACTAAATGTGATTTTGTAATGTTTTAAATGATAAGATTATGGAAATAAACAAATTTTATCAAGGGGATGGTTACTTTTAAAAGAGTGAATATTTGGTTATAGTTAAAATTTAAATCATGGTTAGTCTTTATTAATTTAAACTACTTTTCCTAATTTGTTAAGTTGGAGAAATTAATTTTGTTTTAATTTATCTTAGGAATCTAGAAACTTAAAGAACTAAAGAATAAAAATAGGAACAATCAATTTAAGTTAGTAAATGTCTTATCTCATTCTAGAGAATTTTAAACACACACAAAAAAACAAAAAATCTTTCCATCAAATGGGATCTCAACTTTGTTGTAGCTAGGGTGAACTAAAACTAACTTAAGATTTTGAAGAACATTACATTTACATAGGTTGAGATGGTGTATGCTAACTCTGAATAATGAATCATTTGTCTTACAAAAAATTTAAAAAATAAATAAAATGAGAACAATTAATTTAATGAAGCATGGCTAGTGTCTCTAGGAATCTAATTGATTAGTTTCCCTAGCCCCATTTAAATTAATCCAGAATATAATATCATCAATTGGCCATTGTACTTATGCTCTTACTTAAACTAATGAAACTCTAATATATAATTAATTATAATATTCCCACTTGATTTAATTTATAATCTGCATTAATCCCTTGAATAATTAAAAAATATATTGTATCATCATCCAATCATTGTTGGAACTTGAAAAATAAAGTATGATTGAGATCAAAAGAGAAAGGTCTATGATATTCTAATGATTCAATAAATTTGGGTTGTGGAAGAGTTAAGGGTTGAGTTAAATTGGGTTGCATGAAATGTAGTTTTAGATGTATTTCTTTGTTAAATACCTTTGGTTTATACGAAATTAGTAAGTGTTAGAGTAAAGGTCTTAACTTAATTATGTTGATTAAGTTACCTTTATTCCCTTCTTAAGATTTCACGTTAGTTTGCATAAAGTGACATTTAATAATTATATTAATTATTAAATGTTATCCTATTAGGGCTTCTATTAGGGTTTTTCCTATTAGGGTTTTATTAGGGTTTGCATGATCTCCTTTTTATAAGGATTGATCCCATTGTATTTCATATCAATTCATTCTCTCATTCTCTCTGATATATACATTTTTAGTTTTCAGAGAACCCTTGCTTGTTTGTCTCCATCTCTTCTTTTGTGACAGGTTATTTGCATGCAGGTGATCTTCAAGATTTGTGGTGTTGTATTTTCTCAACTCCTACATGGTATCAGAGCTTTACTTCTACATGATATCAGAGCTCCACACCTGCTGCTTCCTGTTCTTGTTTTGAAGATTTTTGGAGCTTCAAGGGTTTGGGGTTTGTTTTTTTTATCCAAGGAATACCTACATTTTTGAAGTATTTTCAGCTCAAAAGAACCTTGTCATTGCGTCCGCAGTGGTCCAAAACCCCTAAATCGACTGTTCATTTGTCCATTTTGGACAAAGTTGAAATTTGGGGCAAAAAAATTTTAGGGTACGACCGTCGTCTACGCACGGATCCGTGGTAAAAAAAAATATCGGAATTTCCTTTTTTCGTCAGAAATTTTTTATTTGTAAAAATATTGTAAATCTTTTTTTTAATTTTTTATTTAAAAAATCGAATTTTTAAAGCAGTTTTTAGGCCCGCGGTTGTGGGTACCACCTGCACCTGTAGGGACGGTACCAAGGGTACCGCCGCCTGCCATTGTGGTAGGCGGTATCCCCTTGGGGGCCGCCCCCTGCAAGGCCGACACTACTGCATGGGTACCACCCTACCACATTGGCAGGCGGTGGCCCCCATGCAGCCCGTCCCTTTTTTTTATTAATTTTTTGTTTTTTTAAATTAAATTTGTAAAAAAAAAATTATTGTTTTTTTAATTTTAAAAAACATTTTTTTCCAAAATAAGCCCTATTGTGCTTTTATGGTGGCAGTCGTTTGGCCATCAAATTTAACCCAGTATTTTTTTTGCGACGGCCGTATGACCATCAAATTTAACCCAGCGCTAGCTTTTTCCCTCTTTGGACCTGATTTCTTCCAAAGGCCATAACTTGGGCATTCGATATCGTTTTTTGGAAAACAAGATATCGTCGGAAAGCTGGTTTTCTCATCTTTCCAATGGTGTGGGTCTCATCACTTCTTTTTTCTATTGGTGCATTCGACATCCAATTGAAGACAAAGAGCTATTTTCAGTCCCAAGCTCATAACTTTTGATCAGTTTCTCCATTTTTCGCAATCTCAGTGGCGTTGGAACCGTATTTTAGAGATCTTCAATTTCATCCATGCACTTTTTTCAGATTTCACTCTAGGTATATTTTATTCAGTTATTTGTGTTTTCACACTCTGGTGGATTACCTAGACATATTTGCTCTTGGAAACTTTTTGTTTGCATGGGATGCTTTGTTTTTTGTTGTTCTTCATGTATTTCCATCTTTGTCCTTTTTTGGATATTTTGAGCATCATTTGTAAGCTATCTTTTATGTAAACTCACTGAGATAAAGTGCTACACTATTGTACATGCATCTTTTGGGGATTTTGCACATAAGGTTGTGCCATATTTTGTACTCGCACTGTTATTATAAAGTGCCATGAGGGGTTGTGTAGTTTTCCTTTGTTTTGCCATCACATCTTTGTCCGGTGAGTGTCCCTCCATGACGACAGCGAATCCATACCAAGGGGGGTTGTGTAGTTTTCCTTTGTTTGCCATCACACATTTGTCTGGTGAGTGTCCCTCTATGACGACCATGGATCCTTATGATTCCAGCCTCATGCATGTGTGCTTTGTTTTGCACACCACTTTTTCAGTTGCAGGTGCTTTCTTGTGCACTTTCAGATGTTGTATCTTCTTCTTCATGCACTACAGGGTGTTTCACATCATTTTAGTGGATCTATCAGGCTCTCCCAGTTCAGCATTATGGGGGGGTATTATAATATTCATGCTAATTCTTCCTTGGTTTTGCCTTGGAAGGAATCTTCCATTCTCAGTTGATCAGTGTTTCAGACTATTGGTTCTTGTGCCATTTGTATCTTCATTTCAGGTGTTTGCCTTTGTTTTCCATCTGATTCAAGTAGTGTCGTATGGGCACTTATGCAGATTGTTGTCTTCTTGTTCCTAATCATCCTATCTTCAGCGGAGGTTCTTCAGCACCATAGCAATCATCTTTTGATAGTTGTTTGCATCTTCTTCTGCTTCAGTGATGTTCTTCTTGGCTTTTTGCATCTCTTTTTGGAGTAGAGCTTTTTCCCATGAGGTTTTCTCTATTTCTCCATTTTACAGAGATTTGGTTGTATTTGGGTACCTGATCTGGCCTAGTTGCTAGGACCCATGTTTGCCTTCTTGCATTGTAGTTATCTTTGCTTTCTTGCATTTGTTTGTAGCTGCACTGTTGCTCATCTTAAGGGGGGGTGTTAGAGTAAAGGTCTTAACTTAATTATGTTGATTAAGTTACCTTTATTCCCTTCTTAAGATTTCACGTTAGTTTGCATAAAGTGACATTTAATAATTATATTAATTATTAAATATTATCCTATTAGGGCTTCTATTAGGGTTTTTCCTATTAGGGTTTTATTAGGGTTTGCATGATCTCCTTTTTATAAGGATTGATCCCATTGTATTTCATATCAATTCATTCTCTCATTCTCTCTGATATATACATTTTCAGTTTTCAGAGAACCCTTGCTTGTTTGTCTCCATCTCTTCTTTTGTGACAGGTTATTTGCATGCAGGTGATCTTCGAGGTTTGTGGTGCTGTATTTTCTCAACTCCTACAATAAGATTAAGTGGTTGGTTAGTAGGTTAGATAATATCTAGCGATCTTGGTACATATCTTTAATTCATTCATGCATGATGAATCTACTTAAATTTATTTTGATCCTTAATTTTAGGAACTTAGTGTTGAGATGATCACTTTTTATGCTTGTTAATCAGAGCTTGCCTTGGGTAATGTCATTGGGACTTTCTCATAAGGATCATTTTCGCAAGTAATAGTGCTATTGTCTTTCATTTAGAAAGTATCAAAGTTAATAGTAATAGATTTTTTATTTATTAACAATATTATTGTTGTGATTTTCAATCACAATATTATTATCACTGTTTAAGAATATGAACAACCTAAATACTATTATTGTTAACATTTCAATGGTGGCAATGTTGAGTAGTTAGCATATAAATAGATTAGCGGATAAGAAATTTGGTTCAAAGAATAATATTATGTAATACTAAATTAACACACATACACAAATAGATATATATGGGTAAGTGCATGAATCTGTGACACAAATTTGATGTTAAATTGAGAAAAAATGCTAAAAAGGATCATTTGGCACACGTCAAATGGTCAAACCATTTGGTGCACGCCAAATTTTACGTGCACCAAATGGCTTGACCATTTGGCATGTGCCAAATGAAAAAGTTGAATAGAAAGCAGAAAATATGCTTTCCTTTGTCATTTTTTCTCAACCTATGGCTTGTCTTGTATTTTTTCATCTCTACAACTCACACTCGCCAAATCTCTTCCATTTTTTGCACTATTAGTTTGCAATTCTTCAAGAGTATGCCGCCAACACATCAAAGAGGTATGTATTTCTAATGTTTTTATTTTGAATTTGATTTAGAATGTAGATTGAAATAGGTTTTTTAATTAAAAAACATTATAATTCTCAAGGAATGAATCTCCACCTCCAAACATTGAGAATTCACAATCACCCCCTCATGAAGAGCCTCATGTATAAGAACAACCTCAAATCCCTCCATCAGTTCATAGGCATCCTCAAGGAACATAAGAAAATATCCTAAATCAAATTGAAAACAATAAAAGATACATTGAACAATTAATTGGAAGATTAATTGTGCATGTTGAAACCCATCCTTATAGTAGAGGGATTTTCAAATCATTGAAGTCAATTGTATCTCATGTGTAGAAGAAATGAGTGAGAAAATGATTTTTTGGTCAAATAAGAGGCATGAGTTAAGACAATTTTATGCTAGTGGTCTTTCATATGCAGATGTGAAAAAACAAAAAATTAGTAAAGTTGACGTGTGTGCCCTATTTGCAGACCCAAGTACCAAAAAACCTTTATCTCATGTATACAGGAGGTTCCCCATCCATTAGTGCCACCATGAATTAATTAAAAATAAATTTTGGGAGTGGTGGTGGATAGTATTTGACCAACCTCCATGAATAACCATGATGTACCACAGTACTTTTTGAGGAAACTCTATTGTGATTTTCTCCTCAATAAAATGCCAAATTATTTTGACATCTTAGACTTTCAGGGTAGAGGTGGGAGCTCCACACATGATAGACTAGGTGTACAACATAATCCATAGTTGGCACCGAAACCCTTGCCCAAACCCATGGTGGAGCATGTTGTCATTCCTTCCATTGTTAAGGATAGTGTAGAGGTGGACATGCTAGAGTCAATTAGCTCACTCACCCAGACCATTATACAGTGTGTGAAGCCTCTAGTAGAGCTTCATGTGGAGGAGACATGTATGCCTCGAGCTCCACCCCACCATTATGGTGCTTGCGGTGTTGTTTTCACGTATGATTATCAAAGTTCTTGGGATGTAGCTACATAGCCTACATCAGTTGCAAAGATAATGGCTATGACAAATGAATTGTTGAATGATACATTTGGCATTGATACTCAGGTAAAATTCAACAAGTTCATTTAATTTTATTTATTAAATTATATTTTGAAATTTAAGAATAACTAAATTAGTAAAATCAATATGATGAAATTTCAAGGTTGCAGTGTTCATGAGATGTCCTCCATTCCTGCAGACCCTTATTCATTCTTGACGTTGAGTCCACAAGTATGCAGCTAGTATTAAAGATATTATTATTGCATTTAAACAGTTGAATGTTATTTGAATGTTTATCTCATAACATGCTTTGGATGTCAAATGGTGGACCTTCAAGCTCCACACCTCATTATTCATGTCCTCAAACAAATTTCACTCAATTAACCTTTATTCATTAATGGTGTTGCAAAATAATGTTAGCTAGTTTTCATAATTTTGTGTATACAAATCTAAAAATTTGATGAGAAACACAAAAATTGGTTGGTCTTGTGAGATCCTAATTATATTTACCATTCAACATACATCTCATTCTTCCATTCCTATCATCACGCATATTTTAACCATTTTATATCGCATATCCCAATCTTTAACACTTATATATTATACTTGTTTCCTCCATATTTCATCTTATACACATATTGTTACAAGAAACCTTTCCTTCTGCTAATTATTGACCAAATATCTTATACATTATTACTACACACCTCAAGTTCCCACTTCATGTCCTATATTCAAACCTTAGACACCGCATAATTCACTTTATGGTCTAATATTCCCTCCTAATTACTCCCCATTAACCTCTAGTACAGTTCACCTTAAAAAAAAATTATTATCCCATCCTAGCTCATCCAATTAATCTCTATTATTCCATTCTATGTTCCATCATCCCCTCTTGATCATGTCACATTATCTTATCCTAATTCACTTTTTGTTATGTTATTCCTTCCTAATCCCATCCAATTAACATTTAATAGTTCACCCTATTTTCCATGATCCCCTCCTAGCCCATCCCACTAATATCTACTAGTCCATCCTATGTTTCATTATGCCCTTCTACTCCCATCTTATTGTACCCTTTATTATTTCACCCTATGTTCCTTTATCCATTCTATGTTATACCATCTTTATCCATGTTTCATCCTATAACTCTTCTCTATTATTACTACACATAGGTCAAGTTCCCACTTCATGTACTATATTCAAACCCTAAACACCTCCTAATTCACCCTATGTTCAATTATTCCCTACTAATCCCATCCCATTAACCTCTAATTTTTCACCCTATTTTTTATCCCATCCTAGCCCATCCCATCAATCTATACTATTCCATCCTATGCTCCATTAACCCCTTCTATTCCCATCCTATTACCCTCTTTTATTTCACTATATGTTCCATTATCCCCTCTTGGTCTTATCCCATTATCTTCCCCTAATTCACCATATGTTCCTTTATTCCCTCCTAATCCCATCCCATTAACCTCTAATAGTTCAACTATATTTTTTATCTCATCCTATCCCATCCCATTAACCTATTCTAGTCCATCCTATATTCCATTAACCCCTTCTATTCCCATCCCATTACCCACTCTTATTTCACTATATGTTCCATTATCCCCTCTTTGTATTGTCCCATTATCTTCCCCTAATTCACCCTATACATTCTGTTATTCCCTCCTAATCCCATCCCATTAACCTCTAATAGTTCACCCTACATTCTATGATCCCCTCTTGGACCATCCCACTAATCTCTACTAGTCCATTTTGTTGCAAGTATGAATGAGTATGGTGGTGTTGTCATTAATGTTTTTATTGATGTCAACACAATACAAGTTGTTTCAGTGAAAGGGATCAAATGATTTCAGGTGGTACATTTATGGTTGAGATACTATAGAGATTTTGTGATTACATGGAGCTATCTTTATAGTGTTTCAGGTGTGCTAATATGATGAGTTATCAAGTGCTTTTGAGAAAATTAATAAACAATGAAGACAGAATTGTGTGTATGTTCTAAATGTGCTCTGATAATGTACTTTGCACTTATTTTGTGTTGATCCTATGCTTTTTCAGATCTTTAGTGTTGTTTATGGGCATCCTTAGGTGATATATCTTGAGTTATAGCTTCTAAGTTGATGAAGAGTGAAAGTTAGGTTCACCGATTTGTGAACTAGTCTGGTAGAGTTGTTATTCTGTGAACTGGGAGAAATTTTTCTGCTCCGCAATCCTCTAGTGGTTTTTCTTAGATCTTGTGGATCTGGAAGAAGTCTTGTAATGGTTTTATTTGTGTTCTTGAAAAGTGCTCATGGTTTGGTGGTCCGGAAGACTAGTTCTAGAGTTACTATGTGTGTCTATATAGTCTGGGTGAACTAATGGAAAGTGTTCTTTGTATGAAGATTGTTGCAATTTTTGTGGATGAATCTAAAGGCATCTAAGAGGTGTTCCATTGTATGGTGAAGCATTTTATGTTATCCATTTTTTATCTTCTTGTTGCAAATGTGTGTACACTTCAATGTTCATTGGTGTTTTCATTAAGTTTGGCCAACCTGGTGTCTATATGTTACACGAAGGATAAGTATCAATTAAGGAAGTGTGTGATTGATCCAAGATTTTGTTTTGGGTCCTGGTTGAGTATTAATTTGGTCCACTCTCATTCTTATCCATTGCGATAATGTTGAGTCACCGACCTAATTTGAATTTTTAAAATGAAGAATGTGTAGCTGACCTTGGAGAAATTTTCTAAGATAGAAGATGGTATAAATACAATTCAAGATGTTATGGATATAAGCCACAAGTGTGAGAAGCGAGATAGATGTGAAATATTGTGTGAAAGTGATCTGAGGTAGCGAGAACTTCAATGTGTTAGACTCCTGAAGTAGTGAGCTGATGGTGTCTACAATTCTCTTATCAAGGCTACGAATGTGTGGAAGTTGTTGTGGTGGATCTTATGTTGCATTGAGATAATGTTTGTGTAACATTCTTCTTTGTATATTTCTATAGTTTTAGGTAGTGAGCCTCCTATCTAGATAGTGGGTCCTATCTTGGGCAGTGAGCCTCTTGTATCTGATTTTGTAATTACTATTATATTGTGAGTTAATCCTCACCGTGGTTTTTCCCTTCTTGGTTTTTCCATGTACATCTGGTGTTTCTTGTATTGATATCACTTTTTGTTATTTGCACTTCATGCTCATACTTAATAACAAATTAAAGTAGATGTGGAGTTAATAATTGTTTGAGATTTGTGAATATTATTGGTGACAACTGATTTACCCCCCCTCTCAATTTTCTTGTGCATTTCAACACATTATATGTTCTATTATTGTGTTTGACTCCCATCTCATTGTACCCTCTATTATTTCACCATATGTTTCATTATCCCCTCTTGGTCTTGTCTCTTTATCCCTTCTATGTTATAGCACCTCCATCCAAATTTTATCCTATACACATGTACTATTACAAGAAATCTTTCCTTCCACTCATTATTGACCAAAGTTATCTTCTCCATTATAGTTGCATGCCTCAACAATCAACTTCATGTTCTATAGTAAAACCATAGACATGTCCTAATTCATCGTATGTTCCATTATCCCTTTGAAAGCTTCTAGTAACATAGTAATCCTCACTTCATTCATGTGAACTTCATTGTGGCATTATCACTATGTTGATAGCATGCCCTCATTAACATTACTTCATCAGCATATGCGATTTGAATCTCAATGAGCATTGAACTTTGGCATTTTCAATATTTTGGACTATCCTAGTGAACTTAGTACTTTCACCATTTTGTGATCTATAAGCACTATATTTTAGTCTCAACTAAGGCCAACCATTTACTCTTTCATGCAAGGTCACTACCACCAATAGGGATTATACTGTTTCATAGACTTCCATCACTACCCAAAGTTTTCTTAACATTGTGTTTCAAGTTCTTTCAAATATCATTGACCTTTACTTTGTATTTATTTTCGTTATCAGTATCACCATTCTTGACTAGCTTCCTTCAAAATTTGTTGCACTCATGATGCATGAATTTTTTGCATTTTTATCTATCAAGTTGCTGCACTTTTACATTTTTAAATTTTGCTCATTTATGATAGTCATATTGCTACCCTTTTCATATTCATTTTCTGCTCATTTATGACAGTTATAAAGGGATTAACCTAAACTTATTTATATGACTATCAGATATGTTGTTTCATTTTCAGATGTTGACATCAAACAGCCCTAGTGATGTTGGTGGCACGATGGACCATGGAGTTGCTGCAGCAATAGCAAGTTTTGATCCTTTGAGAGAGGTATGCAACAGATTAGTCAATTTGACATTATAGTTTCTCTTTTATGGTTTATTATTGAAAAAAATCTTGATACTTGTATGTAGTTTAATTTATATCTTGATGGTTGCTACAGGTGGTTGTAACTCTAGATCGTGGATGTGGTAATGTTGTAAATGTGCATGATGACTAGTCGTATGTGGTAAGTGACTATTTTCTTATATGTCATTCCACAATTCAATTTCTATGTATTAACATCTATAATTTTATTGTATCAATTGCAGCTCTAGAGGAGTGAAGATAGGAGAACTAGTGAGTGTGTTCAAAAGACAAGAGAACCAATAGGCACTCCATCTAGCTAACTTTCAAAGGCAGCACAAGATCTTTTTGCTTCCCCTAGAGGGAAATGACTATGTATTAGGGCCATTTGTTGTATGCCTATGTGGCATTTTGGAACATATGTTTTGTACTACCAATATATATATGACATTTTATGTCCATATGGCTCATTTTTAATAAGCCTATAAGGATTTTTTGGATATATTGTATATACTTTTATCAACATGTATCATTGTATAGCTTTACGTATTTTTGATTAAAGAAAATCTTTTTTTACTACTGCCATTCTTGAGTGATGTTATCATGTGTATTGTGTAAATTCTATGCTTGAATGTTGTAGGCATGGGTTGTAGATGTTTCAAACCTCATGAGCATATATATACCTCTATGAACTTGTATGAACACATCAAATCACATGATAGTTGTTGATCCAACCAACAAAATTTATTTGTATCTACTAATATCACAACACTTGACTTCTCATTAAATGAAATCAATGCATAGATCAGTTTTAATGATATTTTGAAGATATTAGATGTGTATGAATAACAATATAAACTTGATTTCTGGATGCATCACCCATGTGCAATTATCACATTTCTCCCATATTCATCATTTAAATAAGTTAAAAAACCTCCTTCCATTTTCTATGTGTGAAATAACATGACAAATCATTGGGAAATATGGTCCTATAACTACCACCACATCATTTTTTATAACTCTAGAGCATGAAGAACCATACGTAATTGATATTGAATATATGGATCCAATGTTTCACTAGTAGGTTGAGTTTTGCATCTCAGCAAGGGTGCACTATTCGATGACAACTACAATTCAAACTCTTAAGGGATTCAGGCGGTTGAACATAGCTCGGGGTGATTCAGTGTGTTTGGGTGCAAAAGAGGACCATGCCTAGCATAAATTTATCCATCCAGACATGTTGGAATGGTTTGTTTGGTCAGACGACTTGTAGAATGAAATTTGCACTACTTTGCAACTTTACACTATTTGTATCTGACAACTTTTTCCTCAAGTGAAAAGTCGCCACCATAGTAAAATGCCTTCGAGATAGTGAAAACTAAGAGAGGTTATTGTAGAGGGTCCCAATATGATCTCATGCACTTAGACAAGAATTTTCTAAGCATCACGGTATCCAAGTAACATCCCGTCAAAAATTGCATCCATTTTCCACTTTGGACTCTTAAGGGTTTCATCTAGCTGAACGTAGCTCAAAGTGATTCGGCATGTTTGGGTGAAAAAGAGGACCATGCCTAGCATAAATGTACCATCTAGATGCATTGGAATAATTCATTTGGTCACACAAGTTGCAGAATGAAAGTTGCACCACTTTGCAACTTTACATTGCTTGCATTTGACAACTTTTTTCTCAAGTGAAAAGTTTCCACCACAGGAAAATGCCTTTGATATAGAGAAAATAGAGAGAGGATATTATAGAGGGGCCCAACATGATCACATAGGCTCAGATGATAATTTTATAAGAATCACAATATTCAAGTGACAGTCCGTCGAAGATTGCAGTCATTTTACACTTTTGACTCTTAAGGGATTCAGTTGGTTGAATGTAGCTTGGAGCAATTCGACCTATTTGGGTGCAAAAGAGGACCATGCCTACTATAAAAATACCCATTCAGATGAATTGGAACAGTTCATTTGGTCACACGAGTTGTTGAATGAAATTTGCACCACTTTGCAACTTTACACTACTTGCATTTGACAACTTTTTCCTCAAGTGAAAAGATGCCACCACGGAAAAATGCCTTTAAGATAGTGAAAATTGAGATATTTTATTGTATAGGGTCCCAACATGATATCATAGGCTTAAATGAGAAGTTTCTAAGCATCATGGTATCTGAGTAACAACCCGTCGAAGATTGCAACCATTTTGCAATATAGACTCTTAAGGGGATTCAGCTGGTTGAACGTAGCTTGGAGTGATTAGACATGTTTGGGTAAAAAAGATGACCATTTGTAGCATAAATTTACCCATCTAGATGCATTTGAATAGTTTTTTTGGTCACACGAGTTGTAGAACAAAATTTTCACCACTTTGCAACTTTACACTGCTTATATTTGACAACTTTTTCCTCAAGTGAAAAGTCACCAGGTCATGAGAAAACTCCTCTAAGATAAAAAACATTGAGAGAGGTTATTTTATAGGGGGCCAACATTATCCCACAGGCTTAGATGAGAAATTTTTAAGGATCACAGTCTCTGAGTAACAACCCATTGAATATTGCAGCCATTTTGCATTTTGGACTCTTAAGGCATTCAGTCGAATGTACGTAGCTTGAAGTGATTCAGCATTTTTGGGTGTGAAAGAGTACCATGCCTAGCATAAATGTACCCATGCAGATTTTTTGGAATAGTTTGTTTGGCCACATGAGTTGTAGAACGAAATTTTCACAACTTTGCAACTTTATACTTCTTGCATTTGACAAAAAAATTCTCAAACGAACAAGTCACCACCACAGGAAAATGCCTCTAAGATAGAAAAAACTGATAGATTTTATTGTAGAGGGGCCCAACATAATCCCATAGGCTCAAACAATAATTTTATAAGAGTCACGGTATCCGAGTAACAGCCCGTCAAAGATAGCAACCATTTTGCACTTTGGAATCTTAAGGGATTCAGTCGGCTGAACATAGCTCGAAGTGATTCAGTGTGTTTGGGTGCAAAAGAGGACCATGTGTAGTGTAAAAATACCCATTCAGATGTCTTGGAATATATTTTTTGGTCACACGAGTTGTAGAACGAAATTTGCACCACTTTACAACTTTACACTACTTGCATTTGACAATTTTTTCCTCAAGTGAAAAGTTGCCACCACGAGAAAATTCCTCTGAGATAGAAAAAACTGAGAGAGATTATTGTAGAGGGGCCAATGCAATCCCATAGGCTCATATGAGAATTTTCTAAGCATCACATTATCAGAGTAATAGCTTGTCGAAGAATGCATCCATTTGCACTTTGGACTCTTAAGGGATTCAGTCGGTTGAACATAGCTGGGAGCGATTCGGCATGTTTAGGTGTGAAAGAGGACCATGCCTGGCATAAATATACCCATTCAGAAATAGAACATTTTTTTTGGTCACGCGATTTGCAGAATGAGACTTGCACCACTTTGCAACTTTACATTGCTTTCATTTAACAACTTTTCCTCAAGTGAAAATTTACCACCACAGGAAAATTTCTTTGAGATAGAAAAAACTAAGAGAGGTCATTGTAGAGGGGCTCAATGCGATCCCATAGGCTTATATGAGAAGTTTCTAAGAATCATGATATCTATGTAACAGCCCATTGAAGATTGCAATCATTTTGCACTTTGGACTTTGAAAGGGATTCAATCGGTTGAATGTAGCTAAAAGTGATTCAGCGTGTTTGGGTGTGAAAAAAGACCATGCCTAGTGTAAATGTACCCATTTGGATGCATTGAAATAATTTTTTTGGTCACACGAGTTGCAAAATGAAATTTGCACCATTTTGCAACTTTACACTGCTTGCATTTAACAACTTCTTCCTCAAGAGAAAATTCGTCACCACAGGAAAATGCCTCCGAGATAGAAAAAATTGAGAGATATTATTGTAGAGGGGCCCACCACAATTCCATAGGCTTAGACGATAAGTTTCTAAGTATCACGATAACATGACTAATCACTGTCATAACTTCAATCTCAAAACCCTTGACATCAAAACTATAACTTTTAGTTTTTAATGTTTATTAACAGTAGTTGAAAACTACCACAAAGGAATGCCATATGACTAATTTTGAGTAAACCATTGTGAATGCAGATTGACCAATGAAGATTAATTTCATGTTGAAATTGTGTGACCAACCCAGTGCCTCACCTAAATAAGCTAAAAATTACTTAATAACTATTTATAACACATGTGTAAATCCTTGCAAAATTTGGAAATATCCTTTCTTCAAATGAAATTTCTTGGGAACATTCATTTGGAAGTCCTTTCCATTGACCTTTTGACTCTAATTGCAAAAATACACACTTTTATTGACTCTACCACTTTTCTATCACTTAATTTTGTTGTTTCAACTTCACTTTAACAAACACATTTCCGTGGAGAGCAATAAAAGGTTGTGTTAGTTTTAAGATTGTGCTAATAAGAAAGAGGGGACACTCTACAAAGAATGGACAGGTTATGCCATTAGAAAATTTGCAAGGACAACAAGGTGTAAATGTCACTATGCATGGAGGTGTATAGGAGTGAATTTGTACCCCTTGTGTAAATTCCCCTTTTGCATCCCCTCACCCTAGAAATCAAACCTGAAGGTGTAATTCCACATCACCCACCTGCCTTCCATCCACTTGGCACCTATTTTGTGTGTCGATGGGGGAATATTTATCAAGGACACGAGTGCGGTGTGCAAATGTTTGCACGACATTGTCTCCCCTGACATATTCCTACCTTTGGAGTCTGTAAGGATGTTACACTCCTCATTGGGGATAAATTGTAATGCCTTTGTGCGACCAACTGAACCGAAAATGGCTCCTTCTCTTCCATTTTGGTCTTCAAATGCATCCATTTCACTATCACTTTATCCTCTACACACTCATTCATTCATCTTCTAGCAATCTATCATATTCTCTCAAGAATTTTTCACAACTCCATTGATCATTGCAACAAGCAATCTTGTTACTCCATCAATTCCATCCTTGTACGTTTAGTGCTACATATAATTTGCGAGTTTGGAGTCTTGTGAGACCTCCCTTCATCAGTGTTGCGGCTATGTTGAATTTTCCAAACTCTTTTCTTGCATTCTCCCTTCATTGGCCTTGAAATCCTTTGGGCGGAGGTGGTATCACTTAATTTTCCTTTTGTGGTTTGATAGAGTATCATAGCATCTTTTTTAGTGTTCGATAGTTTCCTTTCTTCTTTCCATTATCATAATATCTACTTCATGTCTTTTTTGGTTGTTCGTGGAGGTGGAAACACCAAAGCGAGGGTTTGACTAAGGAAAACCCCTATACAGCCCAACATTTTTCCCAAACTTTCTTGTGTGCAAGTGGATGTGTGTGTGGAGATCAATGGCAAACTAGAGCTTTCGTGAGTTGATATTTGTCACCCTTATCTTCATGTACTTGCTTTATCTTTTACGTAGTTACTTTTCATACTTCATAATTCTATTTATTTCATTAAAGTTAGTTACCTAGATAGAGAGTTGTCTGAGATGCAGTTTAAACTCTAGAAAATGACTCATCTAGCCCCGCTTAGACTTCGGATCTGTAGAGTGATAGAATTACTTGCGAGTTCTCTTTATTCTTGATTCTCATCCCAAACACCCGTTATCTTGAGGTAAGTTAGGACATCCCTCTACTCTCAGTTCTCTATGACCTAGAGCCTTGGTGTGGTTGGTCCCCCTCTCTTACATTTTTGGTGAACTTGACGTGATCCATTTTGGTTCTATTTAGTGGTGTTGAAGGGTCCTTTCCTCGTATTATAGGAGAGTTGTAGGTGTGAGTGTTGTGAGGTATTTTTCCTTACAACCCAACCTGCGACCCCTAGTAGGTGTAGTTGGAAGGCTTTGTAGGCATTGTAGAATGAAACCTTAGCTGGGTCATTGTCCAATTGTGAACCTTTGGGGGCTTTGTGAAAGTATTGTTTAGTGTATGTGATAGCCTCCTTTCTGCATCTAACTATCCCTTTTATGCAACCTCTGAGTAGTGCTCCTGGCATAGCTTTCACCTCATAGGACCTACTGATGGGTTTCAATAGAGAGTCCTCTCCTCTTTACATCCCCCCATGAATCAATGGAAACACTGTGATAGGTGTTCTTGTTGACTTGACATATCAAGTGAATTTTATAACTGAGGATATTATGTTGATCAATTTCCTACATAAAGATGGGTATAATGCACTTGAAAGTACCATCTGTACACATAATAGACATTCCATACCTCTCCTTGGTAGTATCACCTTGGTGGTCCTTGTTGGACCTAATTCAGTAAACATGCCCTTTGAAATAATCTCAGGGTCCGAACTCTTCAGAGTGAAACTAGGTATCCCCTAGTTGGTCGTTATTCATGGGGGTTCAATACACGTAATCCATGACACTGGCTATAAACCACCTATTGTGCATGGCACTTATTCCCTAGATCATTTTTGGCCTGCACCCATTGGTCTATTTCTGCCTAGGACGGACCTCTTGTACCAAACCTATGAGAAGTACAAGAAAGGGTGCTTAATGCCTAAGGTGAGATACCCTTCATCTCCTTATGTTGTTTCACATAGGGTTTGATTGAAGACTGATAATGATGCCACCATGGCCTAGAGAAGGGAAGAAGAGAACCGCTCTCGAGGTTCCTCTTCCTCCTCTTTTTCTATCCAGCATGTCGCTTCCTCTCTCTCTATTGTGGCATCATCAAAATTTTCTCCTAAGCGGTTGATAGAGAATCCTTTGGTTCCTACTTGGTGAAATCCCAAGCATCCTACATTCAAGCTTCTTTTTCTACCCATAGTTCCTAGACTCGTTCGATATGGTAGAGGGAAGGGTCCCCATCGAGAATCCTCTATGTCTCATCCTCCCACCACTCCTACTCCTAAGTAAATAAATGCAAAGAGGCTCACCACTTAGGTGCTAGAACTTATTCCCCCTATTGTTGCTCCAACCTCTTCTTAGTCTCTCCCTCTGCTAGAGATGGTTGTGATGGACACCCCAATGGTTGAGCAGGATCCCTCTATCACATCTCATCTCTCAGCCTCTAGCTCCCAGAGTCGCAGAAACCACCTTACACATGAGCACAAGCATCAGTTAAAGGCTCTAGCGATTGAGTAGGTTGCTTCACAAAGGAAGGAAGGGGAGCCAAAGGCCCCTATTTTAGGGCCTCCTGCTATGTCCTCTTCTTATGTCCCCTCTACTTCAGTTCAACCAAATTCATTTTTTCTTTTAGCTCCTGCTATGAGCATAAACACCTCCAACCCTAAAAAGGTGCAAGTGTTCATCAATCCTTCGATCGATTCATCGCTCTTGATGTCCCTCCTAGACATCCTGCCATTCCCTAAACTTGTGGACATGTCGAACAATTTGGTGGTGTCCACTACGGTTTTTTCCTCCTCCTTCTTGCCTCTTGCCTCGTCTGTGGGGATTTCACAGCCTTCGATGAAATAGAAGGTAGAGGTTTGTCCTTCCAACAATGGGGGGCGTAAGAGGATTCCACCTTCTTCAAAAGGTGATCTTGTGCTAGCATGTGTCATCCTAGTGATGGAGCAAGTTTTGGCTTCCCCTGAGTTCATCACTACTCCTGAGTGACTCGATGAGCCTAGAAGTGAATCTCGGTTGTCGCCTTCCTCATCTATTGAGGTAACACATGGCACTCTCATGAAGTTAATTTTTAGCTCTTTGGACAAGGTCTCAGCCTTATCGGTGATCTAGATTGGAAATCATATGACCTCTTAGTCAATGAGTGTTAGAGGGGTGCCTCTTCTTTACCTTTAGATTGGGTGTGTGTGTTGTGTTGTGTTCCCCCATGCTTACGTTATGTATTCCTGGATGACCCTTGTCACCCTCGTAGGTGCTTGGCTACAGGAGTGATTATGTGTCATAAAATTTCCTTTGTTATGTGTATTGATTTTCAATAAATTTGGGATGATGCAAAGTGTTCGGGGCATTTAGGCTTCCCTTCCATGTTGACCCAAAAAAAAAATTATCTTCTTGTGCATTCTTCACATGGTCTGATATAGTAGGGGGTTGATGATAGTTCATCTATATACTATTACTATACATATATATTTATGAGTAGATCTGACCTTGAAATATCATATCACCCCTATGCCCTTCGTCTGTGATGTCATTGTCTTATTTTGGAATTTTATCTTTCTCTCTTCTTTGCTTGAGTTGTAATGTTGTGGTATTCATGTGTTGTCCCTTGTGTGTGCAACAACATCACCACGGTGACATCTCGCTATGTCCTGTGGGCCACAACATCACTTTTTCATTCTTAATTTTCTCTTCTTAGGATGCCACATACCTCTATGCTCAGCACACACCATCCTAAGGGGGGGCTATCATGTCAACTTTGATTTTTAGAAAATGTATTCATAGCCGATGAATATTTTCTCAAAAATCCTTTATAAACATTTTCAAAAATCGCATTCTCAAAAAAGACCCCCTAGCAAAACGAGTTTCATTTTTTCATGGGTTCGCAAAGAAAGAACTTCAAGAACTTTCCTCCGAGGAGGGATCATCTTTTCCTATGGGATAATCCTCAACCTTCCCCTTGCAAAGGGGGCATTTTCTTCCATTCTGATTCCTTGATGAAGTGAACATCTTTCAAAAGGATTCCTTGATAGTGAATTGATTTTCAAAAAAACACTCTCTGACTTTCAAACAATGCATCCCTTGAGTGGACCCCTCTTCTTTTGAAGGGTTCCCTAGAGACCCCTTTGAAGTCTTTTCAATTTTTTGACTGTTTGCCTATGTGGGTGCTCATTGTTCTCTAACATGTTTTGTCTGTGGATTAACATGTTGCTTTACAGGTGCACCTATGAAGTCACTTTCCAATCTAACTCTACAAAGTCCCCTTTCATTAGGCTTCCTTCATGAGAGAGTACGAGGGGGAATGCCTTCTTTGCAGGTCCAAGGGCTTGTGAAGTGCTTGCATCTTGCCAGATTTGTCAATCATTGGTCTACGGGCCTTCAATGTACTTTGTTCAACTTCATAGTTCTAAGGAGCTACAAAGTCCTCTTGTTTGAACCTCCTCAAGAGAGAGTACTAGTGGAGTCCTTTGCCTTCACTATGCTTTCAAGTTTTCCAGATCGTGGTTTGCTTCCTCGATGGTTCAGGTATATATTTCTAACTCTTCGATCTACTTTACCGAACACTCATCGATACTCATTCTCGCTAAAGTGGGGGCAAAATTTATGGGAGCGAATTTTCACCCCTTGTGTAAATTCCCCTTTTGCATCCCCTCACCTTAGAAAATCAAATCCAAAGGTGTAATTCCACATCACCCACCTGCCTTCCATCCACTTGGAGCTTTTTTTGTGCGTTAATGGGGGAATATTTGTCGAGGACGTGAGAGCATTGCACAGAAGTCTATGCAACATGTTGTCGTCTCTGACAGATTCCTTCCTCTAGAGTCCGCAAGGATGTTACACCCCTCATTGGGGATGAATTTTAACACCTTTGTGCAACCAATCGACCCAAAAATGGATCCATCTCTTCTATTTTGGTCTTCAAATGCATCCATTTCACATCACTTCATCCTCTACACACTCATTCATTCATCTTCTAGCAATCTATCACATTCTCTCAAGATTTTTTCATAGCTCCATTGAGCATTGCAGCAAGCAATCTTGTTACTCCATCAATTCCATCCTTATACGTGTGGTGCTACCATAGAAGTCATGAGTTTGGAGTCTTGTGAGACCTCCCTTCGTTACTTTTATGACCATGTCAAATTTCCCAAGCTCGTTGCTTGCATTCACCCTTCATTGGCCTTGAGAGACTTTGGTTGGAGGTGGTAGCACTTCATTTTCCTTTCGTGGTTTTATAGAGTAGCATAGCATCTTTTGTAGTGTTCGATAGTTTCCTTTCTTCTTTCCTTTATCGTACTTTCTACTTCGTGGATTTTTTGGTTGTCCGTGGAGGTGGAAACACCAAAGCGGGGGTTTGACTGAGGCAAACCCCTATACAACCCAACATTTTTCCCTCTCTTGCTTGTGTGTAGGTGGACGTGTGTGTGGAGCTCGTTGGTGAACTAGAGCTTTAGTGAGTTGATATTCGTCACCCTTATCTTCATCTACTTTCTTTATCTTTTGCGTATTTACTTTTCATACTTCATAATTTTGTTTATTTCATTAAATTTATTTAACTAGGCAGTTATTAGGTTCTCTAGTGTTTTATATCCTACTTTATTTTTTCGAGTCATATGGACACCAACACACTAGAGAGATGCTAGCACACTCCACTATCATTCTAGACCCACACTGTCATCCTCGAACAAAAAGTTTTCTGAGGTACAGTTTGAACTCCAAAAACTAGCTCCTCTAGCCCCACTTAGACTTTCAGATCTGTAGAGTGACAAAATCACATGAGAGTGCTCTTTGTTATCATGGAATCTAGAAACGCTCAATTCATAGATAACCCGCTACGAAACTTTTCTGTTTCATAGTTTTGTGATGTTCAAGCATGAAAAATGAGTTGAATTTCAATTCACCTCGATGCGTGGTCCAAAATCTCAAATAATCGTTTGAGGGTCTCCTCTCATTTGTCTTTCGAAGAGTTTTGAAATGAGAATCTTCATCAGCTCTCAACCTTTGGGAGTTAGAAAAAATTTCAAACATGTAAGAGCACTGATTTTTAGCACTTTTACATATCAATGTAGGAGCATTGATTTTTAGCCCTCTTACATATTTCATGCCTTAGTCAATTTCTGGCACATGTAATTTCGAGGATTTTTAGCGCTTTTACATATTACATGTAGGAGCGCTGATTTTTAGTGCTCTTGCATATTTCATGCCTTAGTCATTTTCTGGTACATGTAATGTCGGGGATTTTTAGAGCTTTTACATATTACATGTAGGAGCGTTGATTTTTAGCACTCTTGCATATTTCATGCCTTAGTCATTTTCTAGCACATGTAATGTCAAGGAGTTTTAGCACTTTTACATATTACATGTAGGAGCACTGATTTTTAGCGCTCTTGCATATTTCATGCCTTAGTCATTTTCTGGCACATATAATGTCAGGGTTTTTTAGCGCCTCTACATCTCAAACCACAAGTCACATGCAAAAGCTCTATTTTTCACTGCTCTTACATATGTCACATGCAGAAGCTCTATTTTTCACCGCTCTTACATATGTCACATGTAGAAGCTCTATTTTTCACTGCTCTTACATATGTCACGTGCAGAAGCTTTTTTTTCACTTCTCTTACATATGTCACATGCAGAAGCTCTATTTTTCACCGCTCTTACATATGTCACATGCAGAAGCTTTGTTTTTCACCGCTCTTACATATTTCATGTAAAAGCTCTTTTTTTTATCGCTTTGACATGAGATATGTTGAAGCGCTATTTTTAGCGCTTTTCCACAAAATACAATTTCCTTCCAAAACATGTTAGAGCATTTTTTTTCAACGCTTGTGTATAATATGCAGATATTCCAAGATGTAAGAGTGGGGATTTTAGCACTATTTTATAAAAGACAAAACTTTCAAGATGTTGGAGTGCTAATTTTCAGCACCCTTGCACAAAAAACAATTTTTCACAGAACGTTCAAAAATCATCCAAAACTACATTTTGAGCTCAATTTCGCTCGCTTCATTCAATTTTTCTCGCTCCATTGCTCACATCCATTTGATAGTTTGATCGATTCCACTTCGTTCTTTGCCATCATCGCATTCAAGCTTCCCAAATCCATGAAATTGCTCAGATTTACATCCAATATGCAATGTCTTGAAATTTTGAGTAATTACATCTGAAGTGCAATACCCCATGCTAAAACCTCAGTTTTTCCTACCTATGCATCAGAATTGTTAAGCCTACTCTTGCATAAATTTTGATCTCTTGTGCCCAGATTCTGAAGAATTTTTTATCAAGTTCTGGCCTATCACCAAGCAAGAAGATTCACTCATCTACCAGAAGATCAATCATCAAATTTCACACCATTGTGGATTACACTGTTGGTCCAAATGAGCCATTCGCACTGGAGATAAAGAAGAGATATGAAGACTTACGTTCACAATGCAAGGAACCATGAAGACTTCTTTCTCATCTCCAGTTTTAGATATTTTTTTCTTTCATTTACGCATTTTGTAAATAGTTCTTGACATCTTATATGTCCTTTTGAGAAATGTAATTTCATGTAAAAATAGAGATGTTTTCTGAAAAATATGGATGACATTTTTGAAAAGTCAACTAGTTAATTAGATCAGATTTTCCTAGATTTACTCTTCTAATTTTCCTAAATTTTCTCTCCTCTCCCATCTATAAATATGAGAGGATCCTATTGTAATCTTTTATCTTTTGCAACGAAGTGCTGACCTTTTTGAGAAGAAAATATATCAAACTTTGTGTTCATATTTGTGTATCTATTTTGATCAATAAAGAATAAATTTGCATACCAAATGTTTTGTCGGATCAATCGTCTTTTAGATTTTATTAAGATTGGCAGAGATTAGTTTGTGAGATCTAAGGGCTTTGAATAAATCTATGTAAACATTGTGTTGCACTCTTTATTCGGATTTGTGTTTATGTTTGGTTAACTATTGGTGGATTATCTACAAGACTTTATGCTTGTAATTGTTCATGTTGTTTGTGGAATTTTTGTATCTAAGAAAACTTTGTGCTTCTAATATGAAAAACGTTACATCTCTCAAGGATCCATTAGTGAAAAGCTATGGAACAAATTTTTGCCTTCGTGAGCTTTTCTTTCTTATTTTATTATTTATTATTATCATGTTGGTATCTCTAAGCTTTGCTTTGACAAGATAGAGATATTGGAATTACTGTTTTATTTCTAGTTTAAAGTTATATCGAATCAGAACTATTAACTGTGAAGCATTGTAAAACATATTCTCTGAAAAAAGAGAGAAATATGAATGTGACACACCCCCATATCATAATTGTAGTGTACACTTTTGTGAATATTTAATTAGTTTTACTTAGCTTTTGTAAGTAGTAAGAAGCGTGCCTCCCCTTTCTGAGAGGAGAGATTACATCACACATTTGTGGTTGAAATCAAGGTTGTGTAATCTATTGAAATGAGGATTACATAATTTTCACCCAACACTCTTCATTCTCGATTCTCATCTCAAACACCTGTTAGCTTTAGGTAAGTTAGGGAAGCCCTCTGCTCTCAACTCTCCATGACCTGGAGCCTTGGTGTGGTTGGTCCCCCTCTCTTACAGGAGGTCAAGACTATAATGTGAGGTAAATGACAATAAATAGACAACCACCATAAAGTATGCAAAGGATCATCAAACTATAGACAGAGGAAAAGGAAATACTCAAACAACCACCATAAAGTAATTAAGTCAAAGGTCTTTTATTTTATGAAAAAATCATTGAAAATGCATTTTAATTATTTCATGGAACTTATTTTCATTATATTCACGTGCACGAATGAAAAGGTATTAATTTTCATCTTTTATTTTTTAGTTTTGAAGGAAATCATCTCTATGTTTGCAATGGAAAATGGGTGTTGTTTGAATTCATGAGAAAACAATATGTGCATATTGTTGAGCCTTATATTTCATAAGGATAAACCCTTTTTGTTAAGAGCTTGTTGATTGGTAAGGTTTGGAAACCCTAGGCATTAAAGGTGCAGCAATTTTTGAAGTGGAAACCCATTGATATAGGTACTATAATTGGTCTCACTATTTTCTTTGTGTAATAATATGAGAAGACAATTCCATGTTTTGACATACAAGCTTGGATAGCAGATCTGAAGGGACAGCAGGAGGAATGCTTTTAAGTGTTCTTGATTCATAACTAGTAAGAGTATGAGATAAGGATGGAATTCTAAGGGTAGGAGGTAGTAGATTATTTGGAGCAGCACTATAAAATCTTGATATGAGTGGATTTTATGCATGTAGAGCAACAAGGTACAGTCATTATGTGTAAGTTTGGTTCACAAGGAGGTAGTCAAAAGAAAACCCTACGTTTTATATGGAAGTTAAAGACTTGGTAGTGAGCATTGACATGTTTCAAGTTGAAAACTTAATGCCAAGTCCCTATTGAAACCATATCACATTGACAATGAGGTTTGATGCATAATGAGTAAAGCCACATCATCATGATAGTGATTGAATGGTGATCATGATGCATAATGAAGGAAATCCATATCATCATGATGTCTATGAAGGCTGACTGATATTATGTAAAGAGACAAATCATGATGACAGTGACTAAAATTCATCTAAGATTAGAGTAGATTTTGGAAATCCAAACATAGAAAACCAAAGAGTATATAAGCCTAACAATGATAGATTCCCTTTTATTGGTTTAGACTTATATATAGTGGGAAAAAATTAATTGGAAAGGTGAGTTCACAGCCTTCTAATGCAAACTTTAGCCTCAAGTTGAAGCATACTAAATGAGGAAGGGTTGATCAAGTTTTAATGTCAAATAATGATGATGTAAGGAGGTGTAGGGTTTATAGAATAGCAAGAAAATATTCCTTTTACAATAGAAGGCAATGTTTCAGATTTTTCTCATAAATCCAAATGTTTTCCTTCAAGAAAAATTTACAGTTGCCATTGAATCCATTACTAAATAACTTCATATTCATGGTTATGGATAGTCTAGCATCTTGTGAAGAATGCAACCATGTTAGCAATACAATGTATCCTTCATGATGTTCAAATGCAGTCATGTTTAGAGTAGTGCTTTCTTCAAAATCATTGTGATTAGGGATAGTTATCATATGCAGGTGAGTAGTGGTCATGGTTTCATTGTATTCATTGCAAGGATACATATTTTGTGTAGATTTGAGAAGATTTTTGGGGTGTAATTACCTAGTTTGAAGGCAGATTTTTGAAGTTTGATGTCACGGTGAGTTTTGGCTTTTTAGTTGTGTGTCCATTTCAACATATCAAAGTTGTGAAATCTATTTTACTTCATGCAAAAGTTTGAAACCATCACCTTAATATGAACTATAAGCCGTTAAATATAAACCATAAACTTTAAATGTAAACCATAAACCATTACAACTAACTTTAAATGTAAACCATAAACCATTATGATTTAGATAAGAATACCAAAAGGAAGTAACACCATGACTAAAATTTAGTTGACTTGAATTATGCACAAGCTTATATATATTAAAAGGACAAGAACAAGAGTTGTATATAAGATAAATAGACCTCATTGGAAAAGAAGGAAAAATCAATTGAGGCATATTAAGGAATATACACATTTGCATGTAATAATTTTTGATATTTTTTGTAAATACAAAAAATATATTAATACAATAACAAATATTACAATAGTGATGGAAAAACATAATGAAAATCCTCCCATTTCTCAATACTTGTAGCAATACATGCAAGGAATTAATCCTCCCATTTGTAGCCCAGATCATGAAATATCTTGTACAAGAAGCAGCAAAAGGAGTTGTTTCTTGGATTTTTTTCTCCAATCCACCTCAGGTGGCCCAATTATTTGCATTCCAAATGCTTGAAAACATGTACATCACCTGCTCCCTTGGAAACACATGGGTAGTAGCCTCATTGTGCTTGTGTACTTTCACTAGAATTTGGTCCACAAAAAACTTGCAAAAGCCTAACAATTTCAGACATGAAGTCACATTAAAATCATTAACAGACTAGTAACTGAATAATGTCAGACATACACCTTCTGACCAGATCTATTATCACCTTCATACATGTTATAGGCATATCGACTGCATGTCCTATAATGGTGGTGTGGCCCATCTTTCACTACTTTCTCATTTCTCGATGATCCTAGGTATAAATGTCATGAATATATAAACATAATTAATATAAAACATGTAGAATATAAGAATCCAAAAAATCTAGGAAATGGAAAAGAAAGAGAAGATTGGAACAATTGATGTTTCTCATACCAATGAACACTTACACCAACAACCGATATTGTTCTTTTCTTAAGTTGATAATATTTGATGAAGCCTTTCTCTTTTTTCTCCGTCACTAGTCTTCCATATCTCTTCACTAAAGCAAACATCTAATTAATAAGTGGGTGAAAAGACAGTCACAAATGCATTAATGACAGTCCTAAATGCATATGACATCAAACACCAATAGAGAATACCAACTTAAAGGTAGTCAATAAAGAGAAGAATATAATGTCATTTTTCAAATTAACAATAATGCAATATTGCAAACCTTTCTATAATCAAACTTACGCTTGAAAGAAAATAGTGGTTAATAACATGACTTTACAAATTCAATGTGCATACTTAAAAATCAATCTGGGGAACCAATCGAATATTCTCTACTCTTTATTATGTCAAGTATTTGCTCATGGTCAGACTCACGTACTTTCCACAATTTCTTGTTCATAGGTTTTCCCTTATATTTGATCAAATGAACGTTGGCCCTACGATGACAAGGTTCGATTAGTGAAGAATCTTTCGATGTGTGTTGAAATCCTCAAACAACCAAACTGCAACATTCTTAACCGGGTACCTTCTAAGCCATGTTCTAGTAATAACCATCAAACCTATAGGATATTTTATGGTTTCTCCATCTATAACTGGGGCCTCCAATTTCTTTTTGGCCTCGATACAATGACAAAGGTAATAATGTGTTCCCTCTACATTGTCTTCATCTATAATCACCGTATAAACATGCCTTGCATTGATATGTTTATCTTTTTAGATGTATTTAATGAACATCATAATAAAACAACAAAGTAATATATATTACCTAGTTCTAGTAGGTTTGATACATGATCAAAGTCAGCGGATGATTGTATCTTCATGATTTGTAGAGTCATCAAGAGTTGATAAGTGTCAATGGGGTTAGAATTCTTACATACCATTTGTCAACCCACTCTTTTGAGTCATAATCATTCCATGCTTGAAGTGTACATGTAGAACAAAAGCAAGCTATATTCCACATATGGATAGTCCATGTACCTACATTGGAGCTTCTAAAAGAGTATAGCTCACTCAATCCTATTAGGGTACAATAATTCTCATATTTTGCAATGTTAGTGTCATCCACTAATTAAATAAATATATGAACTAAATAATTACCTTTATTACTTGGACCCATTGCATGATTGCACCACTCGATAATTGATTTTGTATCTATCAACTTTACACTATCTTTTTCCTTTAACTCTTCTTGTGATAAGGCTTTTTTGATACATGCACCTACTCCATCATGATCCCCCTTTCCATGCTTGGACTTTGAGAAGTTCCACATATGTTGAACACCACTGATCCTATACATATTTCTCAACTAGTAAAACATTTTGGAGTTCTTGAATTGTGATGTACAGTTATCTAACCATATGATATGTTGACTAAATGGTATTCCCTTGCTAGCCAGATCAGTATAGAACATCTGAAAGAAACCTTGCACAAACTCTGTAGAATGTGTGTGATCATCACTGATGTAAAAGTAATACTCCCTCAATACCTTCTTGCTATCCTTTTTAAGATCATTTGCATGAATGAATTATATATGCACAAATATAGCAACCTATGTGGAGTTGTAGTATTGTGATTATACCTCGTTTTATGGTTGGAAAATTCGACAACTAAAATGATTCTATGAAGTGTAAATGTGTCCTTGCATAACTTGAATTGTGAGTCCAACCATTGAGCTCTATGTGTATGCCTTTCATACTCATAGACCACCTGATCATGAAAAATTCCTATAAACTGATACACTGTAATCTTATCACTAACCAATTCACACTTCTTTGCTTCTTTCTCATATTTTACATTGTAGGCCATTGTCTTGTATTTTCCAAATTCTACAATTTCATTTCCAATTGTGTGTCTACTAGCCATGTGTTGGAAAATTGGAAAATGTTGCATGCCACCACAATTATCAATGTGCCACCCAAACATGAATTCTTGTAAACAAATTTACCATCCACTCTTTCACATAAAATGGAAGATAAGAAATCCCTTGAGGATTTAGGTGGATGCCTTATGTTACATTCTTGCAAAATATTGTTAGTATGCATATCTACACATATACGTTGATAAACATCATAATGGTTAGAAAACTCAATATGTACTCTACAACAGATAGTGCATGTGTGATTTATTTTGACATAAAAAGGATTTTAAAGAATTTCAAAATACCTTTGACATATTTTAAGTTGAGGAAACCTTTGTAAAAAATCAGCAAAAATTGGGTTTGAGTGGTATCCAAAAAATGCTTTGGATGTGGCTCACATATTTAACTACCAATTCTCCTTCTTACAACATCTATTTGATTGGGAGAGTTCCTTGTGTTATCCTTCCAAAAATATTGTATTAGAGATATAAAGGCTTGAGAAATTTCTTTATCTTTCTATGGTACTCTACCCGAGAATGCCCATAACTCATTGCTATTAAGATCCTCCAGTCTTTCATGCCTTCTTTTGGCTCTCATTAGAGATTATCTACTTATTTTCAAAGATTTACTTGTCTTTTTGAGGTTAATCTTGTTCCTTATTTGACTACTTAATATTTTTTTTGTCATCACACATCATGTGGCACAACTATCTTTTGTGTGTGAGGTAGAACCCACGCTCTCATATATATGCACTCATCAAATTATTTACAATGGAATTTTCACTTGAGTCATTTGATGTTATTAGCCAAAGAGCGATGCAGAGTAGGGGTTTGGATCACAACCAACTCAAAACTAACACAACCAATCAAACTTTTCAATCTTAGAACCCTAATTTGATAGATTTCCTCACCAAATAGACTCTAGGCCTAGTGGGGTAGCAAAATGAGTTTTTTTGACATAAATTGAAGGGAAAACCTCAAACCCACAACCTAAAATATTTTTTGGATACCCTTTTTGTATATCTAAAACATATTCAAAATTTAGGTATGGTTTTTTTATAACACAAAGGTCAAAAATATGTTGTTACGCTTGAAACTAGGCCTAAATAGGCTTACTTGAATATGTCACTGCAAGGTTTTCAAAACCCAGACCACAAATATGCATACCAATGGCTCAAACATGTTAAATAAGTTCTTCCCTAACCTTTCCAAACACCACCAATAATTTTTTGAGGGATTTTTACCAAACCCTAACTCCTATGCACATTTTATGCCCAAAATCATGAGGTTTTCAACCTAGGGCATCAACAAACATGCTCACAATGCCTTCCCTTGCTCCTGCAACATTGTAGACACAAAAAAAACCCTAACCACATCCATTCCACCAAGTTTCATGATATTTCACTGGTGGAATGGTGGGTTGTACATTTTTCTTGCCTTCAAGGCAATTAAACAAGGGTTTCAAACTAGTTTTAGGAAAATTGTTATAAAATGCTCAAAACCTGATGAAAAATGATGAGACCAAATGAAAATGAAAGAATATTCAATTCTCCATCAATCCAAATTATTAGATGATCACTTACAATCTATACAAAGCTGTACTATCTCCTGTAGCAGCAAATCCAATGGAAAAACGTAGGAAAACAAAGTTGTTATTTTCAATTTTTCAAATCTACATCACCCACCTTTGTCTCAACATACACAAGACTTATTTAACCCTATAAAAACCAAACTAACTGAATACAAATAACTTTCAAACTCCCCAACCGCTCAAATTCCCCCAAAACTCAAAAATGCAAAGTTGTTTGAGCAACTTTTTACAAAGGTGACCCCACATGACAAAAACCAACCTAGAACATGAAACATGACCTAAATAGACCTTATTACAATCAAAAATGACTCAATCACACAAAAATACTAAAATTTTGCAACTTTTCCATAAAGACCGAGGTGCCCTGCACCATACTCCCCGAGAAAAATAGACTCAAGTCCCCTTGAGGACCATGTTGCAATAATAAATTCATGTTTGTTCATGTCATTCTCTGACCTAAAAGTGGCATCTCCATTTGGTAAACCCTTCCAATGAACCAAATACTGAAAATAGGCATTGTCCTTTATGTTTTTGAATTCTTTGGCACCTTGGATATATTCCAACTTCAAAGGGATACTTGATGGATGATCCCTGACCTATTCTTCACTTGAAAATGTTGTTGAGCCTACCTCTTTACCTACTACCATACCTCCTCCCTCCTTTTAATTAACTTCCTTATTATTCACCTTTTGTGTATGCTTGGATTTTTCCACATTCCCAAGTAGTTTACCCTTGACCTCTTCACCTTTTTTTTTCATCTCTTCCATCTATTGTTGTATCCCTATAATTATTGCTTGATTAGATATATTAACCTCTGGTATGGAAGAATTAGAATTAACAACATCCTCCTTTGAAATTAACTAATGGAACACCTCTTCTATCCACATAGAAACATGCTCCTTAAGCCAATTTTGAATCTCCAAAATCAATTCATCCTTGACCTTCAACACAGCAAATCTTGACACAAACTCAATATCATTTCCCTCCAAAAATCAAGTCATTCTTCATACCAGTTGTCATAATTTCTTCAGGTTTAGAAATGACAGAAAACTCCATGTGATTTTATTCCTCTACCTTTATGAACTCCTTCCTACCTACCATCATCACATTATCTCCCTTACTTTGTCCTTTGTCCTCCTCTTTCAATGGTGTCGAAGTATAGGAAACTCCATCTTTTTCTATCTCATAAGTATTCCTCCTTCCATCATACATTGCATGCCTATCAAATTGCCAAGGCCTCCCTAGCAGAAAATGGCACACATCCATAGATAATATGTCACATAGAATTATGTCCTTATACCCTCCTATATTGAACTCCACCTAACTTTTTTCATTTATGAAAAAATATCGACCCTCATTCAACCAAGAGAATTTTTAAGGCGTAGCATGTGGTATCCTAGGAAACTTAAGTTTTTCAACCATCTCAATGGAAACCATATTATTTGTGCTACCTGAATCAATTACAACCTTACAAACCTTACCCAATTACTTACAAGTTGTCTTGATAAGAGTCTTTTTTTGTGGTGGATCCTTCTCTACTGATGCTTTGATGAGAGTTCTCCTGGCCATGAGTGATTTACCAACCTTTGGAGCAGCATGTTGTGATGGATATTTAACACTCTCATTTTCATCTTCTTGCACCAATTGAGATCTTCTTTTTCCTTCATGTGAAGTAGAGGCCTGACCTTCATTACATTGCCATGCTTGATGTCCAAACTTGTTGCATTGATAGCACCTTCCTGCGAATGCATTTGATCCTCTTCCTTGACCTCCAAATCTACCTCTAAAGCTTGATCTTCCTCCTCTAAATCCACCTCTTTGATCTGCAACTTGGTATTGAAATTTGCTTACATTTTCTTGGCTCTCATATGATTGCCTTGGATTATAAAATGACCCTCTTCCTCTATAATTTCCACCTCTACCCCTGGTTTGTTTGTCTTGCCTTCTCTTTATCTTTTCTTCAGCCCTAATTTTCATTTGATAGCATTCCTCAACCGTTCTTTGATTTGCCAAAGTTAACTCATATTGAATGTTAAACCTGAACACACTGAGATATCAAGCCACCTTCTCCACATCATCCTCCATGTGACCTTCTCTTATGCTCAGCTTATAAAACTCATCAATGTAAGCTTTGACATCCATTTCTCTTTGTTTTAAACCTTGAAGTTTCTTATACATTTGAATTGCATAATTAGCTAGTAAGAACTTACCCTTAAGCTTTACCACCATTTTGTCCTAGGAGACAATATTTGACTTTCCTTTCTTCCTCCTTTCATTTTTCTCATAATCCCACCATAATAGGTCATGACCCTTCAATTTGGTTTTTTCTATCTTTTCCCTTCGCTCCTCTGGTATGTCTTCACATTCAAAGTAATTATCAAGTGTTGCAATCCAATCCAAAAACTCTTCCTCATTCAAATTACCTCCATACATAGGAAAATCCATCTTTACCTTGTGTTTATCTACCTTGAATTCCTTCAGTAGCTTGGCCATCCTCTGCTCATCAAGGTCCAACTCTTCATCTTCTTCTTCTTCTTGGGGATTATCCTATTCCCTTTCTTCTTCATGGCCACTCACATCACCCATGACCATACCTCTCCTCTAACATGTTTCAACAGCCTCGAGCCTTTCTATCATCCTATCTTAGATTTCCTTCAATCTCCTAATCTCTCTTGCATTCTTCTCCTCCATTTCATTCATCTTTCTAGCCATAGTGTTACCTTTTGGAGGCATCTTGCTCTTCTTTTTTCAACATAACTTCTCTTCTTCAGATTAGACATATACTTTGATACCAATTTGATGCAGTGTAGGGAAAGGGATCACAACCAACTCAAAACTAACACAACCAATCAAACTTTTCAATCTTAAAACCCTAATTTGATAGATTTCCTCACCAAACACACTCTAGGCCTAATGGGGAAGAAAAATGAGTTTTTTTACATAACTTGAAGGGAAAACCTCAAAACCACAACCTAAAAGTTTTTTTGGATACCTTTTTGGAATTTCTAAAACATATTCAAAATTTAGGTATTAACACAAAGGTCAAAAATCCGTTGCTACGCTTGAAACTAGGCCTAAATAGGCTTACTTTAATAGGTCATTGAAAAGTTTTCAAAACATAGACAAAAAATCTGCATACCAATGGATCAAAAATGTTAAATAAGGTCTTCCTTAACCTTTCCAATCACCACCAATAATTTCCCAATGGATTTTTACCAAACCCTAACTCCTATGCACATTCTATGCCCAAAATCATGAGGTTTTCAACCTAGGGCATCAACAAACTTGCTCACAACACCTTTCCCTACTCATGAAAAAATTTAGACACCAAAAACACCCTAACCTCATCCATTCCACCAATTTTCATGATATTTCACTAGTGGAATTGTGGTTTTTACATTTTTCTTTCCTTCAAGGCAGTTAAACAAGGGTTTCAAACCAGTTTTAGGAAAATTGTTATGAAATTCTCAAAACCCGATGAAAAATTATGATACTAAATGAAACTGAAAGAAGATTCAATTCTCCATCAACCCAAATTCTTATATGATCACTTACAAGTTGTACAAGTCTATAATATCTCTTGTAGCAACAAATCCAATGGAAAATGTAGGAAAATAGAGTTTTGATATTTCAAATTTTCAAATCTACATCATCCACCTTTGTCTCAATGTACACAAGGCTTATTTAACCCTACCAAGCCCAAACCAACTAAATACAACTTACTTTCAAACTCCCCAACCGCTCAACTTCCCCTGAAACTCAAAAATACAAAGTTGCTTGAGCAACTTTTTACAACTTTTGCAAAATTTGACAACTTTTTACAAAGGTGACCCCACATGACCAAAACCAACCTAGAACATGAAACATGGTCTAAATAGCCCCTATTACAAAACAAAATGACTCAATCACACCAAAAGACTATAATTTTTCAAGTTTTCCATGAAGACCCAAGTGCCCTGCACCAAAGAGCCTTCATGGTGGGCCTAAAATTGAGTTGCCTCATCATTTCAACAAATAGTTGACATCTTCCACCCTCAACTTCTCAAAAAATAAACTCCATATCCTCTTTGCATATATTTGACATGTACATTTTGGAATCTTATTAGGCATCCATTTTAAAACATTGGAATCAGTATCAATCAAATATTTAGGTTTTCTATGCAAAACTCTAGGAGGATTTCTTAAAGGTAATGTTGTGTCAACAACATCAGGGATAGATTGTGTACCTTCAATCAAAGGTGAAATTGATAACAAACCTTGAGATTGACATCTAAACGATGTTGTACCTCCAAATTGAGATGTGGTATGTGGAGTGCCTTCAAATAGAGATGTATTTGTTGATGTACTTTTAAAATCCCATGTGGTTGATGGTGTGTCTTCAACTAGAGGTGTGTTTTTTGATGTACTTGGAAAACCACATGTTGTTGATGGTTTGTCTTCAACTGGAGATGTGAATGTTGTTGTACTTTGAGTATGATATATTGTAGGTGGTGTGCATTGAACTTAACCTATGGTTGATGATGTGGCCCCAACTTCAAGATCCATTTGTGTCCTTCCACGAATTATGTTCATTTGAGCTCTTTGTGCTTCCAATTGGACATCTCTCTTAGATTGCACAGGAATTTCTTGTTGTATGGGCTCCAATTCCTTTTCTTCACAAGATTTCTTTTTTGATTCTCTTCTCCTTGCATTTTTAACTTCACATTCTTCTATTGTTAGAGGCTTTGGTCATTTCCTTGACATGACATTGAATGCTACATTTCACAAACACACATAGAACAAAAGTAAGTAATGCATTTTATGGAACATATTCATATCGTTGATTACATTTCATTTTATGAAACACACAAAGCATTTGATGAAACATATTCATATCACTGATTATATTGATTACATAGATCTTTCAAACTCAAAGGTTTATTTCATGTTCCATAGTTCTACCAAATAATTTTCCATACATGTCTACCAAAGAAATTTTCATATCTATGTCTACCTCAACCTTTTTCATACATTTCTACCAAAGCATCTTATCAACCATTTCTATGCTACAACATTTTTCATACATGTCTACCTCAACGTCTTTCATACATGTCTACCAAAGCATTTTATGAAAGAAGGAAGTGAGTTGTTTGGAGAAATGCCTCAAAGAAATGTGGTCTCATGGTGATGAACATCACCATGAGACCACATTTCTTTGAGGAATTCTTTTAAACAGCTCACTTCTTTTTCTATGCTACCACATTTTCTATACATGTCTGCCAAAGCATCTTATCAAACATGTCTATGCTACAACATTTTTCATACATGTCTACCTCAGCCTTTTTCATACATGTCTACCAAAGCATTTTTTGAAAGAAGGTAGTGTGTTGTTTGGAAAAATGCCTCCAAGAAATATGGTCTCATGGTAATGGACATCACCATGCGATAAAATTTCTTTGAGGCATTCTTTCAAACAGCTCACTTCCTTTTTCTAGGCAACCACATTTTCCATACATGTCTACCAAAGCATATTGTCAAACATGTCTATGCTACAACACTTTTCATACATATCTACCTTAGCCTTTTACATAATGTCTACCAAATAATTTTATGAAAGAAGACAGTGAGATGTTTGTAAAAATTCCTCCAAGAAATATGGTCTCATGGTGATGGACATCACCATGATACCACATTTCTTTGAGGAATTCTTTCAAACAGCTCACTGCCTTTTTCTATGCTACCACATTTTCCATACATGTCTACCAAATCATCTTATCAAACATGTCTATGCTACAACATTTTTCATACATTTCTACCTCCATACTACAAGAAAATTAAGTAATGCATTTTTTGAAACATATCCATACCACTTATTACATTGCATTTTATGAAACACGCCAAGCATTTTATGAAACATATTCATATCATTGATTACATTGCATTGCATATCTTTAAAAACTCAAAGCATTACTTTACATTGCATAACTAATGTAGCTTATCAAACACTACATATCTTATCAAACATGTATTTTTATTCCTATACATAATGTAACTAATGTAACTTATCAAACATTGCATATCTTATCAAACATTTTTGTCCCCAAAAGGTCTAAAGTTTCTAACGAGCTTCAAAAAACCCATAACTTTTGATGTGTTCAGCGAAAATCTATGAAACTTGGTACTAATTTTATGTAGGCCTATATGCATGTGCCAATAAAAGGAAGGTTGATAAATCATCATTTTGTGTGAGTTATTGAGGATAGTTTGTTTCTTTTTGCAACTATACTATGTAAAACCTAGTACTTTGAGGGATTTGTACAAAATTGCCTCATGTAAGCATTCATCAATGTTAAGAATGGTTTGAGGGGAGTATTTGGAGTGTGGAAAAGTGATTAGGAGTAAAGAAGTTTCAAACCTAGGGTATAAGTTGCTGCCACCTTTGAAAACTAGATAATCCTGTGCTTATTATTGTCAAAACCACATTGTGATTGTCCTTCAAACCTCCTTGATTTATCATAGAGAATGATGACAAACATGACCAAGCCATGAAGAATAAATTCAAAGAATGGTTTGTGATGCTATATCTTGGAATTATTCACTGTTTCTTTGGAAATGAGGTAACTTAGAAAGATAATAATCATTTTCAATTGCACAAAATTTTCCCATTTTTATTTGTTAGAAAGATAAAAGGTATGAATGAATGGAAACTTGCATTAACAACTGTGTCAAGTCACTTGAATTTATCTAAGCACATGATCAAGGTGAATTTTTCTAAGCACATTCCATCAAGGAGCGGAAATGGATTTTTGAAATCCTCTAGATATATAAGTTGTTTACATTCCATGAGACCACATTTCTTTGAGGCATTTCCTTGAGGCAATTTTTAAAATCCTCTATATAAGTTTACATGAATTTGAATCTATTATGTCATGTTTTCCATGTTTATCTTTAAACTCATATAAATTAAACTTTTACATATAGGATCCATCTAATTAAATGTTGAATTCTATGTGTAACAATGAATATTAATAAAATCATCAAATGAATGGTCTTTAAATTGTCAAAACAAAACAAAAAACTCAATATAAAAATCTACCCAAAATGAAATAGAGTGAATTTCACTAGCCATGATGGAAATGGACTACTATAAGCAATGCAAATAGAATTCATAAGAAAATTTGTGTTAAGTTGATATCGTTTATATAAGTTTAAACATGAATTCATCTAAATTATGTCATGTTTTTCAAAAAAAATCTTCAAACTCATAAAAATTAAACTTTTTTGTGCAACTTCTATCTAATTCAATGTTGAATTATATGTCAAACTATTATGATTAATAAAATCATGAAAGGAATGGTTTATATTTTCAAAAACAAACAAATAAACTAAATAAAAACATTTCAATATTACCAAAATGAATATATTACCTAAGATAATGTGAAATAATGTAGAAACTTCAAGTTGTCTTCTTCTACGTTGTCTAGCATGCAAATTGGTGGTAAAAAGGTGATGGATCAAGAATATATTGGTACAAAAAGGAATCAAATGCATAAAAAGGGAATTTCTGAGTTGGATAAAGTGCTAAACCAGAAAAATGCAAAAACATGTGGACCTGAATCACGGGGTCAACCCCTATTTTACAATTCCAAGGAAAAACACAATCTTCCTAACATATTTGATCCATTGGTATGCAGATAAAAAATCTGCATACCAATGGATCAAAAATGTTAAATAAGGTCTTCCTTAACCTTTCCAATCACCACCAATAATTTCTCAAGGGATTTTTACCAAACCCTAACTCCTATGCATATTCTATGCCCAAAATCATGAGGTTTTCAACCTAGGGTATCAAAAAACTTGCTCACAACACCTTCCCCTACTCGTGAAAAATTATAGACACCAAAAACACCCTAACCTCATCCATTCCACCAAGTTTCATGATATTTCACTAGTGGAATTGTGGTTTTTACATTTTTCTTTCCTTCAAGGCAGTTAAACAAGGGTTTCAAACCAATTTTAGGAAAATTGTTATAAAATGCTTTAAACCTGATAAAAAATTATGATACTAAATGAAACTGAAAGAAGATTCAATTCTCCATAACCCAAATTCTTATATTATCACTTACAAGTCTGTAATATCTCTTGTAGCAGGAAATCCAATGGAAAAATGTAGGAAAACAGAGTTTTGATATTTCAAATTTTCAAATCTACATCATCCACCTTTGTCTCAATGTACACAAGGATTATTTAACCCTACCAAACCCAAACCAACTGAATACAACTTACTTTCAAACTCCCCAACCACTTAACTTCCCCCGAAACTCAAAAATGCAAAGTTTCTTGAGAAACTTTTTATAACTTTTGCAAAATTTGCAAAATTTTTACAAAGGTGACCCCACATGACCAAAACCAACCTAGAACATGAAACATGGTCTAAATAGACCCTATTACAAAACAAAATGACTCAATCACACCAAAAGACTAGCATTTTTCAACTTTTCCATGAAGACCCAGGTGCCATGCACCAAAGAGCCTTCATGGTGGGCCTAAAATTGAGTTGCCTCATCATTTCAACAAATAGTTGACATCTTCCACCCCCAGCTTCTCAAAAAATAAACTCCATATCCTCTTTGCATATCTTTGACATGTACGTTTTGGAATCTTATTAGGCATCCATTTTAAAACATTGGAATCAATATCAATCAAATATTTAGGCTTTCTATGCAAAACTCTAGAAGGATTTCTCAAAGGTAATGTTGTGTCAACAACATCAGGGATAGATTGTGTACCTTCAATCAAAGGTGAAATTGATAACAAACCTTGAGATTGACATCTAAACGATGTTGTACCTCCAACTTGAGATGTGGTATGTGGAGTTCCTTCAAATAGAGATGTGTTTATTGATGTACTTTGAAAATCCCATGTGGTTGATGGTGTGTCTTCAACTAGAGGTGTGTTTTTTGATGTACTTGGAAAACCACATGTTGTTGATGGTTTATCTTCAACTGGAGATGTGAATGTTGTTGTACTTTGAGTATGATATATTGTAGATGGTGTGCATTGAACTTCACCTATGGTTGATGATGTGCCCCCAACTTCAAGATCCATTTGTGTCCTTCCACGAAGTATGTTCATTTTTTCTCTTTGTGCTTCCAATTGGACATCTCTCTTAGATTGCACAGGAATTTCTTGTTGTATGGGCTGCAATTCCTTTTCTTCACAAGATTTCTTTTTTGATTCTCTTATCCTTGCATTTTTAACTTCACATTCTTTTGTTGTTAGAGGCTTTGGTCATTTCCTCGACATGACATTGAATGCTACATTTCAACAAAAGTAAGTAATGCATTTTATGAAACATACAAAGCATTTGATGAAACATATTCATATCACTAATTATATTGATTACATAGATCTTTCAAACTCAAAGGTTTATTTCATGTTCCATAGTTCTACCAAAGAATTTTCCATACATGTCTACCAAAGAATTTTTCATATCTATGTCTACCTCAACCTTTTTCATACATTTCTACCAAAGCATCTTATCAAACATGTCTATGCTACAACATTTTTCATACATGTCTACCTTAGCCTCTTTCATACATGTCTACCAAAGCATTTTATGAAAGAAGGAAGTGAGTTGTTTGGAGAAATGCCTCAAAGAAATGTGGTCTCATGGTGATGGACATCACCATGAGACCACATTTCTTTGAGGAATTCTTTCAAATAGCTCACTTCTTTTTCTATGCTACCACATTTTCTATACATTTCTACCAAAGCATCTTATCAAAAATGTCTATGCTACAACATTTTTCATACATTTCTACCTCCATACCACAAGAAAACTAAGTAATGCATTTTATGAAACGCACCAAGCATTTTATGAAACATATTCATATCGTTGATTACATTACATTGCATATATTTAAAACTCAAAGCATTACTTTTATGCTACAACATTTTTCATACATTTCTACCTCCATACCACAAGAAAACTAAGTAATGCATTTTATGAAACGCACCAAGCATTTTATGAAACATATTCATATCGTTGATTACATTACATTGCATATAAAACTCAAAGCATTACTTTACATTGCATAACTAATGTAACTTATCAAACACTGCATATCTTATCAAACATGTATTTTAATTCCTATACGTAATGTAACTTATCAAACATTGTTGTCCCCAAAAGGTCTAGGGTTTCTAACGAGCTTCAAAAAACCCATAACTTTTGATGTGTTCAGCGAAAATCTATGAAACTTGGTACTAAATTTATGTAGGCCTAAATGTATGTGCTAATAAAAGGAAGGTTGATAAATCATCATTTTGTGTGAGTTATTGAGGACAGTTTGTTTCTTTTTGCAACTATACTATGTAAAACCTAGTACTTTGAGGGATTTGTACAAAATTGCCTCATGTAAGCATTCATCAATGTTAAGAATGGTTTGAGGGGAGTATTTGGAGTGTGGAAAAGTTCTTAGGAGTAAATAATTTTCAAACCTAGGGTATAAGTTGCTACCACCTTTGAAAACCAGATAATCTTGTGCTTATTATTGTCAAAACCACATTGTGATTGTCCTTCAAACCTCCTTGATTTATCATAGAGAATGATGACAAACATGACCAAGCCATGAAGAATAAATTCAAATAATGGTTTGTGATGCTATATCTTGGAATTATTCACTATTTCTTTGGCAATGAGGTAACTTAGAAAGATAATAATCATTTTCAATTGCACAAAGTTTTCCCATTTTTATTTTTTAGAAAGATAAAAGGTATGAATGAATGGAAACTTGCATTAACAACTATGTCAAGTCACTTGAATATATCTAAGCACATGATCAAGGTGAATTTTTCTAAGCACATTCCATCAAGGAGCAGAAATGGATTTTTGAAATCCTCTAGATATATAAGTTGTTTAAATTCCATGAGACCACATTTCTTTGAGGCATTTCCTTGAGGCAATTTTTAAAATCCTCTATATAAGTTTACATGAATTTGAATCTATTATGTCATGTTTTCCATTTTTATCTTCAAACTCCTATAAATTAAACTTTAACATATAGGATCCATCTAATTAAATGTTGAATTCTATGTGTAACAATGAATATTAATAAAATCATCAAATGAATGGTCTTTAAATTGTCAAAACAAAACAAACAACTCAATATAAAAATCTACCCAAAATGAAATAGAGTGAATTTCACTAGCCATGATGGAAATGGACTACTATAAGCAATGCAAATAGAATTCATAAGAAAAAATTTGTTAAGTTGATATTGTTTATATAAGTTTAAACATGAATTCATCTAAATTATGTCATGCTTTTCAAAAAAAATCTTCAAACTCATAAAAATTAAACTTTTTTGTGCAACTTCCATCTAATTCAATGTTGAATTATATGTCAAACTGTTATGATTAATAAAATCATGAAAGGAATGGTTTATATTTTCAAAAACAAACAAATAAACTAAATAAAAACATTTCAATATTACCAAAATGAATATATTACCTAAGATAATGTAAAATAATGTAGAAACTTCAAGTTGTCTTCTTCTACGTTGTCTAGCATGCAAATTGGTGGTAAAAAGGTGATGGATCAAGCATATATTGGTACAACAAGGAATCAACTGCATAAAAAAGGTGTTTCTGAGTTGGATAAAGTGCCAAACCAAAAAAATGTAAAAACATATGGACCTGAATCACGAGGTCAACCCCTATTTTACAGTTCCAAGGAAAAACACATTTGGCGCTCACCAAATTTGGAGAGCACCAAATGTGTTGCACTGAAATTTTATCCAGTAGAAAGGGAGGGAGTGAGACCTGAGAGAGAGAGAGAGAGAGAGAGAGAGAGAGAGAGAGAGAGAGAGAGAGACTGACTTGAGAGGGAGAGAGAGTTATCCAATTAGGGTGGGGGGAAAGACCTGACAACGGGAGACGGGTTGGGAGGTATGAGACCTGAGAGAGACAAAAATACCAAAGGGTGAGAGAGAGGGAGTGCGGGAGATGGGTTTGGAGTGAGATATATTTGTTTAGGTAGGGTGGGAGGTACATGAGAACTGACAGAGAGGGAATGTGAGAGAGGGGATTGGAGTAAGAGAGATTAGTCTAGGTAGTGTGGGAGGGAGTGATACTTGAGAGAGAGAGACTTGAGAGGGAGAGAGATTTATTCAGTTAGGGTGGGGAGAAATACCTAAGAGAGGGAGAGGGGTTGCTAGGTATGATAGGGAGAGAGAAAGATAAAGACCTAAGAGAGGGAGATGGAGTGAGAGAGACAAAGAGACCAAAGGGGAAGAGAGAGAGGGAGTGTGAGAGAGAGATTAGGGTTGAGGGATTAAGGGATGACTGTTGAGGTTTTAGGTATTGATGGTATAGGGTTGAGGGATTAGGGTAGAGGGTAGAGGGTATTGGGTTGAGGGTAGAGGGTAGAGGTTTTAATGGTTTAGGGTTTAAGGAATTAGGGTTGATGGTTTAGGGTTGAGGGTAGAGATTTTAAGGGTTTAAGGGTATAGGGTGTAGGGTTGAGGGTTTAGGGTTGAGTATAGAGGGTATTGGGTTAAGGGTAGAGGGTAGAGGGTTTAAGGGTTGAGGGTTGACCTATTTTAAGGTTGAGGGTAGAGGGTTGAGGGTATAGGGTTGAGGGATTAGGGTTGAGGGTCCAATGTATAGGGTAGAGGGTACATAGGGGTTGAGGGTTGACCTGTTTTAAGGTTGATACTAGAGGTTTGAGGGTATAGGGTTGGTTTTAGGCACGAGAAATATTTGGTAACCCAACCCTTAGTCTTTGGCTTGCAACTAAAAAACTAAGGCAATGCTGAGAGAAATATTAGATTTTGGCAATATAGTTGATGATTATTTTTTAGAATTGGTTTTTTAAATTAAAACCCATTATAGATCATGATGTATATTTTTAAATATTTATATTTTATAATTGGATTTTTTCTATTTTTAATTAATTTTTAAGCAAACTAGTCCATGAACTTGAAATGCTAGGCTTTTTAAGTTTTTTAATAACTTTTAATTTGTTAATTTTTTGTAAAAAAACAATATATGACATCAATCTACAAAAAATTCTCTACACAATGAAAAAATAACAAAAAATAATTAGTTTAGGTCATATTATGGTGTTTGTACACATTGGTTTTCAAAAACAGCAATTAGGGCCAATAAAAAATTAATTAAAAATATATATTTAGAAAAAAATTATTAAATAATATCCTCATAAATCTTTAGTTTGTTACACATATTTCCCCAAAGTTAATTAGAAAAATACTTTTTTTCAAGTCAAATTATTTTGTTTGTACACATGTATGGTATGGTCCTAAAAAAGTGACTTTTAAAAAGTGGTTTTTCTACATGCCTATTAAAAATTAATTTGTATCATCTCAGTATTAGAATAAATTGTATATTTGGAAACTAGACTCAAAATACTAAATTTCATAATACTGAAATTTTTTAAGATTCAATGTGTATGTGCTCCAAATTTTCCATCGAAGTGTGACAAATTCTAAAAATCAAGAAAAACACTCACTTTTTGAACATTTTGTGCACCCAACTTCTTGCACATTCCTGTTAATTTCATATTCTAGATTGGGTGAAATCAGGGATTAAATTTGTTTAATTGGAAAAAATATATTATTTTATTTGGAAAAGAAAAGGGGTTAAAAATAAAAAGGTATTTTATTTTTCATGGAATGTGTTATTTTTAAAAAAATTGGAGAGAAAACAACCTCTTCTCTCCAAATTATGGTTTTTGTAGTTGGGTGAGCAATCGAAGGGAAAATGGAGTGAGATCAATTGCATTGGAATAGGAATGAGGAGGATGTCATGCTCGTGCATGGATTCATGCATATGCAAGATGTGTTTAATTTTTTTCTCATTTCAAATTTTGGTTTAAAATGGGATAAGTTTCTAAATTCTCTTCCAATGCTTCATGTTTTTCATTTCAAAAGGTTGCAAATAGATTGGTGGGGTGTTACAACCTCCCCACACCTTTCCTTTCATATATTTTGATATTGTATTAATTATTATGTAAAAATATTGATATTTTTCCAAAATACGTTGTTATTATGCCCAATTTTCTGGTAAACATGTAAAATATGTGTTTTATGGCTTAAAAGGGGTGTTGGGAACTTTTTCCACCAAAGGGTATTCTTAGATTTTGATTTTTTTAAATCATTTTTTGAAGAAATTTCAAGGTGAATTTGGAAATTCCTAGTTTTTGCTTTAAGAAAATATTGTGAAAATTTGAATGTTTTTCATGCAAATGGATGTTTTTCCATGTTTTTAAAAGATGGTACTTCATGAATTGAGTAAATATATTTTGTGGAAAAATATCATTGAATTTGGATAAAATTAGAAGTTATGCATTCGTTTTTGTGCCTCAACTTCAGTTTAATAAATGTGTTGATTCTAAGACTTAGTATGTTTTGCTTTGTGATTATGGATGGATTTCTCCATTGGTGAATGTGCCCAATGTGAGTGCTTGTATATTCCATTGTGCTCATTCCAATGAATTTTGTGATATGTATCATCGTGTGATGCTTGATTGTCTTTGTTTTCCTTGTGTGATGTGTATTATGAATGTTTACTCTGTGATTGGCGTGAGTATATACCCTTCCCAATGTGTCTTGTGTGAGTTTTTTTAGGACATGTTACCATTTATTATAATGTTATGAGTGAACCTTATTGGTTTCACATGGTAGGGTGGCGTGGAAACCATTGTTGGGGTTCAAAGGTTCGAGGAACGAAGCAGCACTGGTATCCTCTTCTTTAATTGTTTATTATTTTGTAATTGATTTAATTGAATGTAATTTAATTAATAAAGGACATTTTATTCCTTCCATTATGTAATTATAATGTATTAGTAATGTAATTTTTACGTGGACCTCTCTCGTGAAATGGCTTGTAACCTGATTCTAAAAGTTAGTGTTTTAGCCTAGTTATGTGTCTCGGTGTTGGTGTCGGGCATGATCATAAATGTATAAATATGTAATTATGTATTAGAGGCTTAAAATAAACTTAATAACATTTAATTTTGTGCTTAAAATTAACTTTTATTCAAATTTCACAATTGGGTGGCCTGGTCCTACACCTAGGCAGCCTTGTTATGCACTAAGTTAAACTAGTCTACCAGAAGAAAATGGTTTAACATTGTTAGGGTGGTCTAGTATTATTTTGGGGTGGCTTGTTAGTATGTGATTTGGATTGGTAGACTATTGAGGTGTCCTATTATTTAGGGGTGGCCTAGTTCTACTAGTTAGAAAACTCAGTTTTTTGGTTGTGTGTTGGGGCGGCCTAGTTCTATGTTGCGATAGCCTGGTCCCAATACAAAACCTTGAAATGTAAATCCTCTTAATCACTGATAGATAGAGTTTTTCTGAGCTTTATTCCCTTTTCAAATAATTTGTATTTCCTATATTTTCTCATGGCAATCATTTTTGTCAACTAGTTCTTCAAAAACCTAGTCAAGTTTTCTCTCTTTTTGATCTTGTTAGTTCCCCTCAATTTCAAGACCTTGGATGGGTAAACCATGTAAATTAAATTTTTTAATCATAGTTCTATTGGACTAGTGATTTTTTATAAATTTTCCTTAATATTCTTCGTTGTGGACATGTGGTTTCTCTTGCCTCTTGTGTGCACTCTTTTGAAGTTGGTCATTTGGAAAACCTACCTGGTTAGGTAGTTTGTGTACCTTGTCTTGTGAAGTATTGGGAAGGTTGTAATCCTTCATGTTTGTTCTTGTTAGTTTTTATAATATTCCTCATAGGTATTTATTTTTTGGGTTGTAGTATCTTTTGTCTTACAGTGTGATGTCACGTTGCAATAGGACATCTTGGGAGGTGTATGATTATTTGGAAGTGACTCGTGATCATTCCAATTAGTGGAGAGTTTGTATCTCCTATTTTGACATATTTTCATGAAGTTTTGTCCTTTTTTTATTGGTTAAGTTAGTCTAAATTTGTATTCGAGGTTAATTATTTCCTCATACTTTTCTAGATTTTTGTTGTGAGAGAATATGATCGTGGTTGTAACTGATTGTCGTGTAGGAGAGGTTCTCTCTCTTATTCTTCATGGTGGATTCATCCCACATGTGGTTAGTCTTTCGTTGTTTCCACCTTGATTATGTAATTTTTATTTCATCTTCTTCTTGTATTTCTTGTGTCATTATGTTCATGTGACACTTGTGTGCATGTTGTGCAAGTGTGACATGTTGATGTCATATATTCGGTTTTGTGGTTGTTGTGTTTTAAAAAAAATGTTCGATCAAGTTGTTCCTTGTGCTTTAGGTAGGGCATTACAAAGAAAAATTTATAGTTCCCACAAATATATTAGGGTCAATAGAGATTATGTTATCAAAAAACACATGATCTAGTAACGTTCCTTCAATTACTCCAAAGATGCACTTCTTAGGATTCAAATAATTTCTAGCCTCTTTACACCTTTAGAGGATTTTCCTTAAATTAGAATTTTGATCCCCTCTATTCTTAAAAATATTATCAAATAATCTATTTATAATAATAAATTTACCAACCAAACCTTTCAAAGTGATGTGCATGGCCCCTTGAAATGTAGCTCTAGATTTGGTCAAATCCAAAGGCATTCTTCTATACACAAATGTATCCCATTTGATCTAGTAAAATTAGTCTATAACTTTTCCTTATGTTTCACCATCACTTGATTTTATCTAAAATAACCATCTTAAAAGGACAATATCTATGAACTATTCATAATCTACAACACCTCATCAAGAGAAGGTAGTGGGTAATTATATTTATCAAAGGCCCTATTAAGGTTCCTTAAATCCACACGCAACTTGATCTCTCCATTCTTCTTTGCATGGGGACAAGAATAGCCACCTAATTAGAATGCCTAATGATAAAAATGATCTTGGTAGATAATATTTTTTGTACTTATTTTTATATCAATGGTTCTAATAGTGCATTCATTGGACATTTTTTATTCCTAACAGGTTTAGCACCTATCTTCAATATGATGGTGTGTAATAATCGAGGTGTCATAATTTTTAAATTCAATGTATCACAAATCTATCACATCTTTGTAATATTTTAATACCTTAACTATCACATCATTTTCTTCTTGTGTGCATGCCCTTCCTATGAACATATCTCTCGTTCATTTCTCAAATTATATGCATCACATTTTTCCACCTTCTAAATTAGGATATTCCCTTTTCTATTTAGAATAATTATCTATATCGAACATTATTTCCAATGCTACCATCCCTTTTGGGATGTTATTAATTTTCAAAGTAATAATTCCTTCATTATTAGTCTCAAAAGGATCTTTATTTTATTCATCTATAATTTATGCTTAAAAGACATTAAAAACTTTAATATTTTTATCATATATTAAAGTTTTTAATGTTTCTGGGGACTACAAGGATAGGCACCAAATATACTAATAATCCCTTCAATCTTGGTTCTAGAATGGGTTTTAAGGTACCAACAATAACTTCCAAATAATTAACAATCTAATTCTTTCTCTTGAGGTCTTATCTAATAATAAAAGCATCAAAATCTTCAATAAAATATAATATTATATTATTATAAGCTACCAACCTTTTGTCATGGTATACATACTAGCTTCTAATTTTTCTAATTATCATCTAAGAGAATCCTTTTACTTGTAAATATTTTACCTTCTTTTGATGCACAATAAGGAGACCTCTTATCAATGCCTCATATTTTGCTACATTATTAGTACATGTGAATGATATTTTGTATGATGCTAGAAAATAATTTTCTTTATGATTGGTCAATTCAAGATCTGCACCACAACCTTTTTTAGATTTAGACCCATCAAATTCAAAATCCACATCTATTCATCTTTTGTATTTTGGGACTCCTAGTTATATGATTTCAATCTAATGACTAAGTATTATGAGGTTTCTCAAAATTGTCATCTATATTGATATCTTATGATTGTACCTTAGATCTAGAGGAATATTTTATATCAGTTATATCCTCAATAATAACATGTTAATCATAGTCTAATTCAATTGTTTCAACCTTTCTTAAAGCTTCAAAACATGTAGAACAAGAAATTTTTGAATGGCATATAGTATATATTCTACACCAATTGGTATTTAATAGCTCAAATTACATACTTAAGCACCCAAAACTCTCTTGTCATTAGCTAAATTTAGTAGGAAATCACACATATTATAATTTAAGGCAACATGTACCTAAAGAATAGGTTCTTCATTTTTTATTTCTTCACTTGTGTTAGTGTCACCTAAAAGGAAGAAATAAATGAGGATCTCATCTACTCTTCTATAAACCCCAAGATCAAATTTTGTGAAAGACACTTCATTAGGGGTGTCATACCCTGTGATCATTTATTTCAACCCTAGCTCATTTTCAACTTTAATCTATTTTATTTTCATTTCTAAGGTAGCCATAACTATGAAAAAACATTAGAAAATTAATCGTTGAATCTCCCTATCTAGTCTCTATTGAGTAGCATTCCATAAAACTATGGGATATCCACCACTTGGGTATCAATACATTGATGGACTCCTTGTTCCTATACCAACTATATGTACACATCTTGAAACTCTCCTAAAACCTTTACTTATGTCTTATATAATTGAATTATATTCTTGTTGGTCTGATTGGGGACCATCCCTATTTTTGACAAAGAAAATAAATCATAATATTCCTAGAAGCATCAAAATCAACTAAGAAATTATGCAAATTCTTACCAAAAAAATTACACCAAAAAAAATGAGGTGAGCCCTATCTACCTCTACACAACATTACAAATGCATACACAGTTGCAACTACTTTCCCTTTATTTATCTCTAGATCAAAATTCTTTTCTTTCTTTTACAAGGAATAGATTAAAGCTTATTTTAACTTGGGTAGGCCTATAATACATTAAAGAGTGACATGTTAGCTTTATTTTTCTTAAATATTTTGTCACATCAAAACCATGATCCACTAGGACATAAGTCATAGTGGATGTAGAAGTACCCTACTTGTATGATCCCCCCTTGGAGACCTTTAGGAGTAGCTAGATCATTATTTACATTAGGACCTAGTGGATTAGGATTAGTATTTAGAGGAATCAAATATGTAATTCGATCCTTGTTCTTATTCCTCATGAAGCAATTTCTCTTAGCTTATTGGAATGCCTAAATTTTATCCTATTATGGTATTGTCTCATTATCTCCCTCAAAATGAAACACATATGTATCAAGTACCATTATAGTACCAACATCTCTATATTTCCCACTATCACTAAAACCATCATTTTTATTTTTTCGATTGGTTTGTGCTATGGTAGACATTTTATTCATCTTTAGACAAATTAACTCTGAGTGATATGTTGTGTCATTGAGCCTATACAAGTTTAAGCAGTGGATTTAAATTTATAAAACTCATTTAATAACCTAAATTCCTAAGGATAGGTTATATTATCCATGAGGCTAGCACCACCCCCATTGTTAGGCCTAGTGTTCCACTATTGATTAGTCCTTTGATTGTGAAACCCTCTATTATGAAAATTTTAACTTTGTGAATTACTTTGATTATGGAAATTATTTTAACTCTATGAGTTACCTTGATTATTTTTGTATCTAATATAAGGGTTGACCTTCATATTTGTAATCTCATTGGTCAATTTTGTAAGAATATTCTTCAATATTGCATGCTTTGATGTCAACTATGAAGTCTAATCATGTGTTGATTGTGCACTATATAGTGTCATACCAATTTGATTTATTATTTGCATAGTAGTTATAGGGATCTGACTTGGCCTATTACTCAAAGAATGAGTAACCTAAATGTTGAGGTATGTTAAGAACAATATGATTATTCTAAACCTTCACCAAATAGAGTAACATGGTGGGTATGGTAAACTTGATATAAGGTTCGATAATACATTAATTGATTTATCCCCTTAGGAACAATACTTGGTATAGGATTTAGTAAAGGAGTGTGATTTTTCATGGTATTGTTAATGGTATATATCTTATTGGTCATCCATGGATTCCCCAATGAGTAAAATTATCATTTAGCTCCTCCTATTATAGGATCCATCTAATGTTATAACCTTACTTCCTTTGTCTAAGTAGTAGTCAAAGTGTTCATATTTTATCTAGTCCTTCTCATGAATAGGTCATTTAAAGGATCTAAATCCTTGAGGTATGTCTAAAGGGCAGTAGCATCATAAATTTTATATAGATGCACCAACCTCTTGTATAATTTATAGAGCCTAGTGTTTAAAAAACCTACATGATCATTAGGTTATCTCTTGCATGTGATAAATTGATGGTACTTGATAGTTGGGTCATTATAAACCTTACATTGATTTAGAAATTTATCTTCTAATTTTCCTTGATTAATAATAGATCCAACATTTAAAATCAAATACCAACTATATGTAAAATCTTCCAAATACAAGGGAAAAATATACACACCACATCCTCATATTCAGTGTTAGCTCTTATGACTAGGTCCTTTAATATATTCCTTAACACTATTACCTTCCTCATAAATATATTTAGAGTATAACTTTTCAAGATCCCATGAGTATCACTAGGAATGGTAAGAGGTGGGTTATCAACATCAAAGAAAGCTATTGATGGAGGTTGCGGTGGTGCAATTAGAAGATAAGTGACTTAAATTTGAACTTGAGGATTAGGGATGGAGGGTGTGACCTCTTTTTCTATAGCTTTACCCATCACTTGTTTCCTTTCTATGTTAACTTAATTTAATGGATTGGTGACCTCCCTCTCTAAGGGAATTATATCTAGTCATCCTTCTATACTATCCACTGGATTATGGGTTTGAATGGTCCAAATTTCTTTAGGTCCTCCCTCTAGTACCAATTTTGATGTAAATTATGACACATGCAACTTAAGTAGAATGAAGATCACTCTACTTCTAATAATTTAATTGATCTTTCTAATAATTAAACTACAAGGTCTTATGTGACAAGTTATAGAAATGTTGGAAATGCTTAGTGGACTATGTGATTTATTTTTTCAAGGGGCATATGTTGGTAAAAGACAAATCTTGAAAATTCATACATCAAGTATGTTAAATCTACTAAAATACCAATAAATATTTCTAAATCTTAAAAAAAATTAATCTAATCCTAATCTATCATATTGTAAAAATAAATAAAAAGATGTTAGGCTTTAGAGGAATAAACATAAAAGTAAAAAACCAATTATCCACTTGGCTCTAGCCTTAATTCTAAAAGATCTTGTGAAATTAAAATAACCTAAAATATACTGATAAATATTCCATCCTATCACAAACTCTATAGATATAATATTTTGAGGAATTTGATTAAAAAACATATCAAAGATAAATACATAAAACCGCCTTATTACATGCATATATTTTAGATATTAATTTAATTTAAGAACTTTGTAAAATTTCACCAAATGATTCAACTTAAATAGCTTAACACACAAGATACATCACCACCAAGGAAGAGAAAAATCACAAGGATCAAGCATTATATTTTATTAATTTATAATTTATTAGGTTACAAACTTTAGAAATATTTCCTACACTAAAAGTTTAGTCCTTAGCATCTCCAAAAATTCCCAAACCTTTACAAGACTTTTTAAAGCAACTTAAAATACCTAAACTTGGGCAACCAAAACTACAGCAACAAAAACAAGTTAGTTTGGGTACTATATTGATCATTGGGCCCAAAATTTACAAGTTACATTTATTTTTCCAAAACTTAGGATTGAAATTAAATTGCACCTTTTTATTACTTGGACTTAATAAAATAATTACAATAGAACACAATCAATAAAGGATTGATTTATTACATTACTAAAAAATAATAATGGAGAAGGAGAAGAACAAGATGAGCACCCAACCCTTAGTATCCTACTCCCAACATGGTCACTCATGTACCTTCATTAGTCAAGTAATTGTACTTAAAAAAATGCTTCTAGGATTGATTTGATGTTTGGAGAAATTGTGTACTAAACTCTTACCTTCTTTGAGAAGAGGATCTTGTTGATCTACTCAAATTCTTTCATCTCTAAAATATTTTCCTAAAATACATTGTGGTTCCCCTTGACACTCATGAGTTCATATATCATGTATCCTAGAGGATTCCTCATTAGGCTATAAAATTATTTTATGTTAGTAGTAATAAGGAGAACCCTACTAGGTTTCTCCCAAAAAGGTCAAGGAAGGGATTCGACGAAATTTTATATTTCAACCATCACTATTTTAGCAATCTCCTTCCTTACAAAAAAAATATTGCAAAGAATTAAGACATTTTCTCTCCATTATATGGACTTTAACCACTCCAAATGAATTTCTAGGTTTCCATTTGAGATGGTTTCTTTGATATGTACATATTTAAATGAAACCCTAGAAATTTTCTATAGAAGTGGCAATTTATTCTCTAGTAATATAATTTCTTAATCAAGATACTCATCAAACTCAGCCATTACATTAGGTTCATCACTCGCTTTATGATAGAATTGGATGGCCACCCAAATTAAATTTATTTCTTGGGATTATAAGGAATCCCTCCAAGTTGATGTAGCATTTTCCACCCCTCTAATATCTTACCTCTACTTGCCCTTGTTTGATACCTGTAGGATAGTGGGAGTCAGTGCATTATAATCCACTGGACCCATGACATAATTAATGTAAGCAGAAAACTCACCTACCTGGGCCTTAAGTTCCTCTTAGTCCTCTCATATTTGGTCATGCAGTATAGGATGGTGGATACTAAAGTTTAAAGAGACTATTTCTCTTTCTCTCATGCTTGGTGACCTAGATTTAAAGTTTGCAATTGGTAGTGTTTTAGCTGCATGTTTGCTTCACCCTTGTCTACCATGAGAATTTTGACTTGTGTAGTTCTCACTCCTTATACATCCACATTTATGGTAGAAAATTGATGTTCTTTATCTTTCTTAGGCTAAGCCTTGAACATTCCCACTACCCTTGAGAAATACTATGAAACATTCTTGTATTACTTTTATTTTTTTATATAGTAGAGATCAATCAAACTAGTAATCATGAACCCCCAAATTTTTCACCTATATGTACTCTAGGAGGGCTTGGATTCCTAGGAGTAGTGGAGTGAGGTCAGATTAGAGGAGAAGGTATCATTGTGGAAATGGATCATGGAGAGAACAAAGGTGAAGGAATCACAAACTAAGTTGAAGTATGTGAATCCTCCCTAGAAGATGATATAATATCATGGATTTCACCTTCCTCTTGATTTTTTGTAACTATTTAAATTTCCTCCTAAATTGGTACATCTTATAGCTCATCAATTTTTTATTCTTCTTCCCACACTAGTTACTTTGGACTATCAAATTATGGGGGAGAAGTTATTGGGATCTATGAAGGAGGAGGAGGTGAATGAATTGATGTTTGGATTGGAGGGAAAGGTGGTGCTTGACCCACCTCCTGAGTTGATTATGCTCTTATCCTTCTTCTTTAAAATAATTCTACTTCTTCAACCTCTTCTTCCTCCTACTCCATAATAGTATGCATAGTGGGACCTTCTTTGTTGCTCTTGGTCTTCCTCTATATAAAATTATAATATGATTCCCATTGTTCCTTTGTTACAATTTGGGCCTTGGTAGGTTTTTTTCTTAAGGTGAGGGGCATCCATTAGATAAGGATGCCTCAACAATATCTTGGTTCTTACAAGTACAACCTTTTTCCTAGCCTTTATTGAGGTATTTGTATCTATTGTAGGAAGGTTCCAATACTTTTCCCTCCTCATGCATTGTCTTGGTGACTTTCTCAATATTTAACACACCTTTATCAATGGGATTTTCATTCGATGGTGTAGAGGATGGTATTTGTTACTCTCAAGTTGACAAGGTATAAAGGAGAAAATAGCCCTCAACTACCTCAAAAATATCCAACTTAGGTGACAAGATAAAATGATGATGATTGTGTGTTTATGTTTTACGCAAAATAAAAGGAGCGAGTTCTAGAAACTAAAAGAGTGGGTCATAAATTTCTTCTGGGAAAACTAACGAGATCTTGGCCAAAAATGATAGTGCAGCACATGGATGTCCCCATGGCATGTTGGCCTCTTGTATGGACCGAACACTGAGAATGTCTTACAAAACAATAAAGTGGCTACTAATAGTTTTGATAATTGGAAACTTTAAAGTGTGAGAAAATGATAGAGAATAAGAGAAATTAAAATAATTTAAACTAAATGAAAGATGGATGATAAAGCGAGAGGAAAGGAAGAAAATACTCACAAAGAACTAGAAGATGAAGCCTCTAGCAAAGAAATATTTGCAGTATTTGTGCACATAAGACTAAGGAAAAATGTTGGGGTTGTTTAGGGATTTGTCTTAGTCAAATCCCCACTTTGGTGTTTCCACCTCTATGAATAGTCAGAAAAGATAAAGAGAGATAAAATAGATGTGATAGAAGAATAAATAGATATATTAGAATGATATGATAACTAGATTAAAATATAATGTAATGAAGAAATCACAATTACCCTCCTTTGGAAAAATGAGAATGTTGAAAGGGAGAGGCTATAATATCCAAGATTGAGAGAAATATGTTGATAATACCAAGGACTCAATGTAGTATGGTTGTGATAGAAAGAAGATATAATGGATATGGTGTAATGGAGGTGAAGAAGCTAATTTGATAAAGAAAGAGCAAGAGAGAATGAAGAGCTTGTGAAAATCCTTCTTGTGTTGAGAGAGATTCAAAATGAAATGTTTTAGGGAGGTTTATGCATGCAAGAGTTGTACTAGTGCATCTATGAGCTTGCAAAGACATTATATTTTCTAATAGGTAGGAAACATAACATTTTATGGTTACTACAATTGGGAATCTATTTGAGACATTCACGCAATGTGAATTGGTCTAAGATATAAATTTTCCTTAACGATAAGAAACAAATGGGTTGAGAAATTAAGGATTAAATTAAAGTTGGATAAAAGGAGTATTTTATTATTTTCTTTAATTTATCTAAAGAGGAGGCTCATGGGATGTGAAATTGCATAGGATGCAATTTACAACATTAAATTTTTCTGCCACTTTAGTGAGCATATGCATTCTAGTAGATGTGATCTAAAGTAGAGAGGGAAAGAGGTTGAAGAGAATATACCCAGGATGAAGAGGATGCAATTCTTTGATCCTTTATATGCAATTAGAAAGTTGAGCCAAGACACGAAGAGGACACAAGTCTTCTATCCTACAAAGCTAACTACAAATTTACCACAAACATGTTAGTTATTGCAGACATGTAAAACTGACCTAACACCTATCACACACCTCGAACAGCATCGAACAACATCAAGCATCATCCCACAACATCACGTAATGTCTCAAAACATCTTGGAATCATCTCAAAATGTCTCTGAACATCTCATAATCATCTTGGAACATCCCACAACATCCTATAATGTCTTGAAACATCTCAGAATCATCTTGTAATGTCTCAAAACATCTCTAAATCATCTCATAATGTCTCGGAACATCTTGGAATCATCTCAAAACATCTCAGAATCATCTTGTAACATCTCAAAATCATCCCACAACATCTCAAAATCATCCCACAACATCTCAAAATCATCTCATAACATCTCGAAATCATCCTGCAATGTCCCAAAACACCACTTCAAAAAACATCCAAAACCCTAATTTTGTTGTTAATTGAATAATACAACATTATTTAATTAATTCACTTTTTCATCATTTCTGAGAAATTAAATAAATTTCATTTATTTAATAAAGTCCTAAAAACCCTAATTTTTCTATTAATTTTAAATAAAACAACATTATTTGATTAATTCACGTTTCATCATTTCGACTAATTAAATAAATTACATTTTTTTAATGAAGTCCTAATCTCACTTTATTTTGTCCTGATTGATTAAATAACGCTAATTATTTAATTACGTCGCTAAATCATCTTATTCCCCTAAGTTGATTAAATTATTAAATCATAATTTAATTACAACACTCTCCCTCCAAAATTTGAATAATTAAATCAAACTATTCAAATCAATTATCAAAAATCAAATCAAACTAATGCAGCTTTGTTTGCAAAAGTCAAACTTGATTTGCACGTTCAACTCCAAAAATGAATTAATTAATTAAATCAAGTAATTCATATTCCTCACCCACTTTCTGATTTAGAAAACTATGATTGTTGAAAGAGAAATCTAATTTGTTAACTAATAAATCTAAATTGCTAACTAAGAAATTTAAGTTGTTAACTAATCAATCAATTTCCTAACTAAGCCATCAATTTCCTAACTAAGCCATCTAAATTCTGACTGATCAATCTAAAATCCTAACTAATCAATCTAATCCTAGACTAGCCAATCTATTTCTCAATCACACAAATTTTCAATCAAATTTTCACAATTTTCTCATGTTTAAATCCTCTCAACACATTTTGACCGTTGATTTTGATATTCTCCAACATGATCTTGATCATCCATTTCAAATCTCATTTTCTATATAACAAACCTCTTTCCTCACAAATAAGGATCAAAGAATCAACATCATTTTCACAATGAAGTACTACAGACATTCACAACCACCATTGTTAGAGCTTCAACACCATTTCTTCGATTGGCCAACCAATGTATCATTCTTCAATATTTTTCACACAAACTACTGAGGCTTCGCAGTGATAAGAACAATCCAACATTATGTGAATACACTCCAATACGGGGTGGTAACAGTGTGTTTTTTGTTTACATTCAATTCAGTAATCATAGAGTGTCAGATTTTCACATTCACAGTTATGACTAAGAACCAAATTGTTTAGAAGCCATCCTCTTATCCAAAAAAATTATTTGAAAGTGGTGCATAAAAAATTTACTTCTGAGAAGTTACTTTCCATGTCTGACTATAGGCCCATGCCATAAGTTGCAATTAAAATCATCTCTTTGGAGCATGAGGCAAGCCTAACTAAAAGAATTTTTTCTATCCCCTAGGGTTGTTATTGCTTGTTTATGTTAAACTCGCCAAATACATTCAAAATAATTTGACATCAAACTTTGTGATTGATTTAAAGAAAAAGATCACATTCAAACGAATTGAACGAGATGATTGAATCACAAACCATTTGAATTGGTGCATACTTGTGAAAGAATCCTTATGTTTACACTCCTTGAAAGGATATTTTCTTAAAGGTTTCCAAACATTTTGACTTTTATTTGAGGTTGTATTAATCAAAGTAAAAATTTGGGAACTATGGCTTGGATGTTGTGATTTTGCAACTCAAGCTATAGACATGAAGGTCACATAAGTCCATGCTTGTTGAGTCAGTCCAAGTGTTGTTTTATCACTTTCCATATTCCAAACACAGAGAAATTTGAGAGATTTGTTTATAAGATCATTGTTCAAACCAAACAATTGGAAAACCAGAAGGTCACATAGTCCCTCATCCATTATTTCCATCCTAATTATTAGAAATCAAAATCAAGCAAACCATTAGGATCATTCCTTCGCTCAGACTTCTATGATATCATCAATTACTTGGGATCGTAGATAGTACAAGTAATCTTTCCTGCAACATATCCTCTAGATAAGCAAGTGAAATATCGATCCTAGTTCTTCAACATTTTTATTTATGAAAGGTAGTACCATTCCAAAACATCACTCAAACCTTAGGGTCTTGAGCTTCACAGCAACCATATCAAAATACTATTGCACCTTATGACCATCTAGCGACCAACTGCTTCAGTTCAACAACCAGACCTTTTAGCACCGATCCTTCAACCTAGTCTCACATACATTGAAGGTGAACAAACTGACATCATAAGCAGTTTGAGAACCTTCATATATGAGAAGAAAGAAACACCCTGCAAGTTTCTCACTACATCAATCATCTTAGATAAAGAGGAAGATAAAGCAAAAATAGCAGCCGAAAGACCCATGTTACAACCACCCACATGAAAATATGACATACATCCTTCATGAATTTTGGCAAGAAAAATATCCTTAGGACTAGAAAAAACAAGATCCTTAAGCAGAAGCCTATGCTCCACCTTTCAAAGAATCATCCTACAAATAAAATTGCTAAAGGTTTCATCTCAAGAATATATTGCACCCACCATAATTGACTAGAAAATTTCTATCTACGATTTTCACCAATAGGCCAAATCTTTTCCAAAGACTAAAGGTCACAAAACACTAATCAAATCTTGGCAGTCATTTATGGCAACTACAAGATCACAGCACAGGAGGAAAATTGAAGCAAGCAATAAGAACACCAACATCCCACCAGAAAACACCATGAATGATGGAAGTGGGCCATGAGGAAACCAAGTGACATTTTCATAGGGTATTGAGTATCAAAACATCCCCAAAACATGTCGATCTATTACCCAAATCACTCTTATCAAGGGTCACAACATCAAGTAGGGAAACAACTGTTGGGAATACGAAGTCAGTCTGTCATCATAGAACATGTCTAAGATAGCAGTGCCTTAATAATTTTCATTCAAATCACACCAAAGACACAAACAACTATGCCATAAAGTGGAAATAGGCACAGTAAATCCCCCATTGATCCTTTGAGAGAAGTACATGCATAACTTATAACAGATTCAACACAAGCATAAATTTTTTTTGTAGAATCAAACAACCATGAAAGACAAAATATGAGGACACAAAGATTTACATGGGGAAAACCCTTTCGGGTAAAAAACCCCACCCTCCAAAACACTCAGCTCAATTGTATTATTCAGTAACAAAATAGTTACAATACAAATATCAGAGCTATGCTCTTCAGGAGATTACATCTTGTTCATCTGGAGAATATAGGCAATAACAAAATAGAACCTTCACATAGTTTCAATTTCTCCAAAGACATACTATGTAGATTCCCTTCAGCTCCTCACAAATGACTGTCACAGCCAGCCTAGCCACTTGGCCTCCATAGGTTCACATCCTTGCAGATCTAAGAGTCTAAGTGTTCATGGTAAAATACTGCAAGAACACTCTCTCCTCTCTCTCTTCGCTCATCCCCTTTATCGAACTGCACCCATGATTTCTTATACTGTGTGCTTACCTATTCAACCTGACTCAGCATTCAATAGTCATCAGGATAATCAATATCCCACCTGCAAGCTTTAAACATCACTGGTAATGTGCACCGACCTTGAAAGTGCATCGATCCACACACAACATTAAATCGGTCTCAGGCATGTTCATCAACCTCCATTCAATAATGCAGCTCTATCGTAATCAGGAAATAAAACTTCTGCCAATCAGATCTCAAAGAACTTGCCACGTGTCGCCATTCCATTCACCTATCACTTCTAACAACTGGTCAAACCTATCCAACTCATTCAACCGAGTTTCGAGCTCATCCAAGCTCTTACCATGCAATCGTCAAGCTCCTTTGACCCAGTTGTGGTACAGCGGTGATCTCGCTCGAGCTCACCCTTGACTTCCCCGGGCTACTGCTGCCTCATCCGACTCACCTCGCAGTATGGTGGTAAGGCCATCTGGGCTCACACCTTGACTCCACCACACTACCGTGCCCCTATCCGATTCGCCTCACGGTATAGCGGTGAGCTTAGTCGATCTCACCCAAGTCTTCACCGAGCCCAAACTCTGACTACACCGTGCTACCACTGAACTCATTTGGCCACCCCATGGTATGGTGGTAACTTCTTGTGCTGACTACCATCTCCACCGCGCTACCGCTAACCCTCCAAAGCCTTCCTACAGTGTGGTGCTAACTGCCAGGCCGACCGCTAGTGGTCTCACCGCGGCCACCGTGGTGAGAGGACCCACCACCTGCGGTATGGTGGTAACTGTCAAGCCCACCACTTGCAGTCTCACCATGGACATCATGGTGAGAGGAACCACCACCTGCGGTATGGCGGTAACCGTCAAGCCATGTCATTGGCAGCCTTACCGCGTGCAATAAGGCGGTAACTACCAGCACAGGCTGCAAGCGGCCTTATCACGTGTAGTAAGGTGGTAATCGCCAGATAGACACCGTGGTACTACCAAGACCAAGCCAGACCATCGTGGTACAGCGGTAAAGGGTAGAATCAGGAAGAAAATGTCAAGTCTTCAAGGGATTTCAAGCCAGAAAGTCTAGACAGATCTCCCAACAATCTCCCACTTGCCAAATACTTTTAGGCTTCCTCCAAACACTCAAACAAGGACTAACACCATGCTTACACGCTCCAACCAAGACCCCTGCAACGACATCAAAAAAATTCCACCATCTCAGGAAATAGCTCCAAACACAAAAACATGCCAAGGCAAAAAAGCACCAATCTTTGGAATGCAAACATCTAATCCTTCAGGTGGCAAAGGCACCAAAATAGCAGTAACAAAGCACAACACGAACATAGAAAACCATTCTCCAGAACAAGAAAGCATCAGCTAGAACAACAACCACAAAACTGACTGCCCTCATCCAATTGATCAAACCCACGTGGCTGAAAAACAACACCCACAACACGTGTTGAATCATCCAACCACCCATACCTCAAAGGTATGACCATCAGTAAACTCATGCCTCACATAACCAACCCATCAATAGCAAAGAACAAGCACCATGTGTCAACCAGTCAAACGACCCAACACGTCCAGGTACTCCCACTGCAAGGGTATTGTCCAAATGAATGCAAACATAGCACCATCACACATGATCCAACCATACCAAGTCCACCAATCCCTGCACATAGAAATGAGTAACCATGTAGTTATGAGGAATACCTACATTGATATGCACAACCTGCAGCCACATGTTGCAAGAAACATTTCTCTCAATAGTCTTCCGCATTCTTCCAAGGTTCCATATCTGACTGAAGAAGGAAACACCATGGCTCCACATAAATCTAAAGTCAAATGAACATTCAAGAAGAAAAAAGACCAGAATAGAGAGAAAATAGCAAATCATAACATGTAGCATCCTCCTACATACACTTCTAAATGCCAGTTGTGTCAAGAATGATCTTCTTCACATCCCAAAGGGAAAATCCATAACAACACCCGATAGCCCCATGGATGTAAGTACCTCAAAGAAGATTAGACCAACCCATATAACCATCTCCTATCAGTCCTTAAAAGCACAACGAGATACACAATGTTGTCCACCTTTCATTATGAATCATCCAGAATCTCAAAACAACTCAAGATTCATATCCATGAAAGATAAAGCATATCACACATCTAAAAGATATAATGGGTGAATACCTTTCAAATAAACTTTATTGCTAAGCAAACCAAGAAGAAAATAAAAGATGCTCCTCCAAGATATACAAGTCACTGTGACTTACCCAAGATCAATTTCCTTCATGGTCTCTATTGAACTCACATTCAACCAAGGTGTAGCCTACTCAGACTTTTAGATGTAACAGCAACATTCTCAAAGAATTCCAGCCTCACCTTATTCTCCATGCATCCATGAGCACCAACATAATGTCATCTCATGCTAAATCCAAACTACATTACTACAATAAACATGAAGTTCTCCAACATATGACCAAGGTACTCAAAGCAAAGAGAAACACCAGACCATTGTCAAAGCTCCGAAACCTAGGATAGGAACTTATCATGACATCATGATCTACACATCTCCATTAGGAGATATCATGCTTCAAGTGAACTATCCATGGTCTCAAGAGCAAAGCAACATGCCAAAACTCTAATACACAAGAAAGAGTATACCATGACATAAAGCAAACAAACTCTAAACCAACATCACCTATCAACCACTACCAGACCCTCAACCAAAGACTACCAAATTCTTCCAAGGCTCCAAGATGTTGCACATCTTCAAATAGTGACCATGCAAATGTGAAAGAACTCTTTTGTAGCAACAGGATTTAAGAGTCCTCGGGAAGCATTTGCAACACCAAAGAAGATCATTCATCACCAAGTGATGAATCCACAGTCACTGCTAAAGCTCCCACTGAACCGTGACACTGAGCTTTCCAAGCATCATGACCAAATATTTGTTGATCTGAGAACCTCCAGGTACAAATGACAACATGTCCATCAGAAAACAACATCGAACAACACCAAGATCACTAGATCATGAAGTCCACACCATCACTGTCAAAAGCTTATACTAGCCAGTGTATCAAGCTCTCCATGACATCATGATTCACATGCTATAGGTCCTTGTCACTGACTATTCAAGTACTCAAATGTTGTCCATCCTCTTATCGCAAAATAGCCATGCCAATGCACAAGTGACCACAGACAAGGTCAAGTAACAGATCTGTACCAACATAGAAGCAATCTCATGGATAATGATAGTCCACTTCTGAGTTGACTCACGAAAAACATATAGGTAAAGAAAACCCACAAAAAAATGTACAACTCGTAGATCCACTTCAATGAAAAACCCTACAAAACTATCATCACACTGGAAACTGCAAAACTAAGATAATCAAAGAGAAAAACCCACGTAGACAACTTGACTCAAACACTAGACTAGCAACAGATTTCATTCGCTAATAAATTCAACAACTCAAGCACCATAGTCCAAGCAACCATTAAGCAAACACACCACAAGAATTTTGAATGATTAAAACACATACCAACACTCCCATGAAGAGAAGACAACACACCTCCTCAAGATACATGTCGAACTACAACTATTTCATCCAGTTACACCCCAGAAACTAGGGTCTAGAAAATAACAGAACAGCAGCTCCACACACCACAAGTTTTTCTTAACCGTGTAAAACTTGCAAAACCATAGTGTTTATAAAAAACCCACACATCTCCATAATCATTGCTCATCTGGATGACTCGGGAGTCTACACACAACCATCACAGTTAACCAGAACAATGAAAAGAAACATGAATATGCATGATAGACTTCTTAGGAAAATCTACACAAAACCTTCAAAGCCAAAGACATGAATCTGAACCATGCGAGTGCAAGACATAGGTAAGAACAAAACAACAAGTCCATTTCAGACTAGTTCCAAAAACCACAATCATGCACAAGCATACAAGAGAGCCAAGCTATTCAAAAGTTGCGGACCACCAGGATCAACTTCACAGCCTCCATGCAATCAGAGCAACAGAGAAACTGCCTTCAGTGCTAAGTCAGAATACCCAACACAAGCACAATACTCCATGGCTGAATAGCAACACAAGCAACTCCATACCGCTAGGGAGCCTCTCACATAGACACCCAATATGAACACCACGCTCTCCTACAACACAACCATAAGTATACCTCATGCCTTTTGCATCAGGAATATTTGCTGTGAGCCAGGAGCCTCAAACCATATTGCAACAATATGATCAACTCCAGACATCTCCAATGTCTTTCAAAAAACTGTGTGTTGAATCAAAGAAGCAGGAACTTCCACTCATCGAAGGATCAATCACCAACCGATTCTCAAGCTTTCCAGGCTAAGAAATCATCACAAGAGAAATACTGAGAACTTCAGTAACCAGGAGAAGGCTTTGACACCACTTGTTGGTATCATCAAGCCTCAACCTCCTTCAACCAACTTTGATACCACTTGTTGGGAATACGGATTCAGTCTGTCATCATAGAGCACGTCTAAGATAACAGTGCCTTAGTGATTTTCATTCAAATCACAACAAAGACACAAACAACTATGCCATAAGGCGAAAACAAGCACCATAAATCCCCCATTGATCATCTGAGAGAAGTAAATGCATAACTTATAATAGATTCAACACAAGCATAGATTCAGTTTGCAGAATCAAACAACCATGAAAGACAAAACATGAGGACACAAATATTTACATGGAGAAAACCCTTTTGGGTAAAAAACCCCACCCTCCAAAACATTCATCTCACTTGTATTATTCAGTAACAAAACAGTTACAATACAAATATCAGAGCTATGCTCTTTAGGAGATTACATCTTGTTCATCTAGAGAATACAGGCAACAACAAAACAAAACCTTCACATAGTTTCAATGTCTCCAAAGACATACTATGTATATTCCCTTCAGCTCCTCACAAATGACTATCACAGCCAGCCTCATGGCTAGCCCAGCCACTTGGCCTCCACAGGTTCACATCCTTGTAGATCTGAGAGTCTAAGTGTTCACGATAAAATATGGCTCGAACACTCTCTCCTCTCTCTCTTTTCCCATCCCCTTTATCAAATTGCACCCATGATTTCTTATACCATGTGCTTACCTTTTTAGCCTGACTCGGCATTCAATGGTCATAAGGATAATCAATATCCTACCTGCAAGCTTTAACCATCACTGGTATTGTGCACCGACCTTGCAAGTGCATCGAGCCACACACAGCATTAAATCGGTCTCAGGCATGTTCGTCAACCTCCATTCAATAATGTAGCTCTATCGTAATCAGGAAATAAAACTTATGCCAATTAGATTTCAAAGAACTTGTCATGTGTCGCCATTCCATTTGCCTATTGCTTTTGACAACCGGTCAAACCTGTCCAACTCAGTCAATCAAGTTCCAAGCTTATCCGAGCTCTTACCGTGCAACCATCGAGATCCTTTGACCCAGCCGTGGTACAGCGGTGAGCTCGCCTGAGCTCACCCTCGACTTCCTCGCACTACCGCTGCCCCATCCGACTAGCCTCGTGGTATGGCAGTAAGGCCATCTGAGCTTGCACCTTGACTCCACCGCACTACCATGCCCCTATCCAAGTTGCCTCACAGTATGGTGGTGAGCTCATCTGAGCTCACCCAATTCTTCACCGAGCCCAGACTCTGACTACACCGCACTACTGTCGAGCTCATTTGGCCACCCCACGGTATGGCAGTAACTGTCTGTGTTGATCGCCATATCCACCGCGCTACCACTGACCCTCCAAAGCCTTCCTGTGGTGTGGTGGTAACTGCCAAGCCAACCATTGGCGGTCTCACCGCGGCCACCGCGGTGAGAGGACCCACCGCCTATGGTATGGCGGTAACCGTCGAGCCCACCATTGGTGGTCTCACCATGGACACCACAGTGAGAGGAACCACCACTTGCAGTATGGCGGTAACCACTGAGCCAGGCCGCTAGAGGCCTTACCACACCACTGTGGTGAGAGAACTCACCGCGCATGTTAAGGCGGTAACTGCCAACGCAAGCTACAGGCGGCCTTACCATGCCATCGTGGTGAGTGAATTCACTGCACGCGGTAAGGCGGTAACCACCAAATAGACACCATAGTACCGCCAAGACCAAGCTAGACCACCATCGTATAGCGGTAAAGGGAATAATCAGGAAGAAAATGCTAAGTCTTTAAGGGATTTCAAGCCAAAAATTTGAGATATATTTCCCAACAACAACCTCAGGGGTTTCAAAATCACCATCAAGGAATAAGTCTAGAACTTCAAATCACCCTAAATAAAATTGAGAGAGAGCTTGAGGAAATTAAACAAAATCAAAATCTGACATATCATCGATGCCATGTGCAAAGTCAAAACATTACATATCCACAAAAGACAAACATCATTCCACAAACACCTCAATATCCACATCAAGAAAACTTTCGATATCCACAATATCAAGAAGTCTCGCAACACCAAGGTGTACTTCAAGTGCAATATCAAGATTTACCTCAATAACAGTATCAAGAAGTTCCATAATACCAAGATGTACCTCAATCACAGTATCAAGAAGTTCCACAACACCAAGGTGTACCTCAAGTGCAATATCAAAATATACCTCAAACACAGTATCAAGCAGTTTCGTAAAATCAAGAGAAAAACAATCAAGAAGGAAATTTACCCCTTTGGGAGAGACTTTAGAGGTAATCATGCATGAACTAGTACAACATAAACTTATCAAAATCAATGATATTCCAACTTATGGTGAACAAATATTTAAACTCCCTTGGTATAACTAGTACAAATGATGTGAGTTCCACAAAATCAAGGGTCACAGAATGAACAAATGCACGAAACTCAAACATCTCATCCTGAACCTTATTGATCAAGGAGAAATAGCTATTAAAAATGGAATTCAAGGTCCATATACCAATGACCAAAATGACAATGTCTCAACTTGAAAAGTTAAAAACAATGATGAAGATCTATCTATCACTTATCACATTGATAATGTATCTACATCATCCAATGAGCAAGAGGACGTACATCAATAATTTAATCCCAAGCATGATCCAACTCAATCACCCAAGTCTAGCAATGATTCAATCCAATATATATTGGCATCATCCAACCTCATGGCAGTATATATTGATGACCAAGAGATTCTTAATCCAACACTTATACCCAATGCAAAAAATCTAAGCCAAGAGTTATCACCCATATACCCACATTTTGAGGAAAGCCAAGGATCCCTTACAATGAGTCCCTTCTTTGAAATTGATCCATGTCAATAATGTGATCCAAAGCATATCAAAGATGATACCACACAAATTCAAGATCAAGAATCCCTATCATTAAAATACTATAATGACTTGACAGATATCTTCCAAGATATCCCATGTTTTCCAAAAAAAGAACAAATCCATATACCAAGCACACATACATCTACCCATGAGATGCTTACTCCTAATGGACATGTAGATAATCTTCATCCAAGAAAAGACTCTCATACTCTTTAAATCATTACCAAGGAACAAGAGTCTCCTACTCTTAACATTTGTACACAAAATAAAGACATAGCAGAAGCTAGAGGCATATCAAAAAGGGATCATGAAGAATACTTGTACATAAGTTGTGAATCATAAACATCCTATGGAGACATATCAGAAATGGATCATAAAGAATACTTATATATAATTTGTGAATCAAAAACATCCTATGAAGACATATCAAAAATGAATCATGAGGAAAACTTTTACGTGGATAGTAAATCAGAAACACCTCTTGAAGAAGCATTAAAATATGATATTTCACATGATCAAATCAAAGATATCAATCAAGAAGTTATCCCACATCTGAAGGATCCTATAAGTGAAGAAGCTATCACATTTGAAGATTCAAAATAAAGCGGAGAAGGATTAGCACCTTGTTTCCAAGGTAAGACATGTCCTATTACAATTAAACTTTCTCAACATACTCATTATCAAGATAGAGGATTAGGCCTACATGAACAGGATATCATAGAACCAGTGTAGATTATTGGAAATCCTAAGCACCAAGGTCTTGGTTATTCAACAATTAAATGATCTAAACATATCAAGGATACCTCTATAATATTGGGGGAAACTTTATCTAATGCAAGCATCAACATAGAGAGAACGAAGAGTCCTTATGATGAATTTTCTACCAACGCTACAACTAGCCATGTCATGAATCGACATCCAAACATATTTCAACCCTCTGATTGGGACCAACAACAAGAGAAAAATCCAAGTCATTGAAGCAAAAGAATCAACAAAACAAAATGGACAAAAAAAAATTAAATGGATACAAAAGAAAAAGAAAGGAAATCATCCCTATCAAACTCCATTAGTCAAAGAAACTATGGGGAAAAATCAAAAAGAAAATTTCATCCATTAAAGATGTCCAAAAATGAAAAAGAAAGCTTCAAGAGTGACCTACAAGGTATATCAAGATGTTGGTCCCAATTGAATCTCCATATCCATCCATCATTTCTCATCATCCCAAGTTTGGAGAGCCAAAGATTCCAAACTGTCAACCAATCCATCTGAATCACATATCCCTCAACGCATTTCACCATCCATGATATCCAAATCCCACATTAACCATGTGTTGGCAGAAAATATTTATCATAAGGGTTCTAAGGGCACTCTATCATGATATGTGCATCAAGGTAAGGTTAATTTTGGTATCAACATGGATTATCATAATTATCAGGGGTTACATTCAAGTGTTTGTATCCTAGAAAAGCAACTCCTCCAAGCAGGATATTGTTGGCATGTCATGACAGCAACAATAACCATATCAGCACTAGTAGCGTCTACATCAGCACCACTAGGTGGTTCAAACATGAGAAAAAAATTGTCACCATGATGAAAACCTAGTAAATAGGAATCTTGTGTGACATAAAAAATGAATTAAAAACAAAACAAAATCAAGAAAATAGTCAAGAGAAAAATTGTCCTCCAATGAAAACCACTATGGTGGCACTTTGGACAAGTACCATGATGAAAACCTAGCAAACAGGTGTCATGTGTAAGAATCGAGCATCTATGCGTTCCATTTTAGGGGGATGCATCTCACCTGGTCCATAATAAATCCCATCCATTTTTATCCAAAATATAGCACATCTTGATCTTGACAAATGTTTGGTGTACACTTTACACTTGCTTATGGAAAACATCTTGACATGGGTCATTATCATTGATCTTATCCTATCCAGCATTATCTAAGCCATGAGGCATTATCCAAAATGGAATACTTTATCAAAAAATGTTATCCTATCACAAGATAATTCATCACCTACATTTCTAGACACTAGGGTAAAATTCTTGCATCTTGCTTTAGAATAAATCTTGATCTATGTCTTCTAGATCACGTTGTGATCTAGGAATTTATCCCAACAACAAGGTGTGCCACCAATGCACTACCAAGGTAACCTTAAAATATGATAACAACATTGATTATTCCTTCACTCTAAAATTCTAAGATATCAACAGTTGCTTAAACCCCATAGCTAGTTCAAGTAAGCTTCCCCGCAATATATCCTATAGAAAAACACAGTGGAATATCAATCCAAGTTGTCAACATCTTATACCCCGGGCAAAAGGGTAAAAATCCAAAAAAATAAAAATTATCAAAAATCAAAAACATCTAAAAAACATCATTCGATTATTCCTTCACTCAAACAGTCTAAGATATCAACATTTTTTTGAACCCCATAGCTAGTTCAAGTAGATTTCCCGCAATGTATCCTCTAGACATAGAAGTGGAATAACAATCCAAGCTATCAATTTTGTTTATCCCAAAAACAAGTTTATGCTTTGAGTTAAACGGTTGAACTACGTGGTCTCTACATGTACAACATAGGCAAGGCTTAATAGCCCCCGAGACCCTAGGTCAATCCCCTTAGATTTCTAACATGCTTTATTTCAACTTAGTCAAAAAATACAAAATCCAAAAACATAATTAAAAAAAACAAAATCCAAAAAACATCCACAAAATATCAAAGGTAAAAAACATTCAAACCAAGTGAACTATGAGCCTCTGCGTGTACAACATAGGCAAGGCTTATTAACCCCTGAGGCCATAGGTTAGTCCCCTGAAAACAACAAAAACAACATCATAAAAACTTAGAAAAATCAAAAAGACCCATCCCGTCATCACAATCCGCAATGAAATTTTCACCCATAAAAAACAAATCGTCACACTCACCCTTTGACAAAACAGACAAACAAATAGAGCAAACATGCCAAAAGCTAGAACTTTCAAGAAAAAAATCACATAGTTCTAACTATAAACAAACGGAAACAAAGCCAAAGTATCAACTACCTATCTTTTTGACAAGTCCCAACAACATCCTGAGATATGCCTTAACAGGTCCATTCCTATGATAGACATGATCAACATCGGATAATAGCCACACCCCAAACAGATATGGAAAGTGATACTGCAACATTGTTTTATCTTTTTATAGTCTTATCTTTCTGATTTATTTTATTGACTCATTCCTACGATCTCTCAAGGATTTAGAGAAGAAGGAATGGGGGAAATTGAGCGTCATTTCAATTTTTTGTTTGTAAGATATTTTTGTAAAACTACCATGGAAAATACTTGCTTTATTGAGTGTATGAAAGTTGTGTTGAAACAATTCATGTAGCAGTTTCATGTTAGGTATTTCATACCTCTTTGTGTAAATGGTTTTAAATTCATGTAGCAATTGCATGTTAGGTATTTCATACCTCTTTTTGTAAGTGGTCTAAAATTCGTGTAGCATTTTCAGGTGTCCTATACCTCTCTATGTGACTAGTCCGAAAAGTTTTTAACACAACCCAACTATATACTTAAAAAAAGTTCTTGTATGTCTAGTATGAACAAGAATACTCTTTTTTTGTAGATTAAAATCCATGCAATGGATATAAAGTCACCTTGGTCATTAATACCCTAGTGCATTGTATCTATTTTCTACATCAAATAGGATTGTTCAAAAATTATGAAGTCTCCAAGTAAAGCGAAAGCAACTCATCAATACTAACAACATCAAATTTCTATCCATTCATCATAATATTTATTCTAGCTAACATCCACCCTACATAGCAACATCATTAGTACCACATCCATCCTGCATCCATAATTTCATCAGTACATATCATGGTAAAAACATCATGTATCATGTATGGGGCATTCATCCATCATATATCAACAACACATAAACATCATATATAATTATGGTATATTGATCATCCATAATAAAACATCATATGAAAAAAAGTATGATTCATCCATCCACATCAAATTCATACATATGAAAAGCACAAAACAAAAACATATATAAACATACATCATCGTACATTGCCATCACATAAGCATAAAATGAGGCTGAATCGGAGAAGGTATATCTCATATATATCATCATAAAAAAGGGAACATGTCATAAGTACATCATCCATAGTGACACAAGTGTGATAGGATAATACAAAATCTTAACATATGTATGAGGTCTCAACTAAACCAATGAATATATATCACACGTCTACAGCATGCCTTTGTGCAATGAAACGACATGAAGATCAAGTACCAAAAAAAAAAAGTAAGACCCCGACAAGAAGGACAGAACCCTTCAAACCACCAAAAGGATTTGGCTATCTCACAAACTGACCACCTACACCTAAAAAATTTTGCATAGCATGGGTACCACGTCGAACATGATAAGTAACAAGCTCACCATGAATGGGAAGGCGAGGTATCCTCCACACATCCTCAAGAGTAACAGTTGCCTATCCTATAGGCAAATGAAATGAGGAAGTCTTAGAATTCCACCTCTCCACAAGTTTAGTCATCATAGTTGTGTGAGTCCTCATAGGAGGCATGTAACAAATATAACATAGTCCAACGGCATCAAGAAATTCTCACTCCCACACACTAAAACGGGCAATCAGATCAAATAGGTGTTGAGGACATCTTTCCCTCGGTTGAAGTGGTTTGAGACTCACCTACAATCATTATAAACCAAGATGTTAGGGTTTCACTCTAAACATATAAGGCAACACAAAATGGCACAAATCACGATGAAAAATAGCATTTAGGATGACAAACAACCACATGCCAAGGTCCAAGGAAAATGCTAAAAGCAAATACAGAAGGAAAAGTCAAATGCAAGGTTTTTGAGCAAATTATCATAAAACACCAAGAAAAAGTGAGCTTTTAGGTCAAGTTCAAGAAAACAAGGGCAAGGTTTTCAGTCAAGTGTGAGCTTCTTGGTCAAGGGTGAGGTTTTAGGCTCCAGAGCAAGCAAAAGTGAAGTTTTAGGTCAAGGGCAAGCTTTCAAAGAAAGTGCATGAAACAAAAGCGAGGTTTCTATTCAAGGGTGAGGTTTCATGGAAAGGGTGATTTTTTCAATGTCAAGTGTGAGATTCTGACATAGAAAAGGTGAGGAAAATGATGCAATTTCTCAAAAATCACAAGAACTTTTCTATTGACTTGAAGAACCTTGTACACAGATAATGAGAACTATACAAGATGAAAACAAAAAGAGAGAAGGTAAATATCAGGCCACTAACACCTGAAGGTCGTCCAAACTCCTGAACAAGCTTAGAACAATGTGGGGCACCCTCAAATCTTGGCATTGCTCCCCAAAAACTAACAATATGGGAAATCCAGAGATAAGAATTAGCAAAAGGATCAAAGCACAAATGAGCTAATTAGAGGACTAAATGACTATATTAAACCTCAAGAAAACCCTAATTTTACTTAGGGAACCTTCCTAATTTCAAATTAGAAGCTCTCGAAAACATCAGAATGACAAATGAAGAACCTATTGATCTAATATTTCAACCAAAGTACATCGAAACTGAAATACAATAGTGTCAAGAGCCTGACCTCAAAACTTAAATTTTTTGGTCAACCTCTCAAGGGGGAAGCACAGAGTCCTACCATCATTCCATGGAATGTCGGAGCACAATGGGGCATATATTTTTTTTAAAAACTTGATCTTAAAAAATAGAATCTTTGAAACAAATCAACCAGTACTTTGTATCAAAGAGGGGGAAAATGTAGACATGTAAAATTGACCTAACACCTATCACACACCCCAAACAGCATCAAACATCATGCCACAACATCCCGTAATATCTCAAAATATCTTAGAATCATCTCAGAATGTCTCAAAACATCTCGAAGTCATCTCGAAATGTCTTGCAACATCCTGTAATATCTTAGAACATCTTTGAATTATCCCTTAATGTCTCATAACATCTCATAATCATCTTGTAATGTCTTGGAACATCTTGGAACATCGTAGAAACATCTCATAATCATCTCGTAACATCTTGAAATCATCCCACAACATCTCAGAATCATCTTGCAACATCTTGAAATCATCTTGAAATCATCTCGTAACATCTTGGAATCATCCAACAATGTCTCATAATCATCCTGCAACATCTCGAAACACCACATCAAACAACATCCAAAACCCTAATTCTACTATTAATTGAATATAAACAACATTATTTAATTAATTCATTTTTCATCATTTTTGACAAATTAAATAAATTTCATTTATTTAATAAAGTCCTAAAAACCCTAATTCTTCTATTAATTAAATAAAACAACATTATTTGATTAATTCACATTTTATCATTTTGACTAATTAAATAAATCACATTTATTTAATGAATTCCTAATCTCACTTTATTTCATCTTGATTGATTAAATAACACTAATTATTTAATTACATCGCTAAATCACCTTATTCCCCTAAGTTGATTAAATTATTAAATCATAATTTAATTACGACACTTTCCCTCCAAATTTTGAATAATTAAATCAAACTACTCAAATCAATTATCAAAAATCAAATCAAACTAATGCAACTTTGTTTGCAATAGTCAAACTTGATTTTCACGTTCAACTCCAAAAATGAATTAATTAATTAAATCAATTAATTCATATTCCTCACCCACTTTCTGATTGAGAAAATTATGATTGCTAACTGAGCAATCTAATTTGTTAACTAATCAATCTAAATTTCTAACTGAGCAATCTAAGTTGTTAACTAATAAATCAATTTCCTAACTAATCCATCAATTTCCTAACTAAGCCATCTAAATCCTGATTGATCAATCTAAAATCCTGACTGATCAATCTAATCCCTCACTATCCAATCTATTTCTTAATCACACAAATTGTGCAATCAACTTTGCACAATTTTCTCATGTCTAAATCCTCTCAACACATTTCAACCATCGATCTAGATATTCTCCAACACGATCCTGAACATCCATTTCCAATCTCATATTCTATATAACAATCCCCTTTCCTCACAAATAAGGATCAGAGAATCAACATCATTTGCACAATGAAGTACTACTGGCATTCACAACCACCATTGTTAGAGCTTCAATGCCATTTCTTCGATCAACCAACCAAGGCATCGTTCTTCAAGATTTTTTACATGAACTATGGAGGCTTCATGATGATAAAAACAATCCAACATTAGGTGAATACACTCCAATATGGGTAGGTGACACTGTTCTTTTTGTTTACATTCAATTCAGTAATCATAGATTTCTTAATGTATGTTCAAATAGCTTAGTTTCATTTCGTGTGTGTAGGATTAGATCTTAGATTAATGTGTTTGATATTATCTTAGATTCTCGTTTCAAGCATGTTTGATCTCGTTTGCATCTAACGTTTTCCCCCTCACACAATTACAAACAAAAATGAAGCAAAAAAGAAAAAATAGATGTGATAAATCTAATCAGATATAAAGATGACACTAGAATAAGCATGGATAGAAATTTTTGTTATACTAGAGACCATACAGCAATCTGATAGGCCTATGGCTTCTGTAAACTATGTTACAAGATAGTCACAAAAAAGACAAGTCTAGTCAAGTTTCCCCCAAGCTAGATGATGATATCATAAGACATCATGATTTTTAAGATATATTAAGACATATTTCTTAAAAATAAGAATAAAATGGTATGGTAGACCCCCCTTATAATGATATTTGCTACACATAGTAGCACACGTCATTCTAAGGAGAATTTAAATACAAAGAGAGAGATATATTATGTCATGACATACATAGCACAATGTATCCATTGAATATTATCGTGTAAGGGACAACACCTAGAATCCATAACATTAAGAAAAAGCAGAGATAAAGAGATTAAAAGCACAGGGGGATCCAAGTATTCATAGTCAAGATTGGTCATAAATGTATATACATAGTGTAAATTATATGAACTTTCATAACTCCACAAATAGAGTGGAATGAGAAGAAGAGCACATGAAGACAAATAATAATTTGAGTCAACATGGAAGAGGCCTAAATGCCTTGACACTTTGCATTGTCCCCAATGTGAAAAGCAAATTAATTTATACAAATATAAGAATGATGAAACATATAGAAGTTATGATAGAATTTTTCTCTTGTATCCAAGTACCTACAAGGGTATCAAGGGTCATCTATGGGAGAGAAAAAATGTAAACAAAAAAGTACGGGGGAACACAAACAAACATGTAAATCTAATCTAAAGATAAGAAGAGGTACTACTCTAGTCAATCACCTCTAACAAGTCATCCTACTCCTAATCTAGATCATCATAAGGGGAGGGAGGATGAGCTTGTAGACGGAGGACAATGAGAGTAGTGTCAGGCGACTTGCCTACAGCAAGAGCCAAGGAGGAGGTCACCTGGACATTCTTATCGAGGATCTCCTATGAGACTAACATCACCGATCTAACAAAGATGGATGAAAAAAGTGAAATATCCTCAAATGAGTTCAACATTTCTTCGGAGTGGATTGTAGTGACTAAATAGAAGGAAGCTAAGAAATTAGGGAGTCATTACCAACCTCCAAAAGGAGATGGTGATAAACTTTTGGGAAGAAAGATACTCCTCCACCATAATAATTTAACAAGCCAAACTATAATGAGTTGGAGAAGATGAAGAAGATTTTTTTATGATTGTCCTTCAGAATGAGGTCATGCTCTAATTTATGCTTAAGAGGAGGATGCAAAACCATCAGATCAAAAGAAGAAGGGAAGAAGTAGGAGGAGTCGCAATAGATATGACCTTCATGTGGGGTATATCCATAGGTGCAAAAAAATAAGGAAGATCAAGTAAAGAAGTGATTAAAGGAGGCTCTAAAGAAGGAGTGATGAACACTTGCACCTACTTAGGGTAAGGTTCATCAAGATCCATCGAGGAAGTAAAAAGAAAAAGTGAAGCAATAGAAACAAAAAAAGAGCAAAAATAGAACCAATAGAATTATAGATAGAAGAAAAAATAGAGATAAAAGGCTCACCCTTAGTCTTCTACAAGGTAGCACACTCTTGAGCTAATGCTTGTTGGCAATGCATTTGCTCACACACAAGTTGGTTTTGATTATTATGAATACCAGGAACAGAATCCTGAGAAGACTCTGAGGTCTCTTGATCCACCAAAGGAGTAATCTTCATTGTCATTGCCGATGGAAGAATAGGATCCTTAGAGGGAACAAGAGGTGCCACAAAAACAAAGATCTAAGTCTCGGTTGTAAGATCCTTTCCTTTCTCTACTTTGGGAGTAAGTGGAGGAATAGGAGAAGGCCTTGGGGGTTGAGATATAGGAGCAACACAAGTATAACTAACCTTGGTTGCCTACTTCCCCTTACCATGCAAGGTAGGGTGAGGGATCATAGGTAGAACTAGGAAAACCTGAGGCTTAGATTTCACCAACGTGGGTGCCTTCCCTTTTTTTGTGCTAGGCACAATAGAATGAATAGAGGAAACCATTGGAATTTGTGAAATCTCAATAGAATAAGGACTATCTACAAGAGCATGCTTGTTTATAGCTCTAAGGAGGAAGGTATAGAATACAAAGCACATTGTTGCACACGTATAGATGCCTTCATAGAAATAGCATGAGATGAAGGAGGAAAGACAACTTTAAGGGCCAAAACTTTAGTCTTGTACTTAAAATAAACCCTATAGAATAAATCTCCATGGGAAGGTAAAGGTCCAATTGGAGTAGGAAAAAAATGATCTAACAAAATTCCCCACATGACACAAGTGGTTTGTACCCAGTGTCATGAATAGTATGAACTATTTCATTGTGAGGAAACTTCAAACATGTGTGGACTACTAACACAGCTACATTCATAGAAACTAGCCATGGAATGCCTATTCTCACTCTAAATAGGTCATATTTTATAATCATGTAACAAATGGAACATCAATAAACTTAGGTCCAACCAGGACTATCAAACAAACATAACAAATAGGTGGTACAGAAAGGCCATTATGAGTGTGGATCGTAGCATTCAATTCCTCATATTTCTCCTTATGCAAACTATTAATAAAGATCACTTGTCTTCTTTATGATAACATTAACCTTGTTGGCAAGGTCAACAATAAAACAAATTACAATGTTACCATTGACTTGAGAAGGGATGTAAAGAGGAGAGTTCTCCCTACTAAGGGGTGAAACATAGGAAAAGGTGATCCTAGGTCCTAAGTAATAAGAACCATAGGATACAAGGACTTTTCCTAGGGTTTCATTGAGATGGAGATCAACAAGGTGTATCGATTGAATTTCAACCATGAAGATGGGCCAATCATACCTAGATCTCCATCAATTTGGGTATTCGAATGATTTGGAATTTATTTTCCTTCACTAACCTAATTAGACTATGTTCCCGAATACTAAAAATGCAAGAATTTGATAACTGATAAATGAAAACAATCAATTGCAAGTAGATTTGAGAAGTACTAGAGATTGTGCACCTATCATTAAAAATTTGGATCTGGCATGCAAAGGAGGACTCAGATGCTTAGGGGCATATGGATCCCTGATAGGGGGTCCTAAAACTGATTTTGTAGTCCTCTAATGTTGGATCTAACCTTCTATTTCCCAATTGCAGAGTTGTTGGAATGTTGATAGATAATTTTGTAGGTGAGTTTTGTGGCTTGACAAATTTTAAGGCTTTGAATGCAACAATGGAAAAATTATATTCAATCTTCCTTCAATCCTCTTCAAACTTATAACCTACACATTCAAAGAGAAGGAAAATGTTGTGCCATTTAGGGGCTTTCCTCAATCAAACCTCATGTAAGTGTTTCCACTTCCACAATGGAAATTTCAATGATATAAATGGTAATTGAAAGGAAGGAATGATGAAATCACAAAATTATGCAACTCACCACCCTTCAATAGCTTCCTTGAAGGATTGAAGTCATTCACATGACCTCAAGGATTTGAATCTTACTTTCTTGAATGCTTGAATTCTTTTGGAGACCTACAAAAGTGTTAGCCTTTACAAAATAATTACAACATCAACACACATACACTTTGACATGATGTTGGATCTTGAATTGCTGCAACAATGCTCTGAAATGCTTCTCTTGAATTTCTCTCAATAATAATGCTTTCTCATAAAATCTCCTTCTTGATTTCTTCTAGTTTTAAATAGTGAAAATACTAAGTATTTATAGGCATTTATTCAATTTTCTAAAAATTAGATTCCACGAGCTGACACTTAAATTTTGAATTTTGAATGTTAAAATATCGACACCAACATGCCCAAAATTAGGTCTTGGCTAAGAAGGGGGACCAATGTGCCCAAGGGAATATGGTTCCTAGCCCTAATTTCTAGGACATTAAGTGTCGGGGTAAACATATGAATTGGATTCTTTATTCAATGCTTGCAATTTATTGGAAAGTGGTACAAATGGGCTCTCAAATGCATAATTTTAGGAAATTATGGGGTCAATTAGGCAATAATTTAGGGGGAGAAAAAATAGTGAAATTTTCAAGGGTGACAATTTATGATGCTACACTTAGCCCCCACTTTAGTGAGAGTATGAACTTATGCTCAGCTCACATTAAACTAGAAAATTTATGTCAAGAGGGGTTTGATTGTCCAAATGTTGAATATATATGATGACTAACGATCTAGGGGAGTGCACAAGCCTCCAGGATCTAAGATCACATTGCAAACAAACATAAATACAAATTAACACATACATGTATGATATGCAATGAGACAACATACACAAATATACATGTTGGAAAACATAAAGCATACACAATTAAAACACATGGAATGATGGGACATAAAGATGACAAGGAAATGGAAAAAAACACAATGTAGACACAATGTAAACATGAAAAAGACACAACAAAACACAAGGTTAGTACTAAAAGATTTGAGTCATTGAGGCAAAGAGACCTCAACCTTAAATTATCTCAAATACCAAACATCATCCATCAAATAGATGTTAGCTCCCATGAGGACTAGCAAGTTGTGTTATGCCACATCACTCATGAAACACATAGCTCCACTAGAAAGAAAGGTGTATTATGCTAGGTGGCCATGTTTAAAAGGGGTTTTCAAATTTAACATCTTGGGGGATGAAAAAAACTCACCTTAGGGGGGTGCATAAAACTCACCTCAGGGGGTGCATAAAACTCACCTTAGGGGTGAAAAAAAACTCACCTTAGGTGTGCAAAAAAAATCACCTCAAGAGATACAACAAAACTCACCTCAGGGGTGCATAAATGACAATAGGAAAAAGCTAAAAACTCAAGGGATTTTATATCAACACCATCACAAGAGATTATTCACAAAAACACGGGGGCTTTTCTTAATCATACGAAAGGTCACACATTAAGGGATATTGCCCATGAAATCGCCACCAAGAGAGGAAAAGTCATGAAAAGGAAATCCATGCCTTAGGAAATAGTAGTCATAGCATTACCACTAAGGGGAATTCCATATGCCATGAAAGGTCACAATCTTGAGGGATAGCAATACCAATATCACTGCCAACAAGACAATCACATAGATCAAGAAGGCCACACTTTGAGTGATAAATTTAGACTTCCTAGAAGATGCATGCCATCATCACTAATAAGGAACTATTCTTATACAAATAATGAGCGGGGTACTATATGACCCCCTTAAAATATTAGTGTACTTTATACACTAACATTTTAAGGAGATAAAGAGGGGTCCCTTGCTAGAAGGAATGCACCTAGGACAAGGCTACCTAACCCTTTACCCCAAAGTGTAGGGTAAAAGATGATTCTAGATTAAATGATGAGATGTTTCTCCTTGCAAAATGAAATATGATTTCATAAAGCCAAGTTTATACCCCCATGCATGGTAGTGAGCATTATGTGATACTACAACTAGTACATCACAAGGAGAAGAAACTAATGCTATTGATTAAGTGAAATGCTTTTTGATGTTTGTATTATTTTTTAAGGACAATATCTAAGACCTCTTGTTGTTTCTTATTTGTTAGGCTCTACGGGAACATGAATTCATTGTACTTTAATATCGCACCAATTTCCATTATATCCAAGTTGTTTTAAAATTTCATAACTTTTTCCATAAATTGTGACTATTACTTTTGAATAAGGTTGTTCTTCATGATTATCTTCATCATAAGTGGATGTGTAATTTGTGTTTTCCTCTTTACTAGAAGTTATGGAATCAGATGTTTTTGATGATTCGGTGATAGGTTGTGTTGATACCATTGCTTCTTCTTTCTCTTTCTTTGATTTTGATTGTATAATATTGTATTCCCTCATGAATGTAGGTGTAAAATCTAATGAACCCCAATCATTGTCTAATAAATTTGTCACTGATGAAAGACACTTATCTTTATCCTCAAATTGTAACAGTTCCACTTTTGTAGTTGGTGTCAATGTTCTTAGAGGATCCTTCATTCTTATTTCAATTTGTAAACAATTTTTAGATTTTTGATCAACTTTTATCATTTAAACCTTATTTTTGTATATGTATTTCATTAAACGATGAAGTGTTGAAGGGACTCCATTCATTTCCTGAGTCCATGGTCTACCCAAGAGAATATTATATGAAATATCATGGGGCATGAAATGGATGGGAGTTTGCAACATGACCTTACCAACTTTAACAAGTAATGTTATGACACCAAGTGGCTTTCTTTCCATGTTATCAAAAAATTTGATTGACAAATCAACGGGTTGAATTAAAGTTTTGTCTGCTCCAAATTTATCCAAAATATTTACACTACAAACATTAATCCTTGAACCATTTCCTATAAGGGTGCGTTTAATCCCAACCCTATTAATAATAGTCATTATCATCAAGGCATCACTTTTTTTGTGTTTCCAAAGGAGGTAATTCATTTTGTTGAAATAAAATGTCCAATTTGGGTGAATTCATATTCTCAATCAAATTTTCCACATCATTTGTTCGCACACTAGGAGGGATAACAACATTTTGTAAAGCCTTTTGAAGCATTCCATGGTAATTAGGTGATGTTTGAATCAATACCGCAAGGATATTTTAGTAGGATTGTTACAAATTTTCTCAACAAGAGAAAATAATTTACCACTATGTTGAGGAATATTAGGTGTGGTGGGAGGTATGATTGAGGCAATGGAATGGATGTTGGAGTTTTTTTTGGTTGCTTATTGTTTCTAGTGTTATATGTGTGAGCTACAATATGATAACTTGGTTGTTGTGACACATAATTACTAGTAAGCTCTTTTGTAAAATTTAGGATAGGACTTGGAGGTTAAGGAGGTCCTATAATGAGAGGTGACTTAGGAGGCCCAATAATTAGAGGACTTTTAGGAGGTCTAAAAGGATTTTAGGAGGTGCAATAAATTGAGGACCCTTAGGAGATCCAAAAGGAGTTTAAGGAGGTCCAATAATCAAAGGATACCCAATATTAACTTGTGCATTCATAACCTCAATAGATTTAACTTCTTATTGATGATTTTCTATCGAGGGGAAATATAATGTCACCTTAGAATCTTCATCTATGTAATCCATAATGTATCAATGATTTCATTCTCTTTTCCAAAAAATTCTTCCCAAGTAGGAGAAGTAAGGGGAGAGAAAGAAATGAGCTTCTCATGATTCTCAATTATTGGATCTTCTAATACCAAGATACATTCATCACACATAGGAGAGATATCGGGAGAAGAAAAAACATGATTATCATGATTTTCAATGATTTTTTCCTCAATCACCAAGATAAACTCACACATAGAAGTGATAGTGGGAGAGGGATCAATGAAAAATGATGAAAAGGGAGAAATGAACTCATTCTCACATGCTTGTAATAAAAATTCTTTGAAATGCTTAACAAGATCTAACAACAGAACATGAATTATGATAACAAAATATTTTTTCAATGAGAATATGATGTAAACAATTATCCTATTGAAATGCAATAATTTTTCCCAAATTTGCTAAAAAATTAAGCAAAATGACACCTTTCTTGCACATACAATAACAGTTTTTTAGAATTTCAAATCAAAGATTAATTGGTAGGCAAAGACCTAAAATACGAAGACAAAGATCTATGAAAAATATTTTTGACCCACCAATAACAAGATAGAGACACCCTAGGGCATCTAAGTCTTGGATAATTCAAAAGTTGACTGTGTAAAGTACTACTAAAGGATTATAGGTTTTCTTGCAAACAAGTTGAACAGGTGATATTTTTCTATATTTTGATCAATTTAAGATAGTTTACTTCAAAATCCAAGTGTAAATCAAGGTTGAAAATGTGTTAACAAGCTTTGAATGCAAATTTTAGATCTAAAATTCAATAAATGATTGATTCTATGATTCCACAACTTGAAAATGATGATTTTTAATGCAAATTTAAAACCAAATAATGTACTTTCTTTCACCTTTAAAAACTATATGTGAAATGCCTAAAAATATGCAATTATGAATTCCAATTATGGGATTTTCAAGCACAAATAGGCAGAGCAAACAAAGATAAAAATATATGGAAATTTTGGAAAATGCTAGGGTACAAGGATAGAGGCACCCAAGGGCATCTCAATCCTTAATAGGGGTTCTTAAAATTCAAAATTTGAATGTTTATGTTGTTGTTTCTATCTGCAATAGGTTTGACAATGACTATTTTTCATAATTTCTTCAATTTAAGACAATGTGATTCAAATGCAAGTATGCAACAATAAAGTGCAATTTGGAATGCAATTTTCATATCTAAGATGATTTAATTGAATAATTTAAAGATTTAAAATTCTAAGAATGATGATTTGATACAATTTTGAAATAAAACTATGCAAAAAAAAATCACTTTTTTTACCTCAATGAAAGATGCCTAAATGAATGTAATGAACAATTTCAGAATTTAGTGACCTAGTGAATGTAATTTGAATGTAGATCTGATATAAATGATGGAAATAAACCATAATGCAACCTATGGTGCAATATGTGATGCAATTTTTTTTAATTTTATGCTTTTATAATGCGAAAATGAAACTCTAAATGAGAAATGTACACAATACAATACAAAACCTAGATCTAAGGTTTGAGAGGCTTCCAATTTCAAAAGGTTATGATGTCAAATTTCAAGTTAACCAAAATGAAACATAGGAAAAGGTGATCCTAGGTCCTAAGTGCTTAGTGTTAATAAATAATGCATTCAATCCACATTCTTAATCCATTTCTTACATAACCCCGTGAGAGATAAACATGCATACAAGTAACCATAATGCATAAATAAAATAGATAAGACACAAGATAACATGAGATATACCCTAGGAAAACCATCAAGAGGGAAAAAACCAGCCTCCAAAATCATCCATACTACATATATTATTCAAAAATAAAGCAATACAAGATTTACAATGAATAATTTTAAAACATCAAGCCTCTCCAATGCATCCTCCATGTGTCCAAGCATGAATCCACACATCCCATGTCATGCTTCACATATGCACTCCTTAGAAAGATTCAATACTAGCAACCCACTCGCCCATCCAACCTTAACCACTAAACATGTTCTTGCTTTTATAGACTCAAGCTCACACAAATACAACCAAGTGGTAAGATAAAACCGTGTACCATAAAACCATGTGAATACAAAACCACTAACCAATAATTTACTATTAGGTACTAATTTTTCACTTTATTAAATATTTCCGCAATATTAAATTATTATCTTATGCCTCTCATGCATTAAATAATAATACAATGTTTCAATACAACATAAAGTGGTCCACAAATAATTACCTAGTGTGATTAACCAAACCTCCTAGGTACATCACAACTAAATAATTATTTAATTACATTATAATATAAAATTTTATGAAATGGTGTACAACACCATATCCCAACATTCTCCCACTTGTTGTATACATTGCATAAGTGATCAATCAATGAAATACATCATCATAGCTATACATGAATCTCTAGCAAGTTTTCATGCTCCATCAAGATACCTGCAATAAAACCAAAGTGACCACCATCTCAAGCAATAACTCCTTTCATCCTCCAATTTTTCACCTATGGAAGAAAAGGAACATGCCAAGGTGAAGATGCACCAATCCAAGAAAACAAGTATCAAATCCAAGTGATAAAAAAGGCTCCAAACAAGTTGTTTCCATAGGTGAAAAACCCAAATGATCAGAAATAGCATCCACAACACATGCTAATATATCCAACCATCCATACTTGTTAGGTATAAATAACATCAGTAAACTCATGCCAACAATATATGCAACCCATAAATTGCAATCACAAGCTCCATGTATCAAACTTTTCAATGAAGAACATATATATCCAAGAACTCCCACTACATTGGTAATGCCAAAGCATGTCAATTCTACCAATCACCACTATATCAAGATATGATAAATAATTAATAATGAAGTACCAAGAATAATAATAATGATCTACACATGCAACACCAATAGTTGGATAATCTCTCACAACATTCCCACCACCATTCTCCCAAATCATATGAACATGAACCTCCAGGAAGGAACCATAGGATGAAGAGAGAAAAATTGTAAACCATAACATGTCCTTCTTCCAACATCTCAAAATTGCAATGTTGTGTCAAGTATGATCTCTTAATAACCCCAAATGAGAAGCCTCAATAACGCCCATAACAGTGTTCAATCTCTTAGATCAAACACAACATATGAATCATGTAACAATGCCAACATGGATGTAAACCTATCTAACCAAGAAGATAAAACTCAAAGTAACCATTCCCAAATTAGTAAATCAACCCATAAAACATCTCCTAAATGTTGAATGGGACAAGATAATTGAGAGGGGGATGAATCAATTGTAGCAAATTAAACCTTCAAAACCCTCAATAGTAATCAGATCCGCAAGCATTTATTAAACCCTTATTCTATTAGTTTGATTAAACATGAAATGAAAATAATAGAAACTAAAATCACAACACCATGCACAAGAGAACACTAGATTTATGTGGAAAACCCAATGAGGTAAAAACCATGGTGAGGATTAGCTCACAATATAAGTAATAGAAAAACTAGTACAAGAGGGCTCACTGCTAGAATAGGACACACTATCCAAAAGACTCATAGCCGAGCTCACTACCATAGAAAGAATACAAGAATATAGAAGAAGAATGTTACACAAAGAAAACACTTCTCAATGCAACAAGGATTCCACCACAATTGCTTGCACACTTTCATAGTCTCACATGAAATATTTCAGATGCCTTCAACTCACTGCCTTCAGAAACCCTAACATGAAATTTTCACTTCTCTACTTAAACTCACATCACACACATCATTTTCATCTATATCGCATATATATTAATTCATACTCTTTCACACCCCCTCTTGCATCAACACCATACATATTTATATCAAGCTCTACCTTAAAAACTTTCTCCAATGTCGGCCACTAACTGTTATACATAAAAATTCAAAATAGGTTGGCATCTAAACATTCCCATGGTGGATAGGAATGAAAGGAGGCCTATATAAATCCTTAATTAGTACCTAAAAAGATCCCAACACACTTCAACATGCTTCCACAAGCCTTGCATGTAGTGTTAAACACAAGGTCGACCAACACCCGTGCAAAACACCATAATCATTAAGTACATGCTTCCTTAAACCAATCTAAAAATCCAAAAAATTTGAACAACATAATTCATTTGAACTCAATCTAGAATAATCCATGAACCACTTAAGATTCATCAAACACTTCATCCAAGCTCGCATCAATAGATACTTCAATTCAGAACATCTGGTAACCCTTATTTGCATACTGATAAATGAAACTCACATTGTACTACACCAAATCAAGTAAAAAATTGAATGCATAAAGATAAAAGAATTATAAGAATCTTCCCAAATCTACACAACCTGAATCCAAATAGTGGAGAATCGTGGAGCAAATAAATTTCTCCCAAACCACAGAAAATGCCACTGAACAACTGGTTCACACACTACTGAAAATATCTTGCACTATACAATGATCCAGAAACCTAAATTCTAAATATAGAAATATCTAATAATCTTGAATAACCTGTAAGATGCACATAGGAATAGCATCAACATATAAAGAATTTGGAGTACAATAGCAGAGCAATTTATGAACTCTTGCACAACACATTTTACTCTGTTTATTAAATTTTCTCAAAAGCAATTGGAAACCAAGTATTAGAGACATATTCTCAACTCATTACTTCATTCCAACTCATCTTTAGACTTTGCAAAAAAATAATATATCCATGTACTCATAACACTTCCTCGAAGTCTCAACTACACATGCACAACCTATTTTCCTCTTTCAAAATTTTCTCAATATCCTCAACATCTTCATCCCATAGTTGACATCAATGACAACACCAGTCAATAGACTTTGTGTTGACATCAATGACAACACCATCATACTTGCAATGCTAAACTCCTCATCAATAAATGGTAACATAAACTCAAATGCATAAGGAGATAACCATGCTAACCATCCCTCAAAATGAATCCTCTGGAACTAACTATCCATAGCTCAAGATCCATATCCATGAAATATATAGCAACATAAGTTGTGCATGCTAAAAAATCCTCAAATGAGTCTCCAAATTTAATCACCATGAATCAACTCATTCCCACGATAAATCAAAGCATGAAACATAAACACATCAAAAATAGGATGGGCAATACCTATTAGATGATAAACCATCGAGTAGAACAAGAGTGGGGAATGGGAATTCTCCTCAAGGATAACCAAGTCATCATGACTCACTCTAAGAATAATCTCCTCTCAATTCCATCATGAACTCATGTCCATATCCAGGTGAAGGCTCCTCAGTCTTCCTACTGAAGCCTCCAAAGAGTAATTGTCTCAATAAAATGTCTCTAATCCCAAGAGAACTCTAGCCTCACCCACATCTCCAAGTATCCATGAGCATCTCCAACTAATCAATCCATGCTAAGCTCTGAATGCAACATTGCACTATCATGAAGAACCCAAGTAAATTCCCAATGTACTCAATACCAAGAGAACCATCAAGATTAATATCAAAAATCCAACTACGAAATCAGGAACCCAGCATGACATCATGATCTAACTATCTCCTCCTAGGAGATCACATGCAACAATGCATACATCTTGGTCTCAAGAGAACCCATATCATGCCAAAACTCTAAGCTAGCATCAACAGTGAACCATGACATAATAACAATCACACCAAAAATGAATAAACAACATCTCCAATCACTTGAAGATTACCATTACCAATGATGAACCCACATCACTACCAATAACTCCCACTGAACCGTGATACTGAGCTATATATGGAATTGTGACAACCATCTCCTCCATGAAGATCATCCAGGTCCACACACACTCAAAAATAATCCCAACAACTATAGAGAACATGTGAAATCAAGATCTCCAAACTAAGAAGATACAACCACCATCAAACCATCAGGAACCAATCCTACACCGCCAAATCATCATTGTCAAAATCTCCCACTAAAATGTGTAGCCAATGAAGTAACCAAGCTATCATGATATTGTGATAAAACCGCATGCTACAATTCCCAATAACCAGCTAATCAAGTACTCTAATCATCCATCCTTGCATCCCAAAGCAACATACCAATGCACAAATGACCACAGACAAGGTCAACTAGAAAAATATACATCATCACTGAATAAATCTCATGGATATATACAATCCACATCAATTCATTCCTCTGTAACCAAATAGGTTGTACACAAATACAAGTTGCATAACTCATAGTTCCCAAACAATGAAGCATGCAAACTCATCATCACATTAGTAACCTACAAACTAAGATATCAAAGAAGATAATCCTATAGATATCAAGACTCAAACACCAAATCAACCATAAATCTAATTTTCCAAACATGTCCACAAATGAGTAACCATAGTCAAGGAACCATAAAAGAATCAAGGAGATGAGAACAACCTCCTAAAACCAAACCACCAAACAACCACATATATGATTATGTCATGCCAATGTTCAAACGTACCTACATATCCATTAAACCATAATCATAGCCAACACTATACCTGCACTCAACTATCACCCATACAAGACTCTAAGTCTCCATTCGTGTCGACACATGTCCTCAAAATTGAAGATAACTTGTGTACCTATCACCATCAAAGTCCACCTTTGAAAAACACATATAAACTGATAACAAGAAACACCAAACTAATAACCATATGTACCATCATAAGTATCATATAAAAACATGTACTCCCTCAAGGTTTCGTCGCTTGACTTGTCTGGATGCTCACATAATCACACCTTGAATCTCAGGCTCCTACAATTGATCAAACAAGTACAAACCTCATCATACACCACAAACTAAAATTATGACTGATCCACTGTGTATTATACTGCACATGCTCTCCAACGCCTATTTGAAATTGATAAACTAATTCTATATGAAAAATTTATGACCAAAACTATGAAACGAAGAAAATCGGGATTTTAGGCTAAAAATCTAATCAAAACTACAAACTTAGGAAAAAAAGCTAGTACCACTCTTTAGTTCTCATAGCCACCTATCCAATGAGTATAAGAATTTGTAAAATAGACTCCCTGGGAGAAATTTATGCCCTCTGAAAAAAAACTATCCAATCTGGCTATAAAACCAAGTAGGGGTGACGCTCCAGTGATGGGTCAATGGCTAGCCGGCGGTCCACTGGTGGCACCACCACCAGGGGAGAGACAGATTTTAAAAGTATTTAAAAAAATTTAAATTTTATAAACTTTGCAATTTCTTCAACATACTTTACACGGAATTAAATTTGTTTTAATTTTAAAAGACAAGATTTTTTAAATGTTGCGGCCTAGGGAGTGATCCCCCATAGGATCAAGGATCCCACCAAAGGGGCTAAGCCCCTACCAGCTGGGAGCCCACTAGCCAAGGGTATCCATCGACTAGTAGGTCAGTGACGTACTGTTGACTGACCTATCAGTCGATGGTACGCCAATTGTGTAGGGGTTGAGGTACAGGGTCTGTAGACCTTGCCCCCCCCAATAAATTTATGTTTAAAAAAAAAGGATTTTTAAAAAACCTTAATATGTGGGATTTGTTAAATTTTCAGGCCGAATTTATAATTTTTTTTTTTTTTTTGCAAACTAGTGAAATTGGAGGTTGTGTGATCTTATGGCTAAAAAAATTGTACATTTTTTTAAACTTTTCCAAAATAGGGAAAATTTTATGTCATTTTTGTTTCTCATCCATCTTGGATCCAATGGTGGGGTTCTTTTTGTGTCAAGAATTCATCCATGAATTTTTCTCTACAAAACCCTCATATGAAAGCTCAATCCAAGAAACCCTCTTTTCCCAAAATTTGCATGCTTCATATTTGCAATAAACCCGACAAATCTCAACACCCCAAAAGCCCAAATGTGCATATAAACACCTGCAACATGTGTTCCATACCTTGTAATGCCTCAAATATATCTTGCATATCCATGGATTTAACTTTGCATGAATCTACTCAAACAAGGGTTATAACAAAAACGTGGAAGCTCACACCTCCCATCAACCATGAAACCTCAGATACCACTTGTTAGGAAATAATGCATTCAACCCACATTCTTAATCAATTTCCTACATAACCCCATGAGAGATAAGCATTCATACAAGTAACCATAATGCATAGATTAAATAAACAAGTCACAAGATATACCCTTAGAAAACCCTCAAGAGGGAAAAACCCAACCTCCAAAAGCATCTATACTTTATCTATTATTTAGCAATAAAGCAATACAAGAGTTACAATGAATACCTCTGAAACATCAAGCCTCTCCAATCCATCCTCTATGTTTCCAATAATTAATCCACACATCACATGCCATGCTTCACATATGCACTCCTTATAAAGACTCGATAATGACAACCCACTCACCCAACCAACCATAACCACTAAACATGTGCTTGCTTTTATAGACTCAAACTCACACAAATATAGCCAAGTGGTAAGATAAAACCATGTACCACAAAACCATGTGAATAAAAAACCAATAACCCCCTATTTAATATTGGGTACTAATTTTTCACTTTATTAAAATATTTCCCCAATATTAAATTATTATCTCATGCCTCACACATTAAATAATAATACAATGTTACAATACAACATAAAGTGGTCCCCAAATAATTAACTAGTGTGATTAACCACACCTCTTAGGTGCATCACAAATAAATAGGTATTTAATTACAACATTATAATATAAAATTTAATGCAATGGTGTACAACACTATATCCCAACACTTAGAACCATAAGATTCAAGGACTTTTCCTAGGGTTTCATTGACATGGAGATCATCAAGATGTATTGATTGACTTTCAGCCATGAAGGTGAACTAATCAGACTTGGATCTCCATCAATTGGGGGATTGGAATGATTTGGAATTTATTTTCCTTCACTAACCTAATTAGATTATATTTCTTAATACTAAAATTATAATAATTAGATAACTGATAAACAAAAACAGTCAATTGCAGGAAAATCTAAGAAAAAATGGAGATTGTGCACTTATCATAAAAGTTGGATTTGGCATACAAAGGAGGACTCAAATTCCTAGGGGCATATGGGTCTCTAATAGGGGGTCCTAAAACTGATTTTTTAGTCCTCTAATGTTGGATCTGACCTTCTATTTCCTAGTTGGAGAGTTGTCGGAATGCTAATAGATAATTTTGTAGGCGAGTTTTCATGGCTTGAAAAATTTTAAGGCTTTGAGTGCAACAATGGAAAACTTATCTTCAATCTTCCTTCAATCCTCTTCAAACCTATAACGTGCACATTCAAAGAGAAGGAAAATGTTGGTGCATTTAGGGGCTGTCCTCAATCAAACCTCGTGTAAGTGTTTCCACTTCCATAATGGCAATGTCAATGATAGAAATGATAATTGAAAGGAAGGAATGATGAAATCACAAAATGCTACAACTCACCACCCTTAAATGGCTTCCTTGAAGGACTAAATTTATGCACATCACCTCAAGGATTTTAATCTTGCTTTCTTGAATGCTTGAATGTTTTTGGAGACCTACAAAAGTGTTAGCCTTTACAAAAAATGACAACATGAACACACATAAACTTTGACATAATGTTGGATCTTGAATTTGTACAATAATGCTCTGAAATGCTACTCTTGACTTGCTCTCAACAATAATGCTTGCTCATATAATCTCCTTCTTGCTTTCTTCTAGTTTCAAATAGTGAAAATACTAGGTATTTATAGGAATTTATTAAATTTCTTGGAAATTAGATTCCAAAAGCCGAAACTTGAAATTTGAAATTTGAATGTTAAAATGTCAACACCAACATGCCCAAAATTGGGTCATGGCTAAGAAGGGGAACCCATACACCCAAGGGTGTATGTGGGTGTATGGGTCTTGGCCTTGATTTCTAGGAGACTAGGTGTCAGGGCAACATTTGAATTGGATGCATTTATTCAATGCTTGAAATTTATTGAAAAGTGGTACAAATGGGCTTCAGAATGCATAATTTTAGGAAATTACGGAGTCAATTAGGCTCAATATTTTAAGGGGAGAAAATATAGTGTGAAATCGTCAAGGGTGACAATTTACAACGCTACAAGGGAAAGTCATGTGGTGTGAAATTTATGTTAGGAACCTTATCCATATGACTCACAGGAGGAAGAGGAGTAAATGAGACCATGTTCACATACTCACAATGACCAGATTCAGAAGTTGTAGAAGAATTCATAATTAAATTAGCCTAGAATGGGATAGAAGTGGATCTATGTAAATCCATAGCTTGCTATTAGCCTTAACCATAGATTTGTTTGGGTTTTTCTTCCTATCACCAAAATGGATGGCACCACTATCTATGTGGTCCTAGATTACATCTTGGAGACATGCACAACATTAAATTTCATGACCTAGGACCCTGTGATACTGACAAAAAATTTGCACATCATAGCAACTAGGGTATGGCTTATCATCAAGAAGCGGCTTGATTTTTGGGAGGGTAATTAAACTATCTTTTAACAATTTTTGAAGAACACTAGCATAAGATTCAGATAATTTTATTAAAAATAGATTACATCCCACAACATTCTTTTTAGTAGGAATGGAGACAACATTTGCTACTTCTTTATTCTTTTTAGATTCTCCAAAAAAAAAACATAGTTTTTTATTATCAAGAAGGGAGGACAAGGAGGAACCCTCGTGCTGCATCACCATTTTTTGATAATCTCTAAGCATAATACGTAGATGAGCAAAGGATGGATATTTCATTAGAAATTCTTCCCTTAATGGTAGTTGTAGATTCCCCATGAATACATGTTAAACATCAAAATTGGGCAGGGCATAGGGTATTTGAGCAATAAAATTAGTCACTTTCTCATGATCTCCTTGCTTACAATATGCAAGGTTAGTGAACATGACCTTTGGCCTGATATTAGCTTGGAACTACTACAAGAAATAGTTGATTAATTTCTCAAAAGTGAAAATAGAGTTTTTAGGAAGGATGCAAAGTTATTCCAACGTAGTTTCCTTAAGGGATTGTGGAAATAGTGTAATATGCCAAAAGCTCACTGAAGTATATGTTCCTAAGTATTCACTAAGTGAGTAAATAAACTATGTAATAAGCCATTGCAAGAAAAAACTTTCCTTTCTTTATTGAGAATATATGAAAAAATATGCTATAACAACATACAATAAGGATTTCCATTCCATTACAATAATTTAAAAAAGTACAATATTCCAAGAAAGTACACAACTCCTTCAAGCTTCATAGCATAAGATATAGATGGTCCAAGAATCCTCCTTTCAAAACCTTGGTCTTTTATCACCTACTGAGCAGGAGAAACATCACTCAAGTGATTTTCTGCAAACCACAGACTCATATGTGGTCCCCTGCACATCTATCAATGATAGATGGCCCTACCCTTTGATGAAGGTATTGGTTGGGTAACCCCATATGATAACCTATGCTAGATACCCATCATGCATTTAAATGGACATGATGAACTGATAGTGGAGCCTCGATCAATCACACTACTTTGGCCAAAGTATTCTCACTTGGTACTTCGAGTGATGGTCTACCATTCACTTACACTATAGCAAGCTCATTTTGACTTAAGGCCATTATATCTATTCTTAGGCAATCCCTCTCCATAGGGAAGCTACTCCCCAGGATAACCTATCTATTTAACACAACCTAATGTAACACAACTCATTAAGCAAAGTAATAGTTTCCTCCCTTCACTGGATAACAATCCCATGAGGAGCAACCTAATAGTTCCCTCCCTTCATTGGATAACAATCTTGGGAGTAAGATACTATCCATCTAGCATAATTAAATATCTATCTATGAGTGTTCCTTAAGTTTTCTATGTTTGATCATATCCAGTATAATAACAATACCTATCATAAACATTATCTTTTACCCATGTTTAATCATATCTAGTATAATAACAACACATATGACAGATAATCTCTCCTATCATGGAGTAATTACAAACATTACACAAATAGAGTAAATAGTTTCCACTTTTATTTCAAAGAAAACATTACTTTTCTCTATATGCAAGAAACTATAAAAGACTAGTTTAAATAGTCAAGAAGAAAATCATTCAACACTAATACAAACAAGGGAAGAATATCCTCATGCATGTGATAAGATTTCCAATCAATTGGCTACAGTCATAACACTTCCAAAACAGAAACTAGTCTGGTATCAATCCTTTAGAAAAGACTCAATAACCACTATCTCATAAGTTGGAAAATACTTCTCTCAATAATAATAACAAACTCTCTCTAATGCTCAAATCTCTCACTCACTATTATAGTCAGAATAATGTAGGAAGGTATGTAATCAGAATGCAAAAACTTTCTCAAGGAATAATGCATCCCAAACAAGTGTGCTAGCTCCAATATTTATACAACAATATGGTAACTACTCATCCTACAGCTTAGGCATGAGTTCAAACAGTTAAAAGTGTGCACAACAACACATATATCATAGCTAAAAAGTGGTGAATATGTAAGTACATACTCAACTTAAACAGCTACAGATCGACCCTATTGATCGACAACAATTAGAGACTAATTCAAATCTCCACATGATAGAATTTGATTTACATTTCATAAGGGACATATACAAGTATATGGATTCAACGGTTCCACCAAGAATCATTATTCACTTGCAGAGATGGCACGGATTCCTTCATAATAGAAACAGCCAATATCAAATATGTGCCACCAAGTTTATATCGACTAAGTCATAGTATGAGTTGATTCACTTAATAAATCGGTTTGACAAAGTCATCAACATGTAAACATGCCTCTACAGATGTTGATCGATAAAAAATAACATGGCACTTATAGTTTACAAATTCCATAGGTTTCTCATAAAAGGCATCGACATATTCTATCATTAAACATCGACTTAATGGTTGCTCTTTGTTTGCAAATTGCAAACTCTTCTTTCGGAGATAGCAAGACTAAAATATAGCTAAAGAATACAATCACATCTTAATCATACTTTAGCCTTGATTTAGTTTAATTAATCAGCCTCCAAGTTATCTATGATGATCGACTTCAAACGCATATATAGTATTTTAAATACTTACATATATATACATATATACTGGTTCACATATATATATGTATATGTATATATATGTTAGTATATATATCCATATTTATCATGTGTCAATAAAGCATGTATATGTAATCGATATACAAATGAATATAATCAAGATAGCAATCATATGTTATATTAATATATCGATTATGTATACATATAGCCTCTATGTACATGTATATGTATGTATACATGCATCGATGCATTCGTATGGGAATGTCTATTTGCCACCATACACGTATATTATACATATATACATATGGATATATGTGTATATACTTTATATATATATATATATATACATTTGATTCTTACACCAAATCATACACAATTACTATGGTATTGATAAGAGACTACGTGAGCGATATATCTATACATATACATATGCATGTTAGTTCCATCGGATAGCTCCATGTGCATAAGCAGCTCATGCATGAGTGTGCATAGATACATCTACATATGTACCCTCATGTACACATTCCTTTGTGTGTATGGTTTATCATCATCATGCATGTGTGTATGCATACATATTCCTCATATGTTCCACACATCAATATAAGCATAGTAACAAAGAAAGACTCACAAGCTCAAACATATAAAAATCACCCAATAATGCACTCAATAGTAAACAAGACCACTACTAATGCAAACATATTGACTAAGGATGACATACCAAATTCCCACTTAATAACTTGACTCAATTATTCTACTATGGTGTGTGTAAGTTTAGATAGGTTACATTACTGGTTACTTGACCAAGACCTTCTCCTAAGTGATACTTCCCCTCCACTTGGAGGAATCGAACATATACCTGCAACTACTAACACATGCACATGGTAGTCAACTATTCACAAAATATGTAGTATATATAATACATCTCCAAAGTTAGAATATCAATTCAATATTCATCCACTCACATAAATGCATTCATTCATATAATATTAAATGAGATAAAATTCATTCATAAAGAAGTGATAACAAAGTGCAAGTACATTTTATTCATCCTCTAAATTCACATTACATTCAAATTTTACCCTACATAGTAATAGTACATAGTAATTACAAAATTCGGGTGTAACATACTCCCCCCCCTTGTGAATCATTGTCCTCGATGATTTTATGTAGCAACATTAAAAAAACAAAAAAACAACATATTATTTCAAGCATTTTTAAAAGAATTGAAAACCTGAGGAAACTTTTGTTGAATCTCAACATAATCTTCCTAATCGGCTAAGTCTTTTGCATACTGGTCCAATTGGACTTTGCACTATAGAACCTCCCTATTACACAAGTGAAGCTTGCACATTTTGAGCAACTTGATAGGCTCGAGTGTTACCACTCTGAGGTCATGTACCTGTAAAGCGATCCAATCAATCACATGATTATCACCTAATACACACCTCTTTAGGTAAGACACATGGAAGACATTATGCATTATGGAAAGAGCTTGTGGAAATGCTATTCGATAGGCTATTAGATTCACTTCCTCTAGAATCTCAAAAGGTCCAATATAACGCGGGGCTAAGATGGAAGACTTTCCAAATTTAATGGAGCTCTTGTGAGGTTTTACTCTCAACAACACTTTGTCACCTATGGAAAAATTTTGGGGCACTCTCTTAGCATCGAAATAGCTTTTCTGACGATCATTAGCTTCAACCAACCTTTTCTTAACAATCTTAACTTGCTCATCCATTTTAGCCAACATCTTTGTCCCAAGAATCACTCTATCCTCAAGTCTATCCCAACTTATGGCAGTTTGACACTTCTGACCATTCAATGCTTTGAAAGGAGCCATGTTTATCGCAAAATGGTAAGAATTGTTGTAATAAAATTATACTAAGGGTAACTAGTCTTCCCACTTGTACTAATAATCCATGCAATACATTCTTATTAGGTCTTCCAATACTTGATTCACCCTTTCAGTTTGTCCATGCATTTCTAGATGATATGTTGAGCTAATATTAAACTGAGTCCCTAGTGCAGTAAACAAGGTTTTCTAAAACCTAGAAGTGACCTATGCATCCCTATCTGAGATAATATTCTCCAAAATTCCATGCAACCTAAACACTTCATGCACAAAATTTCTTGCTATGGCAGGTGCTCCATTAGTTAGATTCTCAGGTTTAAAATTTGTGACTTTGGTAAGCTTATCTACTACCACAAGAATGGCATTGTGCTTATTTCTTGACATAGGAAATTCTTGCACACAGTCTATACTTATGACTTGCCACTTCCTCTCTGGTATGTCATGTTTATATAAAAATCTTATAGGATGATGATGCTCCACCTTCACCCTTTGACATTCAAGACACCTAGCCACAAAATTAGTAGCATCTCCTTTCATCCCTTTCAAAAAATATAATTGCTTTACATCCGCCATCATTTTGGTCACTCTAGGGTGTCCAAAGTATGGTGCTTCATGTACTTATTTCCATACCAAATTCCTTAACTCTCCTACGTCAGGTATATAAATCCTAACTTTATATCTAAGTAATCCATTAGGTTCAAAATGAAAACCCTCATACCTAGAATCTTGTGGATCATTAGTGATTTTCTACTTGACTTGCAAGTAATACTCATCCTCTTTGCACTTTTCCAACACTTGTCCCATAAAGTCAGTTTGAATCATCACTATTGAAGAAATATGATATCTTTGAATCAAGGCATCAACAACCTGATTATCTTTCCCTTTTATATAAATGATATTGAATTCATAGTCAACTATTAACTCCAACCATCTTCGTTGCCTAGCATTCAGATTAGGTTGAGTGAAAAGGTACTTTAACCCATTATGGTCAGTTTTCAATTCAAAGGGTTTTCCTAACAAGTAGTGCCTCTACATTTGTAATGCATGAACCACAGCTGCTAACTCTAAATCATGTGATGCATAATTTTTTCTCATAAGGTTTCAACTTTCAATATTCATAAGCAATCACTTGCCCATCTTGCATTACCACACCTCCTAAACTTTCCTCGAATGCATCTGTGATAACCATAAAGTTACCCTTGAGATCTGGTATTTTTAAGATTGGTGCAATGGTCAAATTCTCTTTAAGTAGATCAAAGGCTTCTTGACCCTTCTCAGTCCACTCAAATTTCTTCCCTTTCCTCTATAAAGAAGTACTTGGAAAAGAAATCTTGGAGAATTTTGCTACAAACCTCCTATAGTAACTTGCTAGACCCATGAAACTTCTTACCTCAGACACATTCTTGGGTATTGGCCACAAAAGTACTACCTTGATCTTTGTTGCCTCTACAAATATTTCATCCACCGAGATCACATGCCCTAGATAATTTACTCTCCTTTGGAAGAAAGTACACTTAGATAGTTTACCATACAACTTGTGTTCTCTTAACCATTGTAGGACTATCTCTAAATTTCTACAATGATCTTCCTTATCCTTAGAATAAATCAGGATTTCATCTAGAGAAACCAAGACAAATTTATCTAGGCAATCCCTAAATACACTATTCATCATATTCATAAATATGGAAGGTGCATTTGCTAACCAAGAGGTAAAACTATGAATTCAGAGTGTCCATATATAGTTTTGAATGTAGTCTTAAGGATATCTTCATCTCTAATTCTCAACTGGTGATATCAAAATCTCATATCTATTTTTGAGAATACGGCATCTCCCCTCATTTGATCAAAAATATCATCAATGTGTTGTAATAGATACTTTTTCTTCACTATGGATTTGTTAATCATACGATAGTTAATGCACAAATTCAAAGTACCATCCTTTTTTACAAAAATAACCAGTTCTCCCCAAGGCGAAACACTTGGTCTTATAACCCTTTCGTCAATAGTTTATCCAACTGTGTCTTAATCTCTATTACCTTGGTTTTTTTCATCATATAGGGAACTATGGAAATAGGTTCAGATCTTGGAACTATATCTATAGAGAAATCAAATATCCTCTTTGATGGAAACCCAGGTAACTCATCTACAAACACATTTGAAAAATTTCTCAATATAGGATACCTTTCCATGTCTGACATTCCAGTGTCATCTATTTCACTATCTTCCATCTCTTTAAATCTCTAGAATTCCAAGTTATCAATATTTTATTTAAGTTCTTCAATCTTAACGGCAAAGAGTTTGCACCCTTTCTTCTCAACCCTCACAAGTTGCATTATCGAGATTTGACAAATCTTGACCTCTCTAGGTATCCCTTGGAACTTCACTCAGTTACCAATATTGTCTAGGAATTTAATGGTTTTCACATGGAAATATACCTTATCCCTATGTCTTCACAACCAATTCATACCTAGAATAACATCATAGGATCTTAAAGGTGTGACATATAGGTTTACTTTTGTAGAAAAACAATGTAGCTCTATCCTAGCCTTGAACAAACATCGTTCCACCTTTGCTCTTTTCTGATTTGCATACTCTACATCCCAAGATGTTGCCATGTGTCCATCCTTTCTAGATATTTTCTTAGCTACTCTAGGTGAAATGAAATTTTCAGTTGCACCAGTATCAATAAGAACTGAAATGGGTAAACCAAACAAAATACCTAGAGTTTCAATGGGAGTTGCTTGATACTCTTCTTGTTGGTCATCCACTACAACATGTATCCTTTGTTGGAACATTTACCATTGAGTAGGTAGTGAATTTTTTGAAGGCTTACTAGGAAAATCTCTATAAAAATGGTCTTCCCCACATGTATAGTATCCTTTAAATGCTACCTTCTTCTTTGTGGGTTCTCCAGACCTACTAGCGTTCCACTAGCACTGTTGAAACCATTCCTCTTCCACTCTCTTCTCAAATATTTTCCACTATTGTGGTTACCTTTTTCTCCTGTTTTAGGTACATTTTGTGCATCCTCCGCATTATTTGGAGTTGGCTTGTCAGTAATTTCCGCAACCTTCTTATGTTCTCTATTTTCCAGCCTATTGGAGGTAGCCCAAAGATTTTTCTCCTACTTAATTGCTTTCTTGTATACAAGATCCATAATTGTTGGACCATGCATATCCACTTCTCCTCTGATTTGATTGTTAAGTCCAATTATAAATTTCCTTATGTGGAAACTTTCATCCTTATGATATATAGAAACATAACGTAGAAGTCGGGTAAAATTCTTTCAATACTCATTGACCAACATATTTCCTTTGTCTCAAACTCTCAAAATCCATGAGTTTTTTTCATAGTATAGTTGGGGAAACCATCACTTGAAAAAAATCACAAAAAATTCCCCCGTGTCATCTTCCATGAGTTGATATTGAGTTCCAGCTTTTTGTTCATCCGCCAATTAGAGGCTTCTCCTGTTAACTGGTATGCACCCCAAGCGGCTTTAGTGGTCTCAGTGTAATTTCATATTTCCAAATACTTTTACATTTGAACAAGCCATGCCTTAGCTTCATCTCTATTGGTGCTTACCTCAAACTTGGGTGGAACAATCTTCTTCATATCCTTGGAAAGTTCAGAAGCCATACACTTCTTATTTCTTACCTAAGATGGTGTTGGTGAATTTTCTTTATCATGATCATGGGTTTCGTTATGTCCATGAGAAGATTCTTCACCCTCATTCTCATTAACAGGAACCTCTTTCTCAATCCTAGCTTTCAGCCTTTCTTGTTCAAGGTTGTCCAACCTTGCCAAGATTTGGTCCAGTCTAGCTTCAATTCTTGTTGGCCCTTGCCCAACTTCTTGGCCACCGCTAGGATTGGTTCGTGTCCTCACCATCTTCACATGATCGAGTTTTACTTGAATGTTTATCCATGTTAGAAAGTCTATAATAAAAAATTAGAGCTACCTCAAGGCCAAGAAGGAAATAGAATCCATTGCTAGAAAAATAGAGGGAACCAACTATGACAATGTCGTCTGGTTGAGTGACACCGAAATAATTGGTCACACACTTTCTTGGATTAGTGATGTGAAGAGGAAGATTAAGATGGATGATATGTACAAAAATCTACATTCCATATCACCAAAAAAGTTAGAGTCATTATCACTTTCTAGGGATATGCCCTCAAAAGGAAGTGCCAGTCTAGCATTTATCTTTAGGGACCCTAGAGTTCATCCAATGTATAAAGTAATAGTAATTTCCCCAAGTAATAAGTCTGAGGGATATGTACCTCGAGAGCTACCAGATATGAAATGGTCTCATGAACAAATGTATGCAAAAATGGTAGACTATATTGTTGATGAACACCATATTGGAATAGAACCTCGTAACTATGTATCAGATGATAAATTCAAAGGCTACTATCCATTTTGGGATAAGTATGAACAAATGAGAGATGAGAAACAATCTAAATCTGTAGGATATACTCTATTAAGTAATGTGTCAGAGAGTGAATATGAGGGATACTCTCCACTCGACTATCTGAATAGTCACTCCATGTAATCAAAGGATATTGAAATCCTTATAAAATGAATAAAATTATTTGTTTATAAAAAATGTGTGCTTAATCTTATGTGGAATTCTTTATGTGCGTATGAATGTCATTTCTAATGTTTTCCATAAGATAGTTGATAACATAATTTATTCGAGCCATTAATCTGAGACGCACCATCCTGGCACAAGAATTCACAACATCAGATAATGTTGGATGGAAAGAATGATGAGCTCGTAGATTCTAGAGCTAAACCTGATAGCTCTGATACCGCATGTAATATGCCAAAAGATCACTGAAGTAAATTTCCCTAAGTTTTCACTAAGTGAGTAAATAAACTATGTAATAAGCCATTGCAATAAAAAAAATTCCTTTTTTTATTGAGAATATATGAACAAAGATGCTATAACAACATACAATAAGGATTTCAATTCCATTACAATAATTCATAAAGTACAATATTCTAAGAAAGTACACAAATCCTTCGAGCTTCATAGCATAAGATATAGATGGTCCAAGAATCCACCTTTCAAAACCTTGGTCTTTTATCACCTACTGAGGAGGATAAGCATCACTCAAGCACTTTTCTACCAACCACAGACTCATATGCGGTCCCCCATACATATATCAATGATAGATAGCCCTACCCTTCAATGAAGGTATTGGTTTGGTAACCCCATACGACATACCACTCTGAGATTAGTGTTGTGCCCTACATGACTAGGATTTATAACCTACGCTAGGTACCCCTCATGCATTTAAATGGACACGGTGAATTGACAATGGATCCTCAGTAAATCACACTACTTTGGCTAAATTATTATCACTTAGTACTTTGAGTGATGGTCTACTATTCACTTACACTATATCAAGCTCGTTTTGACTTAAGGCCATTATATCTATCCTTAGGCAATCCCTCTCCATGGGCAAGCTACTCCCCAAGATAACCTATCTCTTTAACACAACCTAAGGTAACACAACTCATTAATAAAAGTACTAGTTTTTTCCCTTCACTAGATAACAATCCCAGGAGCAACCTACTAGTTCCCTCCCTTCATTGGATAAAAATACCGAGAGTAACCTACTAGTCATCTAGCATAATTAAATATCTAGCTATGAATGTTCCTTAAGTTGTCTATGTTTGATCATATCTAGTATAATAACAATACCTATGACAAACATTCTCTTTTACCCATGTCTAATCATATCTAGTATAATAACAATAACTATGACAATAAATCTCTCCTATCAAGAATTAATTACAAACATTACACAAATAGAGAAAATAGTTTCAACTTTTCTTTCAAAGCAAACATTAATTTTCCCTATATGCAAGTAACTATAAAAGACTAGTTTAAACAATCAAGCAGAAAATCATTCAACACTAATACAAATAAGGGAAGAATATCCCCATGCCTATGCTAAGCTTTCCAATCAACTCATTATAATCACAGCACTTTCAAAACAACAACTAGCCTGGTATCGATCCTTTAGCAAAGACTCAATAACCACTATCTCACAAGTTGGAAAATACTTCTCTCAATAATAATAATAAAATCTCTCTAATGCTCAAAGCTCTCGCTCACTGTAATAGTCAAAATAATGCAAAAATCTATGTAATCAGAATGCAAAAACTTTCTCAAGGATTAATGTGTCCCAAGCAAGTGCACTAGCTCCACTATTTATACATAAATTTGGTAACTACTCAGCTTGTAGTTTAGGCATGAGTTCTGATAGCAGAAAGCATGCACAGCAACACATATATCATAGCTAAAAGGTGGTGAATATGTAAGTACAGACTCGGCTTAAACGGCTACAGATCAACCCTATTGATCGACAACAATTAGAGACATTCAAATTTCCACATGATAGAATTCAATTTACATTTTGTAATGGACATCTACAGGTATAAGGATTCAAAGGTGTTGCCAAGTATCATTATTTACTTGCAGAGATGACATGGTTTCCTTCATAATAGAAACATCCAATATCAAATATGCACCACCAAGTTTATATCGACTAAGTCATGATATCAATCGATTCACTTAATAAATTAGTTTTTCAAAATCATCGACATGTAAGCATGCCTTTAAAAATGTTGGTCGATGCAAAATAATATGGAACTTACAGTTTACAAAGTCCATGAGTTTCCCTTAAAAGGAATTGACTCGTTCTATCATTAAACATCGACTTACTGGTTTCTCTTTGTTTGCAGATTACAAACTCTTCTTTCGCAGACAGCAAGAGTAAAATATGGCTAAAGAATACAGACACATCTTAATCATACTTCAGCCTTCATTTAGTTTAATAAATCGGCCTCCAAGTTATCTATGATGATCGACTTCAAACACATATATAGTATTTTAAATACTTATATATATACTTAACATATATGTACATATACATATATATTGGTTCACATATATATGTATATATATGTTGATATATATATATATATATATCCATATTTATCATATGTCAATAAAGAATGTATATATAATTGATATACAAATGAATATAATCAAGATAGCAATCATATTTTATATTAATATATTGATTGTGTATACATATATAATATATGCCTCTATGTACATGTATACATATGTATACATGCATCAATACATTTGTATAGGTATTTCCATTTGCCACCATATGCATATATTGATACATATATACATATGGATATATGTATATATACTTTATATATATACACATTCGATTCTTGCACCAAATCATACACAATTACTATGGTATTGATAAGAGAATATGAGTGATATATCTATATGTATACATATCCATGTTTTTAATTCAATCAGATAGTTCCATGTGCATAGATACATCTACCTATGTACCCTCATGTACATTTTCCTTTATGTGTATGGTCTATCATCATCATGCATGTGTGTACACATAAATATTCCTCATATGTTCCAAATATCAACACAAGCATAGTAACAAAGAAAGACTCGAAAGCTCAAATAGATAAACATCACCCAAAAATGCACTCAATAGTAAACAAGACCATTACTAATGCATGCATATTGACTAAGGATGACATACCAACTTCCCACTTAATAACCCAACTCAATTATTCTACTATGGAGTGTGTAAGCTCAAATAGGTTACGTTATTGGTTACCCAGCCAATATCTTCTCCTGAGTGATACTTCACCTCCACCTACAGGAATTGAACATATACCTACAACCACTAACACATGCACACACCAGTCAGTTGTTCACAAAATATGCAGTATACATAATACATCTCCAAAGTTAGAATATCAATTCAATATTCATCCACTCACATAAATGCATTCCTTCATACAATATTAAATAAAATAACATTCATTCATAAAGCAGTGATAACAAAGTGCAAGTAAATTTTATTCATCCATTGAATTCACCTTACATTCTCATTTTATCATACATAGTAATAGTAAATAGTAATTACACAATTTGGGTATAACAAATAGTTTAACTAGCAACTCATCTTGATAAAGGAAATCACTACACATAGTAGTGAATGATGAGATGTGAGTCTGCAGATCACCTTTACCATTTTCTTTATCAAATTTTGGAACCTCCAACCCTTGGGGGATAGGGGCATTTAGAATATTCAAGGCCAAAGTAATGTGACAATAATAAGGTTTCAAAGTAGAATGAGAGGCGGTGTTGGCTAAGCTAGCTAACTACAATTGCATCTAATCCATATTTTGCAATAGGGTATTTAAAATGGGATTAGATGGCGAGGGAGACAGATTAGCCATGGCAATAGAGATTTGAGGTGCGGATCTAGGTGGACGAAGAATATTATACCCCAAAGGAATGTGAGATACATTAATTTTAATATTAATAGGGGATAAAGACACGGTGTTTATATTATTAATGGAAGTCATGGAAGGTATAGGAGGATTAGTGTCCACCATATGCACCGATACCTCAAGAATCAAAAGATTCAACTAAATACCAACGATATCTTAATGGGAATCTCGGTGTCAACTCAAGACCAATGTGTATGAAGGTACATGGGTCTAAAAAAAATTTTAATGCACCAAGCAACTCAAGGCCCTTGTGGTTTGAGATAGGTTTCTCAAACTACTAACAATAGGAGCAACTTGAATGTATAGGCTACCATGGTTTAGAAAATCTTAAAACTCTTTGTCTCTCATCTAAAGATTGAACTCTATCAAGGAGTCCCTAAGAGCAGATTTTTAATCTTCAAAGGTGGGAGACTATGGAGGAGAAATAATTATAGAAGAACCACCAAATATCGGCTAAGAGCCGAAAGGATCGAGATTCCCAAAAAATATTGGACCAGATCTAGTAGGACCATACCTATCAAGGGGTATGGTAAGCCTCAAGCTTCTTCTTACTATGTATCTAGAGGTAATATATTAGGTTGTAAATCTCATAGAGGAGTGCTTACAACACACAACCTTGCCAACTCCAAGAAACAAGAGGACTTAAAAGGAGATAAAGAGTTTTAGAATTTTAGATTGACCATGGTTTTGGAAGAAGCGGAGTACACATCAGGTTCACCAAAATGTAGATGAGGGGATTTGTTACTCTCAAGATGATGAGGTCTCAAGGAGAAAATATGCCTCAACTACCTCAAAAGATCTAGCTCAGGTGACAAGATAAGATGATGATGAAAGCCTTTCATATTTTATATAGAATTAAAAGCAAGAGTTCCATAAGTTGAAAGAGCAGGTCACAGAGGTCTTTTGAGAAAACTGATGAGCTCTCGGCTAAGGACAACAATGCAGTGAATGGATGTCCCCATGGTGCATTAGCATCTTGTATGGATCAAAAATTGAGAATGTCTCAGAAAATTAAAAAAGTGGCTACTAATAGTTCTAATAACTAAAAAATTTAAAGTGTGAGAAAATGACAAAGAATAACATAAATTAAAGTAATTTAAACTAAATGAAAGACTGGTGATAAAGCTAGAGGACAAGAATAAAATACTTATAAATAATAGGAAGATGAAGCCTCTAGAAAAGAAATATCTTCAGTTTCTACACACATAAGACCAAGGAAAAATATTGGGGTCGTTTAGCGATTTTACTTAGTCAAATCCCTACTTTGGTGCTTCCACCTCCATGAATAGTCAAAGATAGAGAGCAATAAAATAGATAAGATAGAAGAAGAAATAGATATATTATAACCATATGCTAACTAGATTAAAATTCAATGCAATGAAGAAGTCATAGTTACCCTCCTTTATAAAAATGTGAATATCGAAAGGGAGAGGTTGCAATCTCCAAGATTGAGAGAAATATATTGATAATACCAAGGCTTCAAAGTAGTATGGCTATGAGAGAAAGAAGCTGAAATGGAGATGCTGGAATGGAGATGAAGAATTTTTTTTGATGAAGAAAGTGCAAGAAATAATGAGGAGCTTGTGAAAATCCTTCTTGTGTTGAGAGAGATTCAAAATGAAGTGTTTTAGGGAGGTTTATGCATGCAGGAGTCATCCCAACGCATATATGAGCTAGTATAGGCATTATATTTTTTGATAGGAGGGAAACATAATGTTCAATGGATACTACAATTAGGAATCTATTTGAGACATTTGTGTGATGTGTAGACATCTGTGCATCGCATGTTTGCCTGAAATATAAATCCTCCTTAACTAGAAGAAATGAATGGGTTAAGAAATTAAGGATTAAATTAAATTTGGACAAAAGGAACATTGCATTATTGTCTTTAATTTATCAAAAGAGGAGGCTCATGGGATGTTAAATTATATAGGATGCAATATATGATAGTACAAATATTAATCCTTTATTCTCACTTCATGTTATTCCAAGTAATCAACCTATAATTCTTCTATTATGAGCAATGAACAAAGAAGGAACCAATAAAGAGTCTACTATTTCTAATTAGATCAAATCTATATTTCTTAATATAAATTCATCATCAAATGGGCTATTTCCATATTAATCATCTTGGTACATGAATATTGTAACAAGAGTAGTATCTCACATTGATGGGATTGGAATTCTACCATTATTCTAGCTAGAAATCAACATGTGTATTTCTACCACTTGTTTGAAAATATTCAAAAAGATGATCTTGTTACTAAGGTACCTAGGAAATTTGTATGGTGCCTTGTGGAAGCCACCAACTATGATGTACGAAAATTCCTAAAATTGGATGAACCAATTTTCTAGCTTAGCCATCACTTTGGTTGCCTTCATAGATAACCTCTTTATATAGTCATTCTCCAAAAATCAAATGATTACATATAGAAATGAGTCATTAACTATTTTATAGTGTCTTCAATTTTTCTTTAGCTCTAGTTAGGTGTAATAATCATACACTTTGCTTTCATCTAGTTTTCAGACACCTACCTAATTCAATCCTATAAAGTTGGCATGGAAATTCAATAGGTACACTAAGTAAGAGGTCATTTGGAACATGGCCAATTCTTGAAGCTTTATCATTTTATTATGAAATGTGTCTCTAACGAGGGTGGCTTAATCAATCCTTTTATCACATGTAATGTTGATAATGAAAAATTGCATTGAGGGATAGAAATCCCTAGCATTATATAGGCCAAATAACTTTCTTATAAGAGTGATGTAATCCTTGGTATCTTCTTGAAATTAACTTTCATGGAGGACCTCTACCACATTCATTAATAATTTTATTCTCTACAATAATAAGTTATCATTGATGAACTTAATAGATTGAGTGGTCTTACCTTCATAATATCTTATTGCTTCATGTCAACCTTATCATGTTGGGAATATTTGGGCATCCCAAATTATACTCTTTCATTTAATTTAAAAATTATATCGAGTATAGTTTATCATGTAGTACCAAGCACCTATATTTTCCTCTAATTGTACCTCTATCAACATGCTAGGTCTAACTTAGGGGATTGAAGAGAAACTAGAACAGCTACATCATGCACTAACCTCAACTTTAGCATGCATCGGGCCATTAAAGTTTTCTCTTTTTTGTATTGACATGTTGTAGGAATCCTAGACATCTACATGTCTAAGGTAGGTGTCTCCAATATTTTTCAAGGGAGAAAACACCTTAGAAGTAGTATTATAGCCTTTATACTCATTCTTCATCTCCCTTTGTGGTTTTTTCTCTCCTTGTATGTTTACTACCAATCACACATGGAGGAATTAGTTATTCCAATGATAATTAATCTCAACATTGTAAGTGGAAATGAATACTTAATTTATACAAATTCCAATCATGTAATAAATTATTGCATGAAAGAACCTCAGATTAAAATATAGTGAATAGACTAAGTATTAATGATGTTATCAAATCTATAAAATCATGCCTACCATTGACTAAGTATAGATCTTTCAATGCAAAATATTGAAGAGTCAAGATTCAAGATCTTGCAATGAATCATGCATAACCTGTATAAAAGATCTATAAATTTGGATACTCCATAGCTTATCATAAAATATTATATTAAACAAACACTTTATCCAAATTTACTAAAGGCACACATAAATCAATCAAATTGAAACCATAATCCCAAGAAGGTGAAACTCGTTAGAGTAACAAAGATCATAGTTACCTCACGTCCCATACCAAAAGTAAAAAAATAAGAGTATATTTGCACACCTAACTCTAAGAAGGTGCATAAATAAAAGCAATAGTAATTGGGGATCAAAGGTTTCAACCAATAGGTACTCAAATAAGGGTATTCTCAAACTCGTGATCTTGATCAATAATATAATGTGGGAAGAATGAGCATTAGACTTTGGGGATACCACAAAATTGTTACATGACCAATGATATCTCTAAACCATGATCCCAATGAGTAATTCAATATAGAGTAAGTAGGGTTTGTAATTTAAATTTATTTCTTAATTATTACCCAAGCACAAGGATGGTCAAAACCCTAAATTTGAACAAGGAAAATTAAAACTAAGTATACAAGTCAAGTTTTGGGGATCCAAAAGAACTCATTCCAAAATATGATGGTCAAAGAAAATATTGCAAGTCTGATGCTTGGCATTGAGGATTATGCAAGTGTGATATCATCACAATATCATGAGGCAAAAAAATCCTCAATCTCTAAAAAAGTTGAAAAATGGATCTATAGAAGGAGAAAAAAGGAAGTAAAACTAGGACATGATAAGAAAAAGTAGAAAAGAAAAGGGTAATGATACCAAATAAATTGAAATAAAGAAAAAAAAAATCACAAGAAATTCCCTAACATACACCTAATAAAAATGCTTGTAAAAATAATGCAAAATGAAAAACAAGTAAGTAGGAGGAAAAAAACAAAAGAGAAATGAACACAATATCCAACCTTTAACAAACTACGAAAGTGTGAAACCTCAACTATTTAAATACATAATAAAGGATGATGAATGATAGTGTGAGAATCAAGGAACACACAATGAGCTTCTAAACTTGCAAACACAACCTCGAATGCTATAAATCTCCTACCAAGGATGCTTAAAAGCTATATAAATCACAAAACCTTGAGAACATAGAGAAAAATAAAGGTAATATGGTAGAATAAAAGGTCAAATATGAAAGAAACCCAAAATACACAAGTGTTAAAAATTTCCATTAATGCAAAGTTGAGGGGGGTAGGTTAAGGTGATATCATATCCCATCCCAAGCATCAATATTTTAAAAATTCCTTGAAAATCATGAGAGAACTATAAAATTCTAAAAATATAATGGAGGGTGACACATAAAACCCTTGATGATTCTGATCTACAAAGAAAATCCATTTTTTTAGAGGTTCCTCTATAGTTATAGAAGAATGACCAACTTTACAATTCTAATAAGAGGAAAATATTCAAAATAGAAACAAGGAAATATTCCAAAACCAAAACCAAAATCAAACATAAAAATAAGAAAAAAATTAGGAAAGCAAACTAGAAGGAAAAAAGGGGTCCCTATTTTGGTAAGGCCAAATGTGGCATGTGTGTGCAAGAAATAACAAGTTCTAGCATTGTAAACTTCATTCTTAGCTAGATAAATTACTCTTTTTAAATCATATTTCACCACTATGTGACTCTTAAAACCAACACTATCACTCAACCTCTTTAATGATAATCCTTCCTTACCAGAATGTGTTAAAACCATTGAAACGAAGAAAAGTAAGTTTGGTACTATGAGAGGGGGTTCACCAAAATGATAATAGATAAACCTATTTTCCTTTATTTCATTAGGAAATGACATCCCCACAATGAATTGACTAACAACCCTTAGGTGAATCAAGTCAATGTGAGAATATTCATATTTCCTTATGATTGAAGGATGAGGGTCAAGGTCAAATAGCACATTGGGGAGAAAAACTAAAAATAGTAAATCAACTCCAAAATGCAATCTAACACTTGGAATAGCAATATTAGCTCAATATTTGTGGAACCAAAAAACCAAATACAGATCTGAGAAGGGTAGATACGTGTTTACCAATTACCAAAACAGGTTTTGAAGGCTGACTGGGACTCATTCGCCTAGGGGAGAATGGGTATTTTCTTAGGATTTTTCTGCAACTTTCAAGAGCCTCTAACATAGATCTATAGCTTTTGATTTGTCCATGTTTCAATGTCAAAAAGTTAGAAATCAAATCTGTAGGTTAGATTCTGTGATTTAACAACTTTGACAACTTTTGCAACTTTAACAACTATGTAAATCTTTCGCTTCAAATTTTCTTCATTCCTTCTTCAACCTAAATTTGCAATCACACACACAAGAGAGATAAAATGTATTTTTTTGGGTGAATGGGGGTTTTCCTTGGTCAAACCCCATTTTGGTAATCAAACCTTCAAATGAAATAAAGCATGAAAGAGGGAATAAAGAATGAACAAAGTTATGTTACCACTCAACAAACCCTTGAATGAAACCTTGATAAGAGATATCTTAGGAAGTCTACAACTTGCATGAAATGGCTGAATTGGATGTGGATCTTGACACTTGAATAATTATGTGAATGCTTGAACTTGATTTTGAAACCTAAATCACAATGTTAGCTTCAAAAACATGCATGATGCAAGAAGACTTTGACATGATGGATAGATATTGATTGCTGCAATAAATCTTTGTTATATCTACTCTTGAATGATCTTGATCATCAACTTTAGCTCTTGTGAAATCAAATAAAAATTCTATGTGAAACTTAGTGAAATAACCTTGTATTTATAGGTATGTATCCTTAATTTCTCAAAATTCAAATATCACAAGCTGACATTGAATTATAAATTTAGAAATGTTAAAATACCACCAAAAACATAATTTAAATTTAGTTCCAAAGGTCTTGGGAGGACCCATTCACCCATGGATGAATGGGTCCCAGGTCCCTATACCTGGAACAAACATTTCTCAAGGTAAAGTGTTATGTTTAGGCATTAATTATTGTCAGGTTTCTCCTTCAAAAATTGTAATTTATTAGGCTTGTAAATGAATAAAAGGGATAATTAAGGCATAATTAAGCTCAATTTAATTAAGAGGGCCCAAATAAGTGTGAAAATTTGAAGGGGTACATTTATCAACACCAAATTAAGGCATTACTAAGTTCATTTGAAATTAGGAGGGCCCAAACAAGTGATAAAATGTAAAAGAGATACATTTTTCTACACTACATTTAGCCCCCACTTTAGTTAGAGGATGACCTTGTGCCAAACTCACACTAAAGTAGACAATCAAAAGAGGTCTAATTGTACAATTTTTGGAAGGATAAGATGACAAAGATCAAGGAAGGTGATCAAGCCTCCAAGATCTAAGATCTCTTGGAAAAACCAAAAAAGGCACGAGGAGACACATGCCAATGTTAAACATGTATATATAAACAATGACAAGATACTCAATCATACAATGTCAAAGACTCAAAGAAAGAGAGAAAAGGAAAAAGAAAAGGGGTGGATCAAGCCTCAACTATCCAATTGACATGGATCATGCCTTAGCTATTTGTCCAAAAATATTTACAAGTGGAACATGTTATCCAATAAACAACAATGCTTTCTCACACAGGCTAGTGAAATTCGTTGTCCACTACGTCAGCCCCCAAGGGTGGAAAATGACAGAATATTATTGGGCTCCCATACCATACCAAATTTATACCTCCAATAACTTTAATAAGGCACTACACAATATGAACTTTGAGCTTCATAAGGCTTAGCAAGCTGCATTATGCTAAACAATTATGAACAAACAAGGCACCACAGGAAAGCAAAGTGTGTTATGCTTGGTGGCCATGAAAAAGGGTTGAAACTTTGAGCTTCACAAGGTTAGCAAGTTGTGTTATGCTAAACACTTACGAAAAAAATCAAATAGGATAAAACATGTCCAAATAGAAGAATGAAGGTACAAATAGAGGAATGAACATAAAGACACATCAAATAGAATAGTATGAGAGATCGCATTACACACATGCAATCACATGTAAAGAACATGAAAAAAAAATAAAGACAAGAATAGTAAGGCACATGTGATTCAACCTATAACAGGTTGTCTACATCCCAATCTTGTTCATCATATGTGAAAGGTGGATCACTAGCCAAAGGGACAACATCAAGTACCAAAATAGGAAAAGGATATCTAAATCCTTGCCCCCACTAAGTGCGAGACAAGGATGAGTCAAGATAAATGGTGAGAATGAGATCGTTTCAATATAGAAAATATTTTGAAATGAATGTAAAACATGTGATAGTGAGTATACTATGATCCTAAAACTATCATATGGCAAGGAGAAAAGTTTATGTAATTTCTATCCAATCATGTTGGAAATGTTAAGAGGATCAAAATCACTTAATATCAGCTTTAATGAATGACACTCATCAATAAGATTCCCAAGAGTTCTATGATATGCACTATAATTCATGTTCTTATGCTTATTGATTCTAGTGTGAGGTGACACTTTAATCCATCCTCTATGAAGGAGTTTCTCCATTTTTTGTTCAATTTATGTTTTAGTATGTAGTAATGGCAACTCTTTGACTTTAAAAGGTTTGGATCCCTTACTTGTTTGAGAAGCTTGTTGAGGTGGATTCAAAGAAGGAGGACCTAAAATGATCCTATCATCCTTGTGAGGGATTATTCATTATGATGGAGGACTCTTGTTTATTTAGAAGATGTGGAGGGAGGAAGATCTAGATATCCTAAACCTTTAGTATCTTCAATTGGGATTTTTTCTAACAACTTATGAATCTCATGCTCATTTGTTGTCTCACATCCTTTTTTAGCTAAGATCTTAAAGCCTTCACCATAAGTCTCTTCTAGGTTGATCGGTGTGTTGGTGACTTTATTAGTGTAGGATGGATGAGTATGCACTTGGTTAGAGGAACTAGGTTCACTCATGGTTGGAGGTTTAGGATTGGTTTGTGACTCAATCTCCAGATGTAAAAGACCAAACATCTCTAATGGTGGAATAGTAGGGGGTGTTGGTTTTTTCATGGAAGGGTAAAATTATGCACTATTCTCAAGGTTCTCAAGGAAATTACGTATAAAATTATGCATGCTTTCAGCATATTCACCCAATATTTAAAATTCACAAGGACATTCAATAGGGGTTCATTGAGCATGATTAGGTTCTATTGCATTACAAACATAATTAAATATCTAGCTATGAGTGTTCTTAAGTTTTCTATGTTTGATCATATCTAGTATAATAACAATACCTATGAAAAGAATTCTCTTTTACCCATGTCTAATCATATCTAGTATAATAACAACATTTATGACAAATAATCTCTCCTATGATGGAGTAATTACAAACATTACACAAATAGAGTAAATATTTTCCACTTTTCTTTCAAAGAAAACATTACTTTTCCCTATATGCAAGTAACTATAAAAGACTAGTTTAAACAATCAAGAAGAAAATAATTCAACACTAATACAAACAAGGGAAGAATATCCTCATGCATGTGATAATATTTCCAATCAACTGGTTGTAGCCACAAGACTTCCAAAACATAAAATAGCCTAGTATCGATCCTTCAATAAAGACTTAACAACCACTATCTCACAAGTTGGCAAATACTTCTCTCAATAATAATAACAAACTCTCTCTAATGCTCAAATCTCTCACTTAGTGTAATTTTCAAAATAATGTAGAAAGGTATGTAATCAGAATGCAAAAAATTGCTAAAGGAATAATGTGTCCCAAATAATTGTGCTAGCTCCAATATCTATACAACAATCTAGTAACTACTCAACCTACAGTTTATGCATGAGTTCTGACAGCAGCAAGCATACACAACAACACATATATTACAACTAAAAAGTGGTGAATATGTAAGTACATACTCAACTTGAATAGCTATAAATCAACCCTATTGATCGACGAAAATTAGAGACTAATTCAAATCTCCGCATGATGGAATTTTATTTACATTTCATAATGGACATCTACAGGTATAAGGATTCAAAGGTGTCACCAAGCATCATTATTCACTTGCAGAGATGGCACAGTTTCCTTCATAATAGAAATAGCCAATATCAAATATGTGCCACCAAGTTTATATCGACTCTCATAGTATGATTTGATTCACTTAATAAATCGGTTTGAGAAATTCATCGACATGTAAGCATGCCTTTACAGATGTTGGTCGATGAAAAATAACATGGCACTTATACTTTACAAATTCCATAGGTTTCCCATAAAAGGCGTCGACTTATTCTATCATTAAACATCGACTTAATGGTTGCTCTTTCTTTGTAGATTACAAACTCTTCTTTCGCAAACAACAAGAGTAAATTACGGCTAAAGAATACAATCACATCTTAATCATACTTTGGCCTTGATTTAGTTTAATAAATCAGCCTCCAAGTTATCTATGATGATCGAATTCAAACACATATATATCATTTTAAATACTTACATATATACTTAACATATATGTACATATACACACATATATATTGGTTCACATATATATGTATATATATGTATATGTATATGTATATATATGTTAGTATATATATCCATATTTATCATGTGTCAATAAAGCATGCATATGTAATTGATATACAAATGAATATAATCAAGATAGCAATCATATGTTATATTAATATATCAATTGTGTATACATATATATATATATATGCCTCTATGTACATGTATATGTGTGTATACATGCATCGATACATTCGTATGGGCATGTCCATTTGCCACCATACATGTATATTGATACATATATACATATGGATAGATGTATATATACTTTATATATATATACATTAGATTCTTACACCAAATCATACACAATTACTATGGTATTGATAAGAGACTACGAGTGATATATCTATATGTATACATATGCATGTTAGTTGCATCGAATAGTCTCATTCACATAAGCAGCTCATGCATGAGTGTGCATAGATAAAGCTACCTATGTACCCTCATGTACACATTCCTTTATGTGTATGGTTTATCATCAACATGCATGTGTGTATACATACATATTCCTTGCATATTTCACATATCAATATAAGCATAGTAACAAAGAAAGACTCACAATCTCAAACATATAAACATCACCCAATAATTCACTCAATAGTAAACAAGACCATTAATGTAGACATATTTACTAAGGATGACATACCAACTTCCCACTTAATAACCTGACTCAATTATTCTACTATGGTGTGTGTAAGCTCGGATAGGTTATGTTAATGGTTACCTGACCAAGACCTTCTCTTGAGTGATACTTCCCCTCCACCTGGAGGAATTGAACATATACCTACAACCACTAACACATGCACATGGTAGTCAACTATTCACAAAATATGTAGTATACATAATACATCTCCAAAGTTAGAATATCAATTCAATATTCATCCACTCACATAAATTCATTCCTTCATATAATATTAAATGAGATAAAATTCATTCATAAAGAAGTGATAACAAAGTGCAAGTACATTTTATTCATCCACTAAATTCGCATTGCATTCACATTTTAGCCTACATAGTAATAGTAAATAGTAATTACACAATTGGGGTGTAACATACTCCCCCCAATGTGAATCATCGTCCCTGATGATTTTATGTAGCAACATTAAACAAAAAAAACAATCAACATATTGTTTCAATCATTCTTAAAAGCATCTAAAACATGAGGAAATTTTTTTGAATCTCAACATAATCTTCCTAAGAGGTTGAGTCTTCTGCATACTGGTCCCATTGGACTTTTCACAATAGAACCTCCCTGTTATGCAAGTGAAGCTTACACGTTTTGAGCACCTTGATAGGCTTGAGTGTTACGACTCTGAGGTCTTGTCCCTATAAATCAATCCAATCAATCACATGATTATCACCCGATACACACCTCTTTAGGTAAGACACATGGAATACATTATGCATTTTGTCAAGAGTTGGTGGCAATGTTATTCGATAGGCTATCGGATTCACTTCCTCTAGAATCTCAAAAGGTCCAATATAACATGGGGCTAACATGGAAAACTTTCTAAATTTAATGGAACTCTTGTGAGGTTTTACTCTCAACAACACTTTTTCACCTATGGCAAAATTTTAGGGCACTCTCTTAGCATCGAAATATATTTTCTGACGATCATTAGCTTCATCCAACCTTTGCTTAAAATTCTTAACTTGCTCATCCATTTCATCCAACATCTCTAGCTCAATACTCTCTCTATCCTCAAGTCTATCCCAACTTATAGGAGTTTGACACTTCCAACCATACAATGCTTCAAAAGGAGCCATCTTTATCATAGAATAATAAGAATTGTTGAAAGAAAATTCTTCTAAGGGTAAGTAGTCTTCCCACTTGTACTACTAATCCATGCAATACATTCTCAGTAGGTCCTCCAATAATTAATTCACCCTTTTAGTTTTTCCATCCATTTCTGGATGATATGTTGAGCTAATATTCAATTGAGTCCCTAGTGCAATAAAAAAGGTTTTCTAAAACCTAGAAGTGACCCATACATCCCTATCTGAGATAATATTCTCCATAATTCCATGCAACCTAAACACTTCTTGCACAAAATTTCTTGCTATGGCAGGTGCTCCATCAGTTAGTTTCTTGGGTGTAAAATGTGTGACTTTGGTAATCTTATCTACTACCACAAGAATGCCATTTTGCTTATTTCTTTACATAGGCAATCCTTGCACAAAGTCCATACTTATGACTTTGCACTTCCACTCTGCTATGCTATGTGTATATAACAAGCCTATAGGATGATGATGCTCCCCTTTGACCCTTTTACATTCAAGACACCTAGCCACAAAATTAGCAGCATCTCCTTTCATCCCTTTCTAAAAATATAATGGCTTTACATCCACCATCATTTTGGTCACTCTAGGGTGTCAAAAGTATGGTGCTTCATGTACTTCTTTCCATACCATATTCCTTAACTCTCATACATCAGGTACATACATCCTACATTTATATCTAAGTAATCCATTAGGTTCAAAATGAAAACCCTCATACCTAGAATCTTGTGGATTATTAATGAGTTCATGCTTGACTTGCAAGTAATACTCATCCTCTTTGCACTTTTGCAACACTTGTCCCTTAAAGTCAGTTTGAATCGTCGCTATTGAATCAATATGGCGTCTTCAACTCAATGCATCAACAACCCAATTATCTTTCCCTTTTATATAAATGATATTGAAGGCATAGTAAACTATTAACTCCAACCATCTTCTCTACCTAGCATTCAGATTAGGTTGAGTGAAAAGGTACTTTAACCCATTATGGTTAGTTTTCAATTCAAAGGGTTTTCCTAAAAAGTATTGCCTCCATATTTGTAATGCATGAACCACAGCTACTAACTCTGAATCATTTGATACATAATTTTTCTCATAAGGTTTCAACTTTCAATATTCATAAGCAATCACTTTCCCATCTTGCATTAACACACCTTCTCAACCTTCCCTGTATGCATCTGTGATAAACATAAAGTTACCCTCAGAATATGGTACTTTCAAGATTGGCATAGTGGTCAATTTCTCTTTAAGTATATCAAAGGCTTCTTAACACTTCTCAGTCCACTCAAATTTCTTCCCTTTCCTCTATAAAGAAGTAATTGGAAAAGCAATCTTGGAGAAGTTTGCTACAAACCTCCTATAGTACCCTGCTAGACCCATGAAACTTCTTACCTCAAACACATTCTTAGGTACTGGCCACACAAGTACTACCTTGATCTTTTTTGGATCTACAAAGATTATGTCCACCAAGATCACATTCCCTAGATAGTGTACTCTCCTTTGGAATAAAGTACACTTAGATAGTTTACCATAAAACTTGTTTTCTCTTAACCATTTTAGGACCATCTCTAAATTTCTACAATGATCTTCCTCGTCCTTAGAATAAATCAAGATTTCATCTAGAGAAACCAAGACAAATTTATCTAGGTAGTCCCTAAATACACTATTCATCAAATTCATAAATGTGGTAGGTGCATTTGCTAACCAAAAGGTAAAACTATGAATCATAGTGTCCATATCTAGTTTTGAATGCAGTCTTAAGGATATCTTCATCTGTAATTCTCAACTGGTGATATCCAAATCTCATATCTATTTTCGAGAATACGAAATATCCCATCATTTGATCACAAATATCATCAATCTATGGCAATGGATACTTGTTCCTCACAATGGCTTTGTTAACCATATGATATTTAATGCACAAACACAAAATACAATCCTTCTTGTTCACAAAAATAATTGGTGCTCCCAGAGGAAAAACACTTGGTCTTATCAACCCTTTTGTCAATAGTTCATCCAACTGTGTCTAAAGCTCTATTAGCTTGGTTGTTTTCATCCTATAGGGAACTTTGGAAATAAGTTCAGATCCTTGAACTATATCTATAGAGAAATCAAATATACTCTTTGATGGCAACTCGGGTAACTCATTTAGAAACACATTTGAAAACTTTCTCAATATAGGATACCTATCCATGTCTGACATTCTAGTGTCATCTATTTCACTGTCTTCCATCTCTTGGAAGCTTTGGAATTCCAAGTTATCAATATTTTATTTAAGTTCTTCAATCTTAACGGCAAAGAGTTTGCACCCTTTCTTCTCAGCCCTCACAAGTTGCATTGTCGAGATTTGATGAATCTTGACCTCTCTAGGTATCCCTTGTAACTTCACTCAGTTACCAAGATTTTCTAGGAATTTAATGGTTTTCACATGGAAATATACCTTAGCCCTATGTCTTCACAACCAATTCATGCCTAGAATAACATCATAGATCTTAAAGGTGTGACATATAGGTTTACTTTTGTAGAAAAACAATGTAGCTCTATCCTAGCCTTGAACAAACATTATTCCACATTTGCTCGTGTCTAGTTTGCATACTCTACATCCCAAGATGTTTCCATGTGTCCAACCTTTCTATATAATTTCTTAGCTACTCTAGGTGAAATGAAATTCTCAGTTTCACCAGTATCAATAAGAACTAAAATGGGTAAACCAAACAAAATACCTCAAGTTTCAATGGGAGTTGCTTGATACTCTGCTTGGTGGTCATCCACTGCAACATGTATCCTTTGTTGGAACATTTCCCATTGAGTAGGTATTGAATTTTTTCAAGGCTTACTAGGACAATCTCTATAAAAATGGTCTCCCCCACATGTATAGTATCCTTTAAATGCTACCTTCTTCTTTGTGGGTTCTATAGATCTACTAGCATTGTTGAAACCATTCCTCTTTCGCTCTCTTCTTGACTCTTTTCCACTATTGTGGTTACCTTTTTCTCCTTGTTTAGGTACATTTTGTGTAGCCTCCGCCTTATTTGGAGTTGGCTTGTCAGGAATTTTTGCAACCTTCTTATGTTCTCTATTTTCCTGCCTATTGGAGGTAGCCCTAAGATTTGTCTCCTACTTAATTGCTTTCTCATATACAAGATCCATAATTATTGGACCATGCATATCCACTTCTCCTCTGATTTAATTGTTAAGTCCAATTATAAATTTGCTTATGTGGAAACTTCCATCCTTATGATATATAGAAACATAACATAGAAGTCGAGTAAAATTTTTTCAATACTTGTTGACCAACATATTTCCTTTGTCTCAAAATCTCAAAATCCGTGAGTTTTTTGTCATAGTATAGTTGGGGCAACCATCACTTGCAAAAAATCACAAAAAATTCCCCCATGCTAGCTTCCATGAGCTGATATTGAGTTCCAGCTTTTTGTTCATCCACTAGTTAGAGTCTTCTCCTACTAACTAGTATGCACCCCAAGCGGCTTTAGTGGTCTTAGTGTAATTTCATATTTTGAAATACTTTTCTATTTGAAAAATCCATTCCTTAGCTTCATCTTTGTTGGTGCTTACCTCAAACTTGGGTGGAAAAATCTTCTTCGTATCCTTGGAAAGTTCAGAAGCCATATGCTTCTTATTTCTTTCCTCATATGGTGTTGGTGATTTTTCTTTATCATGATCATGGGTTTCGTTATGTTCATGAGAAGAGTTTTTACCCTCATTATCATTAACGATAACCTCTTTCTCAAACCTAGCATTTACCCTTTCTTGTTCAAGGTTGTCCAACCTTGCCAAGATTTGGTCCAGTCTAGCTTCAATTCCTATTGGTCCTTGACCAATTTCTTGGCTACCGCTAGGATTGGTTCATGTCCTCACCATCTTCACAACATCGGGTTTTACTTGAATGTTTATCCATGTTAAACTAAATTATGCTATCAACTATCTTATGGAAAATATTAGAAATGGCATTCATATGCACATAAAGAATTCCACATAAGATTAAGCACACGATTTTGAAAAAAAAAATGATTTTATTCATTTCATAAGGATTTCAATATCCTTTAATTACATGGAGTGACTATTCAGATAGTCAAGTGGAGAGTATCCCTCATATTCACTCTCAGACACATAACTTAATGGAGTATATCCTACAAATTTAGATTGTTTATCATCTCTCATTTGTTCATACTTATCCCAAAATTGATAGTAGCCTTCGAATTTATCATCTGATACATAGTTATGAGGTTCAATGCCAATATGGTGCTCATCAACAATATAGTCTACCATTTTTTCATACATTTGTTCATGAAACCATTTCACATCTGGCAGCTCTTAAGGTACATATCCCTCAAACAAATTACTTGAGGAAATTACTATTACTTTAGACATTGGACGAACTCTAGGGTCTCTAAAGATAAATGCTAGACTGACACTTCATTATGAGGGAATATCCCGAGAAGGTGATCATGACTCAAATGTTTCTAGTGATATTGAAGGTAGATTTTTGTACATATCATCCATCTTCATCTTCCTCTTCATATCACTAATCCAAGAAAGTTTGTGACCAATTGTTTCAATGTCACTCAACCAGATGACATTGTCGTAGTTGGTTCCCTCTATTGTTCTAGCAATGGATTCTCTTTCCTTCTTAGCCTTGAGGTAGCACTCATTTTTTATTACAAACTTTTGAGCCATTAATCTGAGATGCACCATCCTAGCACAAGAATTCACAACATTAGATAATTATGGATGGAAATAATGATGATCTCATAAGTTCTTGAGCTAAACATGATAGCTTTGATACCACATGTAATATGCCAAAAGTTTACTGAAGTAAATTTTCCTAAGTTTTCACTAAGTGAGTAAATAAACTATGTAATAAGCCATTGCAATAAAAAAAATCCTTTTTTATTGAGAATATATGAATAAAGATGCTATTACAGCATACACTAAGGATTTCCATTCCATTACAATAATTCATAAAGTACAATATTCCAAGAAAGTACACAACTACATACACAGCTCCTTTGAGCTTCATAGCATAAGATATAGATGGTCCAAGAATCTACCTTTCAAAACCTTGGTATTCTATCACCTGCTGAGGAGGAGAAGCATCACTCAAGTCCTTTTCTGCTAACCACAGACTCATATGCGGTCCACCGCACATATATCAATAATAGATAGCCCTACCCTTCAATGAAGGTATTGGTTGGGTAACCCCATATGACATACCACTCTGAGATTAGTGTTGTGACATACATGACTAGGATTTATAACCTATGCTAGTTACCCCTCATGCATTTAAATGGACATGGTGAATTGACAATGGATCCTCAAGAAATTACACTACTTTGGCCAAAGTATTCTCACTCAATACTTTGAGTGATGGTCTACCATTCACTTACACTATATCAAGCTCATTTTGACTTAAAGACATTATATCTATGCTTAGGAAATCCCTCTCCATGGGCAAGCTACTCCCCAGGATAGCCTATCTCTTTAACACAACCTAAGGTAACACAACTCATTAATAAAAGTACTAGTTTCTTCCCTTCACTGGATAACAATCCCAAGATCAACCTACTAGTTCCCTCCCTTCATTGGATGAAAGTACTAGGAGTAACCTACTAGTCATCTAACATAATTAAATATCTAGCTATGAGTGTTCCTTAAGTTTTCTATGTTTGATCATATCTAGTATAATAACAATACCTATGAAAAACATTCTCTTTTACCCATGTCTAATCATATCTAGTATAATAGCAATAAATATGAAAAAAAATCTCTCCTATCATGAAGTAATTACAAACATTACACAAATAGAGTAAATAGTTTCCACTTTTCTTTCAAAGCAAACATTACTTTTCCCTATATGCAAGTAACTATAAAAGACTAGTTTAAACAATCAAGAAGAAAATCATTCAACATTAATACAAATAAGGGAATGATATCCCCATGCCTCTTATAAGCTTTCCAATCAACTTGATGCAATCACAACACTTCCAAAACAACAACTAGCCCAGTATCAATCCTTTAGCAAAGACTCAATAACCACTATCTCACAAGTTGGCAAATATTTCTCTCAATAATAATAAAAAACTCTCTCTAATTCTCAAAGCTCTCACTCACTATATAGTCAAAATAATGCAAAAAGGTATGTAATCAGAATGCAAAAACTTTCTTAAGGAATAATGCTTCCCAAACAAGTGCGCTAGCTCCACTATTTATATAGCAATTTGGTAACTACTCAGCCTACAATTTAGGCATGAGTTCTTATAGTAGAAAGTAGGCATAGCAACACATATATCACAGCTAAAAGGTGGCGAATATATAATTACAAACTCAGCTTAAATAGCTACAAATCGACTCTATTGATCGACAAAAAAAAGAGACTAATTCAAATATCCACATGATACAATTCAATTTACATTTAATAATGGGCATCTACAAGTATAAGGATTCAAAGGTGTTGCCAAGCATCATTATTCACTTGTAGATATGACATGGTTTCCTTCATAATAGAAACGGTCAATATCAAAATTGCACCACCATGTTTATATTGACTAAATCATGGTATGAGCCGATTCACTTAATCAATCGGTTTGACAAAATCATCGACATGTAAACACACCTTTACAGATGTTGGTAGATGCAAAATAATATGGCACTTACAGTTTACAAAGTCCATGTGTTTCCCTTAAAAGGAGTCAACTTATTCTATCATTAAACATCGACTTAATGGTTGCTCTTTTTTTGCATATTACAAACTCTTCTTTCACAGATAGCAAGAGTAAAATATGGCTAAAGAATACAATCGCATCTTAATCATACTTCGGCCTTGATTTAGTTTAAAAAATCAGCCTCCAAGTTATCTATGATGATCAACTTCAAACACATGTATAGTATTTTAAATACTTAAATATATACTTAACATATATGTACATAAACATACATATATATTGTATACACCTAAAAATGGTCTGGATAATCTAATTAATTAAATACAATTTATTTGATTAATTAACCTTTAATTCTTCTACTATTAAATAAATAGAAATATTTATTTATATAGTTCATTATTAATTCTTCAATCTCTATTATATTATTTCTTCCTAGTTAAATAAACAAATTTGATACTTTGTTTTTATTTAATTATCATTATTAAATTCTTCTATCAATTATCATATTTCTTCCATATTTATTTAATAAACATAGTTTTCTAAAGTTTGTTTTATTAAATTAAATATCTTGTTTCCTAAATTGAATAAATCTAAATATTCAATTCTACAGCTAATCATATCTACCTACCAAATTAGATATGATATGTCTAATTAATTCATCTCAACCTTCACGAGCAAATTTGGAGACAAATTGGAGATAAAATTTGAAGACAACTCCTTTATCTTCTTCCATCGATTCTTCCTATTATCTGGTCAAGTGTTTTTGTGGGGAGGAACAATCTCCATAATCAACTCATAATCCTTCATCCTTCACCATTGAATCCTTAGGATTGAATCCATACATTTTCCTTGCTGCCCCTTCACAAATATGTTGTCGAGAATCTATAAATACAACCCTATTCTACAGGAAAAACATCCCAACTTTGTGCAATCTTACTTTGCAGGAATATCAATTAAGCAATCAAGCATATTATTTAGCAATCATCAAAGAAATAGCAATAGCATTATCATAGCAATCATAATCATGGCTTTTCATTTAGTTGCATCTTAGTTTAGAGTAGTTTCTTTTATCAGCTTCATGTCAATTTAGATTACAGTATCATCACCATATCATTTAGAAATCATCATATAGGATTAGATTTATGCATTTTAGCAGCATCTCATTCTCTAGATTGGCATTTTAACAGTCACAATGCTTACAAAATCTGAGATCCCTATGATTTAATAAATCTTTGGAGATAGAGAGCAATATGACGCTTTCAAGAGTTTCGTTGTTTTAATTAGATTAATATCTTATTAATTCTCTTGATATAATGTCTTATTAAGAAGTGTTTATTTATTTTACTTATTCCACACTTACATTTTGGTGCCCACCGTAGGGCACAAACCCCATTTTTAATGTTTATGTCTGAAAAGTGTTCTCGTAGGATTCTAACATGTTTTTTTTAGCGCGACCGAAAGATCTTACGATTCATACGACAGATACTCTAGCATGTTCACCAGCTATTCTGGCACATCAAAAAATTATTCTAGCGCATTCACCAACTGTACCGGTGCATCAAATTTTTTGTATCACTAGTTAGGGGGTTTTCCTTTCAGTGCATAGACCTATTGTTTTAGCACATCTATCACTTTCTTTAACGCATAGATCTGTTTTGGCGCATCTAATAACTGTTATGGCGCATGGGATTAATTTTATAGAATTTTAAATAATCTAAAGCCTAATCACTATTTTAGGTGTTCCAAGTACGAAATATGCTTGTCTAAGATAGTTGTTGGAAAACATACACCGGTCAAAGACAAAACTCACAAAAATTACTAATGATGTTTGCAGGGGTTTAAATTTAATTATTTTCTTTTCCTTTGGTTAAAATACTATATCTAGATTAATTAAAGAAATATTTTGAACCCCATGTTTTCCATGTCTTGAAATAAATAGGCCTATACTCTCCCCTTAGCTAGGTGATTAGAATGCTAGACTTTCTATTTACGCTTTTATTAAATCCTTTAGAAGGCCTTCCGTAGTGGGAAAAAGTACTCACCCTACGAGAATGACCTAAGTGGGAACAACCAAAGCCAAGTTTTCCAACCCACTATAATCAAAAGTGAATTTGGGGAAACCCACAATTCAATGGAAGTGTGCAAGATAACCATCCCCAAAATCTTTGTTCTAAAGATTGGGAGGTCTCTTGAGGGATTTTATCAATTTTCGCTCCGAACGAATACCCTATCTACAAAATTTAGTGTAGAATCCAACTGTCTTAGTTTCCGAACACATTTTATATCACGATGCAAGGGGAGGGAAGAATCTTCCCCCAAGACACTCAACATATAACTATCAGAGGCCTTGGCCAAAAGTGGAGGATTCGACTTTGGCTAAGACTCGGGAAAGGAAAAAACACGAGCACCCTCTAGGGGGTGACAAGGCTGTGTGAGTTGGCATAGTTGCAAGTTGTGGGCTGTGATATTCTAAATGACCTACTAGAGATAGAAAAATGCTTGAACTGTTTGTTTTTGTTCAAAAACTGTGAAAATGAAAGAATCGGATCATATTCTAGAACACTCACTACATGTTTAATGCATAGAATCTGAAACAAACTATTTACAATTTGGTTGTATTGTGTGAAGTCATTTTTGAAGGAATTATCTCAATAGATTGTCAAAATCCAAGATTTACAAGCAAAACACTCACCCATTGTCTTCACTGTTTAGAAAATCATACCTTGGAATTAATCATCTTACAGAGAAAAACCAGAACAAACAGACAAAACTGTGAACATTCGGACAACTTCTAGTTTAGTGCATCCATAGTCTGTTTTAGCATGTACACCCAATCTTTTAGCGCATACATAGTCTGTCTTAGCGCATTGACCACCTGTTATAGCGCATCTATAGTCTTTTCTAGCACGTACAACCATTGTTTCAACACATCTGTACAATCTGCCATCATTATTTACTAGTATCATAGCACATCCACGATCTATTCTAGCACATACACCTTGTTTGACAGCGCATACACCATATCTTCTAGCACGTACATAGTCTGTTTTAGCGCATTGACTATTTGTTATAGCGCATCCACAGAACAGGAAAACAGAGAGCTATTTGAAACTAGTATCAGACTGATAACATCAAAAACTAGGATTTTTGTTAGAGCGAAAACATTTCCTCAGTCTAAACAATGTCTTAAACCTCGAGAAATAGGATTTACAAGTCAAAATTTATCAAATTGAACCAAGATCTTGCAACCTTAAGGTGTTTAAACTATCACACAAATTCTAGATTATTACGTCAAGTTTCTTTATCAGGATTTTGTCATCCCACAATCAAGAAACGAAACAAAATAATCATATTTTTAGGTTAGTCTCATCAATATAATTTATCATTCTATTCGACTTAAGTTAATACCTTGACACTCATCCAAAAAAAAGATCAAGGTTTAGTGAGATGAACAAACACTTGTATGTCAATTTTGATGAGGTTACAAAGACATAAACTTAGAGAAAAGGAAATAGAAACACAAAATAGCATGGCTGAATAAAATCCTTGGAGGAGACTCCACCAAAATGACACCAATGAAATAACCCAAGAAGACATCCAAACAACACAACAAGACCCAAATTTCCATAAATTTATGGAAAAAGTCCTAAAACAAGATATGGAAAAATATCTTTTGATGCTAGCTGAACTAGGTGCAAAACTTCCAAAAGACTTTGATATCAATCGATTAAAAGAGACACCTAGAACAATTGAAATCGAACCACAAAATACACAAAACATAGATCAAGTGGTTGCCCTAATGAATCAAATGCAAAACTTGCAACAACAACTTCAAGATATGCAAAAGGGAAACACTAAAAGGTACTCATTATAGGACATTTGTCCTTATCCTTTTGATCCAAGTGTGGACATGATACCATTTCCTAGACATTGCGAATTCCTAAAATAAGACAAGTACGATGGTAAAATAGATCCAATTGACCATGTGAGGGAACTCAGAACCATGAGTTTAGAATTTTCACAAGAGGAAACCTATCTAATGAGGTTATTCCCAAGGAGCTTAGGAGGTCAATGTATGGAATGGTTCTCTAAACTACAACCAGGGATTCAAACTTTTGAAGAACTAGTCAATAGGTTTATCTCACAATTTTCCTATAATATTCAACATGAGGTAACAATAAAAGACCTTTACAACATGAAACAAAAGAAAGGGAAAGCATTCCTCTCATTTTTGCAATGATGGCAAAGTTTGTTTGCTAGATATCCACGTTCTATACCTGAAGAAGAAAAGATGGAATTATTCATTAACAACCTAATTGAAGACATGAGCTATAGGCTTGAACTACAATGTCCACCTACATTTGAGAAAATAATTGAAAATGGTCTCAAGATCGAAGAAGATTTTCTAAAAAGAGGGGTGATAAAACATTACAATGAAGGATCAAACAATACAAATTCCTTAAATCACTATGGCACCAATGATAAACCAAAGTTTTGGCAAAAGAATAGAAATACTGGAAACAATGATGCTACAAATGACACACAAAATGAAAAACCAGTATTTAATTTTACGGCATCTACACCAACGACCAATCAAAATAATGACCAAAACATCAACCAAAGTGTCAATCAAAACAACAATCAGAACAAAGGAGAATCTAAACCGCAATCATATCAAAGGTCATCAAACCGACGAAGATTCACACCATTGGGACAGACACTAGAATCAACAATGAGAGAACTTATTGCAAATGGACTTATCACCTTACCTGAAGCAAGAAATTGGGAACCAAAAGTGAAACCATCTTGGTGGAATGGCGTGGACTATTGTAACTTTCACAAAAACAAAGGACACAAAACAAATGAGTGTATGCAATTAAAATATCTAGTCCAAGATTTGATTGATAATAAAAAGGTATTCATAGAAGGACATCAAACCAACAATGATCATACTACATTTAAGGATCCTTTACCAAATTATGAAAAGGGAGAATCTTCTTCTACAAACGGTAAAGGTAAAAAATTAAACTACGTTTATGATGGCACAATATTTTGTATTTATGCGGTTGAGAATGATGTTGTCACTAGCAATCAAATTGATAATGTGGGAACCAATGATATCATACCATTAGATCTGATCTCATACATAGACACATCCAACAATCAAATCAATTTCATAAAAATTAGGGAAAAGCAAGACTACCAACCAGTCAATGTAACAACAAGGCAGAAATCCAAGGTAATATTGAAAGGATTTGGATCTAAAACCACTAATCCCCCTTCAATTCAGTACAACATTGTCGATCAACTATAGAAAATACTAGCACATATATCAATAGTAGAACTCCTTAAAATCTCACTGTCTCATAAGGAGGTTTTAGAACAAGCTCCGGTAGCCACCACAGTACCCAATAATCTGGATGTCTATCAATTTCAAGCTATGGTGGGACATTTAACCACACCACATTGTCTATCATTCTCTGAATAGGATGATGTATCACTTAATCATCCACACAATGCAACACTACATATCAAGGTTTTAATCCATAAACACTGTGTTAAACATGTCCTAATAGATGGTGGAGCTATTTTAAACATTTGCACTTTAAAATTGATCTGTGCACTAGGTTATTTTGATGATGCTATTGATAACAAAAGGAAAATAACAATAAAAGCCTATGATGAAGAAGAGGGATCCTCCAAGGGATTAATCGTGTTGCCTATTCAAGTAGGACCAATTGTGAAGAATATTGTTTTCCAAGTTCTAGAAAAAGAGCTAGCGTATAATATACTCTTGGGGTGTCCATGGATTCATGAAATGCAAGCGGTGCCTTCAACTTATCATAAGTGTTTAAAATTTATATTCAATGGACAAGAAGTAACTATATCAGCTGATTACAACAATCCCCAACATTGTAACATGCTTAAAATAGCTTAAGACACTTTCGTGCCCCATAATAGAGAAGCAAGCACTTCTAGTTCCTCCAACAGTGAAAAGCAACTAAACATTGTATCCAAATGGGTTGAGAAAAATGACCAGTCAAAAGACAAAAGTATTGTGGACACAACTCCATCAAACTATGAGGGTCACCAGAATTATCTATCACAACAATTTCAAGAAAAGATCTAGTTAACCGACAAAGGCATGGGAGAATATTCCATTGGGAAATCTCTATGTCTTTCACAATTGTTACCATCTCCAAAATCATATGGGCAGCCATCAACAAAAAACAACAATCATCACAACCTACCACAGTTTTGGATGAAATATTTGTAAAAGCAGGTACTCTAGAAGATGAAACAGAAGACAAGGCCATCCTCAATTGGCTCTATAAATACAAAGAAGCATCAACATCAACAAATATATGCTTAAAGACATATCAATATGGAAAAGGAAAATATATCTTAGAGAAAATGGGGTATGAAGGACAAGGACCTGTTGGAAAAATAAAAGAAGGCATCGTAGAACCCATTTAACCTCTTACACTTTAGTCAAAAGACAAAATAGGACTAGGTTATACAAGGGAATCAAAAGAGGAAATGACTCAGAAAGTTGTTGAAAGAATCCTTCAAATGTGAGATAGTTTTGAAACAAATTCCAATGAGTATGAGTGGGATCTTTTCTCTGACGTATCATATAGAGACATACAAATTGACGTCATAAAAGAGTACACAAACACACATGAGGAGGGACAAAGCTCGAGGACTAGACCACTTGTATTTGAATCACAAAATATCAATGACTCAAGTGAGGATGGACAGACATTGAGTGAACTAGATGACTTGGAGGAGAGTAATATCAAATACCTTGACATTACCACTGACAACCTTGACAACATTACTATTGGAACCCTCACCATCATTGACCTTAGCCAATCAGATGAATTTTTATCCCTAATGCATCCCAAACTTATCAACTAGGAACCAACTGAACCTATGGATGTACCCATTTTTGTGAATGATGATGCTATCATAAATTTCCTTTGTTGTGAAAAACATAACACAAGTTCTAATCATAAATCTCATGATGACATGTTCAGTCAGGAGGGTGTCAAATCTTCTAGTTGCAAAATTGAAAACAGGAATAATGGATCTAATCGTGAAAACCATTTAATGGTAGCATTAGATCTCAAAAAAGTAAAAATAAAGAACGCATCTAACGGTGAAAACCTCTCTAAGGCACCAAAAGATGGGGGATTTTACACCCTTCCAAAGCATTATCATGAAATATCATCAGTGTTGGTGGAGCCTACACAATCTATAAATATTGGCACAATAGAAAAATCAAAGATTTTACATCTAGCAGCATCTATGACAGAACAAGAAAATCCATAATTTGTCAAGTTCATTGAGGACAAAAGCATTAACTTTGCTTGGTCATACTCTGATATGCCAGGTTTAGATCCAAATATCCTAATCTATCATTTATCTCTACCATCTAGAATAAAACCTGTGAAACAAAAACTAAGGAAAATGCATCCCCATATTGCCTTGATGGTAAAGGCTAAGTTGAAAAAGTTGTTAGATGCAGGATTCATCAGGTCTATTGATTACACTAAGTGGATTTGTAATATTTTCCCTCTATCTAAACTGGACAATAGTATCAGAATATGTACTGACTTCAGATATCTCAACAAGGCATGCCTGAAGGATGATTTTCCTTTACCAAACATTGACATCATTGTGGAATTAACAGAAGGACATGTTGTGTTATCAATAATGGATGGTTTCTCGGGTTACAATCAAATCAATATAGCACTAGATGATCAGGATAAAATAGCATTCACATGTCCATGGGGAAATTTTTTCTAGAATGCCATGCCCTTTGGGTTGAAAAATGTAGGGGCCATATATCAATTAGCAATGACCACCATCTTCCATGACATGATGCATACCTTTATGGAGGATTACATGGATGATATCTTAGCAAATTCATATACCAGACAAGGGAATCTAGAGATCCTGGATAAGATATTTACCATATTAGAGAAGTTCAAGGTCTGATTAAATCTTAAGAAATGTCTCTTTGGTGTTACATCAACTAAAATCTAGGATACATAGTTTCAGAGAAGGGTATCAAAGTGGATCCCGCCGAGGTCAAGGCTATAATGGAAATGTTGCCACCAAAGAATATCAGTCAACTAAGGTCTCTACAAGGAAGGCTATAATCAATCAGGAGGTTTATCTCCCAATTAGGAGACAAAATTCATCCATTCAACCACTTGTTACATAAAAATTTCTTGTTCAAATGGGATTAAGGGTGTGAAACAAATTTCAATCAAATAAAATAATATCTGATCTCATTACCCATACTCATGCCACCTATAGAAGAGAGACCATTGTTACTATACATTGCAACAACAAACATTTCTTTAGGAGCACTATTAGCACAGGAAGATCCTGAAGGAAAGGAACATGTTTACTATATCATTAGGACTCTATATGGCTATGAGATAAATTACACCTTCATCAAGAAATCTTGTTTGGTGGTGGTATTTTCTACCCAATATTTGTGGCATTATATGCTGACTCACACTGTTAGGCTCATAGCAAAGATTGATCCATTAAAATATCTACTCAACAAAGTTGCTTTAACAGGGAGACTAGCCAAGTGGGTCATGATCTTAAGTGAGTTTGATATCCAGTATGTGAATAGGAGAGCCATCAAAGTTCAAGTGATTTCTGATCAGTTAGCTGAAGCTCCATTAACCAATGATCGTCCTATGACAATTGAGTTTCCTAATGCAGACATTCTTATTGTGACAACACAACAATGGAGGCTATATTTTGAAGGGTCATACACACAATAGGGGTTTGGTGCAGGAATCTTGTTTGTTACACCTCAAGGACACACCATCCCAAGGTCCTATAGACACATGTTTCCATGTACCATTAATGTAGCTGAGTATGAGGCACTAATTATTTGCATCAAGGTAGCAATTGAATGGAAGATCACAAAGCTACAAGTATATGGGGATTCACAACTAGTCATTTATCAAGTAAATGATGAATATCAGACGAAAGATGAGAATTTGATGCCATATAAGAAGTTGATTGATGATCTCAAAAATTAATTTATGGATATAAATTTTGAACAAATTCCAAGGGCAGACAACAAAGTTGCAAATGTTATGGCGACTTTTGCTTCTCTCTTACGGTTGCCAGAAAAATGTGGTTGTTATGAGTTTATGGTAGAACAAGTGTCTAGTCCTACCTATGATAATCCAGAATCACAAACCATATACCTTTTAGATGACGTTGAAACCTCAAACTATGGAAAGACCTATGCTTACCTAAAAGACAATACCCTTCCTCCTGATCTTTCCAAAAATCAGAAACACAACTTCATCTGCCAAGCCTCACGACATACCTTAATTGCCGACATACTTTACTATCAAGGTCTAGCTGGTACTCTTCTCCAATGTCTAGAACATAATGAATATGAAATAGCCTTGTGTGAGGTCCATGAAGGTATTTGTGGAACTCATTCAAGTGGACTAACTCTAGCCAAGAAACTCCTTCGTTTGGGGTATTACTGGTCGAATATGGAGAAGGATTCTTATCAATTTTTTAAGAAGTGTCAGAAGTGCCAAATACATGGTAACCTAATCCATGTACCAGCACAAGAATTACAACCATTCACTTCAACATGGCCTTTTTGTCAATGGGGACTGGACCTGGTAGGAAATATTAATCCATCTTCATCCAATGGACACAAGTTCATAATCATAGCCACATAATACTTTACAAAGTGGATAGAAGCAGTTCCTTCAACAACAATCACTGGGAAGCAGATTTCTTCTTTCATACTGAATTACCTCATCTGTCAATATGGCATACCTCAGTCCATTTTCACAGACATTGGTAGACCTTTTAAAAATTAGGATGTCCAAGAAATGTGTGAAAGGTTTCACATCCAACATCGTTTTTCAACACCGTACTATCCTCAGGGAAATGGCCAAGCAGAGGCCTCTAACAAAATAATTCTGAAAATACTAAAGAAAACGGTCAATGATGTTGGACGTGATTGGCACAGTTAACTAAACCATGCTCTATGGGCATACCGAACTAGCATTAGAACACCTACAGGAGCTACACCATATGCCTTGGTATATGGATCAGAGGCCATACTACCATCGAGGTTGAGATTCCATCACTTTGTGTGTCACTGAAGGGTATAATTCTAGATGAGGATTATAGGGTGCCTAGACTGCAAGAACTATAATTATTGGATGAATGTCATCAACAAGTTGTCAATCATTTAAAGGCATACCAACAAAGAATGTCCAGAAGCTATAATCACAGGGTAAAGCCTAGATTCTTACAAGTTGGTGACTTGGTCCTAAAGGAAAATCATCGAAATCAATAAGATAGGGAAAAGAAGGGAAATTTGAACCTAACCGGCTAGGTCCTTGTGTTGTCATATCATTCTATGGATCTGGAGCCTATCAACTGTCAACACCCAAAGGGGATCTATTCGACGAACCTATCAACAGTATCCATCTCATAAATTTCTACACCTGAATCACCTAGTGCATGGTTCAAGTCCTGAAAAAATAGTTGTCTTGATGAAAACCTGGCAAACAGGCATCTTGATGACATAAAAAAAAAAATACCAAAAAAAATACAAAATGGAAAAATACAAAAAAATCATAAAGTCTGAAAAATTGCAATAAAAACATGTAGCGAAAACCTAGAAAAAGACACTACTTGTGATTTAAATCAGCAGTTCTATTTATTAGAGACATGTCATGGTCGCTCACTTTTTCCATCATTTAAATTCAATATCATATCATAATAAACGTGGTCATGTCTCACCCTAGCTTGGGGGAAAAATCCTAAACTCACTGGGGGAAATAAACTTGAGTTTAAACAAATAGGCAAACAACAATATGAAAAATGTGACAAACATAATGATCACTGTGAAACCCAACATTGAGCATACATCGAACATCAGAATATTTCAAGAAATCAACTATCCATATCAAATAGCTGAAATCAAAATCAAATCAAGACAAACTTTAGGGGGACGATATTCTTTCGAATTATGATTTTATCGCTATATGCTTGAATGTTCAACATGTTCTACTTTGATTATTGTTATCATTTCTTTGGAGCGACTCGATGATGTATTGAACTAGAGAAGCTAGGAAGGAGAATGGTATTTTCTTTGTCTGTTGTATGTGAATTGATCATTTATTGTGTGAATTGTCATGAGATGTGCTCTACAAAGTATCACTGATGACATTCTAAATTTACGTAGTGTAATGATGCAATTCTTGTCTGTTTACGCAAGAAATGCTCAAGTCATCTCGGTTTAATTATACCTAGATGCTTGTGTTCACTTGCAATATCAAAAATCATGAAAGTAGTACTCAAGTCATCATGGTCTAACTCATACCATCGATGCTTGTACTCACTTTAAACATTTTAAAGGCTCAATGATGATAAAAATCATGATAAAACGATTGTTAAGGTGAAAAATTTTGCATATGTATTTTTGCATGATTACATTAGGTTGCATCCATGATAGTTTTGCGTTGCAAAGTATTTTGTTCCAAAGACAAATAACCAACTCATAAACGATGTTAAATTTTCTTATTAAAATAGATTGAGTATACTTGACATTAACAAAAACATCATATTTATCATATAGTTGCATAATCATTTCATTAGAGAACATCATTACTATTTCATCATTCACGCATTCCATCATATATTTTGCATCATATCATATTTGTCCAATCATCACGTCATAAAATTGCATGAGAAAAACTATCAAAAACAAATCTTTGTATAGCTGCATTTCATTCATCCATTTATCATATCATAAACAATACATTAAAATAAGTATTATTATGATCATCATTCATTCATTAATTTCTTGTCTCATATATCTGCATTATTCATCTATCATTGAAACACCACATTCATAATCATGCATATGGTTACATTATCATGTAATTAGATAAAAAAATCATCATATATCTATCGATACATATAAATAATGACATACATCATACATCATGTATCCATACATCATCATTATTCAAATAATCACTATTGATATTCATCATAAATAAATCATAGCATATCACATGATCATTAAATGCATTCATAACATATCATGTAGATCATCACATAACATATAGAATAGGGAAATTAAATGCATCCATCATAAAACCATATAGAACACATATAGATCAATCAATCCACCGTATATCATATAGATCTCAAAAACATAATGTCAAGTATACAATGATGTCTAAAATAAAAGGAGATATAACATCAACAAATGGTTGTGAATCAAAAAAATTAGAGTATACATCATGTCTCATATATCATAGGATCACATCATAAAACTATGACCTACTACCTCCAGATGGTGCAGGCATCTCTAGGCCAGTACCTCTCCCACCAGACGTACCAGGATCTCTCGGATCTCTCTATGGAGGCTAAGTCACACCCTCACTAATAGTCCTGGAAATGAGTCCTGCTTGATTGAGACTATGTGTAACTAACACTCTGCTCAGAGGGGACTGCATCATGGTATCGGCCCCTGTAAAACTTTGCCTCTCTACCCACACAGAGAACCTCTCTCATATAATCACCCATGGTGGTACCATCTACTAATCTTTGTAGTCTATCTGTGGTAGTTTGTGCCTGCTCTACAACCTCTCGGGCTGTATCTCATTGTGTTGTCAAAGTAGGAATTTGTGCTTGAGCAGCTGCCAACTGTCCCTGTACTTGCGCAAGAGCCTGTGCATGATCCTGGGCCTATGTCTGCATCTAAGCCTAAGTCTATGCTAATAAACCCTATGTCTATACCAACTGCCCCTATAAGGTTTGTACCTGCACCTGTAAACTCGCAATCTAAGTCTGTTGATGCTGTGACAATACCCCAATACACACACACTACTCAAAAGGTGCTACCAATGATTGCCTCTTACGAGGCACCATAAACTCTCGCACATCAACACCTCCACCTAACCCACCACCACTATCATCATCTCCACCACTATCCTCCCCCTCATCTCCATCACTCTCATCTCCCTCATCATCCCCACCACCACCTCCTCCATCATCACCTCCTCCACCATCATCACCCCTATCATCATCTCCCTCCTTGTCATCACTATCCTCCTCCTCCAAAGGTAAGGGCACTGGCTCATCAAGAATAGTAATCCATGGAAAGGGATGTAATATCAGATACTTTGCATCGTCTGTTGTAACAGGTGCCTCAATAATATTAGGATGAATGTCCCAAAATATAGGTTGTAGAACCTGGTACTCCTGAACAGTGACATCATATGAGAGATAGGGTCCCCAATCTGCAACATCTATGTGTCGACGACCATAATGAGCAACACCCTGGGGCATGCCCTGCATGATACCATAATTTTTTAGCACCCTTCTCAATAGAAATCTCTCCAACACCCAATGAGTTTGACCAATTAGTAGCAATGACTGAGTGAGATATGGCATCTAAATATCACCATCATACCAATGCTCACAATCGAGATAAGGCCGCCATGTGACAGCCTCAACATCATCCAACACTCTCCTCCAATGCTCTAACTTACCTAGTCTAGGTTGAGTAAGATGACTTGTATATTTGTGCACATATGACCTCATGGCTGGTCTTTGTCTCACCATCATTAGATGTGTAATAGCTATATGTTCCCATGCCCACACCTGTAATAGAGTAACCCCTACTGACAAACTACAACCTCAAAGGTAGACAACTGAATGTAAATCATGATAAAGATGGGAAATCATACACATGCCTCATGCATATGTGGTACCATGCACAATAATACTCTCTAATGCATGACCCCAACCAACAGAAATTCCCTTTGACCTGCGATCAGGACAAAGGAACCCTCCAATGAAACCAACAAGAATTAAAGGTAGGGTAGCATAAGCATCAACCATCTCACGCCATGGAATCTCATACCCACAAATATGATCATCCTAAAAAACTTTGTGGAGAGCATCAGTCCCACCCTGCTCTATAGAATCATATAACACTAGGTCACCGATGACAGGAATCCTTAGAATCCAACATACATCCTCAGGAGTGACGATCATTTCGCCAGTAGGAAGGTGGAAGGTATTATGGTTGCTATGCCACCTCTCTGCTAGGGTTGTCAAGAGATCCCGATTAATCCTAATTTGGGGCATATATAAGAGAGATGCCAAACCACAACATGTAATCACAGCTATCTCAGGCTACACTAGCTGCGGTATCAAATTGAAAGTCCTAGGAAATCGCTCACGAACTTGGAGGTTCATCAAAGCCTCCTATCATCACAAAAAAATTGAAAGTCGGGAATCTTTTTTCAAATCATCAAACATCAATCAGCCTATCAAATCTAAATAGCTCTGGTGAGACTTTGATCAAATCTCATGAGCAATCATCAAATCAGCCTCACCTATCATAAGGTCAATCGTGAATCTTAAAAATTGTATCTCGCCTATCATGAAGTCAATTAAATCAAATCAACCTCACCTATCATGATGTTAATTATCATCATCAATCATCAAACCTCGCCTATCATGAGTTTAAACATCATCTACTCTACAGAGATCATCAATCATATCAAACCAACGGCTGACATGATCAAAATTCAACAAAATCAAGGACAAATTTGACAAAATACAACATTCTGACTTAGATGCGCCAAAACAATGTTTTGATGTGCTAGAACATTCCATGCACCATTTTAGTAGGTCAAAGCGCTAAAACAGGTGGTCAATGCGCTAAATTAATGGATGTGCCATTTCATTTGACCTACGCACTAAAATAGACATCTGATGCACCACATCAGCCTACACGCTAATTTAGGATGTCAATGTGCTAAATTATCTAACCTAAGCACTAAATGAATGGACGCGTTATTTCATCCTATGTACGTGCTAAAATGTCTATCCAATGCGCTAATCTGGTGAAGCGCTAAAACAACAATCCTAAGCACCACTTCAGGCCTCTAATGTGCTAAAAGAATTCAAAATTTTGAAAATCGAATTAAACACACGAAATTCAAAATGCATGAAAAATGAGGAGGTTCATCGGTACGTACCAAAGATCTGTAGGCGGTTGGGCGATTGTCTCGACACACGCGCTCGAAATGGTGAGTGTGGTAAGGAATTGGCATTTTGCTACAAATTGCTCAAAATCACTCTCTCTCTTGAATTTTGAAAACTCAACATGCACAAATGAATTCAAAATCACCCTTTTAGCTTTTTAATAGGTTAATTAAAGGGATTTTAGTGGGATTTATATTTTATTTATTTACTGGAGGATTAATTCAACTTCATCACAAGGAAATTTTCACAACTATTTGTCGGGACATAAATTATTTCATCATCAAATCTTTATCAAATCATCAGAAATTCATGATAAAATATAAAAAAATTGAAAAAATAAACTAAAAAAAAAATTAAAAATCATCAATTTATCTCCCAAGAGGGCATATATCCATCATCGTAGCAAAATCAACATCTGGGGCATAACTAAAAAAAAAATTGTCAATACTAGCAACAACAACAATTTTTTCTTTGAAGCAATGCGTAAACACATCACTTCAAAGAGAGGGGCAAAATGTATACACCTAAAAATGGTCTAGATAATCTAATTAATTAAATACAATTTATTTGATTAATTAACCTTTAATTCTTCTACTATTAAATAAATAGAAATATTTATTTATATAGTTCACTTTTAATTCTTCAATCTATATTATATTATTTCTTCCTAATTAAATAAACAAATTTGATACTTTGTTTTTATTTAATTATCATTATTAAATTCTTCTATCAATTATCATATTTCTTTCATATTTATTTAATAAACATAGACTTCTAAAGTTTGTTTTATTAAATTAAATATCCTCTTTCCTAAGTTGAATAAATCTAAATATTCAATTCTACAGCTAATCATATCTACCTACCAAATTAGATATGATATGTCTAATTAATTCATCTCAACCTTCACGGGAAAATTTGGAGACAAATTTGCAGGAAACTCCTTCATCTTCTTCCATCGATTCTTCCTATTATTTGGTCAAGTGTTTTTGTGGGGAGGAACAATCTCCATAATCAACTCATAATCCTTCACCCTTCACCATTGAATCCTCAGGATTGAATCCAGACCTTTGTCTTGCTGCCCCTTCACAAATATGTTGTCGAGAATCTATAAATACAGCCTCATTCTACAGGAAAAATATCCCAACTTTGTGTAATCTTACTTTGCAGGAATATCAATTAAGCAATCAAGCATATTATTTAGCAATCATCAAAGCAATAGAAATAGCATTATTATAGCAATCATAATCATGAATTTTCATTTAGTTGCATCTTAGTTTACAGTAGTTTATTTTATCAGCTTCATGTCAATTTAGATTACAATGTCATCACCATATCATTTAGAAATCATCATATAGGATTAGATTTCTACATTTTAGCAGCATCTCATTCTCTAGATTGGCATTTTAATAGTCACAATGCTTACAAAATTTGAGAGCCCTGTGATTTAATAAATCTTTGGAGATAGAGAGCAATATGACGATTTCAGGAGTTTCATTGTTTTAATTAGATTAATATCTTATTAATTCTCTTGATATAATGTCTTATTAAAAAGTGTTTATTTATTTTACTTATTCCACACTTACATATACATATATATTGGTTCACATATATATATGTATATGTATATATATGTTGATATCTATATCCATATTTATCATATGTCAATAAAGCATGTATATGTAATTGATATACAAATGAATATAATTGTGATCCCTTAAATGTTTTCCCTATTATAAGATGCAAATCTAACTATAATGCACTAATGGAAGAACACAAAAGGCACACCTCAAGATTAGCCTAATGAATGATAACACAAAGAAAGAAGATGAAATGAAGACAATAAACGATTATACCTTCTTTGTTTTTGAATCCCTTGGTTGGCCCTTGATATTGTATGTTTTGTATGCTCCTTGGATGGCAATGAGATTAAAGATGCAAGATGGTTGAAAGTGTGATAATGGTGGATTCAAGTGCTATGATGAAGGCAAAATATTCAAATAAAAAAGTAGCAAGAGTTTGGTATCAAATGCATGAGGTCCTTAAATGAGAGAAAAGAGGGGGTATTTATAGAAAGATTTGAATTCTCTAGAGAATTGAATGGTTGAGATTAAACCAACAAGGCCAAGATGAAGGGCTATGGTGAGTTGAGGATTCACAAGCCCTCACATCTTGACATGTGGAATGTGAGATGGCCTACGATGAGATGATGTGGAAGTGAGGTGGAAGGAAGGTACATGATGTAGAGGAAGGACAAGTACCTTGGAAAAGGGATGATGTGACCTCTCAATGATCACATAAGGAAGAGGAGAATCTTGGGTGAATAAAAATGAATTAAAAATTCACATGATTGGAAGAATCTAGTGGATAAGACAAGGTTCCCAAAAAGATGGGAACTTGCCACATGTGAGTGATGTGACAAGTCAAATATTCTAGAAGACTTTGGCACATGTGAAGTGACAAGTCAAAGCTTCTATAGTTTGCATGGAGAAGAGAAGATTCCTTGGAAGAATAAAAGTGAATTAAAAATTCACATGGGGAAGAGAGGAGCCTTGGATGAATAAAAAATAATTAAAAATTCCTTGGGGGATGGGGAGAGTTGACCAGGGTATTGATTACGTTTAATTGATCAGTAATTAGAAGATAATTAGTGGTTAATAAGGATTAGAAGCCAACTTGAAAAATTTGGAGGATGTGACATCCTAATCAAGGATTAGGCATGTGCACATCCCTAATGAAGAGATTAAGAGGTTGATTAAGATTAAGTGAAGGATGTGACATGTGAAGAATTAAATAAATGTAATATTTATTTAATTTATTTGATGAGAGGGGAATTAAAGGGGTAAGGTATTCAATTATTTAACTAGATACCTTAGGGATTAGAAGAACTTTAGAGGTATTAATTAAATAATAGTGATATTACTTAATTAATACGGATAAGGGGATACTTAGATGAAAAAGGGGTAAATTTGGACAAATGAAGTGGCCAAATTTAGGTGTCTACAATAATCAAGATAGCAATCATATGTTATATTAATATATCGATTGTGTATGCATATATATTATATGTGTGTGTGTGTGTGTATGCCTCTATGTACATGTATGCGTATGTATACATGCATTGATACATATGTATGGGCATGTCCATCTTTCACCATATGCATATATTGATACATATATACATATGGATATATGGATATATGTATATATACTTTATATATATATATATATGCATTTGATTCTTATACCAAATCATACACAATTACTATGGTATTGATAAGAGAATATGAGTGATATATCTATACGTATACATAGGCATGTTGTTAGTTCCATCAGATAGTTCCATGTGCATAGTGTTGGAAATAGGATGCCATTAAATTGCAATCCTAAACATTATTTATTTCATGTATCTCCTAAGTCCTTGGAATGTGTTCAACAACACTAGGATTAGGAAGAGAATAATATTTGATGAAATAATCATGTTAATTGACATTTGTAATTAATTATAAATGTTAAAAGCATGTTGGGATGCCTTGGAGTTAGCTCCTACAAAATAGGAGCACATGGGTGCACACATGGGAGGTGACACTCACCTTGAGTTCAGTTAACTTGTTGGTAGATTGAGTACACTTCATAAATGCATCCTATGTTCCTACAAAATAGGGATTTTGATTTATGCATTTTGAGGTCCTATAAAATAGGGGGTGATGTGTACGAGGCTCAATGAAGTTCAGTTCAGTTCAGTTAGTTTTAGTTGAATGCTAGTTGACTTCAATTAACTTGGAATGCATGGCTAATAACTTGAGTTGTGTGACAAATAACAGGGACTACTTTCAGTTAACAGATGGAGGATCATGCATGCACATTGTTTTGTATGAATGGTGTTGAGAAATGTTTAATTTAACAAGAAATATCTTGGACCCACTTTGGGCGCCCAAGTTGGCTTCTTGGAATTATCTCCTTTGCATGTTGAGATATTTTTGAAGGCTTAGTTAAGTGGAGCCCTCTTTTGGGCACCAAATTTGAGGATAAAAACTTAAGATATTTACAGAATAAAGGTTGAGTTATGACTTTAGTTTGGGATACCCAAATGGATGAAGGAGATGATTTGACATTGTTCTTCATGACATAACTCTACTTACAAGAGATAGGCGTACCTTTTAGGGATAGGGATTGAGCATTGTTATTGTAACTCATTTGGAGTTTACAATGATGATTAAAGTCTATTTATCTCAAGCAAGTTGTAGAGAGAGTTTGTGAGTTTTATTGTAGGTTGTGAAGAAGTTTTGGTGAAGGAAAAAGAAGCATTCTCAAGCAAGAATTGGAGCTATTGTAATCTACTTCAGAGATTGAATAATAGATTAATTCTTGGTGGAGTTTTTTACCCGAAAGGGTTTTCTCCACGGTACATGCTTGTGTAATCTTTCTAATATCCTGTCTACTTCTTCTATCAACTTCTATCTACATTCTACAAATAGTAAAAAGGATTTATCAGATAATCACCCACAAAGAATCTATAACAAAGGAAAAGCATATTTAGATCAGCAATATTAAAGTTTTACAAGGTATTAAGCTAAGAAAACACCTCAATTTTCAACACATAGATACGTCTACCTATGTACCCTCATGTAAGTATTCCTTTGTGTGTATGGTCTATCATCATCATGCATGTGTGTACGCATAAATATTCCTCATATGTTCCACATATCAATAAAAGCATAGTAACAAAGAAAGACTCACAAACTCAAATAGATAAACATCACGCAATAATGCACTCAATAGTAAACAAGACCATTACTAATGTAGACATATTGACTAAGGATGTCATACCAACTTCCCACTTAATAACGCAACTAAATTATTCTAATATGGAGTGTGTAAGCTCAGATAGGTTATGTTACTGGTTACCCAACCAAGACCTTCTCCTAAGTGAAACTTCCCCTCTGCCTAGAGGAATTGAACATATACCTACAACCACTAACATATGCACACGCTAGTCAGCTGTTCACAAAATATGCACTATACATAATACATCTCCAAAGTAGAATATAAATTCAATATTCATCCACTCACATAAATGAATTCCTTCATACAATATTAAATGAGATAGCATTCATTCATAAAGCAGTGATAACGAAGTGCAAGTACATTTTATTCATCCATTGAATTCACCTTACATTCAAATTTTACCGTACATAGTAATAGTAAATAGTAATTACACAATTTGGGTATAACAAACAATTTAACTAGCAACTCATCTTGATAAAGGAAATCACTACACATAGTAGTGAATGATGAGATGTGAGTCTGCAGATCACCTTTGCCATTTTCTTTATCAAATTTTGGAACCTCCAACCCTTGGGGGATAGGGACATTCAGAATATTCAAGGCCAAAGGACTATTACGGTAATAAGGTTGCAAAGTAGAATAAGAGGTGATGTTGGCTAAGTTAGCTAGCTATGATTGCATCTGATCCATATTTTGCAATAGGGTATTTAAAATTGGATTAGATGGCAAGGGAGATAGATTAGCAATGGCAATAGAGATTTGAGGTGCGAATCTAGGTGGACGAAGAATATTATACCTCAAAGGAATGTGAGATACATTAATTTTAAGATAAACAGGGGACAAAGACACGGTGTTTATATTATTAATGGAAGTCATGGAAGGTATAGAAGGATTAGTGTCCACCATATGCATTGATACCTCAAGAATCGAAAGATTCAACTAAATACCAACGATATCTGAATGGGAATCTTGGTTTCAACTCAAGATTGATGTGTATGAAGGTACATGGGTCTCAACTATGTTTGTTAATGCACCAAGCAACTCAAGGCCCTTGCAGTTTGAGAGAGGTTTCTCAAACTACTAACAATAGGAGAGAAAGAAGCTTCAAAGTAGTATGGCTATGAGAGCAAGAAGTTGCAATGAAGATGGTGGAATGGAGGTGAAGAAGTTTTTGTGATGAATAAAATGCAAGAGATGATGAAGAGCCTATGAAAATCCTTCTTGTGTTGAGAGAGATTCAAAATGAGGTGTTTTAGGGAGGTTTATGCATGTAGGAGTCATCCCAACGCATAACAAGCTACTATAGGCATTACATTTTTTGATAGGTGGGAAACGTAATGTTCAATGGCTACTACAGTTGGGAATATATTTGAGACGTCCATGTGACATGTAGACGTTTGTGCATCGCATGTTTTCCTAAAATATAAATCCTCCTTAACTACAAGAAATTAATGAGTTAGGAAATTAAGGATTAAATTAAAGTTGGACAAAAGGAACATTGCATTATTGTCTTTAATTTATGTAAAGGGGAGGCTCATGGGATGTGAAATTATATAGGATGCAATTTACGACATTACAAATAGTAATCCTTTGTTCTCACTTCATGTTAATCCAAGTAATCAGCCTAGAAGTCTTCTATTATGAGCAATGAACAAAGAAGGAACCAATAAAGGGTCTAATATTTATAATTAGATCAAATCTATATTTCTTAATATAAATTCATCATCAAATGGGCTATGTCCATCTTAATAATCTTGGTGCATGAATATTGTAACAAGAGTAGTATCTCACCTTGATGGGATTAGAATTCTACCATTATTCTTTCTAGAAATCAACATTTGTATTTCTACCACTTCTTTGCAAATATTCAAAAAGATGATCTTGTTGCTAAGGTACCTAGGAAATTTGTATGGTGCCTTGTGGAAGCCACCAACTATGATGTATGGAAATTCCTAAAATAGGATGAACCAGTTTCCTAGCTTAGCCATCACTTTGGTTTCCTCCATAGATAACCTCTTTATATAGTCATTCTCCAAAAATCAAATGATTACATATAGAAATGATTCATTAACTAAGTTATAGTTTCTTCAATAGTTATTTAGCTCTTGTTGGGTGTAATAATCATACACTTTAGTTTCATCTAGTTGTAGGACACCTACCTAATTCAATCCTATAAAGTTGGCATGAAAATTCAATAGGTACACTAAGTAAGAGGTCATGTGGAACATGGCCAATTCTTGAAGCTTTATCATTTTATTATGCAATGTGTCTCTAATGAGGATGGCTTAATCAATCCTTTTATCACATGTAATTTTGATAATAAAAAAGTACATTGAGGGATATAAATCCCTAGCATTATGTAGACCAAATAACTTTCTTAGAAGAGTGATGGAATCCTTGCTATCTTCTTGAAATTAACTTTCATGGAGGACCTCTACCACATTCATTAATAATTTTATTCTCTACAATAATAAGTTATCATTGATGAACTTAATAGCTTGAGTGGTCTTACCTTCATAATATCTTATTGCTTCATATCAACCTTATCATGTTGGGCATATTTGGACATCCCAAATTATACTCTTTCATTTAATTCAAAAATGATATGTAGTATAGTTTATCATGTAGTACCAAGCACCTATCTTTTCCTATAATTGTACCTCTAGGAACATGCTAGGTCTAACTTAGGGGATTGAAGAGAAACTAGAACAACTACATCATGCACTAACCCTAACTTTACCATGCATTAGGCCATTAAAGTTTTGTCTTTTTTGTATTGACCTGTTGTAGGAATCCTAGACATCTACATGTCTAAGGTAGGTGTCTCTGATATTTTTCAAGGGAGATAACACCTTATAAGTAGTATTATAGCATTTATACTCATACTTCATCTCCCTTTGTGGTTGTTTCTCTCCTTGTATGTGTACTTCCAATCACACATGGAGGAATTAGTTAGTCCAATGATAATTAATCTCAACATTGTAAGTGGACATGAATACTTAATTTATACAAATTCCAATCATGTAATAAATTATTCCATGAAAGAACCTATAATTAAAATATAGTGAATATACTAAGTATTGATTATGTCATCAAAGTTATAAAATCATGCCTACCATTGACTAAGTATAGATCTTTCAATGAAAAATATTGGAGAGTCAAGATTCAAGATCTTGGAATGACTCATACATAAGGTGTCAAAGATCTATAAATTTCGATAATCCATAGCTTATCATAAAATATTCTATTAAACAAACACTTTCTCCAAATTTACTAAAGGCACACACAAATCAATCAAATTGAAACCATAATCCCAAGAAGGTGAAACTCATAAGAGTAAAAAAGATCATAGTTACCTCACATCCCATACCAAAAGTAAAAAAATAAGAGTATATTTACACACCTAACTCTAATAAGGTGCATAAATAAAAGAAATAGGAATTGGGGATCAAAGGTTCCAACCAATAGGTACTCCAATAAGGGTATTCTAAAACTTGTGATCTTGATTGATAATATAATGTGGGAAGAATGAGGATTAGACTTTGGGGATACCACAAAATTGTTACATGACCAATTATATGTCTAAACCATGATCTCAATGATTAATTCAATATAGATTAAGTAGGGGTTGGAATTTAAATGTATTTCTTAATGATTACCCAAGCACAAGGATGGTCAAAACCCTAAATTTGAACAAGGAAAATTAAAACTAAGTATACAAATCAAGTTTTGGGGATCCAAAAGGACTCATTCCAAAATGTGATGGTCAAAGAAAATCTTGCAAGTCTGATGCTTGGCATTAAGGATTATGCAAGTGTGATCTCATCACAATATCATGAGGCGAAAAAATCCTCAATCTCTAAAAAAGTTGAAAAATGGATCTATAGAAGGAGAAAAAAGGAAGTAAAACTAGGACATGATAAGAAAAAGTAGAAAAGGAAAGGGTAATGATATCAAAGAAAAAAACAAAAATCACAAGAAGTGCCCTAACATACACCTAATTAAAATGCACGTAAACATAATGCAAAATGACAAACAAGTAAGTAGGGGGAAAAACAAAAGAGAAAAGAACACAATAGCCAACCTTTAACAAACTAGGAAAGCATGAAACCTCGACTATTTAAATACATAATAAAGGATGATGAGTGATAGTGTGAGAATCAAAGAACACACAATGAGCTTCTAAACTTTCAAACAGAACCTCAAATGCTAGAAATCTCCTACCAAGGATGAGAAAACACTTTACAATGATGCTTAAAGGCTATATAAATCACCAAAGCTTGAGCACACAAAGAAAAATAAAGGTAATCATGGCACTCTCAAATTTTGCAAATTTGAGATGCCTATATCAAAATTTTGCCTCTACACTTTCAGAAGTGCACCTGATGAATCAGTCTGAGTGACCCGCTTTGGAGGGTGAGAATTTGAATCCTGTTGCTTTTTATGAAAAACCCATTTGCAGACATATTCAATTGACATATGTGAACATGCATGTCAATTTTCAGCTTCCCATGATGAGTTTTGTTAGAGTTTCGAAAAGTGAAGCTGGAGGGTTTTGACACTTTTCTGTTGTTTGCAAACGTTCAGTTTTGCAAAGTTGCATCTTGTTTGAGAGTTGGCTTTTGCAACCAGATGACTGTCAAGTCAAAATGAATATTATTATGTGTTCTTCATACCTAAATGATCTCGGGTGTCAATTTTTCAGAGCTTCATGATCTGATTTGCTATTTTTAGCAGATCGAAACCAAATGCAGTTTGTTCAGTTTTACATCTGCATTCCTGACATCATTTCAAAGAGGCTAACTTCGTCTGTCAATCTTTTTTGACCAATGATGATTCAAGAGAATTCCTCTTGCAAACATACTCAGGGTACGTGAATGTGCTTATGTATCAAGTGGCGGCCTTTTAGAAGGTGATTTGAATTTTTGTAAAGTGGTGACTTGGTGAGCCTTAATTGGTTCTAAACATGTGCAGTTGTAGAAAATGTGAAGTGGGCAACTTTGTCGATTAATATCTTGCACCTCAAGATCTCTTTCTTCGAACCATATTTTGCATCACATTCTTAGATCAAACGTGTGCATTCTTGCTCAGTGACAAGGTCTCAAGATGAGTTTTGATGGGTTAATTAATTGTTTTCTGATTGCGACAGGGTCAGAAATGGTGTTCCGGAAATTTTGAAAATTTGCAATTCTACTGACAACCCATTTCTTATTTTGGTCTAAAATCTCTATAGCTCCCTTTTTATCAAGAATGGAGGTCATTTTTTATATTATTTTAATATACTTCTGTTGCGACAAACGTGTCTCGAGGGGCAGTTTGCAAAGGAGGTACCTAAATTTTAAGAGCTGGAAATAATTAGAGTAAATGGGTTTTCTCTAAATAATTCATTATGGGTGCATGCAAAAAAACTAGGCTCCAGGTGTTCCGATTTTCCCGCAATCAATTTTTTCAAATGGCCCGTAGACGAAATTAAATTTTTTCCTAGTTCTAATGTTTTAAATGTTTATACATTTCAAAATGGTTTTAGGGCATAAATCTTTTCTAACATTTGAATGGGAGGAAAAGAAATTTTAATTCTTTCATCCCATTGGTTGGACGCTCTCAAAACAAATTTTGAAAAGCTTCAAAGTTCGCGACAATTGAAAATTGAAGGCCATCGCAGCAGCAGAGGATTGTGGAAGGAGGCGAGCATGAAGGATTTTTCTCCTGGCAATAAAACTATTATTCATCACTGCAGGGTCATTTAAAAGGATTTTTGATGTTGTATTTGTGATGGTTTCAATTTTATACCTGCTGTAGGCATCTATGGGCAGAAATCAAGCTGCAATCACGTTTTTTGTCTTCATGGAGATTTTTAAAGACATTTACAAGCTGAGAAATGTTAGTGCAACCTCCAGAACGATGCCTGAACCAATCCTAATGCATTGGAAGCTTTTTAAGCAAAAATTCACATGTTTTTGAGTATCTGGTAATGCCAAAAATGGCCTTTCAATTATAAAAACGACCCCAGCATTTTAAAAAAAATGTCACAAAACATATCAGATTGTTTGATGAGATTCTATTTTGGCACTTTGTTGAGTATTGTAAATGCTCATTTGTTGCCTCCATGATCAAGTAGAGAAGCTGCAATGGAGAATTTAGGGCAAGCCAAGAGGAATAAACAGTTGGGAAAAGATGAGAGACGTGGCCAAGTCCAAGCCACACCCTGCCAGCCTCGCCACATTACAAAAATTATTTCCCAAAAGCAAACTTGATGGGCACGTGAATAAATTAAATGACACCGTCAAAGGTTTTTAAATGAATTCCTACCTCGCAGGCCTCGCAAAGATATTGGTGACGTTGGAAAAAACTTGCGAGGCTCGCGAGATTAAAGCACATGGTTGGTGGGCCCGGATGAAGCTTTTGGGCTTTAAAGGGGCCGATGAAAATTTTATATGTTTCATTTGCTTTTTATAAAAGCAAAACATTTAAAAGGCATTTAAATGTGCCCAGGTAAAGGTTTGGTAAAGTGATGGTAAAAACAAAAGCAAAGTTAAATGGAATTGGGTAAGTTAAATTGAGGGGGCTTTTATCTTTATTTGAAAGATTTTAAATTTACCAGCAAAATGGGTTGTGAATAAATTTTACTCAATTAGTGAATTGTATTCACTAAAGTGTGAGTGAGTAAAATTAAAGGGCATAAGTAGGAGTCTTATGCATCAGGTGAAATGGTAGTGAAATTTTTCACTTTATTAATGACACATGATTATTTAGGAAATAAAATGTACAATGAGTGTAGAATAAAGTGGGGAAATATTTCAAATGCAATATTTGAAATTAAATGAAAGGTGGGAGTTAATTGTTTCATAATAAAGTGGAATATTTTACTTTGCTAAAGATGAAAGAGCATAGTGGATATTCTTAAAGTTGGAAAACTTTAATTGGAATACTTAATGTGCAGCAAAGTAAAAAGGAATTAACAGGGCTTTCACGAAAATAAAATATTTTTATGAAGTGGCAAGGTGAAGTGTTTTGGCTGGGAATAAATTTAGCATGCACTAGGGATAAAGTGAATTTTGTCACTTTATAAACATACATTATTATATGTTGGAAGTAAAAGGGATAAATATTAAAGTTGAAAAACTTTAATATTTGGATGAATATAAACTACAGCAAATAAAGAGTAGAAAACAGAAACAGTTGTGCACAGGAAGGGAGATATTTTGAGCAGCTGGATAAAATTTGGAGAATCTCCATATGGGTAGATTTTCTGTTGCTAGGCAATCATGAGCTGATGCAGTTGGAAGGAACATGTTTGTTGCTACACAAGGAGGAAGAGAAGATATTATTTTCAATTGATCAATGGGAATGGAGCTGCCATGTGTCTGCAACAGATTCGAATTTAGGGCTTCTTCTACTTCCTTCATTCTTCTCTATCTTCTCTTCTCTTCTCATTGTAAAGGGTTCTGAGATTAGTTCTGAGAAGGTCCTAAGTTTTGTATTGGACTGTGTAGATAGTTTTTTGTATTTTCTGAGTCATTGTTTGAGTCTGTAAGCTGTAAATTTATGAATTCGAGAGTAAATACAGCTAGTTATGCAATTAATATCATGAAAGTGCTTCCACATTCATAAATGTCATCAGATTGTCTCCATTTTTGTACACTTTCAGTCACATAAATTCAATAATACAAAGTGTCTTTGAGTTTATCATCTCAAGTTTCATGAGATTGTTTTGTCTGTTCACTGTTCTGTTTCAAGGAAATGGTTAAAAGACTTTGAGCAGGTTATTGTGATTTCAGGTGTGCAGATAGGATTTGATAAGAAGAATTTGATTGATGATAAGAGAGGGATTGTTGGTGCAAGGCACTAATAGTTAATGCAAAGCATTAGCAAGTTAAATTCACTGGTTGAAGACTGTTTGCTGGAGAATTAGTTTTATGTATTTGACTCCATGGCCCAGATTTGGCACTGATTTATCCTGCAGCTTAATGCATCTCAGAAATACAATTTTAAATGTAAAATCATTCTTGTTCTTATTGTTTGGACAGTTGTGTCTGTCATGTTCTCCTTGCTGATTAGTGAAATTCATTCAATAGTTTGCCAATATTGAGTGATATTTTAGGTTTCTCAGCAATTCTATGAGAGCATAATCTATTAAGCAATATCATGTTGCTTGTGTGTCTAGATTGTTTGATATTGCTAAAGGGTTACCCCCCTAGGTCTTACAGAGCCCGAAGTGTAGGGGAAATGTGTATCCATTCCATTTCCTGTGAGTTGGCCACTAGTTTTTGTTGTTCTTCAATATAGAGGTTGGCTACCTCTTAGAGAACTGCAAATCCTAGCTAGATTGCTATTTTAAACACCAACAGGTAATATGGTAGAATAAAAGGTCAAATATGAAAGAACCCCAAAATACTCATGTGTAAAAATTTCCATTAATGCAAAGCTGAGGGGGGTAGGTTAAGGTGATATCATATCCCATCCCAAGCATCAATATTTTAAAAATTCCCTGAAAATCATGAGAGAACTATAAAATTCTAAAAATCTAATGGAGGGTGACACATAAAACCCTTCATGATTCTGATCTACAAAGAAAAGCCATTTTTTTAGAGGTTCCTCTATAGTTATAGAGGAATGACCAACTTTACAAGTCTAATAAGAGGAAAATATTCAAAATAGAAACAAGGAAATATTCCAAAACCAAAACCAAAATCAAACATAAAAATAAGAAAAAAATTAGGAAAGAAAAGTAGAAGGAAAAAAGGGGTCCCTATTTTGGTAAGGCCAAATATGGCATGTGCGTGCAAGAAATAACAAGTTCTAGCATTGTAAACTTAATTCTTAGCTAGATAAATTACTCTTTTTAAATCATATTTCACCACTATATGACTCTTAAAATGAAAACTATCACTCAACCTCTTTAATGATAATCCTTCCTTACAAGAATGTGTTAAAACCATTGAAATGAAGAAAAGTAAGTTTGGTACTATGAGAGGGGGGTTCACCAAAATGATAATAGATAGACCTATTTTCCTTTATATCATTAGGAAATGAGATCCCAACAACGAATTGAATAAAACCCCTTAGGTGAATCAAGTCAATGTGAGAATCTTCAGATTTCCTTATGATTGAAGGACGAGGGTCAAGGTCAAATATCACATTGGGGAGAAAAACTAAAAATATTAAATCAACTCCAAAATGCAATCTAACACTTGGAATATCAATATTAGCTCGATATTTGTAGAACCAAAAAACCAAATGCAGATTTGAAAAGGGTAGATATGTGTTTACCAATTACTAAGAGAGATTTTGAAGGTTGGCTGGGACTCATTCGTCCAAGGGAGAATTGGTCTTTTCTTAGGATTTTTTGCAACTTTTGGGTGCCTCTAACATAGATCTGTAGCTTTTGATTTGTTCATGTTTCAATGTCAAAAAGTTAGAAATCAAATCTGTAGGTTAGATTTTGTGATTTAACAACTTTGACCACTTTTACAACTTTGTAAATATTTCTCTTCAAAAGGTCTTCATTCCTTCTTCAACCTAAATTTGAAATCACACACACAAGAGAGATAAAATGTAATTTTTTGGGTGAATGGGGTTTTTCCTTGGTCAAACCCCATTTTGGTAATCAAACCTTCAAATGAAATAAAGCATGAAAGAGGGAATAAAGAATGAACAAAGTTATGTTACCACTCAACAAACCCTTGAATGAAACCTTGATAATAGAGATCTTAAGAAGTCTACAACTTGAATGAAATGGTTGAATTGGATGTGGATCTTGGCACTTGAATAATGCTTTGAATGTTTGAACTTGATTTTGAAACCTACATCACAATGTTAGCTTCAAAAACATGCATGATGCAAGAAGACTTTGACATGATGGATAGATATTGATTGTTGCAATAAATTTTTGTTATATATTCTATTGAATTCTCTTGATCATCAAATTTTTCTCTTGTGAAATCAAATAAAAATTCTAGTTGAAACTTAGTGAAATAACCGTGTATTTATAGGTAGGTATACTTAATTTCCCAAAATTCAAATATCACAAGATGACATTGAATTGTGGATTTATAAATGTTAAAATACCACCAAAAACATAATTTAAATTTAGGTCCAAAGGTCTTGGGAGGACCCATTCACCCATGGGAAAATGGGTCACAGGTCCCTATACCTTTAACAAACATTGCTCAAGGTAAAGTGTTATGTTTAGGCATTAATTATTGTCGGGTTTCCCCTTTGAAAATTGTAATTTATTAGGCTTGTAAATGAATAAAAGGGATATTAAGGCATAATTAAGTTAATTTAATTAAGAGGGCCCAAATAAGTGTGAAAATTTAAAAGGGTACATTTATCAACACTAAATTAAGGCATTACTAAGTCCATTTGAAATTAGGAGGGCCCAAACAAGTGAGAAAATGTAAAAGAGATACATTTTTCTACACTACATTTAGCCCCCACTTTAGTTAGAGGATGACCTTGTGCCAAACTCATACTAAAGTAGACAATCAAGAGAGGTCTAACTGTACAATTTTTGGAAGGATAAGATGACAAAGATCAAGGAAGGTGATCAAGCCTCCAAGATCTAAGATCTCTTGGAAAAACCAAAAAAGGCACGAGGAGACATATGCCTATGTTAAACATATATATATATGCAACAATGACAAGATACTCAATCATACAATGTCAAAGACTTAAAGAAAGAGAGAAAAAGAAAAAGAAAAGGGGTGGATCAAGCCTCAACTATCCAATGTGACATGGATCATGCCTCAGCTATTTGTCCAAAAATATTTACAAGTGGAACTTGCTATCCACTAAACAACAATGCATGCTCACATGGGCTAGTGAAATTCATTGTCCACTACGTGAGGCCCCAAGGGTGGAAAATGAGAGAATATTATTAGTCTCCCATACTATACCAAAGTTATACCTCCAATAACTTTAATAAGGTGCACCACACAATATGAACTTTGAGCTTCGTAAGGCTTAGGAAGTTGCATTATGCTAAACAATTATGAACAAACATGGCACCACAAGCAAGCAAAGTGTGTTATTCTTGGTGGCCGTGAAAAAGGATTGAAACTTTGAGCTTCACAAGGTTAGCAAGTTGTGTTATGCTAAACACTTATGAAAAAAATCAAATAGGATAAAACATGTTCAAACGGGTTTTGCTTAGTTCATGTAAGGCCTCCTCTTAGAGAACATCGTGCCTAATGTTTCCAAGAGAGAATAAGTCTAGGATAAAAGATTCACAACTTAGTGAATCCAACATGTAGCATCATCACTAAGAAGAAGTCATATGCTAAGAAATGTCACACTCTTGAATTAAATCAAACCCGATGACTCCACCAAGAAGAAGACACATTGCAAGAAGTAAGAAGAACGTACAATGAAACATAAGATATAGTCCAAGATCTCCAAAAATGATAATGTCAATGTATACTCCAACTTTAAAGAAATTTTTGACACTATGTTGTGAGCAATTACTTTAAAATAGTAAATGATAAATGCTAAACAAGACATGAGAGCTTATTTGGAAAGCCCTATGTCAAACATATGTTTCCAAATGAAGCTACATCATGAAAAAGGAAGGAGTTTCCCCGAACATAAAATCCAAAAATCACATAAGGGATCCACATATTTGGGTTCAGTGTATGTCTTTCCTATAGTGATATTATTAAGCTCAAAAATTTCATCATTCCCCAAATAACTCATGGAACAAGAAGAATGACACATAAAGAGGGAAAACAAAGAAAATATTTTGAGTCAAACTAGAAGAGACATAAATGTCTCGACGCCTTGCGTCATCCCCAAAAATAAAACACAAGACAAAAGAAAAGATAGATGGTTTACGAATGTATAGAAGAATGAAGGTAAAATTAGAGGAATGAACATAAAGACACATCAAACAGAACAATACGAGAGATCACATTACACACATGCAATCACATGTAAAGAACATGAAAAAGAAAATAAATACAAGACTAGTAAGGCACATGCGAGTCAACCTATAGCAGGTCATCTACATCCCAATCTTGTTCATCATATGTGAAAGGCAGACAACTAGCCAAAGGGACAATATCAAGTACCAAACTAGGCAAAGGCTATCTAACTCCTTGCACCCACTAAGTGTGAGACAAGGATGAGCCGAGATAAATAGTGAGAATGAGCTCCTTGCAATATAGAAAATGATTTGCAATGAATGTAAAACATGTGATAGTGAGTATGTTATGATCCTACAAATATCATATCGAAAGGAGAAAATTTTATGTAATTTCTATCCAATCATGTTGGAAAAGTTAAGAGGATCAATATCACTTAATATCATATTTAATGCATGACACTCATCAGTAAGATTCCCAAGAGTTTTATGATATGCACTATAATTCATGTTCTTATGCTTATTGATTCTAGTGGGAGGTGAAACTTTAATACATCCTAGATGAAGGAGTTGCTCCATTTGTTGTTCAGTTTATGTTTTAGTATGTAGGAATGGAAACTCTTTGACTTTATAAGGTTTGGATCCCTTACTTGTTTGAGAAGCTTGTTGAGGTAGATTCAAAGAAGGAGGACCTAAAATGATCCTATCATCCTTGTAAGGGATTCTTCATTATGATGGAGGACTCTTGTTTATTTAGAAGATGTGGAGGGAGGAGGATCTCGATATCCTAAACCTTTAGTATCTTCAATTGGGATTTGTTCTAACAACTTATGAATCTCATGCTCATTTTTTGTCTCACATCCTCTTTTAGCTAAGATCTTAAAGCCTTCACCATAAGTCTCTTCTAGGTTGATGGGTGTGTTGATGACTTTATTAGTGTAGGATGGATGAGCATGCACTTGGTTAGAGGAACTAGGTTCACTCATGGTTGGAGGTTTAGGCTTGGTTTGTGAGTCAATCTCTAGATGTAAAAGACCAAACATCTCTAATGGTGGAATAGTAGGAGGTGTTGGTTTTTTCATGGAAGGGTAAAACTATGCACTATTCTCAAGGTTCTCAAGGAAATTAAATATAAAATTATGCATGATTTCATCATATTCACCGAAGATGTCAAATTCACAAGGACATTCAATAGGGGTTCATTGAGCATGATTAGGTTTTATTGCATTAGGATCGTTACCAAAAACATAACTTGTGAAATCAACTAAAGATGTCAAGGACTTCCATCTATTACCAATGCATATTTCCATTATGAGAGAATGATTTGAAATGCAAAGAGATTACAAACTTTCATATTTTAAGCAAGACAATTTTTTGATTATGCTATGCAAAAACCTGAAAATGATTTCTTTTAGATGCAAATTTGAATTCAAACAATGCATTGAATTTGACCAATTAAGCTTAATATGAACAATTTTAGATAATAATTTTTTTGGAAACTAAAACAAAAAACTAAATACAAAAACACATAACATAGAAATGGTATTTTTAATGCTCAAGAATTCAGGAAAAGCCCTGATCAATGAAGGGAAAAATGGATATTCCAAAAAAATTTCCAAGAATAGTATGCACACTCAGTATCCTATGTTTCAAAAACAAGCACATACTACTATGCCTTATAGCGAAAGAAGACATAGATAATTTTCCCATTGCATTAACCCTTCTAGGAAATATAATGTAGTTTGTGGATCTAAGAAAATTTCAGTAGCATAACGACATGTAAATCAACACTTCAAGAATGAAAGAAGAAGAATAGAAGAAAGATAGACATAAGAGAAGAAACACCAATATACGTGGGGAAAACCCTTTCGGGTAAAAAACCCCACACTCCAAAGCATCGAACCAATGTATTAATCTGCAACAAAAAGGTTACAATACACTTTCAGGCTTACAACCTTAACATGGAGATTACATCTTTATCTTTTGGAGGAAATCCGACAGCATAACCCTACAATGAATCAACTCATACTAAACACTCCCTCAAACACCTCATTTATAGAGAGATACAATCATAGAGGTAGCTTCATGAGCAAGCTACAACAAGGAGTTATGAAAAACTCATCCAAATCCATGTGGCACACATTCCAAAGACATATTTGACCTTTGTGACACATGTACATGAATTTCTTACACCCCCAACCAACCTCCATACTTGGGCGCCCCAAATTTGCCCAAAATAGGTATGACAGATTCACTTGCACACCTTACAATATCATAGAATCTATCATATATGACAACCTCTTACAGGTAAGAGAATCCATCATAACAAGCTAAATATAGAAGATGATCTTACACACTCTTACAACTTTGTCATATCCCAAACTTGGGCACCTACCTTCTCCATACAAAGATGTCATGTGATACTTGTCACACCTATCATAGAATCTCTATTTTCAACTCTTACATGTCATAGATCTCGTCATAGGAATTTGTCATACAATGATGACTTACACAATGTTCAAAGTTCTGACACATGGCAGAGAATCTCTACACAAAATGGGACGCATATATTCCCATGTGGGGACAAAAACACATGTCACCTCCCAGTGTGATGACAACTCACCATGTCAACTCACACAAAATGACAACATTAGATGAGCATGAAAAATACAATATAGGAAAATAAATAATAAATCAATGTTAGGAAAAATGTCAAGGTTGAGACACCTTAATTCCCAACATTCTCCCACTTGTTGAACACCTTGCAAGAGCCAATAGAACAAACAAGATTTTTACTGCTAAGAGTCAAATGATGAAAAACATCATCAAAACTAAAACCATCCATCCATGAAACCACATAAATATCCAACATGCTCTCGTGCTCAAACAAGACACCTGTAACAACATCCAAGATGTCCACCATATCATGCAACAATTCCTGTCATCTCCTAATCTTCCACTCATGGAGGAAAAGGAACAAGCCACGATGTATATGCACTAGTCCAAAGAACAAAAGAATCAAACTCAAGTGATAACAAAAGCTATAGGATACTGCCACAACTCCAATGTGCTCACAAGCTATTTAGAAGCATCAACCAACTTCAACCCCATAACCAAAACACAAATTTGAAGCCAAAGATTCCTCCAAGAAAGAACAAGATAAAACATCAGCTATAACAACAATCAAAAGACTGATCACTCACATCCAATTGATAAACCCACATGACCGAAAAAGCACCCGATGTAAATGCTAATCCATCCAGTCAACCATACCTCAAAGGTACACAAAAAAAAAGGATCCAAGAGCTCATCCATGACACCAAAAACTACTACAAATGATCATCCATCACCAAGTGATGAATCCACAATTGCTGCTAAAGCTCCCATTGAACCGTGATACTGAGCTCTCCAAGCATTAAGATAAACCATCTCCTAAACGAAGATCTTCTATGGCTCTATCACAAGAAAATACTTCACATGTAATGTTAGCAACATAAAATGATTAGATCCAAAATCTCCAAGGCAAGAAGATAAACCAACATGCTACAAATCCCCATCACGGACTATCCCGATACTCAATAACATTCATCCTCTTATCTCAATGTGACATACCAATGCACAAATGACCACAGACAAGGCCAACTAACTGAATCTGCTTCAACACTAAAAGGACCCATGGATATAGACAGTCCACATCCGAGTCATCTCACTACAAGATAATGGGTAGCTAATCCACAACCTGCATAACTCGAAGATCCAAAATCAATGAAGCATGAAAACTCACCATCACATTACTAACATGAAAAACTAAGATAACAAAGAGGATAACATGCAAATTTTAGGACTCAAACACCAGATCACCGTCAGACCCTATTTTCCACACAAATCCACAACTAAGCACCATAGTCAAGGAACAAGATAAGCATTACTATAAATCTGAAATTATTTTAATCCAAAAAACTCTATGAGTCTAAATCCAATCTCTTCCATAGATCTACAAATCATAGATTTTGTTAACATGAAAAACCCGCAAAACCATCATTGTGCAAATCTAAAACCATCAATGGTAATACTCCAAATCTACACAAAACCCACAACTTTTAGTATGATAGGAAAATTGTAAAACCTATAGAGGAAATAGGTTGTCCAAAAGCTCATTAAATATACCAACTTCACAACCCATAAATAATCAACATTTCCTCATACCATGCATGAGGCATACATGCAAAACTGCAACTATCTTATATCCAGAAATACCCCAAAGGAAACTTAATCTAAAAAATAGCTTGTCAGCGGATCTGCAAAACCACAAGTTTTGTTTATCCATGTAAAACTTGTAAAACCAATGTGCCATAGACACACATGCAAATTCATTTCCACCTATCATCTGAAAAACTCACAAGTCTGGAAAACACCAGAATAATGTTAACCGGAACAATGGAACAACATGAATATCCATAACCATATATTTTGAACAGAAAATCTACAAAACTCTCATATCCAACCATCATGAAACTAAGACATGCAAGTACAACCAACCAAAGGAAGAAGAGGTCTAGGAACTCTAGACCCACTTTTAGGCCAAATCCACAACCACCAACATGTATAAGCATTCAAAGGAGCTAGGCTATTGCATAAGCTTTCAAATCACCCAATGATTAACTCCATAGCCTACATAAACTCGAGGTTAATAAATATTGTCAAACAGGAGATCTAGATCAACATCACATCAAATGTAACAACGAGATCAACTCCAATAAACTCTATCTACTCCATCCTTCAAAATGCCTGATGTTTCCCGAAAACAAGATCAACTACAAAAATTCCACTCAGATAAGGATTAATCATCAGTCAATTTCTTCAAAACAAATTCCCTCAAGCTTTCCAAGCTAAGAAATCACAACAGAAGAAATACCCATAACTTTAAACACCATGCAACTAATACATGCAATCTCATGCAACCATGGAACATCCCAGCTTTGATACCAAATGAAGGGGAAAACGGATATCCCATAAAAAATTCTAGGAATAGTATGCACACTCAGTATCCTATGTTTCAAATAGAAGCACATACTACTATGCCTTATAGCGGAAGTAGACATAGATAATTTTCCCATTGCATTAACCCTTCTAGGAAAGATAATGTAGTTTGTGGATCTAAGAAAATTTTGGCAACATAACGACATGTAAATCAAAATTTCAAGAATGAAAGAAGAAGAATAGAAGAAAGATAGACAAAAGAGAAGAAACACCAATATATGTCGGGAAAACCCTTTCGGGTAAAAAACCCCACACTCCAAAGCATCGAACCGATGTATTAATTTGCAACAAAAAGGTTACAATACACTTTCAGGCTCACAGCCTTAACATGGAGATTACATCTTTATCTTTTGGAGGAAATCTAATAGCATAACCCTGCAATGAATCAACTCATACTAAACACTCCCTCAAACACCTTATTTATAGAGAGATACAAGCATAGAGGTAGCTTCATGAGCAAGCTACAACAAGGAGTTATGCAAAACTCGTCCAAATCCATGTGGCACACATTCCAAGGACATATTTGACCTTTGTGACACATGTACATGCATTTATTACATCCCCAACCAACCTCCATACTTGGGCACCCCAAATTTTCCCAAAATAGGTATGACAAATTCACTTGCACACCTTACAATGTCATAGAATCTGTCATATATGACAACCTCTTACAATTGTAAGAGAATCTGTTATAACAAGCTAAATATAAAAGATGATCTTACACAATCTTACAAATTTGTCATATCGCAAACTTGGGCACCTACCTTCTCCATACAAAGATGTCATGTGACACTTGTCACGCCTATCATAAAATCTCTATTTTTAGCTCTTACATGTCATAGATCTCGTCAGAGGAATCTGTCATACAATGATGACTTACATAATGCTCAAAGTGCTGACACATGGCAGAGAATATCTACACAAAATGGGACACCTATATTCCCATGTGGGGACAAAAACATCCATGTCACCTTTCGTGTCACCTCCTAGTGTGATGAAAACTCACCATGCCAACTCACACAAAATGACATTAGATGAGTATGAATAATACTAGGCAAATAAATAATAAATCAATGTTAGGAAAAATACCAAGGTTGAGACACCTTAATTCCAAACAATCAAAGACTCCTTCACCCATGGTAAAATGGGTCTCACTTTAGGGTTTTTAAAAATTAATTTGCATGTTTCTGAGATAATTTCTATGGTTTTCATATTTTGGTTTTAGATAGTAGGTTACAATTTCATATATATGTAAAATGGGGTCTAGATGAAAGTACAAATTATGCTAAATGACAAGCAAAAAGACCTAATTTGAGATGCAATTTTGATTCAATTTTTTAATGTAAATTACTGATGATACAATGTTATGCAAACTTTATGCAAAATGACTGAGATTTTTGAATTTTCTAAATTTTAAAGAATGAAAAAAATGTAAACCTAAAACCCTGAATGAGATGCAAACTAATGCAAGTGAACAACCCTAAATGAGATGTAAATCAATTCAATGCAATGCAATGCAAATGAATGCAAAACCTAGATCTAGGGCTGAAAATGGACTCCAAATTAGCAAGATATAATGCTCAAAATTCAGTTTCACCATAATGAAATTAAAAAAAATAGGTTTGGTACTATAAGAGGTGGGTTCACCAAAATGATAATAGATAGACCTATTTTCCTTTATTTCATTATAAAATTAGATCCCCACAATGAATTGACTAACAACCCTTAGGTGAATCAAGTCAATGTGAGAATCTTCATATTTCCTTATGGCTGAAGGATGGGGGTCAATGTCTGTGAACCCCAATCCTATACCTGCAAAAACACATAAAAAAAAAACATAATTAGATTCATATGCAAGTAAGAACAAGGATTCCCCATGAAATCCATTTACAATGCTTAATAATAGGAAAAACGAAGAACAAACATGAAAAGATAAATGAAATCCTAATTAAGCAATGCAAACTCTTGATCCCGTGGGGGAATTGGTGCCAATTGGTGTGTTGAAATTGGCCCTTTCCCAACTCCTTTGTTGTAATGTTGATAATTTGATGAGTGGTCTCTTTGATGAAGACTCAATTAAGCTCCATAATGAAAAATATGCATAACCTAGCTAAGAACTTGATGAAATGGATGAAAATGGAAGTACTTGAGGATGAAGTTGAGAATAGGAAGTTTACTCAATTTGTGGATGATATAATGAGAGGAAGAGTATCTCATTTATAGATTTCCAAATTGGAAGAGAGAGTGAAATTGAGCAATGTGGGATCATTCAACATCCAATGGCCAAGTGTCACTTGTCAAGATGTGGATGGTTGAAGGTTGTGCACATTTTGATCAAAGTGCCAATAAATGATATTAGGTGGAATTTCAAAATAGTGAAATGACATGTGAGAGGGAAAAAAGAATGAATTTAATGCCACTTGGCTCAATGCACAAAGACATGTAAGAGGGGAGTGAATGTTTTGTTGGATGTACAAATCCATTTTGATTTGAATTCAAATTTGAGGGAATATTCCCCTTTTATGCCATGTGAGGGAAAATAGGAGATTTAATAAATGAATTAAATCTATTTTCATTTGCAAGTTGCATTCTCTAGAGGATGTGACATGATTTAGGATTAAATTAATCAAGATTAATTAATTTAATGAGAGTTTTAGGAGATGTGACAATTTTGACTCAAATTTATTAGTTGATTTAAATCAAAATTGAGAGGAAAGGTTTAATTAAATAAATGTTTTTGATTTATTTAACTAAAGGGGATAATGTTAGATTGAATCAAATAATGCTTAATTTATTTAATTTAATAAGAGGACTTCAAAGATTCAATTTAAATAAAATGAATTATTTAAATGAACAGAGATAGAGGATTAATTAAATTAACTTGATTAATTTAATCAACAAGGGAGAAAGACCTAATTAAATAAATAATGATTTATCTAATTAAGAGATGAAAAGTGATGATAAGCTAAGAGTATGATTCAAAAAGAAGCGATGTCAGTAATCAAGATCAAGTGCGTTGGTAAATTTTCCATGTCTACAAGGTCAAAGAACACATTGGGGAGACAAACTAAAAATAGTAAATCAACTCCAAAATGCAATCTAACACTTGGAATAGCAATATTAAAAATATTTGCAGAACCAAAAAATAAATGTAGATCTGAGAAGGGTAGATACGTGTTTACCTATCACCAAGAGGTAGTTTATGAAGGTTGACTAGGACTCATTCACTCAGGGGCAAATGGGTCTTTGCTCAAGATTTTTCTACAAATTTTGAGAGCCTCTAACACAAATCTGTAGCTTCTGATTTGTCCAAGTTTCAATGTCAGAAATTTGGAAATAAGATCTGTAGGTTAGATTCTATGATTTGACAACTTTGACAGCTTTGTAAATCTTCCTCTTTAAAAGGTCTTCAATCCTTCTTCAAACTAAATCTACAATCACACACACAAGAGAGAAAAATCTTTATTTTTCGATGAATAGGGGTTTGCCTTGGTCAAACCTCGTTTTGGTAATCAAACCTTGAAATAAAATAAAGCATTGTTGGTTGAAAATTTTGTATACTTGGGAAAGCGTACAAAATTATGGTTTCAGCCACAGTACGTGAGATATACTCTCCTATTTTCAAAGGGAAGGCTCCCCCTTTGCTTTCTATTTTACCAATTCAAAAATTAATTCTAGCTACAAATCTATTCTAAACTTGGGTGAAACTCTTGTTTTGTTCTCTTTTTCCAAAAAAGACAATTATCCTTTTCTCTTATTTCAAAAAAGAATCACAATTGAAAGCATAAATGATTAATGAAGTAAAGAAAGAATCAAAGTTTCCATGAAGGCACAAAGTCCTTCGTTGCTCCTCCGGGACGGGAAAACAAATCAAAATCTCAAAGTCTTTGACAGCTTACTCTCCTATCAACCTTTTTAAGATGGTTTTTTGATAACCAAGTACAATATGTAGCAGCTCAAAGTCTAATTACATGATGCACTTTACATGCACAAACATAGAAAATAAAAGCAGCACAAAGTCTGCTAGTTACCCCCTTTGCTTGAGCGTTCTACAATAGCTTCAAACGCAATAAGCAGCTCAAAATCTGCAAAATTCAGCTTGAATCCCTCTTGTATAACACCACAAAACACACAATCAATATGTAGAAAATGTCATCACATAACACCTTGAATCAACACAAAGTTTGAAAGCAATTTGCCTCTTTTATTGATTGCAATATGATTTACATCTAAGCTCAAAGTCTTAGAGTGCACATACAAACTGGCAGAGTTTTGTTGCATTGCCAAAAGATAAAAATTACAAAGGACCTCCTCAAGTATTTATAGGAGAGAGGCCTTGAGAAAAAGGTGGGAGGATCTCAACAAACTTGAGAAAATCTCTCAACCGCTAACTAACTGTAATTGACTTATTCAACATTACAAGTCCTATTGTAATTTGACTTGTAATGATTTACATGTAATTACATTTTACAACTTTGCAAGTAATATGATTACTTGCAATTACAATTTTCCATTTTACATGTAATTTGTCAAAACTAAATTACAAATACATAATTGAAACTATTTGAAATTTCCAAAGACACGACTTGAACTACATCATCCTTGATTGGGTCTTCATGTTGTTGTTTGGAAAACATTTTTCCATCTCTGTTTTGAAAACATTCTATGTTCAATCATGTCACTTGTTCAACTCCTTGTGTGGCTTTGTCATGTTGTTGTTCTTTCTTTGTATCGTTCTCCAGCCTTAGAATTTGCTTGAAAAATAAGGCCCATGCCTTATATTATTGATTTGGTAGGTCATGTGTGCAAACAAGAGTAACGAGAATGAGACAAAGGGGCTGCAAAAATGAGGCCAAAGCTCAATTTCGGGTTTTGGAAGGCTAACTGCAAGTGCAAATGAATGGTGACTTACTTGCAATATGGAAAAACATTATTACAAGTAAACTTTACAAGTATGGGAAGGAAAAATGATAAGACTAGTGAGATAATGGCAAGGTAAATGGAAGAGAAAAATGGCAAATGGAAAGCAAACAACATACCTTGTGTTGTACCCAAACCAATTTTTTTGCTTCATTAAGGCATTTTGCTTAAAATGGTCTAAACCTTGTAAATATGGGGTCAAAACTCAGTTTTTGGGAAAATAAAGCATGGGATTTTAGTCAGTGTGATGCCAGGAAGATACTGGCAAAATTTGAAAATTTTGAAAATTAGGGTTTCTGAAATCTATTTTTAGCTCAAAACCTTAAAAAATAGGAACTTGTCAAAATTGGCTGAAATTAATTTTGATTGGCTTATTTCACATCAAAATCACAGTGGTGAAGTCGGTTTCAGTTAAAAGTTAGTTTAAGGCTGGTGGATAGTTTTCACTTTTTTAGGAGAAAAGTTAGGACCTTTGAGTTCGTCAATGGCAGTTGGCCAGTACCAGGTATCAATATCTAAGCCTGAAACTCAAAGCAGAATGCTCTACAATGAAAGATGTTGAAAAATGTGCTTTTTGACAGAGGGGATTTTCAAATTGGCAAAAAGAGACCAAATTGGGTTTTTGAAGCCTTTCAACAACTTTTCTTTTGACAATTTGGAAAAAATAGGAACTTTTGGCTCATTTAGCAATTTTAGGAACTTTTGACACTTTAGCAATTTTATTTTTGTCAAATAAGTGAAATCAGACTTTTTAGCTCTTTTACCAATTTTTGCTTTTAGCAAAGTAGGGATTTTTGGCAACTTAAGCAATTTCGGACCTTTTTGAAGTTTTAGCAAAGTAGGAACTTTTCACAACTTAAGCAATTTCACTTAAAGCACCATAGGAACTTTTCACAACTTAAGCAATTTCACTTAAAGCACCATAGGAACTTTTTGACACTTTAGCAATTTTGCTTTATGACTTAAAATTTCCTATTTTGCTGAGCTGCCTTAAAAACCCGAATTTGACCAAAAAGACAAGAAAAATGACTCAAAATTTGACAAAAATGGATTTCACTCAAGGAAAAATATGAAGGAGACCAATGGCTGCACAATTCAATTGGAGAATTTTGGTGCCTCGAAATGCATGCCATAGGGATTTATGAAGAAATTTTAGGCAAAATTTCATATGGGTTGTCCAATTTTGAGAATTCAAAATTGAGGACAACAAGCATGAAAGAGGTAATGAAGAACAAACAAAGCTATGTTACCACTCAACAAACCCTTGAATGAAACCTTGATAATGGAGATCTTAGGAAGTCTATAACTTGCATGAAATCCCTAAATTAGATGTGGATTTTGACACTTGAATAATGCTTTGAATGCTTGAACTTAATCTTGAAACCTACATCACAATGTTAGCTCCAAAAACATGCATGATGCTAGAAATCTTTGACATGATGGATAGATCTTGATTGATGTAATAAATCTTTGTTATATCTTCTCTTGAATGCTCTTGATCATCAACTTTAGCTCTTGTGAAGTCACATAAAAATTCTAGGTGAAACTTAGTGAAATGACCTTGTATTTATAGGTATGTATCCTTAATTTCCCGAAATTCAAATATCACAAGCCAACATTGAATTATGGATTTATAAATGTTAAAATACTACCAAAAACATATTTTAAATTTAGGTCCAAAGGTCTAGGGAGGACCCATTCACCCATGGGAGAATGGGTCTCAGGTCCCTATACTTGGAACACACATTGCTCAAGGTAAAGTGTTATGTTTTGGCATTTATTATTGTCAAGTTTCCCCTTTCGGAAAATGTAATTTATTAGCCTTGTAAATGAATACAAGGGATAATTAAGGCATAATTAAGCTCAATTTAATCAAGAGAGCCCAAATAAGTGTGAAAATGTAAATGGGTACATTTATCAACACTAAATTAAGGCATTATTAAGTCCATTTTAAATTAGGAGGGCCCAAAAAAGTGAGAAAATGTAAAAGGGATATCTTTTTCTACACTAAAACCATATATTATACTTCAATAGTGGATAGTGGAGACAACAACTACTTCTTGGTAATATAACTCATTTTCTCCAATAAACAATGTGAAAACACAACCACTTGTTGATATACAATTATCAAGATCTCTAACCTAATATAAATATACCAGTCCTTGTACACTCAACACTTTTCCCACATCATTAGTACTATGATAAGTTAAGAAATAATCTAGATTTCCTTTCAAGCACCTAAATAATCTCTTCACATGTGTCCAATGTTCTTTACCTAGCTTCACCATTAACATATTTAGAATTCCTATTACTCGATAAATTTTTAGTCTTGTGTATACCATCTCATACATAAAATTTCTTGTTGTACTAGCATATGGAATATTTTTTATGTCCTCCAAATCCTTCATAATTTTGAAATATTGTTCTAAACTCAATTTTATGCTAACTAGTAGGGTGCACTTACTTATTACCCTCCTACATTTCAAACCTTAAAAAATAGTTTCAAGATACTTCCTTTGGTAGAGACTTTTTTTTTCATATTCCTATATTTATTTGTATCAAGTATGTATATAGTAGCTCCTAAGTCTTTCATCTAAAATGTACAAGACAACTAAGTTTTAAGTTCAAAATTTAATGGTTTAATGTCTCCAATGATTAACATATCATCAAAACATAATAATAATTATTAGAATGTGACAATTTACCTATTTTAAGTATACATAAAAATCAACAACACTCTTACAAAGCCTAATTCTACCACACATGTCAAAATTTTGGTTCCACATACATGGGAATTGCCTTATTTCCATGCAGTGATCTTTTCAACTTGTAGACTATATTTTCTTTACCTTTCACCTTAAATTCTTTAGGTTGTTCCATGTATATTTCCTCCTCTAAATACCTATGCAATAATTTTATTTTAACATGCATATGTGTTGTATCTATGGATAACAACATCCTAATATAACTCAACTTAGAAATACAATAAAATATATAATTGAAATCAATTCCCTAAATCTTATAATATCCCTTTTCCTTTATGTCTTATATTAATCAAGTGATCTATACTCTAAACTTCTTCTTGATTACCTACTTGTAGCCAATGGGTTTTCTATCCTTGGGAAAATTCACTATGGTAAATGGTGTGTATTTGTTCTTCAAGCAAAAATTTAACATTTATGAATAACTGATGGAACCACCTTTCTACTAGTGATATAAAGAGGACCAATAGGTGAAATTATAAAAGCATCAATATATATGAAATAAATAATAGGCAATAGATTGTTTTGACCCTTATGAGTTTAAACCTCAATCATGTTGAAAATTTTGGATAAGTCATTATCATCTGTTTCATTATCACTTTGTTGGATAAAGTTAGTCGAATGATTTGGTAATGAGTTTGTAAATATCTGTAAGTTTTTATTAGGTGGTGAAATTGATTTATTTACTTTATCATTTACACTAGCCAACTGGATGATATTGGAATTGATGAGGTCTTGCACTTGGTGTTTAATATGCATACATATTTTTATATCATGTACGGGTGTATAATGATATTGACAAAAAAAAATTGCATTAAAGTTTGGTGGTAATGGTTTAGTTGTATCAATAGGCCAAATTGGAGGAAATTGAATCACATTTTTGTTTAAAAATTGCAACATAATAGCATGGAGAGAATCAAGAAAATGTGAAAAAAATTTGTCTCTTGGCCTAAATTGAGATGGCATTATAGATGCAACGTCAAATTTCATGTGAATGTTATTGGATGATTGATAATTGTTTATCTTTATTATGTTTTTGTTTTGTTTATTAAATGATTGATAGTTGTTATGAGCCATGACTTCAAATTGATCAATAGGAGTCGATGAAGATGTACCTTCATATTAACTAACTAATATTTGATAATCACAAAGGCTTGTACATAAATGTGTAAAAGAGGGATATTTCATCAACAAGAGCTTATCTCTAATGTTAGGTTGCAAATTTCCAATGAAAACTCTTTGTATAACGACATCCAAGAGAGAATATGATATTTTTGAATAAATGGCTTGGTATCATCCTATGAAATAAACCAATTCTCTTTAGGTCATTATTTACAATGAACTAAATATGTTAATGTAACTTGAGGTCCAATGTTTGCTTGAAAGTGTTGGATGAGTTCAATAAAAAGTTGTGTAAAGGACACTATCAAGTCATTCAATAATGAACAAAACAAATCTAAGGTCATATCCTTTAATGACCATGGAAAAAAAATAGCTAAGAGAGCATCTTCAAAAATGAAATCACTACATAAAATGGTGAAGGGCGATACATGATTGATGGGATCTCGTTTGCCAGCATACTTCTTGAAGTGAGGTATCTCATTTTTTTGTGGTGAGGGTGTCTTTAGGATAACAAATGAAAATGGATTATATGTGAGGTATGTTGGAGGATTAAAATTGGATTGAATTTGGTTCATTCTTGAAATTGTTTATTGTAATGATGACATGTTTTGTAAACGTTGGTTTATCATAGGATCATTCGGTGACATGTTTTGAGAATGTGTTGAATATGGAAAACTATTATGGATAATTGGTGTGCTATTATTTTTCATGTTTACAATAGGTGAAGAACATGGAGGTATTTTAGGTAAGGGGACAAATCTATAAGGATTCCCACAAGAAAAACCTAAAATTACATTTAAACCATGACTATATTGTGTGGTTGATGCTATGACTAGAGGGGTAAAGGTGGGAATAGAAGGCATGAAATAGGAGATGAAAATTATTTCCTAATTGATTTTGAGAATTAGTAAAGGTTTGAGTGTAACTATTCATTGTAGGAATGTTTGCATCCACTATATGAGCTCAACACTTCTATCCCTTACAAATCATTGATTAACGTCCTAAGGTTATCCACAAGATGAATTATTTCTCCAACCAAAGACTCAATTCTTAAGTGTGTTGAATTCCTTCTAGATATTTATCCAGTTGTTTAAGTTTATCTTCAAGGACATGGACAATAGTAGCCTCCAAGTCCACATAAATTTTAGGAGATCATGAAGAAATAGCTAACATAGGGTTAGGAAGGAATCAAAGATAGATTGAGTAGATGTAACACCTTGAGTGAAATACTTATGACTCAAGATCAACATTGGATGTGATTATAGCACATGAAGCCATAATTTTGAAACTACGTCTCATATGGGTATTAGATATGGGACACTAGGTCGTAAACCTCATAAATTTATTACAAGATTCAAAAAACTTAAGTGCTCATACAATGAGGAAAAATGGATAATAGTGACAAAAATTGAAACAACTCTAAGACACATAACACAAATCTACATAGGAATCACATAGACAAAATTGTGATTTAAATTTGGTATGAAATTAGTAAGACAAAGGTGGTGATTCCTTAGAGTAGCGATGTAAGTTTTGACTAATTTCAAAATCTAGAAATGACCTATAATGTCCAATGATCCAAGGTTGCGGATGTTCAGGCTTGGAAACAAACAATTTTTTGGAAATGCACAAAATCATAATTTTTCTATGTGAAATACATATTATGCAAAAAAAATATGTTTTTGAAGTAATGCAATATGCTAAAAAGATAAATTTTCAATTTTAAAATGCAATAATTGACTGAATCTATCTTGAAAAAAGTTGAAAAGTAACACCTTTTTATCCTTTGAAATAAAAATACTATGTCAATATTTACTTTTTTAGGGATTTTCACCAAAATATGGATGCATACATGATAAATTCAACCAACCTAAGATTGCACTCAAATTTTAAAATGATAAACTTAATATTTCATAAGGTTTGCAAAAGTAACAAGCATCAAGTTCACCAAAATGTGATGTGGGAAAAAGGGATATAGGGTCTAAATCACACTTTCTCCTATATCACATGAGGAAGGAACCAAAAGTGATCATAAACACTCACTTAGTTACTAATTTCAATGGAAGAGCTAGAATGGTGGATCAAAGCTTTAGTTATTTCTTGGGGGAGTTTGATGTTGATTGATTGATTAATGATTAACTTGATTTTATAATACATATGTGTACTTGGTTCAAATATGAAGCTACAACTAACTGATACTATTATAAAGAAACACATAACTAAAACACAAAAATGAGTTAAAAATAGAGTGCAAAGACAAAGGAACCTAACATATAAATTTGGGCTCAAACTAGTTCCAGATAGGGGTGCTAGCACCTTAGACCTAGAAGTACAAATCTCAAGAATTAGAAACCATATCTTAGATGGTCACAGTCCTTAGGTTCTTTTTTTCTAGACTTAGCTTCAAAACTTTGTCAGTCGATGATTAATTTCACTTGCCCTAATTTATTGACATAGAAGACTTGAATGCTTGATCTTGCAATTAGGACTTTAATCCTTTCCCAAATCTACTTTAAATCTATCACATGCACACAAGAGAGGAGAGAAAGGGTTGTGTCATATAGGGGCTTTCCTAAGTCAAACCTCATTTTGGTGTTCCCACCTCCACAATGACTATGATAATGTAAAGAGTGCTACCCTTAGTTAGGTAGAATCAAATAGACAAAAAAAATATGATAAATTGATAAATTTTGTAACTTACCACTCAGATCTTCCTTCCTTGATGGATTTAAGTCATTGTACTCATCTCATACAAGGACAATTGGTTGCTTGATTATAATTATTGCAAATGTTATTACTCACAAAACAAATGAGCATAAAATATGAATGAACTCACATATAAATTTGATGCATTGAAAATGTGAACCTTGACTGATGATAAATGCTATAAATTCTACTAATCCTCCTCTTGAATGCTTTTTAGGATGTCCAATTATGCTTTCAATTTTCTATGATTTTAAATGGTGACAAATACTTATATTTATATGCATTAATTTGTTTTCCCACAAAATTACTTATCAAAATATTGACAAATGAATTTAAATTGACAATAATATATTTAAATTGGGGCCGAAATAGGATAGAGAGGGGCACTAGCACCATAGTCCAGACCTATTTTGGGTCTTTTAATGTCATTAAATAAATATTCAATAATAATTCCCAATTTAATTCTAACTTTTTGAAGATGACCATAAAACAAGAAATTCAAAAGCATAATTAGGTCTAATTATATAGGGGGAGATGAACCTAGTGTGAAATTATCAATGGTGACAATTTACGATGCTACATTTAGCCCCCACTTTATTGAGAGTATGAACTTACACTCATACTCACACTAAAGTAAGGTTAAGCCAAGAAGGGTTATTTTATCAAAACATTGAAGAAATAGGATGACATCGAATCTAGGGGATGTGTTAGCCCTTAGGCTCAAGATCTTATGGAAAAATAATGTAAAGACAAAAGAACACAAAAATGTGATGTTCAATTCAACATGACAAACACAAAGCATACATAATAAAGACATAAAACAAACATAATTCATGGGGAGTGTTGTCATTCTAAGCGTGATCATATTATATATTATCTCTCACCTATACTAACCCTAAATCTATGGATCCCTCATACTTGTGGAACTACAACACAGGGGAGGAACAACACATTAAGACAAAAAAAAATAGGTTAGCATGGAAGAGACCTAAATGTCTCAACACTTTGCATTGTTCCCAAAACGAAAAAAAAGACAACAACATTCACAACATAAAGATGAATAAAGATACAAATAGATGAATGTCACAATAGATTCATTTTATTTGTATCCTTGTTCCAACAAGAGCAAAAAGGGTCATCTAAATAAAACTAAAAAACATAGACATGCCAAGTAGCAGATTATGGGGAGATAAAATTGTGTGCAAGCAAACACACAAAGACACAATAGGGTACTACACATGCAAGTCGATCTATAGAAAATTTTCTACATCCCAATCTTGCTCATCATAAATGGAAGGAATAAAATAAGCTAAAGGAATTAAAACAAGTGCAATACAAGGATAAGTAGTGATTTCAAAACATGTAGGATCACTCATATTAGAAGGATCATCATGGTCTTCCCTATCTAGATTCATTGATTTTACAAACATGAGATATAACTCATTATGATATCCTTGTTGTTTTTTTGGTTTATCTTCTGACTCGCTATCAGAGTGTATCATAATAGGCTGCATATTAGTATAATCGACATCATTGCGAGCATCGAAATCCATGTTTGTAACTAATGAGATCTTTATTCTTTGCTTTGGCTGGGATAAATAAGGTTCAACTTCATGGTTTGGTGAGGGTGGTGAAGTGGAGTCAAGTGATGATGAAGATGGATGGGTGGGAGGTATTTCATTAGAATTTTGTTGTATGGATGGATGATCATTAGGTAAGGGTTTACACTCTTCAAAATTTTGATGAGCCATAGCTCGATGTCTTTGTTTGCATTCTTTTGCACTTCAATTTCATCCCACATGAGCTTTAGCTTGTGAAGGATGAATAGAGGAATTTCCTAACATTGGTACATTTTCTTCCTTTGTGGGAGGAATAGAGGGTACTATCAAAGTTTAGGAAACCATAAGATTCTTAGGTTTTGATATAAAAACTTTCTTTTCCCGTAGAGGCACAAATTTGATCTTTCAATGCTTTGCCAAATGTTTGTTTGATGGTCCTTTATAGGATTCCAGAGGGGGAATCATGACACACATGCTAGAAGTTTGAGGAAGAATACTTGGTTCAGTGTGAGGTTCGTTCAATACTCATGAAGTAGGAGTAACAACCATCATAACTGCTAGAGACCGAGGAGCCTTGGGAAGAATATTGGTAAGGGATAATTGGGCTATATGCTTAGCTTTAAAAAATTTATATAACACAAATAAGTAATCTTTATAAGGATTAATAGGTTGGGCTAGTTGAGGCAAAAATTAATCTAATGAGAATTTCCACAAGAGGCCAAATGCTTAAATCCACTATGGTAAATGGTATGTATTTGTTCTTCAAACAAAAATTTAAGACGTTTATGAATAACCAATGGGATCATCTTAATGGAGCTTAGCCATGGATGACCTAACTTCACACAAAACTAGTTTGACATCATAATTATTGTAAATGAAACATCCAATTGTTTAGCTCCAACTTTTACTGGAAGAGTTTTAGAACCAATAATAGGGCAAATAGAACCATCACGAGCCTTTAATAATGATTCTGATTATTGATAATCATCTTTATAAATTTTATGCACATACAATAATTCTTCGATCACCATGTTCACTTCACACACATGATTGATGAGTATTCCCCTTATGGGTTTATCATTAATTCTATCAGTGATATAAAGAAGACCATTAGGTATAGTTATAGAAGAATAAATATGTGTGAAAGCAATATTAAGCAATAGATTGGTTTGATACTTATGAGGTTGAACCCCAATCGTGCTAACAAATTTGGATAAATTATTAGCAGCTTATTCATTATCATTTTGTTGGACAAACTTGGTCGAATTATTTGGTAATGGGTTTATAAATATTTATTTTGATTAGGTAGTGAAATTGATTTATTTCCTTTGTCATTTACACTAACCAACTGGATGATATTGGAATCAATGAAGTTTTGCACATGGTGCTTAAGACACATACATCTTTTTGTATCATCTCCAAGTGTACGATGATATTGACAAAAGTCTTTTGCATTAAAGTATGGTAGTAATGGTTTAGTTGTGTCAATAGGCCTAATTGGAGGAAGTTGAATCACATTTCTATTTAAAAATCACAGCATAATATCACAGAGAGAATTAAGAAATTGTGAAAATTATCTTACTCTTGGCCTAAATTGATATGGCACCATAAATGCAACAACAACTTTTGTGTGAAAGTTATTGGATGATTGAGAATTATTTATCTTTATGAAGTTTTTGTTTTTTTATTAAATGATTGATAGTTGTTATGAGGTACAACTTTGAATTGATCAGTAGGAGAAAATAAAGATGTACCTTAATATTGACTAACCGATATTTGATAATCATGAAGGGTCATACATAAATGTGTAAAAGAGGGATATTTTATCAACAAGATCTTATCTCTAATGTTAGGTTACAAATTTGAATTGAAAAATCTTTGTATATTGACATGGATGAGAGAGAATATGAGATTTTTGAATAAATGGCTTGGTATCATCCTATGAAATCAACCAACTCTCTTTAGGTCCTTATTTACAATGAACTAAATATGTTAATGTAACTTGAGGTCCAATGTTTTCTCAGAAGTGTTGGATGAATTCATTAACAAGTTATGCAAAGGATACTATTGAGTCATTTGACAATGAACAAAACCAATATAAGGCCATATCCTTTAATGGCCATGGATAAAACATAGCTAAGAGAGAATCTTCAAAAAGGAAATCACTACATAGAGCAGTGAAGGCCGATACATGATTGGTGGGATCTCCTTTTCCAACATACTTCTCAAAGTGAGGTATCTCAATGTTTTGTGGTGCGAGTGTCTTTAGGATAACAAATGACAATGGAATACATGTGAGGTTTGTTGGAGAATTGGCATTGGACTGACTTTGGTTCATGTTTGAAATTTTTTGTTGTAATGATGACATGTTTTATAAAACTTGTTTTATTGCAAGATCATTCGGTGACATATTTTGAGAATGTGTTGAATTTGGCAGACTATTATGGATAATTGGTGTGTTATTATTTTGGATGTTTATAATAGGTGAAGAACATGGAGGTATTGTAGGTGAGGGGACAAAGCTATAAGGATTCCCACAAGAAAACCCTAAACTTATATTTAGACCCTGACTATATTGTGTGGTTGATGTTATGACTGGAGGTGTAAATGTGGGAATAAAAGGCATGGTTGTAGGAGAGGAAACTTATTTTCCTAATTGATTTTGAGCATTATTAAAGGCTTGATCGTAACTAGTCATTGTATCTAAATGTTTGCATCCATTATATGAGCTAGGCTATGCAACACTTCTATCCCTTACAAATTATTAATTAGCGTCCTAAGGTTATCCACAAGAGGAATTGTTTCTCTAACCAAATACTCAATACTTAAGTACTGTTTTGAAGTCCTTCTAGGTATTTTTCCAATTGTTTAAGTTTATCTTCAAGGTCATGGACAACAATAGCCTCCAAGTCCGCATATATGCTAGGTGATCATGAAGACAACTAAAATAAGGTTAGGAAGAGAATCAAAGATAAATTGAGTAGATGTAGCACCTTGAGTGAAAGAGCTATGAAACTCAAGCTCAACACTAGATGTAATTGCAGCTCAACACTAGATGTAATTGCAGCATAGGAAGCCATAAGTTTGAAACTACATCTCATAGGGGTATTATATATGGGACACCATGTCGCGAAGCTCTTAAATTTATTACAAGATTCAAAACAGTTAAATGCTCACACAATGAGGAAAAATGAATAACGGTGATAGAAATTAAAACAACCTTCAGACATAGAACACAAATTTGCACATGAATCACTAAGACAACTACAATTTAATTTTAGATTTTAAAATGCACTGATTGACTAAATCTATCTTGAAAAAAGATGAAAAGTAACACCTTTTTATTCTTTGAAATGAAAATACTATGTCAGTCTTTAATTTTTCAATGTTTTTCACCAAAATATGCATGCATAAATGAAAAATTCAAACAACCTAATAATGCACTCAGATTTTAAAATGATAAAATTAAGATTTCAAAAGTTTACAAATGTAACAAGCATCAGGTTCACCAAAATGTGATGTGAGAAAAAGGGTCTAAATCACACTTTTTCCTATATCACATGAGGAACCAAAATTGATCACAAACACCCACTTGGCTACTAACCTCAATGGAAGATCCAAAATGGTGGATCAAGGTTTTGGTTCTTTCTTGGTGGAGTTTGATGTCTATTGATTGAATAATGACTAACTTGATTTGATAATTCAATTGTGTACTTAGGTCAGATATGAAGCTACAACCAACTAATACAATTATACATAAACATAAAATGAGTTATAAAATAATAGAGTGTAGAGGTAGAGAAACTTGAGATATAAATTTAGACTCGAATTGGATGGGCAAGGGCACTAGCATGCTAGACCTAGAAGTATAGATCTCAAGAATAAAAAAACCAGATCTTAGATGGTCACAGTCTGTAGGTTCTTCCTTTCTAGACTCAACTTCAAAACTTTGTTAGTCGATGATTAGTTCCACTTGCTCTAATTTGTTGACATAAAAGGATTGAATGCTTGATCCTGCAATTAGGCATTCAATCCTTTTCCAAGTCCACTTTAGATCTATCACCTACACACAAGAGAGGTGAGAAAGGGTTGTGCCATATAGGGGCTCACCTAAGTCAAAACCTGTTTTGGTTTTCCTACCTCCACAATGACTATGATGATGTAAAGAGTGCTTACCCTTAGTTAAGTAGAGGCAAAATAGACAAAACAAATGATAAATTGACAAGTGAACTGCAACTTATCACTCAAATATGCTTTCCTTGATGGACTCAAATCATTGTACTCATCTCATACAAGGGCAATTGGTTTCTAGATTGAAAGTCTTGCAAGTGTTAGTACTCACAAAACAAATGAACATAAAAAATGAATGAACTCACATATAAACCTGATGCATTGCAAACATGAACCTTGACTAATGATAAATGCTATAAATTCTACCAAATCTACTCTTGAATACTTTTTAAAATGCTCAGTTATGATTTCAAATTTCCAAGATTTAAAATGGTGAAAAAGACTTGTATTTATATGCATTAATTCATTTCCCCGCAAAATTAATTATCAAAAGTCAACAAATGAATTTAAATTTATAAGCATTAAAATGTCGATGATAATATATTTAAATTGGGGCCGAAATAGGTTGGACATGGGTGCTAGCACCCTAGTCCAAACCTATTTTGGGTCTTTTAATATCGAAATAAATATTCAAATAGATTTTGAATTTTATTTTATTTTTTGAAGATGACCATAAAATGAGCAATTTACAAGCATAATTAGGTCCAATCACATAAGGGGAGCTAAACCTAGTGTGAAATTGTTAGGGGTGAAAATTTACAACACTACAATTTCACTATTAATAAAAGCAAGAGAAAAGACACAAAAAATATATGGTGGACTATACCTATCAGGTGATCATCGTTGCAATCTTTTATACCTTCTCACAATTATCAATGAAGAATATCCTATTTCATTTGCACCCTATCCTTATTTAGACTTTGACTAGATGTGCTTGCCTCTTCTTCTCCCAACTATCATGTCCACTTTGTTGTTAAATTTCAAATACATTAATTACTCCAATTATATTTTAAAATGTACCTTCTCCCTCTCATTCTCCTTTTACTATCCTTCCTTGGAAAATACTCTTAGTTACTTGAATATACAGTCCCTAGAGTAAATAACCTTCATAGTTTCTTGATTCCAAAGATTTTAGCCTCTAACATTCTCATCATATCTATAAAAATACATCTTATTTCCTTGAAATCTACCATCTCTCCTTTGACACCTAAAAAATCCCTCTGAACAAAAGACCCCCAAATGTGTTATAGTTAGTTTTCTACCACTCCATATTTCATATGGTGCCTTATTTTCTAGTTAAGAAGTAGAAAAAATAGATAACTATTCTCAAAGTGGCATGTATTACTAACTTCTTCAACCCAAAACTCCTAAACTAGGCTAGCACTACTCAACATACTTCTAGATTGATTGAACAATGTTTTATTCATCCTTTCAACCACTCCATTTAGTTGTAGTGTATATGAAGTTATCCTTTGATTCACAATTCTAGTGTTATTATATAATATTCATAACACCTTAGAGTATAATTCATTGATATTATTTATCCTAAGTACCTTTACTTTCCTACTGGTCTAATTCTAAATGAGAGTCGTAAAATCATTAAACTTGAGAAATACCTCAAACTTTATCCTAAGAAAATACACCAAAGAGCACCTATAATAATAACACATGAATGATACATATTATAGATACTTACTAATGGATTATATATCCATAGGACCAAACACATCATTATGTATCACCTTCAAAATATCCTTTTTTCTAGTCCTTCAAGAGTTAAATTATTGTCTATTATGTTTTCCCATCACACAATGCTCACAAAATTCAATATCAACATAACGATCAAGAAGATAATCTACTACATATTTACTTTACAATGTTTTTAAACCTTTCTCACTCAAGTGACCTACCCTAGAATTCCACACTAACCATGATTCATATGTAGTTAAATTGGCACAACCAAATAAAGTTAACACATATAGCCCATACAAAGTACCATACTACACTTCCTTAGAAAACACCAAATTACCTCTAGCTAACATACAAACTTTACCACCAAAAGTGGCATTTATCCTTGATTCATCCATTATAGATGTAGGCATAAGGTTTCTAGCCAAACCTAGATTATGCAAAACAAATCAAAGTGTCTTTACTTTAGAATCCATAAATGTAAACTTTACCTTTCCTTGAGAAACTATCTTCAAGGATTTTTTATCATAGAGAAAAATATTTCCTTCATTACAGTTGGTGCAATTAGAGTACCACTCTCTAGGAGGTGTCATATTATAAGAAGCCAATGAATCAGTAACTAGGAATAATCACTAATGAAATTAGTAGAAATAAATGTATCACTATTATTTTCACCATTGTCAGATGACCTATTGGAAGAACATCCCTTCTTTTTGAACTTCCAATCCTTCTTTATGTAACCTTTCTTACCATAATTCTAATATTTTACTTTATACTTACCTAGAGATATAACGTGTCTTTACCCTTATACTTCTTGTATCCATCCTTCTTCTTATATTTCTTCTCCTTAGACCTACCTCTAACAAATAGGGCATAAGAAGAATTATCATTCATATACTTTCCCCTATTTTACTCACTTAACAAAATGCCAATGAAATTTTCTAATTTTAGTGATGTAGCATTATTGTTGATAATTTTTTTTCTAATTTTAGTGATGTAGCATTATTGTTGATAAACATTATAAGGTTTTTCCATGAATTTAAAGGGAAAAAAGTGATACAATGCACTCGTCCTCTTCATTCATCTTGACCTTTATTGATGTAGTTTGATTTAATATCATATTAAGTCTATTTAAATGATTAGTTACTAAGTCTCCCTCTCTCATTTTAAGAGTATAAATATTTTTACAATACAAGTTTATTATCTAAATTCTTAGATTGATGTAATGTACCCATATTCTTCCATGATGAATTTGTAGTTTTTTCCTTAGACATATTCACTAACACAAAATATGACACATAACTAGATATTAATTCTTACTTTCTTATCCAATTTACCTAGTCTTCATTAGACATACTTGAGGGTTTGGTTAAATAAGATACCACAATATGGTGTACCATTATACTAAGTGTAAGTGTGAATAAGGTGTAAAGCACAAAAGACACTTCTTAATACGACATTATATCAAAGACAAAGCCAAATGAATCAATTCAAAGCAATAATCTATCGAAAGCGTCATATTGTTCTCTATCTCCAAGGATTTTGGTGTCGTTGTTGCTCTCAGATCATGTAAGCAATGTGACTGTTAAAATGACTATGTGAAAAGTTTCATATCCAACATCGTTTTTCAACACTGTACTATCCTCAAGGGAATGGCCAAGCAGAGGCCTCAAACAAAAAAACTTCTAAAAATTCTCAAAAAGACGGTTAACAATGTTGGACATGATTGGCATGTTCAACTCAATCCTTCACTATGGGCCTACAAAACAAGTATCAGAACACCAACAGGAGCTACTCCATATGCCATAGTATATGGGTCATAAGCCATATTGCCCATCGAAGTAGAGATTCCATCCCTTTGTGTATCACTCAGAGGAATCATTTCAGATGAAGACTATAGGGTATCTAGACTGCAAAAAATGGAATTGTTGGATGAGCGTCGTCAATAGGTTGTTAATCATCTCACGACTTATCAACAGAGGATGTCAAGAAGTTACAACCATAGGGTAAAACCCATGATCTTGGACTATTGGTGAAGGCACACACTACTAATGAAAATCATCCTCAAGGATCCACAAGAACCCATGATTGGACACATGAATGCCCCATCATATAGATTACATGAACTCTTGTTGACACAAAAGATGAATATTTTCCAAGGCTACCCACCATGCTTTGCAAGGCTTGACATTAAGATCTTGACTATGATACTAGAATGCCAAAATCTTTGATCAATGATAAGGGCATACACCATTAATGAGAACCATCCTCAATGAGGACCCACAAGTTCCTAAACTTGGACATGTGGATGCCCCACCATTTAAGTTAGGTGCATGCCTACCAACATGGCACAGGAACATCCATTGAGATTACCCACCACACTTTATAGGGGCTGGCATTGAGGCGTTAGCTCTAATACCACTACGATGTACCACTACACCAAAAGCTTAGAATTTTTATGGTTAGGCAAAGAAATGGTTTGGAGAATGAGGAAACTAAGGTAAACTTACCAAGGAAAAGGAAAATTTGAGAAACGTACCCAAGCCTAGAGACTAAACTAAAAACCCTCATACTTAAATTTTGACATTTTTGGGTTTAGGAAAAAGGTACATGAGAATTTTATAAATTTATGTTAAGGGTAATAGGACCTATAAAATTTTAAATTACACACAAACCATTGATATATTTCCACCAAAATATCTTTCATCTTCAACTTTAATAAATTGACTGTTATGCCTATTGAATCTCTAAATTTTAGACCTCAACATGCTAGCAATAGATTTAATAATATTCCCCTTTCTTAAAAAATCTTTCAAATTCTTATATTTTTTTTAGTTGATCATAAATTGTAACAAACCAAATGTTTTCAAATTTACCATCACACATACTAGGGTTTGAACTCCCAATGAAGTAGTAGTCACCTAAACAAACATCTTGTATCAAATATTGGGTATTTGCACCCCTATTATAGATGATCAATATAATGGGATGCATAAAATTTATGGTTATGCATTCAAACAATAGTCAACACCACTTGAAAAATATATATAACAAGTGCATAAGTAAATGAAACAATATCTACAAGAGTATACAAAACTCAAAGATTTATGTAAGAAAACCTTGAAAGAGAAAACACACAACCAAAAGACATTCATAACTATATTATTTAGAATCAACAAGAATTTAATAGAACAATGAATTTTACAAAGTCTCAATCTAAAACATACTCTTCTACAATTTCTCTAAGGTCTTATGCTAAAAAATATTCAATCTAATGCTATCCTTTCATTCTATACATCTATCTAGCCTTGACATCTTCACACAAGATGATACATATAGATGTATGCATGGAAATATCAATTGTATAGTTATCTAGCCAACCTGAGGAATACCAAGAGTCATGCAACTATAATTTAACTATAAAATTATGTCAAGATACCACACATACTAACAAGTATGATTTATTCACATCATAGTCACCTTGTATGCATAACCACTATTAAACATTATAAATCAATAGTTACAATCTTCATACTATGTCTATAAACATGTCTCTTGTATATAAATCACTACAAAATCCTCACTTGCAGTAGCATATACAAACATAAACTCATTTTGGGTTACTTTTGTTATCTTGTGCCATCTTCTAGAATATTATCCTATTCTCAAATTGCGCTACATGAACTCTAGCTTTTCTATAAGTACTCTTTCTTAGTTGTTGATATTTTTAACACACTATTTCCATATGTGTTTTTGTGTTCAACTTCTATATGAATTTTGGTTGTTGTCATAGCACTACCACATGTAAAAAACCCATGTATATACTATAACTTACTACCACAACATCACCACATGAAAGCCACCATATATGTTGTATTAGAATACTTGAAACTCGTTCACTACATTATACTTTGCATATACTCTTACTACAAGGACTCCTTGTAGGTGAATATCACCCATCCCAACACAAAGTGCATTTTAAGGAATTCTATTTTTGGGAAATCTCTATCTTTTATATCTCCCCAATTCTAACATATATTAGGGAGAAGGATTTTAATTTTGGGTCATCTCTAGATTTAACTTTGGGGTGTGTAAACAAGATTTTATGAACAAATCAAATCTAGAGCCTATCAAAACAATTTTGTGTTATTTTTGAATGTGTTTTACCCTACTATTCCCACATAACTAATGTATCTTAAAAATAGGTTTGACTTAAATAGACGTATTCAATTTTGTGATTAAAGTGATATTTTAACCATTGGTGAATTGGAGAATTGGATTAACCCAAACAAGTTACCAAGGGATAAATTTATGAAACAAATTAGAAAAATAAATCCATCTAAAGTTTCATCAATGATAAATCTTTTCTTTTGTTCTTAATGGCCCTTTGATCACTCATGTGATCTAATCCAACAAAGCCATCGAGGGTGTTTGTAAGTGGTGGGTAACAAATTTTGGAGCCCAAAAAATTAATTAGGTATCCATTCAAATAAAAAAACATGTCTCAATGACTAATAAGTTCCACACCAAGTATGTCAAAATGGCAACCGAGCTATATTTTGGAAGTTCATGTTTTATCTTCATGATGTTTCTAGACTGCTCACCTTTTTGAATTCCCAAGTTGAAATTTAAATTAGATTTCATCTTTGTTGAGGTTATTTCAACTATTCATCATGTTTTTATTTTCAAGAAGCCACCCAATACATACCCTTCAAAGATTTTCTAATCTAGTGATTTACCCCTTGGATTTCTCATTATTGTTTATAGTCAAACATGGTTTCTAGCCTCAATCAGAGAAATTGACGAGTCAATACTAGTTAATACCCAATTACAATACACATTGGTCTTAAAGGGAAAGTAAATTTTTTGTAGGTAATTACAACTTAGCACTTAGAAATTTGAACCAAATAGACAAACTTAGATTTGTGGCCATTAATTCCTGTAGCAAAAAAAGCACTAGAGTAAGCTCCAAGTCAAATTAATGGCTCTTATCTTATGTAGGTGAATAGGAGAGATAAACACTTATAATTTTTCTTAAAAGAAAAAAATCACTAGAGTAAGCTCCAAATCAAATTACCGGTTACTATCCTATGTGGGTGTCTAAGAAAGATAAACAATTATAATTTATCTTAACAACATATAGACTAAATGAGAATGAAATAACAAAAAAATGGATTATTTCTGAAAGTGTTTAATTCAATTTTGGTATCAAAGAATGTCCTAGATGTTAAGATTAAAATTTTCCCATTCTTGTAAGAAATTAGGTCTTGGGACACTTGGGCTCTCTCTATATTATAAATTATTATTATTTTAATAGAGGGATCAATATCATTAATTCTATTGATATTAGAGGCAGCTGCTGTCTATCATGGTCTCAAATTGGCTCAACATCAAGGATTTAAGAAAGTTTGGGTGGAGGGTGATTTCCTAAATATTATTAAAAATTTGAAGTTGGTCTCTCCCTCGTCGTGTACTATTGAAGCCTTGATTAAGGATTCTATTGATATCATTAATTCTTTTGATAATGTATATATCTCCCATATTTTGAGGGAGGGTAATAAGTTAGCTAATTTTTTCACTAACTTTGGGGTTAAGGAACAAAAGGTATGGAATTTTAATGATTCCATTCCCTTTGAAGCATCGACAATTATCATAAATGAGAGCTGATATCTGGTGGATCCTCGCTGGCATGGTGGGATGTATGTCCTTTGTCACGTGGGTGAAAGATTTGAATGAGGGTGTTAAAGTATTGATTTTGAAGGATGGTTTTCACTTGGTTCTGAGCTACATTTCATTATTGCCCTTTTGTCCTATGGTGGGTCTCGCACGGATTTTGGGTGTCTTTAGCCAAAGCTTCTGGAGGTTTATTTTTTGTATTTGCGGCTTGGGTGGTGTGAGTATCATTTTAAGGTGGTTTTGGCTATGTGTGGTGTTGAATTTTGTGATGGGTGGGGACAGGAATCGTGTTGACCCCAAGTCTTCTGACACTGTTAAGAAGAAGATGAAGGTTTGGGAGATTCTCGAGAAGGGTGGTTTAACTATCTATATGGAAAGACTACATGGTTTCAATGAGAAGGTTACTAAGATGGTTGTTAAAGGTTGGAATGACAAAAACATTAATTTGGGTGGCAGAGATGTCATGGTGGATGAATAATTTATTGCTCAAATTACTGGTTTGGCCATATAAGGAATGAAGGTTTTTAGGGACAAGAAAGACTCGTAGGATGTTATGTTGATCTTCTTCAAAGGTAACGAGACGACTAATCTCAGGAAGGTTAAAAGTGGTGGTTGGTATAGGAGTTCTTTGAAAGAGCTTTGGTGTGATTTGGTGGAAGAAGTCATGATGTATGTTACCCTGGAGGGTATGTACATGACCATTAATAAATACCATTTTCCTCTGCTTAATCATTTTAGGCATAAGAAATGGGTTTCATTTCTCTATTATTTGTTGATGTCATTGGATAGGGGATCAAGGATCACATGAAAAACCCCAATAACCCAGTTCTGCATGTTGGGTTAATTCTTTTGATGTATGAACATGTGAAAGCACATAAGGTGCACATATCTCTGGTTTCCCCAAAGGATAATGTTGGCAAAGCCCGAGAGGGTTATGAGACTGAGTCGGGTGAAGAAAGGTTAACAAAAGATCCAAGAGGAGGAGGCTTGTTCTGAGCAAAGATTCAGAGTATGAAAAATATGGTGATGTTGACTATGTCTCAAAATCCTATGCCTCTTTTGAGGAGGGTCCCTCTTCCCCTTTTCTTGGTAAAACAAGGAATAGAAAGTTGGTCGATAAAGAGGGCTGCACTACGTGTAGTGATGATGCGGTCGCGACGGTTCTTCCTAAAGCTACCAAGGATAAGATTGATTTGTATGGGGAAGCTTCCTCTCCTCCCCCTAAATTTAAACATGCTAAGGATTCTGAGATGGGGAGCCATAAAAGTAGGGAGCCGAGATCTGCCAGTCAAATCCTGGAGAACGGTTTCCCTCTTTCTCTTGCTAGTGGTATTTTTGGTGAGGCCTCTCCGATTGCTGACACTGGGCTTATGCAGGGGAATGATGGTGTTGTGGATGTGGTCCTACTGGGGGTTCTGATAAAGCGGAGGAGGTTAAGGAGTTGAAAAGGAAGAATATTGCAGAGAATCTTGCCTGCTCCATTCACAAGCTAATGTCTCCTACCCCTGCTGATAAAGGTAAGGATATTGTGGATGATAAAATTTAGGTTAGTTCTGTTGATGAGGATGGTGCTATGGAGGATAGGGTTGAAAACTATGATAGGGAAGTATTGTTCGATGTTTTGGGCTCAACTTGTGAGACTGCTAATCTGCAGTTTAAACTTTTCAAATGGTTTTTTCATGAAATTAATAGGATTAATGTTAGGATTAGGGTTGTGGCCAATAAAACTGAGTATTCCGTGGTTCAAATCCAAATCGACAATTTAATGGAATCCTTGAACATTGTGGCTAATACTGTGGCAGAGGAAACCATTAATCTGAAGCAAAATTTGGAAGGTAGAATTTTATCCCTTGAGGATAAAATTGATAAAATTGGGAAAATGTTGATGAAGAGTGGTGAGGTAACTAAGCTTGTGGGTGCTTTGGATTTTGCTATGAGGAAAGTGGCGCTGAAGAGTGGTGAGGCGTCCAATCTTGTGGGCACTCTGGTTTCTTCCATGATGATTTCTCCTTTGATAACTACTAAAAAAAGAAAAGAGTCTAGGCCTGTTGATGCTTCTGTTGCTGGGGGTAAAGTGTTGGTTGTGGGCAGTGCTAGTGAGAAGGATACTACTAAAGGTAAGGTTTTGATTGATGAGATAAAAACTGGTGGGCCAGGGGTTAGAACCAGAAATAGAATGAAAACTCAAGTTGGGGCCTCTAGAATGGAGGTGGCTGATACTGTGCACGATGTGCAAAAGATGACTAATACTGACATGGAAGTTGTTGAGATCCTAAAGAATATGTAGTGCATTTGACTGGCTTCTTTTTGGCTATTTTTTGGCTGATGATTTACTTTCGGTGGGTTGAGTGCTGCTTGTTGTTGTTATCTTTTCTTTTCAACTGCTCTCTTTTGTAAAGGGTTCCAGGCCCCTTCAAAACCCGTCTTTTACCTTTAATCAAAACAGAGGGATCAATATCTGGTGGGATTTGTGAAGAAAATTCATAACACACACCACTATAATCTCCATTCACATGAGTTCCCTGCACCCATGTGGGGGTAATCTAGGGGAATCAAACTTGCAACCATCATCCATGTTTTCTAATAGCTTGACCATCTAGTCTACCACTAAGGGCTATCTTTATTATAGATTGTTCTTTGAGTTAGGAGTTGGATTTTTTTTAATCTTTTGTGAAGGCAATATTGTATCTCTACGATTTTATTTAATTATTCCAAACAAACTTTTATTTATCTATGAATTCCATTTCTTGTAGTTAAAATGCATATTTTTGAGGAAGCAACTTGATAGGATCTATTAGTTAAAATGTCTAGTGTCTTTTGAATGTTTACTATAAGTTATAATTTGGACATTTAATTGGTGGTCATAGTATTATTGTACATGTACTATATATTTGCCTTTGAGGGCTAGACTATTCTCGCTCTTTGGTTGTGCTAAGGTTGATCATGGTATGAATGGTTTGGGAATCTAAATTAGAGTATTTAAAAAATAGAGATTGTTAGTACAAATTAACAAGCTCGTTAATTTCTTTCTACCCACTCTTCCTCCAAGTTTTACTTTAAAATATTGGGGTTAGAATTGGATTAATGTAGAATTTATAATAACTATTTGAATTATCTCTTGCATTCTTTCATTAATTGTCATTTTTATTTGGTCAAAGTGTTGATTATATCTCATAACATACACATAATCTAAGGTGGCAATATAAACAAGAATAACATACGTTAAACACCAATTTGCTCTCTTATGGAGTAATTAATAGTGTCATTGCCAACTTAAATTCCTTCAAAATTCCATATAGACTTATTAGTGTCATTGCCAACTTAAATAGAACATCCCCTAGATTGTAACACTACTTTTAAATAATTCCTTTATCCATTACTTCATTCAATTTGTTGAACAACAAAAAAAAGCGTAGTATATACATATTTATCATTGATTTTCTTTGTTAAAATATCTTTTGATCTATTGGTGAAAATGTTTGAATCATAAAGAACACTAAATTCTTACAAAATATATTAATCCAATTTATAACATACAAAAAAAAATCTCACTATTAATAAAAACACAAAAAAATATTAAAAAATCTATTTGATCCATTTCACGTAAAGATAATTATAATGATCAATATAAAAAAACACTTGTTTATTAAATTCATTATCTTAAATTTCTCATTATTAAACAAATTATTTAATTAATTAAAAAACCTTTTTACACATATTAATTGAAACTTTGAATCCACCTTGAAATCTTATAAACATAATTAAAACAACTCACTAATGTATCACTTTTTCAACTATCAATTAATAGCCGTTATTCTTTATAATCTTACTTTGATCAATAAAAAAAAACTTATATATTACAATGTAATTTATTATCCTCAAATTCTATAAATTATTTAGTTTTATTAAATACTTCCTCTCCTATGAATGTAAATCTTCTCTTCTATTCTTTTCTTTCATTAAGACATGGAAGTGGATGACATATAAAAAGAACCGAGGTCATACATATGGCATGAGCGAAATGGCTACCCAAACGAAATAATAGTGTTGGATTTCTCCGGATAACATTCCGGGCCTCACCACTCGCAAGACATGCAAGATCATACTCAAAGATAAATAACGACATGCTTACCTCCCACATCTTCGGTCCATATGATGCGGAATGTCTGAAAGCATATGCTATTGAACTGCATCTTTCGTGGCAGATTCTTATTCTTTGCCCCCAAAATCACTTCAAATGCTTGATTTACTTACAGAACAAGTGTCTTGTGCATTATGCTCTGGCTTATCCGCCATGGCTTCCTGCCGTAACGTCTCAAGCAGGGGAAGTGCAAATTTTGACGCTGGGCTTCAAAGCGGATTAGTTTCAACTAAATTAACAAGGCATTCATTTCCCAACTTGGGTGTGGAAAGAAAAAACCCCAAAATCTGCTCTGCAAGCCGGTTTCCAGTGACGAGGCGACTCATAGCCATCAAAGCAGTATCTATCATCGATGCCCCTGCTCAGAGCTCCTCACCGCCGTCAAAATTAGAACACGAACTGCGCGATTTAAAGATTTTGCAAGCGAAGCTCCGAGCTGCCAAGACTCAACGTGACAAAATTCAGATAATTAACCGGCAACGACGAGTAACATCTTTCTTGGAAGGAAAGGAAAAACTGAAAGATCTTTTCGATTTTGAAAGGTTGGGAGAACGTCAATTTTATCTGCTGAAATGTCTTGTGGCCATAGGGCAGGAACATGTTTTGTTTATAGAACAGTCTTGGTTGGACCTGAAACAGGGGCCAGAAAATGGAGGGCAGGTCCGCAGTTCGAGCCCGCTTAAGAATGCCTTACATGTTTTGCTAAGTATTATTGACAACTGGGAGAAGACGGGGAATTGCGCTAAAAACCACATGCTTTTGAATTTAAAGACAGGTGAAAATAGCGTTAAAACAGTTGATGCAAAAAATAAGACTTGGAAGGAGGAGATATCACATGCGGTGGAGAGGCTTCTTTTTACTCTCGAAGACGTGGAGACATTTTATGATTGCATTGGAGGAATTGTCGGGTAAGAGTTGTAATTTTAGCTTTCGATTCATTTGAATGGAAGAATTTAAATGTCCACGAGGTCAAAGATGAATATGTGGGACAGCAGACCCTGCTATTTTAGCTTTCTGACTTGCTGATCTACTGTTCAAAAGCTTGGAACTCTCCTGTTTTTCCAACCTTCTCCTCGTCAAACAAAATCTGTAATGAAGCAGCTGCTAAAGAATCCATGTAGTTGGCTTGAATGCCACAGTTTTAGAATAAAGTGTTTTTCTAATTAACTGACCTGGCTGTACAAAAGGTAAAACTCTTTCCTCCCATTTTACGTTAGGCCTCTTCCATCTACTTGTTTCACATCGAAGATGATCTAAGCTAGTTCACAATTAGGCTGTAAGTATCTTCACCCTCCAATGTATATTTGCCCCAATGTATGTCTTTTGTTGATGATCATAAGTGGGGTTATATTCATCAAGGTAATATTTCCTCTTTCTCCTTAACGACTTTTTCCAAATAGACTCGCAGAATTTATTTATAACAAAAACCTTTGTATTTTATTAGTAGTTGGACGTGTATTTAGGTGGAAGAACAAAGTGGATGCCCCATTTGTTCATCCACTTGAGGTTTGTTTCATCCAGGATTTCTCTCTCATTCAAGACTTCTTTGATGACAGCCTTAGGCCACCTATGTTCTTCCATCTGCTCAATTATTTTGAGATAATTTAGAAGATGCACCATAGCAATGGCCTCAATAGAGAAGGTTTTTGTTTCAGCTTTGAGTTCGAACTTGCTTGTGATCATGTGTTTTTTAATCGCTTCCATTTTATCTTAGAAGTATTGCTTGCCCATAATTCACATCTGCAAAACACCACCGGAATAACGAAAAGCCCAATCAGAATCTGCATAATTCTTCATTCCCATAATTCCACTTCCCTACTTCTATTTCGCAATGCATAAAGTGCTCTCTACCCTCTCAAAATTCTCTTCCTATTACAAATATCTCAATTGAGCTTGTTGCCAAAGTCGTTTACAAGATAAATGTACTTTGTTACTTCCTCTAGAATATTCCTTTCAAAATAAAATTTGAGCTGTTTTTTCTTCCTTTAAGGCATATAAGTGCAGCTGTAACCCTTGAGCAAATCTAGCAATCAAGATGAGATCATCAACGTACAAGAGAAGCCTCACAACATTTCTTCCAAAAGGATGTCATTCCCTCCTTGCATATTTATACATTCTTCTAGTTTATTAATATATGGGCCAAAAAGGGTAGGGGAAAGAGGACACCCTTGATTGACACCTATGTCACTTCTAAAACTTTTTGAAAGGCCTATTTGAGTTCTAATTTTTAGAAGAACTTCTTCCTAAAGCCTATGAACAGCCCCTCTATATTGCTTTGAGATACCAAAATTCTTCATCCTACACCATACTTTACTCCCAATGTAGACAAATAATTATTCTAATTACTTTTTGTGTATCCAGATTTTTGAAGCAAAGTCCTTAAGGAGCATGTTTCATGAGTACAGTCTTAAAGCTTGTGGAGTAGTGAGCTTTATGATTTAGGAAGTGCATATGTGCCTAAATAAAAACCAACATTCTTAGTGTAGCAGAGTGAGAGGTCTTTTTTATGCCCCATAGTCTAAGCACAGTCAATTATGCTAGATCCAGGTCTAACAGGATTGTCTGAAAAGTGGATTTTTTATGCCCCATAGTCTAAGCAAAGTCAATTATGTAAGACTATACTAGACTCTAATCTAACAGGATTGTCTGAAAAGTGGATTTTTATGCCCCATAGTCTAAGCACAGTCAATTATGCTAGACTAAGCTAAACCCTTATCTAACAGAATTGTCTGATAAGTGGATTTTCACGCCCCATAGTCTAAACACAGCCAATTATGCTAGACCCCGCTAGACCCTGGTCTAACAGGATTGTCTGAAAAGTGGATTTTTATACCCCATAGTCTAGACTCTAAACACAGTCAATTATGCTAAACTCTGCTAGATCCTAGTCTAACAGGATTGTCTGAAAAAGTGAATATTTATGCTCAATAGTGTAAGTACAGTCAATTATGCTAGACCCTGGTCTAATGGAATTGTCTGAAAAGTGGATTTTTAGGCCCCATAGTCTAAGCACAGTCACTTATGCTAGACCCTTGTCTAACAGGATTGTCTGAAAAGTGGATTGCTACCCTAGGCCTGTTGTCTAAGCTAGATTAATTAGACCTTAAAAAAATCAGAAAATCTTTCTTTTTCTTTACACAAGTCTGGATATTAAATAGTTGTCATATCTTTTCTATGCATAGAAGATAAAATTTAAAATTTAGTGTTTCTGGAAAAATTGACATTTTAAGTAAATTTTGACTGATTCACTAAGTCTGGACAAAGACTAAGGGATTATGTTTTTTCTTTTTTAATTTTTCTGTTGGAGAAATTTAGCTTTTAAAAATAAATAAAAAATACAAAACAAACAAAATGTAAAAAAATAATCAATTTTTCACAACCACAGTCCATAAAATGTTTCTTGCTAAGACTATGAGAAATTACGATAAATTTTCTCAAATTAATCCTTTACAGATACTATAGCAAATTGCAGCTACAGATCTGTAATGGCCCCTATTGGGATATTCATAAATTTAGGCCTGCAAAACAATAATAACCACTAAAAACTGATATTAATAATAACAAGTATTCATTTTATGCTAAGTTACTGGGTTCTTCTCTTTTCCCCCCTGTATTCATGTGGGTATGGTTCTGGTCCTGGTTCTTCTCTGGGTTCTCCTAGGGTCCCTCCCGAGCCGAACCCAGACGAATCCATTGGGACCCCAAAAAAAAAGTAATTTCTTAAAACATTTCTATAAACAAAAAAATGCTTGCATGCATAATTTTGCCCTTAAGTGACAAAATTATGAAAATGGCATGTGTATTGATTGTAATTTTCATTGTGTATTGGCATTTGACAAATCATTGAATTATGAATGTATGAGTATTTTCATTTTTGCAAATTATGAGGTATTTAAATATTTTTGTATTGGCAATTATGAATATCTTTGTTTTATATTATATAGTTTTAAATTTTGTACTACATACATACATGATACATACATACATACATACGTACATACATGATACACACACATATTCCCGTACCCGTACCCAAGGATTTTTTTTGCCATATCATCATACCTGTACTCGTACCCGTATATGCACCCGTATATGCACCCGTACCCGAACTGATAATTCTTAAAGTAATCATGCATTAGGTAATAATTAATTAATCTTTAATTAATTATTAGTTTAATTTATTCTCATGCACTTAAGCTAAACTTAGGAGTGTTTTTCTATGTTAACTAGAGAGCTATTATTAGATCATTCTATCTCATTGCATGAGATGTTGACACTTGTCATGATCTAATCCCTTTATCATTTAGGGTTGCTCCTATATAGCACTCAACCCTCAAACCTTTGATGCCTTTTGATAGAACTCTCAACCTTTGAGGACTCTTGTTTTCCTTGAAGATTCTTGAGGTTCATTCTGTAGCTTTTTTTTGTTGAGGAATATTGCATATTATTGTTTGCAGCTCTCTTGCGTGCAAGGTGTTTTTGTTCGTTGTTTGATCTTGTGGCTCGTGTTTTTCACAATTATAGCATAGTATCAGAGCGTGGATTCAGCGAACCCCTTCTCGATTTATGAGGTTTTTTTTTCAACAAGGGTTACAGGCTTTAGATTTGGATTCTCCATTGTTTTTTTTTCAATTTTTGGAGGTGGGTGAATTTTTGGTGCATTTGGGATCATAACAAAGTCTTCCATTGGATTCAAAGCTGTCAAAAAAGTTAGTTTTGCCTTTTCTTTGGCTTGCTTTGGACTCCTAAGGTCAGATCTGTAAGGATTTGAAGCAATTGATTTTTTTCTAGATCCGGAGAGTAGATGCAATTTTGGAGCATTTTGAGCCAAAAAGGACCTCACGATTGTATTCAAGAGGTCGATTCAACGAATTTTGATATAAAATTCGCTTTCTTTTGGTGTCGAGGGCTTCTGAGGCAATTTTTTTGCCATAGGGGTCGTACTGTTTTGAGCCAAAAAGGACCTCACGATTGCATTCAAGAGGTCGATTCAACGAATTTTGATATAAAATTCGCTTTCTTTTGGTGTCGAGGGCTTCTGAGGCAATTTTTTTGCCATAGGGGTCGTACTGCCCTTGTACGACCTTATGTGCACATTTTTCAAAAAAATTAAATTAAATTTGGGGCCTCAAGAGCACCACCCCTGTGGCACACTGTCCGCGGAGCTGAGCTTCCGCAGTGTGGCCAACGACCTAGTGATCGCTAGCGGGGTGGTTAACTCGCTAACTACTAGCGGTTTTGTGGTAACCGCCATGAGTGGGTCCAAATTTTTAATTTTTAAAATTTTTTAAACAAAAATGGCCACCTAGGGTCGCATGGACGACCAACGCCCAGCTCTTGGGGGCTAAAAACTTCTTCTTTTTTTTGCAAAATAAGTAGAATTGGGAAAATGGGCATAACTTTTTGCTTGGGTATCAAAATTGGGCGAACAAGATATCGACGAAAAGTTTGTTCTGAGCACTATCCAATGGTGCTGATTTTTTTCTCAGATTTTTTTGTTGGTGTATTCTACAGCCCGTTGTAGTTAGAGATGATGTTTTTCAGTCTTGAGTTCATAACTTTTGACCTATTTCTCCGTTTTTTGCGATTCCAACAACCTTGGGACGGTCTTTCAGAGCTCTTCATAGCCATCTATGCACTCTTTCTAGATTTCGCTTTAGGTACATTTTATTTAGTTTTTTTTGTGTTTTCACATTCTGGTGAATTACTTGGACGTTTTAGCTCTTGGAAACTTTCGATTTGTGTGGGATGACTCTTTTTTGACTGTTTTACATATATTTTTAGTATTATGTCCTATTTGGACATTGTAGACATCTTTTGCATGCATTTTATTTTTTGTAGACACACTGAGATGAAGTGCCATTCCAGTATGTACTTTTTGGGGATTTTGCACATCCTATTGTGCTTTTTGTACTCGCACTATGATATAAAGTGCCATGGGGGGTTGATGTTTGCCTTTGGTTTTCCATCACACCTTTGTCAAGTGAGTGTCCCTTCCATGACAATAGTGAATCTTGATGATTCTTGCCTCATGCGTGTGTGCCTTAGCTTGCACACCTTTTTATTTGTAGGTTGTTTCTTCTCATGCACTTCTTGGTTTCACACAGTTTCAGTGTACCTATCTTGGCTCTCCCTTTTCAACATTATGGGGGGGTTTCTACTATTTGTGCTAATGTTTCCTTGGTTTCGCATTTGAGTGATCTATGTATCTAGTTCTTGTTCCTATGTACTAGGCATATGTAGTGTACATCAACGGCTAGTTACCTATGCAGTTCCTGTTGATGATGATGCCACTTGCAGCAACAGTGCAGATAAAATTCTCATAGGCAAACCTCGAAGGACCTATCTTCTTGAAAGACTCAACCTGGGCAACCTTAGGGGGTGTCTGTGTAATAGGAAAAGGTTGACTCAGCTTAATCCCAAGTCTTCGGTAGTCAGGTCTTGACCTTACTAGGTTCACTTCAGGGTATGATGTGATTTTGTTGTTAATCTCAAGGGCTATACGAATCATAAGAATCATTAAGAATCATAAGCATTAGATACAAGATTTCTAGTTCGATCATAAAATAATCTCATGAAATCAAAAGATTTGCAATAATATTTCATGAACATCAAACAATTTTGCTATCACTTAAGTAGATTTAGTTTTAAGCATTCAACAATTTCATAGAAATGAAAGATTTTCAATATATTTCCGTTCATTCATCTATTTTTTTTTTTTGAACATTTTCAGAAATTTAAACATCTAATCTAAAAATAAAACATCAAAATATTGAAAAATAAAATTTCTCCTGGTTATTCTCCACGCATGCCCCAAGATTTAACCAAATCAAAGCAAACCGCTTTATACTTCACCAGATTGCTTCACAGCTAGGCAAAAAACAGTGCAAGCTTTTAAAGAAGAGGGTTTAGTTTGGACACCGAGTAGGTTTTGTATGCACCCTTAAATGGCGCAACACACAGTCTTGTTCGGTTGAACTAACAAAACCAGCTACAGAAGATACATGAGATAGGTAGCTATCAAATTGGCTTCAATATTGATTAAGGTCTATGTGCATACAAGTTTTTAGTCTAGAATGATTCAAAAAACAAGAAAAAAGAACAAAACTTAAAGAAGTTTTGACTCTTTCGACATCCACAAATTCTGAACTTAACTTAAAAAGAAGTATCCCTTAGCCTTTTATAGAAGTAAGGCACAGGTAGGATAAGACAAATACATGAGAGGAAATCCAAGGGATGAATCACATCAAGGCATGTGGAATGTGGTGACCGAAAGAGAATTGCAAAGGAAGTCAACGAAGGTCAACCTCCATCTGCACGTTGAAGTCCTTTAGGTTTTTCATCTTTTTATTATCAGGGTTCCTTCTTGGAACCAAACAAATCCGCCTAAAAATAATGTAGGAAATTCCCATACATACAGAGTGATCAAGTGGAATTTCCATTGCTACATTCAGGTCCAAACTCGGTTTGAACATTCCAAAAAATGAGTAATCCCCAGAATGAATACACTTCTTCGCTACATGCTTAAAATCCAGAGTCCCGGTTTCTCGGTATCTGGTGTCCCTTTGCAACGAACTCTATTCTTGCATGAGCTCCCAAAGCGTATTGTTGAACTTGGTAACACCATCGGATCTGCCTGCAACTTTAGTTTGCCTGACTGTCCATACTCAAACTCTGCATCGCAATTTGCTTCTCCTGCAATCACAAATTCCATCTATAAAAAATATATTTATAAAATCTCATGTAAATAAAACCATCATTAATTCGTTATCATTGTAAATCCATCATAAATAACATGCTTTCAAGAAAATCATATATTCTTGCGTAATTATCTCTTATAAACCCGGGTTATTGGACCATCAAACTTTTTGGATAACCTTAAAAGTTTTAAAACTTTGCTTTGCATTGTTACCTGGTACCCGGTAATCAACTTTACCCATGATTTTCCTGGACTTAGGTTTTATCGGAACATCCATCTTCACCGGATCTCGACTCTTGGACTGGAACACCTTGCTTTACCCTTGCACTACCTTCAAATTTTATGGTCTCGCAAGTTGTTGTGTGGTCTCACAACACGCCCCAAGGTTTTAAGACTTGGGGACCCCAAGTTAAAAAAAAAAAAAAACTAACGCTTATGGCAGATGCTAGCTAGTTGGAAAGATCACCATAAGTGAAATGCAAAGAGAAATATTTTGAAAAGAGTACTTCGTAATTCAAGTGTTCTGGGTATTGGGTACCGGGAACCGGGAATGCTAGAAATGCAAAAGGTAGTGCAAGGGTAAAGCAAGGTGTTTCGGTCTGGGAGTTGAGGTCCGGTGAAGATGGAAGTTTCGATAAAATCGAAGTCTGAGAAAATCATGGGTAAAGTTGAATCTTGGGTACTGGGTAACAATGCAAAGCAAAGTTTTAAATTTTTTAAGGTTATCCAAAGAGTCCGATGGTTTGGTAACCCAGGTTTATAAGAGATAATTACGCAAGAATATATGATTTTCTTGAAAGCGTGTTATTTATGATGGATTTACAATGATAACGAATTAATGATGGTTTTATTTACATGAGATTTTATAAATGTTTTTTTTAAAAGGGATTTAATAGATGGAATTTGTGATTGCAGGAGAAGCAGATTGCGATGCAGAGTTCGGGTATGGACGGTCAGGCAAACTAAAGTTGCAGGCAAATCCGATGGTGTTACTAGGTTCAACAATACGCTTTGGGAGCTCATGCAAGAATAGACTTCGTTGCAAAGGGACATCGGATACCGGGAATGTAACACTCTAACTATCCTACTGCTAATATAAGGTTAACCAACCAACTAACTAACTTCAAATTTCAGTTCAGCTGAAAAGAAACGTCTAACTGAATTAAAGGAAAAGAAACATCCACTGATTTCCAATAACAAAAATGCAAACAAACATTAACTAACTTTTCAAAGCTTACAAATAAAATTACAACTGATCAATCTTTAAGCTAAGTAACCTTTTCAAATATTACAGGAGAGAGAAGGGTTTCAAGAGTTTACAAATAAGAAGCTGAAGCATTTAATCTTGACATTGTCATCAAGGACAAAGGAGATATCATCAGGGGCTTTACCGCCCATCCGAAGACCTACTGGTCTCCCGTGTTCCTTCAACTGAAGGAACCCGTTCCTTCACGAGGGTAGTTAACAAGGATCACTTTATCATCATGCCTTTGAGTTTGGTGTCAAGGACCTATACCTCCTGATTGAACCTTACTAAGGGTACCTCCCAACTAGAAAGGTCACTCTGATTAGTGGTATATTTGGTACTTGATAGCTGACAGATGCCGAATCTAGCATCGTACCTTGGCCAAGGATTTAATATTTAACATGCACTCCTATGCCGTCAACACTCTCACCCTCGCTTGTCATGATAATACTTAACTCAAGGTTTATATTTTGATGACTTGGTTCAAGATCTTTCCTTTTAATTTTAAGGTTAAGTCATTTTACTATATTATACATAAAAAGGGATTTGGCTCATTGTCTTTCACTTCTTTAAGAATAATCTACTTATTTTTATTTTAACAAAATATAGAGATAAGGAAAAAGACTTGTCATCCTTGACGGTCTCCTCAAATATAATGGACTCAGAGCAAAAAAAGATATAGGTACGATTTCAGCTTGGTTAATATAATAATAGAGAGCAAGGAAAACCCTAGCTAGGACAAGATGAATTTAATCACAGAGCATTATAAAGAAGGCTTGGATCAGCATTCAAATTCCAAAATTAAAGAAGAGCAAATTGAAAGCCAAAATCCAAAATCTGTTCAGGTTCTAGTTTGGAAGGAGTCTTCCATTGGTCAAGTTTCAAAAAGATAGTAAAAGACCTCGTTTCAATATACTTATAAAAAACGAGGAAGTTCAAGGAAAAATTCCCTTTGAAACTTAAGGTTTTCAGGACGATTAACGAATCATCGATGCAAAACAATAATTGCTCTTATACATGCCTGTGTTGGAAGTTTTGCAAGTCGTAGAAGTCCCCAAAATCTTCTCTTCAATTGATCTAGAGAAAATTACGCTGCCATTGGAGCCTTCTGACCCGAGAGAATTTGTGGCGGCTAACACAAAATTAAAAGAATACCACAGATTGGAAGACTCGAAAATAATAACTAAGCTCCCACTGTTCAGCACGACTGAAATGTAATTCAAGAAAGCCATTAGCTAAGGATGCTGATTAGGAGAGGAGAGCAAGAGAGAGATAAAGAAGATCAATTCAATAACCGCGGGTATAGGTTGAAGATTCGAGACTAGCAGAAAGAGAGGAAGGTGTGTTGCGACGGAGGTAATTCCCAAATGTGAAGCAAGACAATTAGTTTGCCCAAGCCGACAAGAATGCTAAACCCCGTAGCATGAGAAATGTGAATGGACAAGAAATGGCGAGGGAGCCCCCATCTCGAATGCCAGCCCAGTTGAATGAATTCTCCAAGACAAAACAATACTTCCCAAAAGAACCCGCACGCCTTCCTTGAACGTTTCGATCAAGAAGAGAGACCCTAGGTGGCGGGAGAACGAAGGTTCCATTTTCTCCTATCACCGATTCACAAGATTCCCCAAATAATTAAATTCGATTAAATCCAATTAATGGTTTTCCCATTACCAAAAAGACAATACAAACTTATTTCTTTATTATTAATTAAATATTTAACATCCTCTTGCCAAAATACTTGCAATTATTTTCCAAGATTGGTTCACTCAACTTAGTGAGGATGAGAATGAATATTTTAATTATATCAATTATAGAATAACCATTTGAAATCTCTTATAAGGTGATTATTGATTTATATATATTTAAATTTCCTTATGTTATAAATAATTATATTAAATTATTATTGGCCAAATTACAATTTTGATTCCCTGTCTTACACCAACTCATGGCGAGATGACAATTTTTGATCCTCTGTTAACCACAACCTCTCCTTGATGACATCTCCTTTTCCGTCGCAGCGTCGTCAGTCCTGAATCCACTGACAGGTATTATGGTTAGATTGTTCACATGGCTATATATAAATATGCATTTAAATATAATCTCATGAACACATTCAATTTCACATGAACAAGAAATTCACTTGCAAATAAAAAGATCGCTAACTTACAGTTACGATAAAGGAACTATCTATTCCATTCACAATTTAACATTCACATGAAATCAGTTACTTGCAACTAACTTTGCATCCGAAAATACATAACCAAATTCATAGTCTTAATGTAAGGGATGTAACAGGGAAACCTGGACTTTGGATTTTAAGCATGTAGTGAAGAAGTGTATTCATTCCAGGGATTACTCATTTTTGGAATGTTCAAACCGAGTTTGGACCTGAATGTAGGAATGAAAATTCCACCTGATCACTTTGTATGTATGGGAATTTCCTACATTCGTTTTGGGCGGATTTGTTTGGTTCCAAGAAGGAACCCTGATAATAAAAAGATGAAAAACCCGAAGGACTTCAACATGCAGATGGAGGTTGACCTTCGTTGACTTCCTTTGCAATTCTCTTGCCGGTCACCACATTCCACGTGCCTTGATGTGATTCGTTCCTTGGATTTCCTCTCATGTATTTGTCTTATCCTACCTGTGCCTTACTTCTATAAAAGGCCAGGGGATACTTCTTTTTAAGTTAAGTTCAAAATTTGTGGATGTTGGAAGAGCCAAAACTTCTCTAAGTTTTGTTCTTTTTTCTTGTTTTCTGAATCATTCCAGACTAAAAACTTGTATGCACATAGACCTTAATCAATATCGAAGCCAATTTGATAGCTACCTATCTCATGTATCTTTTGTAGCTAGTTTTGTTAGCTCGGCTGAACAAGACTATGTGCTGCGCCGTTTAAGGGTGTATACGGAACCTACTCGGTGTCCAAACTAAACCCCCTTCTTTAAAAGCTTGCACTGTTTTATGCCTAGCTGTGAAGCAATCTAGTGAAGTATAAAGCGGTTTGCTTTGATTTGGTTAAATCTTGGGCATGCGTGGAGATTAACTGGGAGAAATTTTATTTTTCAATATTTTGATGCTTTATTTTTAGATTAGATGTCTAAATTTCTGAAAATGTTCAAAAAAAAGAGATGAATGAATGGAAATTTATATAAAACTTTGATTTCTATGAAATTGCTGAATGCTTAAAGCTAAATCTACTTAAGTATAGCAAAATTGTTTGATGTTCATGAAATATTATTGCAAATCTTTTGATTTCATGAGATTATTTTATGATCGAACTGAAAATCTTGTATCCAATGCTTATGATTCTTAATGAAACTGGAGATTACCGTATACCCTTTGAGATTAATAGCAAAATGACATCATACCCTGAAGCGAACCTAGTAAGGTCAAGACCTGACTACCGTAGACTTGGGTTTAAGCTGAGTCAACCTTTTCCTATTACACAGACACCCCCTAAGGTTGCCTCGGTTGAGTCTTTCAAGAAGATAGGTCCTTCGCAATTCTCCTGTGAGGATTTTATCTGCACCGTTGCTGCAAGTGACATCGTCATCAACAGGAATTGGCGCTAGAAGGACATTTCACTTTCTTTATCTCTTTATCTTGATGTTTTGTTTAGGAATTTGTATTGGTTCCAAGTTTAAAAGGTAGCTTGTAAGGCGAAAGTCTAATGCAAGCTGGTATTTCGAAAATGGAAGTTGAAAAACTCCGAAAAATTCTTAACCAAAGATTATATCCTTTGAGTTTATTCACCTTTGGTAGAGTCACCGAGTGTAGAATTCATGATACAACTGATCATGGTGAACTCGATTGTGAAATATTTTTAACTAGAGTAAGTTTGGCTACACATAAGGTGATTCCATTAACAGAAGAAGTTTTAATTGCTAGAAGAAAGGGACTGTTAACGGGAAATATGTTGAATCTTGGAAGAGATTATAACCCTAGTGGAATTGAAAATGTTAAAAAATTAATTGATATATCAAAACGGTTTGATAACTGCAATTGTTATGAAGAAAATCTTAAAGTTTTGCAAGAAGACAGGCGAGAATGCCGAGACTCAAAAATATTGCATCGAAAATGAGGAAACGACATCGATGAGTCATCTTTCTCTTCATACGTGGAAAATGTAAGTGAAGAGAAGAAGCGGGAAAATCAAGCGGGAGACGCATGTTTTTTGTTCCAAATTGAAAATTCACAAGCTAAAAAAGTTAATTTTCTTGATTTTATGCAAGATACAGAGTATCAAGTTTTTACTTTTTCTCTCTTTGATAACAATATAAATTGTGATATTGCTTGGTCTAACAAAGTTCAAAGTGAAGACAGGGTTGAGGACGCAAAAATTTTCGGAGGAGAAGAAAATCAAGAAATGGACACAGCCGTTCATGGAACTCAACAAAGTAAAGAGGAAAACCATGAACCAGGGCTGAAAGAAGGTAGAGTATTGATGAACCAGAGAAGGTGTGTGCGATCGACCTTTAATGAGGTCGTTTTCATACATATGAGCCAAGTTATTGGTAAGTACGCCTTTGAATTTACGTTTGTTAAACGTAGAAAATTTAAAGAAATTCATTGTTATAGTAGGACATTTGAAATTTAATTTAGCAAATTCAAGGACAAACCTGCTGTAATTCGTACCAAAACAACGATTAGAATAAATTGTTTTCTTAGGGATAATCGTTTGTTAGATTAGAGTTTTGGTTAGTTTTGGTTAGTTTGCTTTTGAAGAGTTTGTGTTGTTTTTCGTTTTTTTTTTCTTTCTTTTTTTCGTTTGGCCCTTTGCATTGGCCAATTCTGCTTAACTTATCATACACATGAGAGTTAATTCAAACATTTGTAACATTGTGCTATGAAATGAAAAATGATAAAACCATACACAGTAAATACACGCTTTAAAATGTACGACAAAGCTAAATATATATGTATATATATATATATATATATATATATATATATATATATGTGTGTGTGTATATCGCGTATATACATAGAAGTACCAAAATTTTTGCTGTAAAAAGGATCAAAAAAAGCAAAAAAGAGGGAGTTAAGCTGCAGAGAAGAGTAGCCATTCAGTCAATTTGGGATGCCTCGTCCATCAAAGCTAAATAACCTATGTAGGCAATTTCCCGGTGAACTTCAAAGTCAGGAGTATGGAGGTCAGCCAGGAATGGCCGAAGTGGAACTACTTCCCCGTGTTCCAGGAACCGAGGAATATCATCCATGGAAGGGGTTCCAATGGTCGGATGTGCAACAGATAGAATAGTATCCAAATTCTCCAAATATTCAGGCCGTACTATCATATTTGTAGCTGAGTGAACATCTTCAACGGGAAGCCCAATGTCTAGGAGCGATGCTACAAAGCGAGAAGCCAAGTCGGAATAAAACCGGTAGTAAGCTCTGGATTCCACATATTGTTCCCCAAGGACTAAGCACAAGTTTATAGTAAAACTGGTAGTCCGAATGAAGAAAACCTTTTCAAGCCTTTGAGTAGTGATGCGAGCCATGAAAACATTTTGGCGGCGAGAGCAGGCTAAGCAAATAGGAGTATCCATGATCTGGAAGTAAGCAAGCACTAGTAGAACAGAAAATAAAAAAAGGCAAAGTAAAAGTGTGAAGAATTAGAGGAAAGTGCGGAATTTATAGAAAACCGTGAGGAAGTTGCGGTACAAAGTTGTCTGGATCGAAGTCTTGGAAATCGTAAGCAAGGTGGCAACCGGATTAGTTTTATAGAGCGGAATGTTAAATCAAATTAATTTTTACACACAATTGGTGACAATTTGCTTCAAATTTGGCCAATACGAAGATTGCGAATCAAGAAAGTTAAAGATTTCGAAATTAATGGTGGTCATTTCATTGTGTTTTATTAAGTCGTATTAATCATGAAGGTGCTCATGTGTGCAAAGCGGAAAGGAGAATGAAGCCGGTAAGGCAGCACACGCCATCACCTGGGAAATTTGAAAGAAACGATACGTGCGCATTGAGGCGTGTGAATTTAATGCAAAATAGTGTGATCGTGTTTAAGTGTCATCATGACATTTCTGATCCATTAATGTGGTGCAACGTCGTCAAATTGGAATTGCTAGTTGAGTATTTAGTAGTTGCCATAAAATTTGATTGGAAGGGTGGTAACTAATGGTTCTAAATTTAGATTTAAATTTGGTGATTAAGTTGTTTGCTGCTAAATTTTAATTTATGCATATTTTCTAACATATAGCAATTTGCAGTTAGCTAGGATTTGGCATAAAAGTAGTAAAGTTTAGCCGGGAATACACACCAACAGGGAATTATTAAATAAGTTTTTGGGAAGTAGTGAAACGATGAAGGGATTTGCATTGAATGAAAAATCAAAAGATAACCTTCGCTATCACTGTAATTCCCAACCTAATAGTGGGCTTCATTGCTTACAAGTTGAAATGAGCTATCAATGAAATATAAAAACAAATGAGCTATCAATGAAATATATATTAAAAAAATAAAAATAAAATAAAAATTCAACTCTTTAGGCTATCAAAATATCTCTACCGGGGCTATGGATGCCTGGCTGGCAATAGAGCTATGTTTGGGGGAATTACAGAGATAACCTTGTCAGGGCTATGGACGCTTGACTGGCAGCAAGGGTCTATCCTTGGTTGGCTTTGGAGGATTACCAAATTATGTAGTTCTATGCCAATGAACTGATTTTTTTCATTGAGTTCCAAAAATTGGAATTAATCAGAGCACACATGGATATTTCCGGAGAAATTTTGTTATTTTTATGTCAGAATCTAGGTATAGGTAAAGGGTTATTGTTTTAAAATATGCATAAATTATAATTTATAATTGGTGATTTAATCCCAAGTTTTGGTTTAAATTTGGTTTAATTGGTTGCAAGTTGTTGTGTGGTCTCACAACACGCCCCAAGGCTGACTTGGGGAGCCGAAGTAAAAAAACAAAAAAAAACTAACCCTTATGGCAGATGTTAGCTAGTTGGAAAGATCACCAGAAGTGAAATGCAAAGAGAAATCTTTTGAAAAGAGTACTTCGTAATTCAAGTGTTACGGGTACCGGGTACCGGGTACTGGGAACTGGGAATGCCAAAAATGCAAAAGGTAGTGCAAGGGCAAAGCAAGGTGTTCTGGTCTGAGACTTGAGGTCCGATGAGGATGGAAGTTCTGGTAAAACCGAAGTCCGGAAAAATCATGGGTAAAGTTGAATACCGGGTACCAGGTAACAATGCAAAGCAAAGTTCTAAATTTTTTAAGGTTATCCAAAAAGTCCGATGGTTTGGTAACCCGGGTTTATAAGAGATAATTACGCAAGAATATATGATTTTCTTGAAAACGTGTTATTTATGATGGATTTACGATGATAATGAATTAATGATGGTTTTATTTACATGAGATTTTATAAATGTTTTTTTAAAAAGGGATTTAATAGATGGAATTTGTCATTGCAGGAGAAGTAGATTGCGATGCAGAGTTCTGGTATGGAAGGTCAGGCAAACTAAAGTTGCAGGCAGATCTGATGGTGTTACCAGGTTCAACAATACGCTTTGGGAGCTCATGCAAGAATAGAGTTCATTGCAAAGGGAAACCAGATACCGGGAAACCGAGACCCTGGATTTTAAGCATGTAGCGAAGAAGTGTATTCATTCGGGGGATTACTCATTTTTGGAATGTTCAAATTGAGTTTGGACCTGAATGTAGGAACAAAAATTCCACCTGATCACTCTGTATGTATGGGAATTTCCTACATTCTTTTTGGGCAGATTTGTTTGGTTCCAAGAAGGAACCTTGATAATAAAAAGATGAAAGACCCGAAGGACTTCAACGTGCAGATGGAGGTTGACCTTCATTGACTTCGTTTGCAATTCTCTTGCGGTCACCACATTCCACATGCCTTGATGTGATTCGTCTCTTGGATTTCCTCTCATGTATTTGTCTTATCCTACCTGTGCCTTACTTCTATAAAAGGCTAGGGGATACTTCTTTTTAAGTTAAGTTCAAAATTTGTGGATGTTGGAAGAGCCAAAACTTCTCTAAGTTTTGTTCTTTTTTCCTGTTTTTTGGATCATTCCGAACTAAAAACTTGTATGCACATAGACCTTAATCAATATCGAAGCCAATTTGATAGTTGTTGGCAAGAGACACTGCAACTATCATTTGGTGTTGTCATTGATGGCAACCCTATGCGTTGATATGGTGCGCATATCTTTATTCAAGCCTATCGGCAGTTAGATTGAATTCAGTCAAAGCATAACAGTGTATCTGGTAACTCAGCGTTCATCGATCCGTGCATACAATTCAGGATACCATTTTGTGTTGCGCATCTCAGGCAACGATTATGGAGGTATTATCTATCTTGTGCTCAATACGTAGTGGCTCGTACCTACTATCACAAGAGTTAGGAAACTCGGTTGACGTAGTCTCATTTCTTCTTGTATCAAGACCAACTTTATAAATATATTAAGTCGCGGATGTATCTGAGTTGATTAATTGAATATCTACATGCTTGTATATGTTTTTATGGGTCTTAGCCAAGTTGTGGCCGACCATTGAGGATACGCATTGTATATTTCTCCTTGTGTGTGCCGACAGTCGTAATTTTGATAAAGCTGACAAAGTGCAATCAAATCTCATGTCGCGGATATATATACTTGATCTTCCATATCATTTTGGTGTGTGTGTCCGAATTGCGAGTTAGAGCAGAACAAAGGTGTGAATAAGCGTAGTTTCACTTGCACATAGAAGATTTGTGTGGTGTGTATAAGCAGAGTAAAACTGTATTATAGAATCAGTCTGTAAGACAATAGATCAATTTTTGTACTTAATCTGGAACTGTAATCAGGCATTTTAGATGCTATCATCTTAGTTCAAATATTCAGATGGTCTTAATTTGAACTCTTTTCTTTGAGCAGTGAGCTCTAGGCAGTGCGCCTGAATGCAAGTGCATTCCCCTTTTGTAATCTTCATTTTTGAGTATACTCAGAACTATACTTGTGGATTGGCCATCCACCGTGGTTTTTCCCCTAACAGGGTTTCCACGTAAAATTCTTGGTGTTATGGTGTTGTGTTTACTTCTCTATTTATGCATTATTGTTGAATGTTATTAATGCTGTGAAGTTAAAGATTGTTAAAAGTTAAGTATTGCACAACACTGATTCACCCTCTCCCTTCCCCCCCCCTTCTTAGTGTGCCTTGTTTCCAACAATTGGTATCAGAGCTAGATTCTCAAAAGGAGTCTAACAGCTTGGGGAGATCTTGGAAATAATTTCAATGGATTCAGGCAGTATTGAACAACAACTTATTGTAGCTCTAGATGAACTTGACTAGTCAAAAGCTGAAGTCTAGAAACTTCAATCAAATCTTAAGGAAGCAGAAAAATTCATTGAGTCTCTGAAAGACAAGGTCAACAAATGAAGAGACAAAAGAAAGGAACTCTGCGATCAGATTCAACAGAAAGAGAATAAGAGCACCGAAGATCAATCAAGCAAAACCTTCAAAGAAAAAAATGAAGAATGCGAAAAGCTTACCGAAGAGAATACAGTCTTGAAGATTGAGATGGAATCCATCACGATGAGAATGACCAAAGAGATTGAAGACAAAAAGAAAAACGAAGAAAATCTGACTCAATCCTTGAAAGAAAAATTTGAGGTATGTAGTCAATTGGATGATGAATTGGAAGTGTCAAGAAACAATGAAGAAGCACTTGAAAGACAGCTGGATGATCTCAAAAATGAACTTGCTATTGCAAATGAGTACAAAGAAAAGTTCAAAGCTAGTTCTGCCATGCTTGATGAACTGATTGATAATCAAAGGACTCATGATGACAAAAGAGGTCTTGGATATGTAGAAGGAGAAACTCAAAAAATGGACAAAGGAATCATAGTCAGAGGAATTCAGGACAAAGACAATTCAAGCAAGAAAATCAAATGAACCGACCTAGAAAGTATCCGGTAAAACAACCTAATGCTCATAAATTTAATGGATACTGTTTTAATTGCAAAAAGTTTGGACACATGGCTTCTCAATGCAAAAGTAGGATGAATCAAAGTGGTCCACACTTCTCAGGTCAATGTTTCAATTTTCACAAAATTGGTCATAAGTCAAATAAATGCAAAAGTATGATGAATCAATTTCATAGGAGTATCAGATGTTACACGTGCAACAGACTTGGCCATGCTGCTAACCAATGTAGATCAAGAAGAAACCAATGGAACAATTCTTCTGGAAAGAGAAACGTTGTATGCTACAACTGCAACAAGCTCGGTCATATTGCAACACATTGTTGGAATAGAAAAGGTCCGGTAAATCAATAGAAAAATGTGCAGAAGGATGTGAAAGGAAAAGGTAAGATTACTGTAGATGAAATCAGGCAACAAATGCAGAAGAAATGGATAAAGAAAGAACCCTCTACTGAAGAAAGTGTGCCAGCTCCAAAACCTGCTTATGGGAATTCCTCCAGGAATTAGTCTCAGGTCCTTGGCCTAGGGGGAGCATTAAAGCAAATCAAATGGATCCCTAACCGGCAAGTGATACCGGATGTGGATGTACTCAGTAAATGCACAAATGATCAACTAATGCTACTAAACTTATTATTGCAAGTGGTATGTCAAATTGGAGGTTCGCAGATGACTTATTTATCACAGTGTACAAATACAGTGTAACCGGATGTATTAGGGCAAGTGCATTTATTGAGTCAAAAGGCTTAGGTATACAAGTGATAAAAGGTCACTTTTACTCCTCATTTGTTACTTTGCTACCTCGAGTGAAAGACGTTGGAGAGCTCCAGGCGACCCTAAGGCGAATTGAGGCGAAAATCAAGTTTGAAGGAGATTCAACGATTAATTTCGCATCTGGCGGAAAAAGGTATTTATCAAGAACTTCTCGGTTTTTGTGATTTGCATGATGAATACTCCTTTAGTGGTCGAAATTTAGGACATACCTCATCCCCAATTTAAATTGCATCCCCACAAGTCTTTAGAGACAGACCCACTAGGGGCATTTTCGTCAGTTCCGCATGGAGTGATACATACAGAGGATATTAGGGTTTATATACATGCAAACATTGAGGATCTGGGAAGCAATCAACTTATGAATTTGTACAATAATCATATAGTTGATGAGGATTTCAGTGTAAAACTCGAACATTAAATCCTAGAATCGAAGAAATTTATTTCGATGGTTAAATTTCCCGTGTTCATGGAGTTGGAGTGGGTCCGCTATGTCTTGAGTCGGGTGCATGACGAATTCATGTGGCTTACTATTCCCTTCAAAATCACCAAGGAAGCCATTAGTGCAGTAACAGGTTTGAATTCTTTCGGTGGTCTACCTGTCCTAAAGTCAGTAAAAAATCAAATCGTCACTAACACCACAGGCTCAACATATGACAGGAGAGCAATGACTGTTAATAATATTGCTGATATAAATGTCAGATTTGCATCTATGGTAATAGGCTATAAGATTTACCATTCTAGCCGGGAAACCACAGGCTTGACATATGACAGGAGAGCAATGACTGTTGATAATATTGCTGATATAAATGTCAGATTTGCATCTATGGTAATAGGCTATAAGATTTACCATTCTAGTCGGGAAAAATCTGTATCCGGTATGACAATTTACACCGCCTACCAAATGGTCAAAGAAAACATGGACTATTACCTCTATGAATTATTAAGAAGCTAGTTAATGGAAAACCTTGTGAAGATCAAAAAGGACAAGAAAAAATCATTTAAATATGGCAGTCTACTCTTATGTCTATTTTGCTATTTCATGGAGGAAGTTCCGGGTGTTGGTAAAGTTCAATGGCAGAAGAACATTCCGGTAGCTGAACAGATCCAAAACCTATTGTTCAATTGCACAGATATGAAAACCATAAATTCAGAAATCTGGGGTTATTTCAAAACCTTTCAAGACAAAATGCAAGCAAGGGAAAGAATTCCCACCACCATTGTGGAGAAATACAAAGACTCAATTTGTTTCATGGTGAACATTGATCAGTGTCTAATGGAAGCAACAGATCCAAGAACTGTTTGGATCATGCCGATGGGCTATGAAGTCAAGGAAAATATTTTGGAAATGTATGCTCAGCATCTGTTAAGCAAACCTCGTGATCCGTCCGAAGATAGATTTGACACTTATGCAGAAAAGCATACCCAAATCCATAATGAGCTCAAGAGACCAGCTGCAACCAAAAGAATAAGAAAAGAAGTCAAATTTATTGTAGAATGTTTGGGTGTATCCGTGGAGCAACTAAGTGAAGTCAGGGAGAAAAGGGAGAGAGAAGCGGCAACAGGGCTTACTACCGAAAAAGGAACAAAAGCTCAATCATCTGGCCCGACAACACCGCTTGTCCAAATTAGAACAACCAGAAGCTCGACATCTCACTCAGCTCCTGCAGTAAAATCCGCTGCTGTGAAAAGTGAAGACAAAAGATCCGAAAAGGAAGCACAGGGAAAGAAGAGCAAAAGCAAAAGAGTCTACATGACTGTTTCTGATGATGAGGAAACAAAATCCGATGAAAAAGTCAAGGAGATTAAGTAGCAAGGTACTAAAACAACTTCGGTACCAAAACCCTCCGGTGTAGTTACTCAGGCGAAGAAGAAGACCAAAATTAATGCACCTGGTATGTCTGTTGACCAAGTCGAAAAAGCAATGATTTTAGATGGAAATCTTAAACCGCTCTCTCAATGGTATGAATCTTTCTTTGAATCTGATAAAAGAACTTTAGAAGAAGCTACAATAAAGTACATGAATACTTTCAACAAAGTTTTTGTTGAAATTATGTCTCGCCTCCCAAAAGGTCTGTATGACATTTTGGAACCAAGGAGATTAAGTGCCCTAACTGAAGAAGAAAGAATGAGAGAAAGAGTTCTTGCAATATTATGTCTGGAAATGTCTATGGAAGAAATGAAAGCATTCTTAAACAAGTCTAAGAAGCAGTTTAGAAGCAAAACAAGGGTAAATAAAATGATGATTGGTCTAACAAATGAGGTCACTCGAGAAACACATCAAATTCTGAAAGAGTTGTTATTAAAAGACAAAATCAAAATTGTATCTGAGGAGACTCATGCAGATAATATCTCATGTAACCCAATTCAAGATGTAAAAGTAGAAAACTCTAATGCCATCGAAGAATTTCGAAATCTCTCCACCGGAAATCAATACAAAAGTTGATACAAATATAAATGCACAAGTTAAATTGGCAGAGAATACTGAAGAGAAGTCAAAAGCTTCAGCTGAGGAAATACTAGTTGAGGAGAAGAAGGATAATGTCAAAACCACTCTGATGTCAACAAGAGACACTGCTGAGTTTGTAAAGAAATTCTTGATTGCACAGAAGGAGGAATTGGATCCAGAATTAATTGAAGGTCCTATTAACTTGTCTACTATAAGCCCAATCCATAAAATGAAAGTAGCAACGATTGCTCAAGATCAAGCCAGAGAAAAGCTACTTCAATCACACATTGAGGACATTGAACTACTGAATCTGGCATCCAGAGTACTGGAGAAAATAATGCCATCTTATGAAAAAGATCAGGCTAGCTCATCCTCCTGTGAACTAAAAAGGCTAATCGATTCAATTGGGACTCACTTTGAATCGCTAGAAAAGTCAGCCATGGAAAAAGTACAGAAATAATTTAATTCTAAGAGGTTCCAAGGAGTAAAAACGCTGATTAACCAAGACAAAAACTTCTTAACTACATGCATTAAGAATATGCGGAATGCTTTATCAGAAGGAGGGAAGATCTATAAAGCATGTCTATCTTTTTCAAAATTCACAGAAGCAAATGAAAAGAAGATCAAAGACTTGAAAGACAAGATAAATGCTATCTCTGAAGCATTTGATCTGGTAGACTCCAGCATTGGGAAAGCAGAAGGAGAAGTGACGTCTCTGCTCAATAGCATAAAAAGTTTGCAGCATGAAAATGACAAGATTACTGCCAGAAGCTGTGAACTCTGAAGCATAATTTGTCCCAAACTTGACATACTGTCAAGTGCCCTAAAAGAAGGAGAAGACTCTATAGGAGTTGCTGATCCGACCAACCTGGAGACCCCAGAGACACAATCTTGGAAAGTCTGAAAAGCATTTGGGATGTAAATCTGGTGCAGCTAAAGAAAGACTTTGTTGACATCTTTCAGCTCATTTAAGGTACAGTTTTTGCATAATAATTTTTTTGGCGATCCTTTTTTTGGCATTCGATCCTGACCTTTTCCATTGATGTCAAAGGGGGAGAAGAAGTAAAGCAAAAAATGTTCAATCATCTCAGGGGGAGAATTGCATTTTTCAATTTTTGGTAGCAGTACAGTCTATCTTGGTACTTGGTCTAGCACTTAGCTATTTTTCACTAAGTGTTGCCATCAATGCCAAAGGGGGAGATTGTTGGGAAGAGACACTGCAATTGTCATCTGGTGTTGTCATTGATGGCAACCCTATGCGTTGATATGGTGTGCATATATTTATTCAAGCCTATCGACAGTCAGATTGAATTTAGTCAAAGCATAACAGTGTATCCGGTAACTCAACATTCATCGATCCGTGCATACAGTTCAGGTTACCATTTTGTGTTGCGCATCTCAAGCAACGATTATGGAGGTATTATCTATCTTGTGCTCAATACGTAGTGGCTCATACCTACTATCACAAGAGTTAGGAAACTCGGTTGATGTATTCTCAGTTCTTCTTGTATTAAGGCAGACTTTATAAATATATTAAGTTGCGGATGTATGTGAGTTGATTAATTGAATATCTATATGCTTGTATATGTTTTTATGGGTCTTAGCCAAGCTGTGGCCGACCATTGATGATACGCATTGTATATTTCTCCCTGTGTGTGCCGACAGTTGTAATTTTGATAAAGCCGACAAAGTGCAATCAAATCTCATGTTGTGGATATATATACTTGATCTTCCGTATCATTTTGGTGTGTGTACAAGTTGTGTGTGTGTCCGAATTGCAAGTTAGAGCAAAACAGAGGTGCGAATAAATGCAGTTTCACTTGCGCATAGAAGATCTGTGTGGTGTGTATAAGCAGAGCAAAACAGTATTACAAAATCAGTCTGTAAGACAGAAAATCAATTTTTGCTCTTAATCTGGAACTGTAATTATGCATTTTAGATGCTATCATCTTAGTTCGAATATTTAGATGGTCTTAATCTGAACTCTTTTCTTTGAGCAGTGAGCTCTAGGCAGTGCGCCTGAATGCAAGTGCATTCCCTTTTTGTAATCTTCATTTTTTAGTATACTCAGAAATATACTTGTGGATTGGCTATCCACCGTGGTTTTTCCCCTAACAGGGTTTCCACGTAAAAATCTTGGTGTTATGGTGTTGTGTTTACTTCTCTGTTTATGCATTATTGCTGAATGTTATTAATGCTGTGAAGTTAAAGATTGTTAAAAGTTAAGTATTGCACAACATTGATTCACCCCTGCCCCCCTCTCAGTGTGCCTTGTTTCCAACAATGGCTACCTATCTCATGTATCTTTTGTAGCTGGTTTTGTTAGTTCAGTCAAACAAGATTGTGTGCTGTGCCGTTTAAGGGTGCATACAGAACTTACTTGGTGTCCAAACTAAACCTCCTTTAAAAACTTGCACCGTTTTATGCCTAGCTATGAATCCAATTGGTGAAGTATAAAGCGGTTTGCTTTGATTTGGTTAAATCTTGGGGCATGGATGGAGAATAATCGGGAGAAATTTTATTTTTCAGTATTTTGATGCTTTATTTTTAGATTAGATGTTTAAATTTCTGAAAATGTTCAAAAAAAAAAAGATGAATGAATGGAAATTTATTGAAAATCTTTCATTTCTATGAAATTACTGAATGCTTAAAGCTAAATCTACTCAAGTGATAGCAAAATTGCTTGATGTTCATGAAATATTATTGCAAATATTTTGATTTCATGAGATTATTTTATGATCGAACTGAAAATCTTGTATCTAATGCTTATGATTCTTAATGAATTTGGAGATTACCGTATAGCCCTTGAGTTTAACAGCAAAATCACATCATACCCTGAAGCGAACCTAGTAAGGTCAAGACCTGACTACCGGAGACTTGGGATTAAGCTGAGTCAACCTTTTCCTAGTACACAAACACCCCCTAAGGTTGCTCTGGTTGATTCTTTGAAGAAGATAGGTCCTTCGCGGTTTTCCTGTGAGGATTTTATCTGCACTGTTGCTGCGAGTGACATCGTCGCCAACAACACCCAAGTATGGTCACAGATAAAGTTTGTAATGTTTCTATTGTTGTCAACCACACTTTTGATCCATCCAATCTTTGCAATGTCCTCGAGCATTAAATCAAGACAATGGCCAACATAAGAGATCAAAAAAATGGTGGGATGCCTTTTTTGAATAAATCTGCTTGTGGCTGTGTTGTTCATCACAATTTGAACAATATTGTCCACCCTAACCTCCTAGATCAGCCCTTCAAACAAATTGCACAAAGTCTTTACATTCTTGAGGCATCTATAAACTTCAAGAACATCAATGTGCCACTAAAATATGCTAGAAAGTTAATCAAGGTCTTGTTCTTGCCATTTGTGTCCTCATCAAATAAAATGTTGCAGCCCCCTTTTTGCTCTATTTTCTTTTGATCTACTCTTAGCCATGTATTTTTGATAGTTTCCTCTAATAATGGGTCACTAAAATCCTACAAAGTTGATGTCTTAAATTGAACATTGGCAATGGTTAATACCATAGTTGAAAAACTCGCCAATTTCAAAAACTCGCCAAGCCCGGAAAATATGGTACGGAAAAAACTCGGCAAAAACTCGACAACTTAAAAAATTGCTTAAGCTTCATTAAAAACACATTTTTTTTGCAAAATTCAATGATAAGATGCATCCAATGATTCAACAAAATGAGTACATAGAAGAAACAAGCTGAGTATAATTATATTTGATTGATATGAAAGAAAATTAGATACAAAATCGCATTATTTTCAAAAATCCATTGTCCTAAAAATTCATCAATGATATGTTCTTGTTCATCTATAGGAATAAGATTTGTAGATGCATGTGACAATGGTGGTGAAAGATCAATATATTCTAAACTGGTGTTGATACATAAATGGTTTTTTTCTAAAATCTACCTACAAATTCTAACAATGCATCTATATGATTTAAACAACGCAAATTAGGACTAATCATCGAGCAATGCTAGCAGTTGCGCTAGCTTTCATCCTAATGCATTGGTCCTAACTTAACTCACTATATTTTCAAGCCTTTAACACCTCTCCCCGGCAACAACGCAGGTTTTTCCAGAACACTCGTCGTACTTTCTGGAAAAACTCGCTAAAAGTACGGCGAGTTTTTCCAGAATGTACGGCGAGTTTTTTGGCATACAATTGCCTGGAAAATTCGCCAGCCAAAAAAGCTTGTGAGTTTTTCGTAACTCACCGAGTTTTTGGCAAGTGTTGCATCTATGGTTAATACATTTACCTATGCATCCCAATATTGGCTGCACACCACATTAAATGGTACCAAAAAATTGTTGTCTACAAAATGCACTAAGCAACATTTAAAGTAACATGTATAATCATGGTGAGTGGGAATGTTAGTTGTGAATATGCACTAGAGGAAGGAGTTGTGAATATGCACCAGAGGAAGGAGTTGAAGTGGATAGAGATGAGAAGGAAGGTCGCCTAGGTCTGTGCAGGGTGCCTTGCCTTAAAAAAATCCTTCACGTTTGACTTGTGCATAGGCAAACCTCCCTCCTTGCATGATTTTTTGAATCTCATGAAACCCTTGGTCTTTGTTGTTGCGGAAAAAGAACACGAGGATTTGGCGAATAACAACCTAATTTATTTTGAGTGCAAAAATGTCCTCAATCCATTTCATGTTTGTAGAGATTTTTTTTGTGGATCATCAAAAAAAAGCTTTACCCCTTTTGGTTAAGCGAGGGCAGATTAAACAACTCTCTCTAGTTTTTTGTTTTGATATGCCTAGGTTGGGGAAAACGGATGAAGAGGTTTTCTTTGCTAGTGGTTCATGAGGTGCCAAAATTGCTAATTGAAGATGAATGTTTACATTCTATGGAAACGACAATAGGCAATAAATATTTGGAATGCAAATTCTAGGGGAAACGACAATAGGCAATAAATATTTGGAATGCAAATTCTAGGGGAAGTGACCTCTTATGGCTAAATAAATCAGGAGATGAAATTTGTTTGGAACTAGACCATTGGCCTTGCTTTATCTCTACCAAAGAAAGGTTTTTTCTTGAAATTTCATATAGTAGAGGGCCGTGATTTTGTGTGGAACAATGACCCTTGTTTCTTTGGAAAAAAGGGAGTTTATGTGTGCCCTTGGACCCCATTTTTTGATCACATAGGCACTATCATCACAAAGACTCCAACCATTCACTTATATAATCTTCCTTTGGTTATGAGAGACCTGGGCTTGATACAGTAGTTGGCTAAAAAAGTGGGAGAGCTTATCAAAATTGATAGTGAGTTAGTCTTTCTCAAAATAGATTCGTCAAGGTTTGTGTCTTAATGAACTTTTCAACACCTATATCTTCCATTCCATCAAGATTTTGTCTTCAAAAGACTCGTGGATTCAATTTATCAATTTTGAGGGGCTGCCTTTCAGATTTTTTCAGTGCAATTAGTCGGGGCATAAATTGGTAGTGTGTCTTCAAAGAGTCCTTTAGTTTCATGCACTTTTTGGATGCATAAATGGATTAAGAAAGTTGGCTGCTTGGTTGTGGATGGTGTGAGGAGACATCAGGGGTGCTCCTTTGGTGAGTGTCTTCCTATCTTTTAGTTGGCAATGAGTAAGAAGGCAATCAATATGACAAGGGCTCTTTGAGTGTAACATGCCTGTTAAATGCTAATCCCAATTGAACAAATTGACTTCCTAGCTCAATCCCCTCCAAGATCCGTTTGATGACTCTTCAACAATTCTCCAAACCCACTCACATAAATTTCTCACAATAACTCTCGCAACTCTCCTCACAAATAAACTCTCAACTCAAAACAAGAATATCTCAGATAAAAAGCAGCAGAATGCAAGTGAATTGTGCTTCCAAATGAGGAAATCCTCCCCTCTATTTATACAAAAACATGAGCCTTTGCTGCCTACAAACAAGCTACTCAAATTGACACTTCTCAATTTTCTAGATCGACTCAGCAAATAAACACAGAAGGTGGCAGTATCAATCAATGCTTATCAAACACATACTCAGCCATGGGAATGAGTCACCCCATTCCTTGAGACAGCAAGAAAGTTGGTTAGAGATGCATGGTAATGGTCTCCTACAGGTTGACTTATTCGGCTAGTTGCATTGTTAGTGTTTCTTAGATCAGATTATACAACTGAAAGTACTTAGAATAATGCAACACATAAGACAATAAACACAACAAGATACCTTGGAAAAACCCTCCTCTTGAGGGAGAAAAACCCAACAAAGAATCCTCTTATATTATATGAAACAAGAGCAGAAATCTGCTTACAACTTAGGCCTAGCACATAGGCGAATTTGATACAATAGCACTTCTCCTAAGTGCGAATATGAAATGCCTTGAAATAGTTCTGCTGCTACAAGATAATAATCTGCTGCCTAAGTGCGAACTTGCTTGAAGAAATGTGAACTTCACTTGATTACAAATGACAAGGAAAGACCTTGTACTTATACAAGATCAGGCACCTCTTCACTTAGGTCGGCCCTCTTAGAAAAACATAATAAATGTTAAATACAAATGAAGTCAGCCCAAGCAATAAGTGATATATGCGAATCATGAGGGTCGGCCCTTTATTATTGATATTTATTATTTGACATAAATTAAATAACCAAATGGCTACACATTTAATTTATGTTTCCTTCTTGGGGTGTGTGCAATGAAGTGCAGCCCTAAGTTGCTATAACATCAACACTCCCTCTCAGCTAGGGATGATACTTCCACCTGCACACGACACATCATATCAATATGAAAAAAAAATAGAATATCACTTCATTGTGATATCAACCATCATGGCTACCTCCATAGATGGTATGAACAAATGCTCATCACTTAATGTGATGTTGTCACCTCAATGTGACTTTCACCATGGCTCCTCCAGAGGGTGATACATAAGCACAAGTAAATCATCACGGATTCCCTCACGTGATGTTGTCATGGAGTCACACACATGACATCCACCATGGCTCTCCCAGAGGGTGGAAACAAGGGCTTTCACCTCAAATCTCGAAGAGAAATGCACTACCAAGGACTTGCACCTCAAATCTCTCTCAATAGAGAAATGTATTATCAAGGGCTTACACCTCAAATCTCTCTCAATAGAGAAATGCATTATCAAGGGCTTACACCTCAAATCTCTCTCAATAGAGAAATGCATTAACAAGGGCTTGCACCTCAAATCTCTCTCAATAGAGAAATGCATTATCAAGGGCTTACACCTCAAATCTCTCTCAATAGATAAATGCATTATCAAATCTGAAGATCACTTATACTGAGACTCCCTCTCAGCTAGGACTTCATTCTCCACCATATCAAGCTTGTCTCGAAGGTACACAAACATTATCCTGAAGAGATGCTTGATGAGAATGACTGCCATCTGCTCATCAGTGCTGATATACCTCAACTGAATATCTTTTCTCAATATCATATCTCTGATATAGTGGTATGCTTACTTTATCATGAAACCCATGGAAAGACAGAAAGCTTCTCAAAGCTTTGATTAACACAAGGGATGACAGTTGGCTTCAATACTTGTTCAACCAATCTTGCAAGGAGCTTTCGAAGCCACACTGCTTCTCGAGCTGTCACACAAGCTGTAATGTACTTGGCCTCTGTTGTACTCAGAGTCCCACAGAAAATTGCTTCCTGTTGTACCAGGATATCATCGCAGGCCTCAACTGAAACAACATCTAGAGCAACACAACCATCATCTTTAGGTTCAGTAGGTTCCCTCTGAATCTTCAATCACTTGCATCAACCACTTGACCTCATTGCCTGCAACGCTTGCCTTTAGAGAAATGGTTTCCAACGCACACCTCTGTAGAGATTCAGGGTTGTCCTCTTTGACCGCATTCCAGATCACTCTATTCTAAATAGGTTTGCGGAGCTACCAATCTAGGTTGACTTGAGCAATTCAGAACCCAATTGCTGAAGAGGTACTTCAACAATTTAACATCCGGCCTTGCAACATTTCAACCCTTACTTATTCTCAACGAGTCATAGAACTCCCTCTTAAGGTTAATTCTTCTTTTTCCAAAAGATGACTTCAGCTAATTATTTAGTCTCAAAGTTGCAAGTAGAGTCTCCATCCTTCAACCTATAGGATGCATCACGCTCTTCTTGAAAGCAATCTCTTACGCTTCTGATTTATCCTGAAATCATTAACAAGAGATTATTCATAGTTCATGGAACTTCAACTATCTCAAATAGACATACCATAACTAGGAGCATACATGATTGACTATTTCAATAGCATGAATTAGTGGCTACAAAATAATTCATGAACATTATTCAACCATGCAATACTTCAAAAAATCTTGAGAGTAATAGATAATTAATTCATCAATCATGACATGTCTTTCTTTCAATTTCTTGGAAGAGCTAATCTCAAAAGACAATCTTCACAAAAGATCCTACTTGCAATGAATAAATCTAAAGAATCTTATCATAGTGATCACTATTTACTGGTCACACATAATCCTAAGTAAATAATGTCAGATTTGCACAACTCAACAAATTGAATTTTAGCCTAGAATAGTAAATACAATCAAAACGAAGAATACTTATCTCTTAAATATTCTGAAGGGTGGACATAGTACGATATATTGTTCTTGCGCTTAGTACACAACCTTCACAGCTTGAGCATAGGCCCATGACTAGAGTAGAAATTCACCAGAATCATTTTGGGGAGAGATCTCAATCACATCCGCAAATGAAGCATGTTGATTAGGCCTGGTAGGACAATCCTTCGCATAGTGACCAAATTTGTCACATCTAAAGCATTGAACACAAGAGAGGTCCCACTTCTTCTTGAATGCAAAAGCACCATTTGACCCATTATCTCGATTCCTCTTGAAGAATCCTTTCTTCCAAACTTTTCCTTTCTTCGATGAATGAGAGGTGAGAACATGTAAATCTTCATTCTTTGAACTTTGACCAATGCCCTTTGCCGTTAGTCTCGACTCCTCTTGAATGCAGTCAATCCTCAATCGATCAAACTTGGGAAGTTTAGATCTTGCACTGATTCCTTGAATAAACGACTCCCATGAAAGCGGAAGACCATTGAGAGCAAGCATAGTCAAGTCTTTTTCATCGATCATGTGACCAATTGTGGAGAGCTGATCTCTTATCTTTGAAATCCTCATGAAGTAGGTGATGACAAACTCTTCTTCCGCCATCTTAATGTGAAGTAGTTGTTGCTTCAAGGTTAGGGCACGACTGGTGTTGTTGATTTCGTACATCTCTTCCAATGTTTTGAACATCTCCCATGCAGTATCCAACTTGAAGACAATCGGAACAATATGATCTTTGATAGAATCAACCAACACTTTCTTTGCCCTAGTATCTTTCTTCTTCCACTGCAACTTCTCTTCTTCCTCCTCAGGTTCGGGAACTTTTGTTTTCACAAACTCAGCCAAGTCATTCTCTTCTAATGTGAGCATGATCCTGAACCTCCATGATGTGTAGTTAGAAACTCCTTCGAGTCTATCCTCGATTTTCAGACCGTTCACCATCTTGAAATTTTAAATAGGAGATAGACTGAAAAAGATTAGAGTGAGTGCTGCAAACTAAATCTGATCACGATCTTTTCCAAACCCGCTCTGATACCATGTTAGTGTTTCTTAGATCAGATTATACAACTGAAAGTACTTAGAATAATGCAACACATAAGACAATAAACACAGCAAGATACCCTGGGAAAACCCTCCTCTTGAGGGAGAAAAACCTAGCAAAGAATCCTCTTATATTATATGAAACAAGAGCAGAAATCTGCTTACAACTTAGGCCTAGCACATAGGCGAATTTGATACAATAGCATTTCTCCTAAGTGCGAATATGAAATGCCTTGAAATAGGTCTGCTGCTACAAGATAATAATCTGCTGCCTAAGTGCGAACTTGCTTGAAGAAATGCGAACTTCACTTGATTACAAATGACAAGGAAAGACCTTGTACTTATACAAGATCAGGCACCTCTTCACTTAGGTCGGCCCTCTTAGAAAAACATAATAAATGTTAAATTCAAATGAAGTCAGCCCAAGTAATAAGTGATATATGCGAATCATGAGGGTCTGCCCTTTATGATTGATATTTATTATTTGACATAAATTAAATAGCCGAATGGCTACACATTTAATTTATGTTTCCTTCTTGGGGTGTGTGCAATGAAGTGCAGCCCTAAGCTGCTATAACATCAACATGCATGATTGACCAGTTCATATTTTCATAATGCTTCACATGCTTGAATTCATTGTAGGTCAAGACTTCTATTTGGTTTGCACCATTCATATTTTGGCGCCACCAAATCACCATGTTTAAAAGACTAAGTCAATGTTTTATTTCCCTCATTTTAGATAGTTTGACCTTGTCTTTGCTTATATACTCAACACATAATATTAACTTAGCTTATCCAAGCGCTTATGGTGCTGTCATTACTTTATGCAACACGTTGGAATGTTATTCACAGCCTTAGCATAATGCGTGGCCTCAAACATATATGTTTTATTCACTATATTATGTTGCGCACACTTTATTATCATCAATGCTTTGTATGCAAAGTTTATATGTGCGGATCATATGTTATCTATGCGCTATTACAAGCAGCACCATATACTCTTTAAATCGGGTGCATATATATATACATAACATATTATGCTAACATGTATATATATGTATATATATTTATACTCTTGGATTTAACAGATTCATTAAATGAATCATTCGATATTCGAATGCATATAACCATGTTATCATTTTCCATAAACAATATCATATGTATATATCTATATACATATATCGATGTACTCGTATGGACATTCCATCACGTCGACACATACGTGTATATCATATATATAATTATATATACATATATCACATATATACATTTGCTAATACAATCAATCACATATATCTGCTAACCCATCGACAAACATATATGCATGTAGTGTATATATATATATATATATATATATATATGTCTTATTGTCCATTCGATACCCTCATGCATATGGGTAATCTATCCATGAGCATGCGTGGATATGTCTATCTACGTATACTCATGTACGCATTTACTCATGTGTATGAGTTTATCGTTGACATGTTCATGTATACATAATAATATAATATACATTTCATGTATATATATCTCTTCTATTAAATATATTCATACAAGGAAGAACTCACATGTACCAAACACCTATCACAAATGAAGAATGCTCACAATTGAAATCATAACGTTATCTATCACATGAACAAACCAGCCTAAGTAACTTACCATTTCATGACACTATGACTCAACTAATCCAGACTCCATACTATATGTGAGTGTGTGAAAGCTCAGTTAGGCTTTATTAAGGGTTACCCGACCAATCACTTCTCTTGAGTGATACTTTTCCTCTCTTTCGGAGGCTTGATCCTGTATCTGCATTCAACCTAGCACATTGCAATAGTAGTTAGCTGTTAATCAAAACGATCATTTGCATTGTACATTTCATAGTTAGAATATCAAATTCAATCAACATTCATTCTACATATTGTTTCCATTATAAACATTAAATCAAATCAACATTCCTTCTTCATTTTTCCCAATGATACAAGTAAACAAAGTACAAACACATGTATTTCAATCAGATTTACAAACACATTCATATATCAAAGTATTTTTAACCATCATAGTAATAGTAACTGCTACTTGATTTTTTATGAAAAATCAGAACAAAAAGAAAAGGAAAATATTTTCTGCAAAAGAAAGTCAAAGTCAAGGGAAGAAAGTCAAAGTCAAAGTCAAAGGAAGCCAAAGTCAAAGTCAAAGGATAAGGATTGAAAAATATCTTATCCACAGAGGATAAGGATGACAACTCAGAGGATAAGATTGACAACTCATAAAGCAAAAAGGAAAATCTTATCTACAGAGGATAAAGATGACAACTCATAGGAAAAATATCTAAAAGTCAACACGACTTTTTGGTTTTACGCTCTCAAAAATCTATAAATAAGAGGCCTATGTTTGTTGCAAAGCATTGGAAAAGTTTATTGTGACAAAGAGACATTCAGTCCTTTGATTTTTTTAGTCATAATTAGGTCTTTACTTCTGTAATTTTCTTCATTAATTGCATCTTCAACCTTGTTTCACTCCTTATGGTTGATTGTATGCTTGTGATGTAATATTTTGCTGTTTTTTTAGAAAACAGTCATTGTAGCAGCCTTCAGTGATTCAAAGATCAGTATTTTTGCCTCTATTTATTTCAATTTTCTTTGTGTATGAAAGAAAAGCAGGTACTATTGTGAGTCCTATGACTCCTTGATTGCTGCTGTTCTAAGTTTACCTCTGAATTATTGTTGCAAATTACTGTGTGAAGCTTTAGATTGAGATTCATAGGTTGTGTTGCTGAAACGAAGTAGAAATCTGTTATATTTGGTGTATCACCTTCATTTTTTGTTTTAGTTTCAGATTATCAGATCTTTCTCCTCTCTTTTCCTAGCAAGGTTCTTTAGTTAGAGTTAGTTTTTAGGTGATTTACCAAGGGGAAGCCGCCCTTTAATCAGAGGTTGACTTCGAGTTTCACGAGTCCCACAACTCGAGAGGTCATCCCATGTTTCATAGGATAGCTGGATTCAAGATTCAATAGGGTGCATATTCCAGGTGATAACAGTAAATAAGTAAATACACAACGGGGTGTAACATTGAGGCTTGTAAGTTTGGATCGGATTGAGTCTCTATGGCAAGCAAAGAAGAATCTTTGAAGGAGACCATAGGATTTGAGCAACAAGACATTGGTGGTTTGAATGGTCTGCGGCTTGTAAATTCTCAAGAAGAAGAGGAATATCAACTCATTTCACACAATATTTTATCCATTTCTCAATTGGAATCTAAGAAAACCAAAGCCAACTGTGGACCTTTGTTAGGAGGAGAGGGAAGAAGACAAAAGTTAAAGACTAAGGTTAGATGCCATGAACTTGGTGAGGGAACTCAATGAACTATGGAGGCCCTTTCTGTCCCAAAAAAGGTTGAAGGATGCTCTCAGCACATTGTTGACTTTGCTTGTTCATGAGGACTAGTTAGGAATTGGTGCTAGAATCTTTCTTGGACTTATATGCATTAGTGAGTGATAGGGGAATTTTTGGATTTTAAGTTGTTTATTTGTTTTAGGTTTCTTTGGATGATTATCTTTTTTCCGGTGACTGTGAGTACTAATCAATGCATTGTTTTTTCTTTGTTTTGGGAGAGGACCTCAATAGATTCCTTTAATTCATCTAGAAAAAAAATTGTAGCCACCATCCTTGCCTAATGGTACTTCTCTTAGATGATGCTTCTCTCATTCCAAGTAATACCTTCAAGTGAAGGTTGTGTGCTTGAAATTTTGCAAGGAGTGGAGTTAGGTGGGGAATTCAAATGGCTTAGACTCTCCATTGTGTGAGGGGAAGAATGCTGAATTCGCAGGCCAAGAAGATAATCTTTTGATGAATTAAGGTGGCCATGGAATTCATCACTGATGCAACCACTTCCCTTGTCCACTTCCTTTCTATTTTCTTCTCCTCATAGCTAGAAAGTAGGGCTTTAATTTCTTATTGCACTTCTTCCTTCACTAGGGTAGTACACAATTGGATGTCTCAGCCAACAACTTGAGCAAGGCAGTATTTCATTCGATTGATACCTTCTCTCATATTAAACCTGCAATAATTGTAGGTCACTGTGCCCTTGATTGCATCCAATGTGCCATGCTTCCATGCAGGGTCCTTTCCACTGGGGCCTTGCTTTCAACATTTAGATTCTAGACATCGACAAAAATGAAAAATGTCAGCAGCAGGACAGTAGATCTTTGGTTCTTTTGAATTTGAATTTTGATATACAAAAGAGACAAATACTCATACAGATTGCACTTCAATCATTGATAATCTTTCAAATCTGCTACCAATCGGTTGATAATCAATTCATGCTGCTGAGATCCTAATTGCTGATGACAAAAGTGACAAAAAATACAAAAAATGAGGGTTTTAACAAAGGTTTGTGCCTTGTTTTTTGACAGCCAAGTTTCTTTTACAGAATCACCAAGTAAGTTGCTTGTTACTTGCGAGGTTTTTTAGCAGACTCAGCTTGCAAGTTGCAGGTGAGTAACTTGTCTGCCAACAAAAAACTGAGTACCTGGACTTTGGTGAGTTCTCAACAAATTTAAGAACTATGGTATTATGTATACCTGTTAAGGTACTGATTTCAAATTCTGCTTAATGCAAACAGAAGAGTTTACACTTTTGTCCTAAGGTCCCTGCTTTTAGTAATGTTTTGCAGTACATCTTTCTAGTAATATCATTTGATCCTGCTTGTACAACCTGATCAATTTATCAAATAATGTAATCCTGATGATAATAATAAAGCCACTGATTTTAATTTCCATTTGCATATATGGTATTTCTTGATGGTAATATTCTGGAGGTTGTATTAAACTCTGCCTTGCATTGAAAGACAAAATCTTGTCACCGAACTAATTACTGCTTGTGATCTTGCTTCTCATAGGTACATGCATTCTATGAGTAGTCTCCATGTGCTGCTTTTGATCATACACTGTTGACTGATAATTTCTTAGAGATGTGATCATTAAGTCACTGAATTTCATTCTTTCTTGCATTTTGACAGACTCCCAGCATGGACTATGTACATTTGTAAAGGATTTTTGAGCTAAGTTAATTGAGGGTGACAGGTCCCCCAACCTTCATTAGGATAGGAAAATAACATTACATAGCTCCATACACAGGTATATACAGAGATCACAACTTTCAATAGAAATAAATACAACACAAAGCTAGAAAATATAACTAAGAAGCTGCTGATACTGCTACCATAGTGATCACTAACACCATCCAAAAGGAACAACAGTCCAAGACAAACTTGATACAAAGGACCTAATCAACATCTTGCATCTCCAGCTAGATGTGGAAGGGATTGAATTGATCTATATACTGTTGAACTGAGTATCTAGATGGTTGGTAGAGTTGGAGCAAACATGTCCATAGCTTTTTGTAATCAAGAGGTTAAAAGTGTTTCCGAATCATTTCTTTGGAGACCATTCAAGTGGCAATGGTTGACTCTTTGTTGTGGCCAGGAGTTGGACACGAGAATACTGCCATGTGAGTGCTTGCTCTTTTATATGAACTTCAATCATGAAATCTGCCGTGGCTTTACGAGGGTTTTTAAGTTTTATGCTTTTTGAAGTATGCCTCTAGAGTCTAGACTACAAATTTAAGAATCCAACATATCCTTGTCAATCATGCTTTCAAAATGAGCAATAGATATCTTGGTCCAACTTGAAAGTCAATTGGGCAATTGTGATGGCACTAGGATTAAAACTGGAGGTCGATTGTTGACTCAGGAGTTGCTGGAACATGCTGGTCATATACTGCATGAGTTGAGTTGAGACTCCTTTTGTTGTTGTTGATTATGTAGCTCTTGTAAGAGCATTTGCACCACCTTGGGGGTCTGGGTCAAGTTCATACCCGAGGGGCATTTGGGACTGCTAAAAACACCCATCACAATATATATTTTTTGATGAAAGAGATGGCGCAAAAAATAAAGGTCGACAGTAGGCCATCAATGGCACAGGTAACAAGAAAAGACAATTTTTTTCTATTCTTTTTATGAATAAAAGTCACAAGGGGAATGAAGTCCTGTAGAACATAGATAAAAACATAATTATAATGGAATTGATGGAACAATGGAGTAACCCCTTTTCTTTGACTCTGCTGGTAAAGTGTAGATCAAAGGGCACATTGGAGTGGTTGGGAGAGACAACAGACAAAAATGCAGTATGTACAGAGATGGAAGATGGCCATGACCTCTTGTTGTGACCTATTTCACACATCGCCCCATTGCAAATGGGGACCCCCAAGTTGATGTCGCCCTCTGAATCGCCAGTTTAGAGTCCTAAATTTGAATAAGGTTTTGAGAGTCAGTCCGGCCAAGTTGAAATTTTGAACCCATTTGAAAGCTTAAATGCCATGGAAATGCTCAGAAGACCCAGTAGACGAGGAACGCCATTGCTTTCGGTCAATTCTGACACTTCCTATTTTTTAGGGAATATGCTTTTTTGCTTTTTGCTTTTTTTATTTTCGGCATTTTTAGGCCATTCTGGAGTTCCTATTTTTTAGGGATGCTTTTTGCTTTTTCTATTTTTGGATTCCATCAGGCAAGAAATCAACTCGCCTCCAGATGTCAAAAGGATCAAGGTAAAATGGCAAAAGTTTTGAAAATGGCTAAGTCATGAAGTTGGCGCCCTCAAGGAAGGAATGGCATGAAGTCTAAGAAGTCCGCCCTATCTTTGGCATGCCAAAGGTAGCCATTGGCAAGCCAAGGCTGAAGTCCGCCCATGGCATGGAGGTCTCTAAATCCGCCATGGCAAGAAGGAAGCCAAGTCCGCCCTTGGCATGAGGAAGCTAAAGTCCGCCCATGGCACCAAAATGGTCAAAGTCCGCCCAAAAGGGTCAACAGCATGAAGTCTAGCAAGTCCGCCCAGCATAAAGGAAAATGGCAAGAGGTCTATGAAGTCCGCCATATGCTAAAATGGCAAGAAGTCCATAAAGTCCGCCCAAAGAAGTTTGGAGAAGGGTAAAATATGAAGGGGTTCACTCCAAGATGTTTGGAAGGGGTGAAATTGCAAGGAAAACTCGCCTTATGTGGAATTAAATGGCCAATACAAGTGAAGTTTGCCATTGGACAAGGCACGAATAAAATTCGCCATGGCAAGAAAAGTGTGAAGTTCGCCTAAGACAAATGGAGAATGAAATACGCCATTGGCAAGGAATTATAAGAAGTTCGTCCAACTTTGAAAGGTAAATTTTTCTAAGGCATGAAAAACGGAGAAATGTCCAGAGGAAGAAGAGATTTGGCCGGCACGAAAATCACTCCTCAATGCAACAGAATGAAATTCTTTGGCATAAAATGAAGAGTGTTTGGCAGAGCAACCATGAAGTCCGCCCCTCTCAGCCTGGAAAAATTCCTAAGGCACTAATAAAAAATGGCAAAGTGGCAGAGATCTCCAAGTTCGCCCAACCCAGAAGATGAGTCGTTTGGCTAAATAAAAATGTCCAGAAGGGTTAGAACTCCGCCTAGAAAGTTGAAATTTGGCAGATGAACTATTGAGCACATTTTAGCTAGGCAGACGATTGGAAAAGAGATATTTTGCCTCGGACAAACGGACTTAGCCATGTATCAAGGTTAAACGGGTTGGAATTTTAAATATTTTAATATTTTTAATTATTTCCCAACATTTAGGGAATTTTAATTAAAAAATTCGAAGTCTGGAGATTATTTGGAGGATTAAATTATTCTGCCTTAGATAAATTGCCGTGATTCAAAGATTTAAAGAACGTTGGAAAATTAATTTTAAACAATTAATTTAATATCTGTTTATATTTTCTCCAACACTTAGGCAATTTTTTGAGAAATTCGAAAATCTCAAACGGAGATGGCACAGAGATAAAAATTAGAAACTTGCCTCGACAACTGAAAGTGAAATTAGAAACTTGCCGATCTGAGAAGAAAAATGTTTCTAAAAATTGGAAGAAAATCAGAGAAAAGAAAGCAATTCCTTGAGGAAAATCGCACTTCTCAGCCATAAAATGAGTTTCAGCAACTCATTTCTTCACAATTTCGGCTGAGAAGGGGCTATCTTTCTCGAATCTTCTGGGAATCGTTTGCGAAGGAAAATTTAGTGCAAGTAACATTGCTGTGAGAATCAAGGAAGTAATTTATTGTTGACAGGCGTGATTTTTACAGAGAAATAATTTATTTCTTTGCTGAAAATCGTACTTCCCAGCATATTGGCGCACTTCCTTTGGCAGATTTTCAGAATTTTAAAATTCATTTGCAGCCAGAACACGATCTTTGAGGTTTGGAAATTAATCGACAATGTGTTTGCACCTCGTTGATATCTTCTACTTCATTTCCGACACGAACTTCATTCATAAATAGGCGAATTTGATTACTTTCAGCTTGCTTTTTGACAGAAATTTTAATTTAATAAGCTGAAAGTGCGATTTTGTCCAAACTACACCCGGAGTAATTTGATTTTAAAAGTTCTTATATTAATGTTAAGCATTTTGTACTTGCAGGTTGACAGTCAATCAAGAAGAGACGTCTAGGCAAGCACAGATGAAGTTCGCGAACAAAGGATCGCAACCAGAGACTAAAATAAAATCAAAATGGAAGAACGTCTCGGACACCAATCTTGGTCATATAGACCTAGATGAATTCAAGAGAAGAGTATATGGGCACAATGGGCCTTTACCCACGCCTGCAGCCAGGAGAATGGTAAGAAATGGAATATTTCAAGCTGTCGGATTTCCGCCTACGCTTGAATGTGCTGAATTAATGGTGGAGTGTGCGCTCCATTATAATGCTGAGTTGAGACAAATTGTGGCGCTTGACGGAAGAATATTGGCACATTTGGGAGAGTTGGCTATACAAGAGGCCTTTGGCATTCCTTTGTATCCTAAAGACCACTTATAAAACTAAGGAAGACGCCCAGAGATTGTATGATGAGCAGCCTGACCCTTGTGCCGCCAACATCAACAAGTCATGGCTGGACAAGCCTAGGCCGTCGGTCAAGAAAATGCCCAAGAAGTTGATGTGTACAGACTTCAAGGAGGACTATGGAGACATCATTATTTTGCTGAACAGAATAGTAGGCAGTCCTTTGGGGGCGCCATTTGAGCCATGGATGTACTATTTTATTGAGGACATCACAGAGGGCGTAAAGATGTTTAACTGGTCACGAATGATTAGCAACAACCTCCACGAGCAGCTTGTCAACCTAGAGAAAACGAAAACGTTTTATATGAGTTCTTATGTCATCTACATGTTGGCTAGGACTTACAAGTATGCAGGCTTGATATGCAAGGGCACGGTCGGTAGCGGATCAAATGAGCGGATGCATACGACTGCTATCCACAATTGTAGTTGAAAGAAAAGGCGCACTTCCAGCGAGCTCATGACGCCTTCCTTATGTATATCACCAGAATACTCCAGGGAGGGACGCATCAATGGCTGACTCCTGAGGCCAAGAAGCTGATTGGCAAATATGGGTCATGGTTTATCCAGTATCCCCGATATACCTACATCAGAATCCAGGGATTCACTGGGAGCCCATATCGTTTGCCCATTTTCCCAACTAACAAGATGGTCCTGTTGGAAGTACTAAGGCAACTAGAAGAATTTCAGGGCCTCCAACGGACAAAGCAAAAGGCGGCAGTGACCTTTCCCTTCTTTATAGGGAACATGCTGGAGTCTTGCCCATCATCATAAGCAGCAGATAGTGCCAGGCTCGAGATTCAACATTATCCTTTTGCTACCTATCCATCTAGGAGCCACTTCGACCCGCATCATCACATCAAGACGGTGGATGGAAGGAGGTATAAGCATAGGGTCGAACTGGAAGATTTCTTGGCAAATGTTGCGGACGAGTTTGAAGTTAGGCGAAAGATGTGGTCCAGACTGCCAGTCAGTTTGATCAGAGCAACAGAACTTTGCCGAGTGCTGGATCAGTTGGAGGAAGATGGACAGCAGGTACAGCCGCACCTTGATGAGAGCTTGCCTTTGCCGGTGGTCAGATGGTCTGAATCCGAACACGCCGATTTAAATACTTTGATGAGACCTATCATCAAGTATACACAGTGGTGGGTTGATCAACAGGTTCAGGAACTCAGGCGAAAAAGGATAACCTTAACTTATGATATGTTGAGTGAGGCGGAATCCTATTCTTCCAATGTGGACGCATCCCAGGGCGTAGAGATGATAGAGGCCACCACTTCCAAGAAAAGGAAGGAGATAGCTGCAGGCAAGGAGCCAGTTTAGAAGCAGGCTAAGGTAAAGCCTTCACACTCGGCCGCATCTAGGAATATTGAGGAGATGCTGACTACTGTAGACGCTTCACTGGTTGACATTAGGGATCCTTCCCCGATTCCGAAAAACAATATGGAGCCTCAGCCGGACGAAGATGCGCCACCATCTCCCACGGGCACAGAAATATTGGAGTCCGATGATGAAAATGTGGACACCCAAAATGAGGATTTCCAGGAAGGAATGATTTCAGCCCTTAGGGGAATTCTGGATGTCCTTGACAGAGAAGACAGGCCGGAAGATGAAGGCATAGAGCAGCCGACGATCCCGGATTGGCTAAGAGAGAGGCTGAAAGTACAGGCGCTAGTGGAGGAGCCAGAAGAGAATGACACTGTTGACTTCTTGGCCATTTGCAGATTGCCGTTAAGAAGCCAACAAAGAAATTCTCGAGCATACAAAGAGATGGAGCCGGCAACAGGACAGTGCAGATCGCAGTGCCTACAATGGACAGGCCATAGGAGGACATGGCTCCACAAGATTATGCCATCACAACCGTTGACTTGGGCCCAACCACGAAGGGCCAAGAAATTGAAGACTTGGACAATTCAGTGTCCACTATCAAGTCAAGGTTGGCAAAGGAGGTAACCAAGAGGAAGGAGTGCCAGTTAGAAATTGAGTGCCTAAAGGAGTATATCCAGCGCTTGATCAAGCCACTTGATCAAGACAACACGGCAGCTCCTCTACTTCCGAACTCTTCACTGGGGGCCGTTAAGGAGATAGAAGAAAACATGGTCACCGTTCGGGAAGCCAGAGAATGGATAGCAGCAAAGGGGACTGAAGCTGAGGCATTCGTGAGGTTGACTTTGGTTTATGGTCAGGCCACCGCCCTACTTTCTAGGCTGGCCGCTTTGGCAAAAGTATGGGATAACCTTCCGGATGTGCAAGATAGGATAATCCCTTGCCTTAGGATTCTGAAAGGAGTTCCTAAGTAGGAGCTGATAGACGGAGGTGTTATTGCAGCAGGAGCAGCCTATGACTTCCACACCTGGTATTGGGCCTTGACGGCACGAGGCAAAGTCTTGGAGAGGGTGAAGGTTGATGGTATCAGATTGGAAGAACAGGTCAAAGAAGTTCAGGCCAAACTTCTCAACATGATTGCCGATATCCTGGATAAGGAGGCTCTACGAGAGAATGACCTGCAATTAGAGGTTTTGAAAGGGAAGGTCCAAGAAGGCATCTTCGCCATCACTGGACCTATTTTGAAGCAGGATTGGGTCAAATTGGCGAACTTCTTAAGCATCCGAGAGTCTTTTGAGAAGACCAAGCCAGAGTGGGAGGATACCTTTGCCAGATGCGCCGAGAGTGTGGATGGACTGGAATTCAGGATCAAAATGCTTCCTCAGGTCACCATGGATGAAGTTGCCTTGATCGTGTCCAGATTCATCGAACACACGGCAACGCAGGAGGATCGGGATGTAATTCCTTGATAATAGCTCCAAAGCGCCACATCACCCTGTCAACTCTCTGTTTACTGAAGTCATTTGGGAAACCCTAATTAGGGTTTATTTGTTTTAATCTTGGCCGTTGGCTCATTTTTAATCTGAGCCGTTTATTCAAATTCATGAACTCTATATAAACTTGATTACTCTCATTTACAATTTGTGAAGTGAGTAGTATAATATTGTTGCGACAAGACTATTTCCATCAATAAAAGCTCTAGTGCATGATTTGCTTAGAATCACTTTTGTTTTCAAATAGTGTGCAAGGTTTAATATTTCTCCTTCAACACTTAGAGTAGAATTAGATTAGTATTTCATTTATATGTTTGTTAAGTGGATGATAGATTTGATAGCAGTGGTAGATAAGATTTAGCTCATACTTTTGTCGAATGGATGATTTGTATTCGATGTGCAAAGTTAGTCTGAGCCATTAAATTGTGGATGCTTAACTTCTGTTTGTTTTCAATTCAAACATGAAAATTATTATCACTTCCTTTGAAGATTGCACCCACTTTGCGTAGTTGTCCAAAGGAGGCGAAACAAAGTGTGGTTACCCTATTTTATCTCGTCACTGCCGTCTCTTGAGTTCCTAGGCGTAGTTTAGATTTCTAAACCCTTATCCTTTTGCCTTTTTTTTGGAATATCTGAAATACCCATCAAAAAGAGCTTCAATGATAAAACTGTCTAAGTCCTTGACTCGCGAAATGAATTTTCTGTAAGTCCCCTTGTGATTACCAGCAAATCACAACGCCCACTGACCTTGTCCATATGTCATAACCTGGCCAAAAGAAACATTGGAGTCATTGTATTATCTTCTAGGTATTTGCAATTACTTTTCAAGAGAGGATAAAGTGTCCTTGGGCATTTTATTCTGTGTATGGTGGCATATTCAAAACACACACCAACACCTCTCAAACCAGAAGATACCTCATTCTAGATGAACCTGAAACAGCAGGGAATGGATCTGAAATAACAACAAATGGATTTGAAGCATCAACAAACCATCCTGAAACAGATGCAAATGTATCTTAAACAGCAGCAGAAGTATCTGAAACAGCAGCAACTGGATCTGAATTAGAAGGGAATGCATCTACAGGAGAACTATAAGTACAGGCAGCTATGGTAGCGAACAGGCAAGCTGTGTCAAATGGGTAAAACACAGAGACAAACCGCAAGAAAGATGTAAACCCTCACCTCCAAACAAGAAATTCAGTCCTGACTGAGGATGGTTGGCCCAAAAATGTTAGAAGGGACGGCTGAGTGTTAAAAGCAGGAGGTTCATATGTTGAAATTTCAGCAAGACAATGAGGGGGGTGGCTGAAACTATCTCTGATATGAATTAATATAACCTTACAGAATAGAACAAACATGATTATGTAAACTCTTCATTAGCATGGTTGAATAGATTTATAGGACTGAGGGTGTGTATTGGCTGGATAAGACCAAACATAAGCAAAGTGTCCCAGAACTGGGCATGCAAAATCACCTCAGTTAGTCTAACTTGCAGTCAGTGAGGTTCCATTGAACTGTAGTCCTCCTCGCCTAGCCTAACCTACATGCAATCAGTGATACTTCAATGAACTGTAGTTCTTCTCAGTTAGTTTAACCTTCATACAATCAGTGAGGCTCCAGCAAACTTGGCCAAGATTGCATGTAGGATATGTACACTGATATAATTAATTACAAGAGAGAAGATAATTGCAAGGGAGATTTTCATTCAAAATGAAAAATAATAAATCTAGAAAAAAAGGGAAATATATCTATTTACAATTTTATTGCTCAAAAGGAACCCAATTGAACTATGGAAAGACGAGGAAATCTCATACCTTCCAAATCCAACTCAAATCAAGGAAACGTCTTAGACCTCCTGAGCAAATTTGTAAGGAAAATTGGTTCAGCTGACCAGACTGTGAAGAATTAGAATTAAGACTTAGCTTGTGAGAAGCCTTGTTGAAGGATCAAAATCCCCAGACAGCCCCAACAATGTGAGGAACAAGGGATTCTATTGACTAGGCCATCCAAGTCCACCTTTTGGCAATAGTATTGTCCCTTAATGACTAAAGAAATCTGAAATGTGTTGATGTTATAGCAGCTTAGGGCTGCACTTCCATTGCATGAATTCCAAGAAGAAAGCATAAATTAAATAAGTAGCCATTTGGCTATTTAATTTATGACATTAACATTTAATAAATGTAGAGGGCCGACCCTATATGGTTCACATGCTTTGGTTATTACTTGGGCCGACCTTATTTGTAAATAACATTTATTATGTTTCTTTTAGAGGGCCGACCTATCTTGAAGGGGCGCCTCACTTGTATATATACAAGGTCTTACTTGTCATTGTATTCATTCATTCAATCAAGTTCAATTCACATTTCCTCAAGCAAGTTCGCACTTAGGCAGTAGATTATTATCTTGTAGCAGCAGACCTATTTCAAAGTGTTTCATATTCGCACTTAGGAGAAGCGCTATTGTATCAAATTCGCCTATGTGCTAGGCCTGAAGTTGTAAGCAGATTTCTGCTCTTGTTCTACTTTATATAAGAGATTCATTTGTTGGGTTTTTCTCCCTCAAGAGGAGGGTTTTCCCAGGGTATCTTGTTGTGTTTATTGTCTCATGTGTTGCAGCATTATTAAGTGCTTTCATTGTTTAAATCTGATCTAAGAAACACTAACATGGTATCAGAGCGGGTTTGAAAAAGATCAAGATCAGATTTGTTTTTGCATCACTTACCTTAATCTTTTTCAGTCTATCCTTTCTTCTTGTTTTTAAAGTTCAAGATGGTGAATGGTCTGAAAATCGAGGATAGACTCGAAGGAGTTTCTAACTACACATCATGGAGGTTCAGGATCATGCTCTCATTGGAAGAGAATGATTTGGCTGAGTTTGTGAAAACAAAAGTTCCCGAACCTGAGGAGGAAGAAGAGAAGTTGCAGTGGAGGAAGAAAGATACTAGGGCAAAGAACGTGTTGGTTGATTCCGTCAAGGATCATATTGTTCCGATTGTCTTCAAGTTGGATACTGCAAGGGAGATGTTCAAAACATTGGAAGAGATGTACGAAATCAACAACACCAGTCGTGCCCTAACCTTGAAGCAACAACTACTTCACATTAAGATGGTGGAAGAAGAGTTTGTCATCACCTACTTCATGAGGATTTCAGAGATAAGAGATAAGCTCTCCACAATTGGTCACATGATTGATGACAAAGACTTGACTATGCTTGCTCTCAATGGTCTTCCGCTTTCATGGGAGTCGTTTATTCAAGGAATTAGTGCAAGATCTAAACTTCCCAAGTTTGATCGATTGAGGATTGACTGCATTCAAGAGGAGTTGAGACTAACGGCAAGGGGCATTGGTCAAAGTTCAAAGAATGAAGATTTACATGTTCTCACCTCTCATTCATCAAAGAAAGGAAAAGTTTGGAAGAAAGGATTCTTTAAGAGGAATCAAGATAATGGGTCAGATGGTGCTCCTGCATTCAATAAGAAGTGGGACCTCTCTCGTGTTCAATGCTTTAGATGTGACAAATTTGGTCACTATGCGAAGGATTGTCCTACCAGGCCTAATCAACATGCTTCATTTGTGGATGTGATTGAGATTTCTCCCCAAAATGCTTCTAGTGAATTTCTACTCTAGTCATGGGCCTATGTTCAAGCTGTGAAGGTTGTGTACTAAGCGCAAGAGCAGTGTATCATACCGTGTCCACCCTTCAGAATATTTAAGAGATAAGTATTCTTTGTTTTTGATTACCATTCTAGCCTAAATTTCAGTTTGTTGAGTTGTGCAAATCTGACATTATTTACTTAGGATTATGTGTGACCAGTAAATAGTGATCTCTGTGATAAGATTCTTTAGATTTATTCATTGCAAGTAGGATCATGCTAATTTGTGAAGATTGTCTTTTGTTTTGCTGAGATTAGCTCTTCTGAGAAATTGAAAGAAAGACATGTCATGATTGATGAATTAATTATCTATTACTCAGGAGATTTTGTAATCCATGAGATTAGTATTGCATGGTTGAATAATGTTCATGAATTTTTTTTGTAGTTACTAATTCATGCTATAACATTGAGATAGTCAATCATGTATGCTCCTAGTTATGGTACATCTATTTGAGATACTAAAGTTCCATGAACTATTAATGCTTTCAGGATAAAGCAAGTAGCGTAAGAGATTTCTTTCAAGAAGAGCTTGATGCATCCTATAGGTTGAAGAATGAAGACTCTACTTGTAGCTTAGAGACTAAGTGATTAGTTGAAGACATCTTTTAGAAGAGGAAGAATTAACCTTAAGAGGGAGTACTATGACTCACTGAGAATAAGTAAAGGTTGCAGTGTTGCAAGGCCGGATGCTAAATTGTTGAAGTACCTTTTCAGCAGTTGAGTTTTGAATTGCTCAAGTCAGGTCAACCTGGATTGGTAGCTCTGCAAACCTATTCAGAATAGAGTGATCTGGAATGCGGTCGAAGAGGACAACCCTGAATCTCTACAGAGGTGTGCGTTGGAAACCATTTCTCTAAAGGCAAGCGTTGCAGGCAATGAGGTCAAGTGGTTGATGCAAGAGATTGAAGATTTAGAGGGAGCCTTTTGAACCTAAAGAAGATGGTTGTGTTGCTCTGGATGCTATTTCAGTTGAAGTCTGCGATGATATCCTAGTATAGAAGGAAGCAATCTTCTGTGGCACTGAGTACAGTAGGGGCCGAGTACAGTACAGCTTGTGTGGCGGCTCAAGAAGCAGTGTGACTTCGAAAGCTTCTTGCAAGATTGGTTGAACAAGTATTGAAGCCAACTGTCATCCCTTGTGTTAATCAAAGCTTTGAGAAGCTTTCTGTCTTTCCATGGGTTTCATGATAAAGTAAGCATACCACTATATCAGAGATATGGTATCGAGGAAAGATACTCAGTTGAGGTATATCAACACTGATGAGCAGATGGCAGTCATTCTCATCAAGCATCTCTTTTAGGATAATGGTTGTGTACCTTCGAGACAAGCTTGATATGGTGGAGAATGAAGCCCTAGTTGAGAGGGAGTCTCTGTATCAGTGATCTTCAGATTTGTTAATGCATTTCTCTATTGAGAGAGATTTGAGGTGCAAACCCTTGATAATGCATTTCTCTATTGAGAGAGATTTGAGGTGTAAGCCCTTGATAATGAGAGAGATTTGAGGTGTAAGCCCTTGGTAATGCATTTCTCTATTGAGAGAGATTTGAGGTGTAAGCCCTTTGTAGTGCATTTCTCTTTGAGATTTGAGGTGAAAGCCCTTGTCTCCACCCTCTGGGAGAGCCATGGTGGATGTCATGTGTGTGACTCCATGACAACATCACGTGAAGGAATCCGTGATGATTTACTTGTACTTGTGTGTCACCCTCTGGAGGAGCCATGGTGAAAGTCACATTGAGGTGACAATATCACATTAAGTGATGAGCACTTGTATATACTATCTATGGAGGTAGCCATGATGGTTGATATCATGATGAGGTGATATTCTATTTGTTTTCATATTGATATGATGTGTCTTGTGTAGGTGGAAGTATCATCCGTAGCTGAGAGGGATTGTTGATGTTATAGTAGCTTAGGGCTGCACTTCCATTGCACGAATTTCAAGAAGAAAGCATAAATTAAATAAGTAGCCATTCGGCTATTTAATTTATGACATTAACATTTAATAAATGCAGAGGGCCGACCCTATATGGTTCACATGCTTTGGTTATTACTTGGGCCGACCTTATTTGTAAATAACATTTATTATGTTTCTTTTAGAGGGCCGACCTATCTTGAAGAGGCGCCTCACTTGTACATATACAAGGTCTTACTTGTCATTGTATTCATTCATTCAATCAAGTTCAATTCACATTTCCTCAAGCAAGTTCGCACTTAGGCAGCAGATTATTATCTTGTAGCAGCAGACCTATTTCAAAGTGTTTCATATTCGCACTTAGGAGAAGTGCTATTGTATCAAATTCGCCTATGTGCTAGGCCTGAAGTTGTAAGCAGATTTCTGCTCTTGTTCTACTTTATATAAGAGATTCATTTGCTGGGTTTTTCTCCCTCAAGAGGAGGGTTTTCCCAGGGTATCTTGTTGTGTTTATTGTCTCATGTGTTGCAGCATTATTAAGTGCTTTCATTGTTTAAATCTGATCTAAGAAACACTAACAAAATGAATGTAAAACCTTGCAAGAACCAAACCAGACTTTAGGCACCTCCAATTGGAGGCAAAAGGGAGATCAAATTCCTCTCCAGAGAACAAATGAGGGTCATTGAGGAAAATTCAATGTCTTTGTTGAGCATTACATGTTTTATTGCTAATGAGATGTCTTGCTGGGACATATAGTGTAGATGGAAAATGTTTTGTATGGGATGTATGAAGAATCACCACAAACTCTAACTTGGTCTTTGTTAAATGATTGAATTTCACCTTCTAGGATATGAAGATCCACAGTAGTTTGAAAAAGAGTTTGCTCGAGGTTTTTTCCTCCATGATAGAGATTTGCAACATAATAACTAATCTCTTAGGAAATGTTTTGCAGTTGTGAAATCACTTTCTTCAACCCAATTATGTTTGAATGGTAGGTTTGAACCTTGGAACAAATGCTCGTCGTTCTCATTTTCTTTTTTCTCCTGTAGTCAATAAGGTTTTAACTTTTAAGTTATCTTTTTTCTTTTTTCTTTTGTAGTCAATAGGGTTTTAATTTGCATGTTATAAGATATATTTATTTATTCTGCTCATACCTATAAATGATATGATGTTGCTTATGCTCATCTATAGAATTTTTTGAAGTTTAACTTCTATCTTTAACATTTACATTTTGTAGGTACCAAGTTGCAGTTTTGGAACTTATCTTGGCCTCAAAAAAAGAATGGCATTCTTTAAGCAGTCAATTCAATCAAGAGTTTTCTGGTGCAAGCTCTTTGAATGAGTTCTATGTTCCTCTTGGACAAGATCTTTCAAAGAACATAGAGTATGCAGCTCAAGCTGCTGTCTGGGGTATTGAGGTAAGCTTAATCTACTAGTGAGAACTAGGCATCCATATTCTTGGAAATTATCTTCATTTTAAGACATTTAATATAAAAGTTATATGCTCCCTCCCTCACAAAATTTTCAATATGTTTGCTTTGTAGGGATTACCAGAGTTGGGAGAAGTGTATCCTCTTGGAGGTTCTGGAGATAGGCTTGGATTGATTGACAAAGAGACAGGTCATTCTCTTCCTGTAGCAATGCTCCCTTATTGTGGTCGGACTTTGTTGGAGGGACTTATTAGAGATTTGCAGGTACTGCAGATTATTCCCATTGTATCATTTTTCTTAAAGCTGAATCTTTTCAAACTTAGGACTATCTAAACTCTTAGATTGGTTATCGTGGTAAAGTATTACTTAAATAACATGGCTTGACAATTTGAAATTGGTGCAAACAGGACACTTCTATTGTTTCATCTTAGATTGGAGGCATATTTCAAGAGACGTCCATACAAGGAAAATAAATTGAATAATACAATAGAAATCTATGTCATAGATCATCTTGAATTGTACACAATACAAAATTTAATTAGGTATGTTGATCCAAGACTACATTCATTCCCGTTTAGTGTATCCTAATTATTAAGTTCATCCATAGTGAAACCTATTTGAGTATGTTGACATAGTAGTAGTTCATTCCCATCAACGGTTTGCGAATGGGGTATTTAGTTGACCCCATCTAAGTTTATTAACTAGTGTGATCTATAGGGTACGTTGGTCCTTCCTAAATAAATTGTGGATTGATACAGTTAATGTAATATTCCTAAATTAATCCAAATAGGATTTCTACCTCATTACCAATGGACCACATTCAACCACTCATTCATATAACCTAAGCTAGACCAAATAATCTAAATTATTCAAACCAAAATTCATGCATGCATCAAATTTATCCTCATTTGTTAAAAGTATTTCATAATTTTTAACTTTACCTAAAATCCCACATTGTATTCTTAATGAGTGCATGTGGCACAATATCAAATAACACAATATCTAAACCCATGCAAGCTATGAAAAGCTCAGTTAACTTCAAGAATTTATTTCCCTATTACTGTGCTAGTATTTTTTTCTAAAATTGAACAAGAAATTAAGAATCAAACTAGTAGGATTCTCAAAATGAAATACCAGATTCTAAAATGATGCACCTTAACAAGCATGGAGTTTAATCTTCTACGCAGATTCTTGTGACCCCACTTTCTCTTGCTTTTCAAGAAAAACCTGAAAAATGCTCTCACAAACTCTCCAGAAAAATCAGACTTTTAAAAATCCTCACAAAATTCTCCAATTCTAAGAAATCTCTCTAAACTCAATATCACATAATAATAGCAAAAAATTCCCTCTCATAAAAAAAGGAACCTCTATATAAAACCTAAAAATCAGCATAGAATTCCTCACCATTACTCTGCCAAATTCTTGTACGTCAATCCAAAATAATGACTCATTACTCCCTCAATACTCATTTGATTCCAAAATGGAATACTAAGCCATCAAATCCCAGGACTTGTGGCTTTATCCATTTCCAGCTTCTCCTATATTTATTTTCATTCTTTAATTCACTTTGGAATTATTAAAGATGAGGATACATTTATATAAAGAATTTAGAACAATTAATTTATCTTAAAATTTTACTTGTCACCATCCTCAATAGCTCCTATGTATGTAAGTGAAGAACTAAGTGATGAATATGTATTAGTTGTCAGTGAGCTTGTGCCAGAAATGGATATCACAGAAGAGGGGGGCTATTAGAAGCATAATGAAGGAATAGAGTTTGAGGTTGTAATCATTCTTGAAGCTGTGCTACAACAATAGAATTTTGCGAGATATGATCAAAAGGAAACAAACTATCTCTAACATACAAGGATAAATTTCAATGAGATGGAAGACTATTCTAAATCACAGAGCATTGATGAATTCCTACTTGAGTTTCTCTGCATGATCTTGCATATCTGCCTGAACCTTGGATCACCACATATATGTGTTACCACAGTTGAATTCCTAGCTTAAAAGGAGAGGTTGCTACTTTTCCCAGTTAGTAAATGGTTTTGTCTAGTTTGTCTTGTTTTCCTCTATTTAGTGAGTAGACATTTTATGTGCTTCTTATGTTGTTATGTTTTTCCCTTAGTAGTGATGCGTTTGATTTCATCATTGTTTTTGTTTAGGTTAGGTTAGTCATTTGTTTAGGTGTTAGAAATGGGCTTGACTCTTTTGCCCAATGGATAGTGTAATATTCCCCCTTAATTTTTTTGAATTTTATTAGCACCAAACACCACTATTAGCATTAGCTCCAAATAATAACTAGCTTGGAAAGTAACCCTTCAACTTTTGATCACCAAGATCCCGATGTGGGCGAGGTGAGAGCATACGGTGCCGGGGATCGTTAGCAACTGGAAATGAATTACAAAGCTGTTAGATGGCTAGCCGACCATGAAATGAAAGTAAATACAAGAGTAGGCGGATAATCGACCATAAGCTCAACCACTTATTCAGCGGGAGCAAACTAGTTACAAATAATAAGGCGGCAAGCCGACCATGAATCCTCTCTGCCACTTAAACAATGGGGGGAATTAGTAAAATTCAAGTGTTGAAATAGAAATGCTTCAACCACTTATCTAGTGGGAGCTAAATACAAAACTTAATTACAACAATTAAATAAAACAGCTGTTAGTACTACTAAACCAGCTTTACAATGAAAGAGTTTTCAGCTGCAAAAACATTAAGATATTCTTCCAAAGCCACAAGGAGTTAGAGTAAAACCTCTAACTAATACAATATGAGAATGATGTAGAAATGGAGCTCAAATCAGTAGTATATCAGAAAATAGACAAGTCTAATAAGAAACAGTAAGTACAGAAAATCAGACCAACAAGAAGAGAATTCACCAATTTGCTCATATCTTTGCCAAAAGGAACCCGATTGACATGAAACTGAATGCAGATGAATCCTTGCAGCTAGGCATCCAAAACACAATAGAAAGACACCTTCAAACTCACACCTGTCAGTGGCACGAATCCCAATGCTGCCAAGATGAATGGTACGGCCTCTTGGGAAGGTCGTCCTCACCTTAAAAATCAGAAACTCAATAATAAAATCTGAATTCTGGAGAATAGGGACACCTTCCATAGTTGCACAGCTGACACCAATACCCAGAAGCAAATAAATTATGCTGTTGAAGCTATGAAAAGAAACGTGCTTTAGCCAAGCACTTCTAGTAGTAATATAAACAGATTATAAACCAACAATCTACCTATAACAATCAGAAATAACAGATTATACAACAGCAATCTGCTATCACCATCAAGTTTAAGCTCTATTTGCACCTGTGTGTGAAGTACAATCTTCAGTCACCATCTAGGAAGCCATAGTTTCAGGCCCGAAGAATGGTATAGAAAGCTAGAGTATACGCAATCCTCATAGCAAAGTCTGAACTCAGTTCAGTAGCATAACATTATGAAATTTCCAAAAAAGATCTGAATGAATGAGCAAGGCATCAATAAATAAGCCTCAATGGACAAATGAATCAACTATAACTCCCAAAAAGAAAAATCTTCAGCTTCCTCAAGGGGATGCCCATCTCCTCAAGCTCTTTTAAAATATTAAAAATACTTTAATATCTCCTCTCTAGGCGTCCACCACAAAGAGCAATTAAAACATCATTAAATATTAATATTTTCATCTTGGACATCCACATTAAAGGCCCCCTTTTTAAAACAACTTAAAGTTGATCACCTAGGCATCGGGGTCCAAAAAGTAACATTGAAAAAATGACTAAGTATTGAAACTTAGCTCCAAGAGGAATGAAGAAGCCAACACCCAAACTGAATTACCTTATTGCCAAAAATGGAAAGATGAACTAGAGATGACCGAGCTGCTACTAGGATGACATTGCCATAAATAGAACTTACTAAAAATAGTAAACTGCTAAAAATAGTAAGTGTTCCCAAATGCCTTTTGAACACAAACCGGGCAGCCAACATGACTTACTAAAAATAGTAAGTGCCTGGAAAGGTTGTCAAATGGAGATGCATGTTACACCATTATGAAGCTCTCTGAAAACTAGGCAAAACCCAAAAACCTTTCCTGCATGCAAAGTATCTGCTAGAAATGCATATCATTTTCATAACATGCATGTCACCACATCTTGAAGCTCTCCAAAAACCCAAAAAGCTCTCTAAAGCTCACTTCCAAACTCCTGCATGCAAGCCCTCAAAAATGCATCTAAAACCTCCTATAAAATAGGAAACCCTAATTTCCATTTTTGCTTATCCTACGGGTTTCTGGAAATAGGCTAAATCCCATTGAATAGTGTAGAGCTAAAATGGGGACATTACAGATGGTCGCCAATACTTTTTAAGACAAAGATTTTGAAGTTTTCCTATGGCCCAAGAATGTCTCGTTGTCTCCAAATGGAGCCAATTGTTGCACACCTACAAATTTTTTAATGTTCAGACATTTGTGTTTGTTTTGTCATGCGTTCCCATCAAGGTGTTGAATATATAAGCCAAATGCTATGATTTCAGCTGTGAGTAGTTTGTGGATTGATCATCATTCCTTAACATCGTATTGACTGTTTGCCAAGTCATGTGTATAACTAGTGACAATGTAAGCCTATCTAACGAAGATCTGTTTAATTTATGTTGTACTAGTCAAGTCAAACACTTAAGTGAGAGAAAGGGTTGTGCTTGGCAACATCCACTCCACTTTTGAGTGGCAAGTGCTCTCCAAAGGAGAACCTAGATGTTCACTGACAGGGTTAGGTGGAAAAGACATGCTAAATGTATGCCTTAGGCAATCGAGCATGTTTAAGGGGCATGCGCAGCAAAAATAGGTGTCTAATCAGTGAAAAACAGAGAAGTCAAGTGGCAAACATGTTACACCCTGGGATTTGTATAGTTACTATTCTAGTAATGCTTAGAGCATTCTGATTGTAAGGAAGGTTTTTGAATGAATAAAATGTATTGAACCTTGTTGTCAATTTGAGAATCTGTTTACATGTTATGATTGGCTCATTCTGTATTCTTGATTGATGTTATTCTTGGATAAGCAATGCATAGAGGAAAGTAATTAGTCTTGTTTTATATATTTGATTTATATATACTGCAATTATTGTGAGCAATTGACTGCCGTGGTTTTGTGCCATGGATGTAGGAACAAGAACTATTCCACTAGGTGGAGGGGAAACATCACTCGGGAGAGGAACTTGGTCGGCTAACCGGTAAAGTTGATCATATGAGCATACACACACTTCACTGAGGGTTTTGGGAACTGAGTCAGATTGAGTTGTTATGATAAGTCATCCTTAGGCTTAGGAGTTTGGATTACTTCTTTATGCTTTTTGAGTGGTGTTACTTGATTGACTGACTTATTGTTCTGTGAACCTTGAATGTGAAATGTGAACTGATAAGTTATACTGATGCCTGGAATTTACAATTAAATGTATATATACATGTTTGTACAAATACGTGTATTAAGGGTACTCTAACTGGCTTATAATACACGTAATTGGATAATTGAATATAAACATGTATAGATATATTTAAGTGTAAATATGGATATGTTTATAAATATATTTAATATAGACATTATTATAGTTTTACCGATAAAATAATATATTGATATATCTATAGTAATATTCAAATATTATATAGATATATTCATATATTTAAATAAAGGTAAAATAAAACTATAATAGTTTATATTTAAATATAATGCTAAATGTATTCATAACATTTTAATATATAAATTAAAATGACTTTGCCTTGGAAATAATGGAAATGGACTTATATAGTCATTTGGTAATTATTTGCATTTACCATATGGAATAAAGGTATTTCGAAATTCTTAGACCATTGAGAAATACGTGGGAAATATTAAGGGGAAATTTAAATGCTATACTATAGACTTTAAATGATTTTAAATCAAAAGTTTTTAAAAGCTAAAAATTGTGGAATTCTTCATGGGAAGAAAACGCGACTGTGAAAAAAAAACTGAAAATAATGGAAAATGAAAATGGAGAGGGGAAAGAACCCGCGCCCAGCTTGCACGCCTTGGACTTGGTCGCGAATGCAAAATGCACCACCATTCTGGAACGCGTGGGCGGAAGGAGGCCAGGTGTCTGCGGAAATAACCTTGACATTTTCGACTGTAAACTTTAAACGCCATTGTTCATGCATTCCGCCATTTTTGAGGGCGTTTTTGGTGAATACGCCTGTAGGTGGCTGTTTCTCGAATTTACCATGTGAGAGTGGAGACATTCTTCGAAAATGAGGTTGATTCATCTCTTATTTTGCTGAGTGTCTTGCTATATGATTGCCACTGCATATTTTGACAATGTCAATAGGAAAGGTGTCGAATTCTCATGCCTACAATATAGTAAACATGAGAATTCGAAACCTATATAAGAGGTTGCTCTCATTGTTATTTATACACACTTTTCTATCTGCACTTGCAGTTACGAATTTCATGTTTTAAGAGCTGCAATCCATATTTGCTGTTTAGTGTTGCTAAGAGCCATACTTCACCATTACTATTTGCATTTGCTGTGAGCTGCGATCCCTCTTTACTGTTTAGTGTTGTGAGAGCCATATACTATCTTGCTGTGACTGTATTGCTGAGAGCTACATTCCCTCATTGCTGTACTGCATTTACCTGAGAGTTATACCTTGTTCATGCTATGAGAAGTATCTGGTAAAGACTGTGAAGGACTATGGAGGAAGAGCAGAAGCTACTGATCGAACTCATTTCGCAGCAAGAGAATCAGGCATGAGAAATGTATTTTTAGAATTTCTGTCATTTGAATTAAAAATGAGTTTATTTGCTTGCTTTGATTATGCTTTGCATTATGTTATGGCATGAAAGGAAAATATTAGAAAGTCTCTATTTTCTAAGGAATTGTATTGAATTGGGAATAGCTTAATTTCATTAGAAAAGGCTTATTGAATTAAGGAATAACTTGTTTCATAGTGAAAGCATGTTATGTTAGGAATAGCTTAAGAGCTTTTTGAATTGGAAATAGCTTAAATTCATAGGGGAAAGCTTGTTGAAATGAAATAGTTTAATTTCATAGGAAAGCTTGTAAAAGGAATAGCATAAAAGGGAAATGTTTGATTACTTTATTTTAATAGAAGTATATTATGATTTGTATTACTTGAATACTGCTTGAACTCCTTAAATAAAAGAAAAGGGACTAGTTAATTAATACTAGGACGAGGGTGGATTCAGTACCAAGGTAGTTTAAAGCTTTAGAGTTAAATAGGTTAACTAGAGAAAGCTATGTACTCCATGGATAAAGATTTCCATGTTAGGAGGTACCAGAGGGACCCCTTGTCGACTGTATTCCATTTCCTGTTTAAGTAGTTGAAGTAGGAAGTCTAGGGTGATTGACTACCCACGGAAAGGACTCAACCTACGCGTAGGATAAGGCAGCCTTAAGTCAAACTGAACCTGACTTAGTGCAAGTGATAGATGATCGTCAATTTAAGTATTGCCGAAATGCTTTGGCCAAAGTAGTGTAGTATACCTAACGTCCACTTAGACTGTGAGACGAATTACACTGTCAATTCACAGTAATCCAGGTTACATGCTAGATTGAGATTGTGAGGGCACAAGGATTTAGTTATGTCGGATTACACACTATGCTCAGTTGGTCATACAAAATCGGTTACCCAACCAATCTCTTCGTAGAAGGGAGGGCCGTCTACTTAACAGTAAACGTGCGGGGGACCGCAATATAAGTCTGTGGTTGGTGGAAAAACACCCGAGTGATGTTTCTCCTCCACGGTAGACTTCTGATGAACCAAGGTTTGAAAGGGAAGATCCTGGACAGTCTTATTCCTATTCGCTCAAAAGCTTCCAAGCTATGTTTGAAACTTGTAAGATTCTTACCATGCTTTTTATTTGAAAGAAAAGTATTCATGAAAGCGTACTCTGTTATTTACTTGGAAAATAGAACAATGATGTATTGTGTCGTTTATTTCTTTATGATGAAATGTTCAATTAGAATGAAAAGAAAAGTTATTTACTTTGTCATTATAAATGTATTTCCTTGTATCTTATTAGTGAAAGTAGAAATTTTTTGTTTACCCGGTTTGGGGGATGTTACAAAACATAGCATAATGGTGCACTTGGATGTGAAGAGCTAAGCTTTAAGTGACATGGACAGAAAAAATGCACGTTTACTGTGAGTATAATCAAGTCTTTAGTGGCAGAAGTGAAGAAAGTGTGACTTATTAGTCCGAGCTAAGCTAAAAAACATCCTAGGCACACTCTTGTGACAGTTTCCACATCGTTTTTGCTTGATTTCATCAAGCTTTAAACTGAGGTTTTGCATATAGTCTTCCAAGTGCTCGATTGGTGATTTTAGGTCTTGTCAAACCTTAGAATAGAAGTACTCAATTTGCAGATTTGATCACAATAGCTAGGGTTCAGAACTCTAAATCTACCATGTTTTAGAGAGGAGCTATGCCATGGTACCCATAAGATTCATGTATGAAGATTCAAAACTGGTATTTTCGGCCGTTGATTTTTTGGAGGTCTTGGTTTTGAGTAGGGTGTTGAAGGCCTATTTTAAGTTGCTTTAGCTAGTTTTTATATATTTTTTCTTTGGGTTCGTTGTTTGCTTTAAAGTTCTTTCTTTCCTACTTTTTAGAAGCTTGTAAGAGTTTCTACTTTAAAATAATGTTTTTTTCTTTTTGGGATAAATTAATTAATATCACAAATTTGAAATTTCAAAAACTGAGTATTTTTTAACCTATAAATAAGTGCTTGGAGGAAAATAAATATTAGTGATAGTTGATGCTACACTTATGTTGCTAAGATATTGTTCAATTTGTTATCTTGGTGTTTGCATTACTGTGTTTGTAATTTCATCAAAAATAGATTATAGTGTCAAGCTTTGTATTGAAGATTGTCTATCAAGGTTGTAGCTTTGCATGCAATGTAGCCTTTCAATTTGTGGAATTGTGTGTTGTTATTTGTCCAAGAAGTTATTCCTTTTCAAATATTTTATGCCCTAAACTGTTGGTCTTTGCTTCAGCCAATAGGAAGGTGTTGTTCGTGTGTTTAGAGTTAGATGTTTTCATTCTTAAAATTTATAAAATCTCGCTTGTGATTCAAGAGCTAGCAGTAGTCTTATGCTCATACCCAAGGCAAAAAGATGGGCAATTAGTTATTTCATTGTCGTAAGTCTCCTAAAAAATATTGTGAAGTGTGACGAATTGTGTATTTTTTATATAGCTTAGTGTCTAGGGTTAGTTTAGATCTTAGGGAGCTTCCCCTTATAATTTGAAGACATGTTTTACCACACATACTATTCTGGTTTGAGTTGTCTCAAAAGAGAAATTAAATTGCGAACAAAACTTTAAATTATCTCTAAACTACTAGGGTCTTTTCTAAATTAAAGGTATGTAAGATAGCATATGCCTTAGACCTTCTAAACAAGAGATGTATTCATGATGCTTTTCCATGTATCAAGTTGAAAAGAAGTTAGAGGCACACTCTCTAGTTCAATTTGAGCTTCCAATTTTAGATGGAGGAGGAAGATTTATTCTAGAACCATAGAGAATTTTGGAAACACGAACCAGGACCTTATGCTTGAGGACATTAAGGAATACCTAATGAAATGAAAAAAATTACCGAAGGAAGAAATTTTGTGGGAAAACCAGTTCTTTGTGGATTCTCTCATTCTTCGCTTCCAATGCTTTGATCATGACACATTTTGGAATGGAGGACTTTTTATAATTGTAGTTAGTTACTATGGGCCATCTTTAAGGGGATGCATCCCTACAATTTCATTCCCTATCTTACACACGCACTCACTCTTTTTATCCTTAATCTCCTCTCATATTTTATATTTATATTAATCTATGTTATTACATTGTATATTTTCCATTGTTCCATTCTATTTCATTACATGGCCTCCCTTATAGACTTGGATGTCCTGTACAATAGGGAAACATTGTTAACAACTGCTCATTGACAACTTGACTCATGATATTCCATGTGCTTAGTTTGTTACATTTCTTATCATGTCAATGATTTCTACATGTTACTGACATTATGTATGTAAAGTTGGACTTCACCTTATTAGTAATTGATGTGCAAATTGGAGATCATCATCACTACATGGTGGCTAACATATATTACCATCATTTGAAGCTAGAATGTGCATGATTTAGTGACAAGCACCTGATTTTTGGTTCTTTCTGCACCATTTGAAGGATTTGCCTGACTAATATTGTGGAAAATTTAAATTTGCAAATTGAGGTTTCAAGATGAACTTCAGACATCTTGCATGTGTACATTTGCAAAAACGATTATTTCTTTTCTTTGTCAGTTTGTTTAATGGAGGATGGGAGAGAGAGTGAGAGGGAATGGGAAGCAAAGTTTCTTAAACGATGGAATTAAATGATTTTGCAGGCTAGGGAGTTTCTTTACTACAAAATATATGGAAAACAACATATCACTCCTGTGGCAATTATGACAAGTGCAGCAAAAGACAACCACAAACACATCATGGCACTTTGTGAAAAACATGAGTGGTTTGGCCGAGGAAGAAGGAGCTTTCAATTGTTTGAACAGGTTTCTCTCAATTTTATGAAGACATTCATGCTCATTATCACAAATAAATGCAAGTGCATTAGACTCTTGTCTTAATGATCTAATCACAATGCTATTATTTCTTGCAGCCACTGGTACCGACTGTTGATGCAGAAGATGGGAATTGGTTGAAAAGTGAGCCTTTTAAATTGGTACTTAAGCCAGGAGGCCATGGTGTCATATGGAAGCTTGCTAGTGATAAAGGAATTTTTGACTGGTTTTACAGTCATGGTTGTAAATCTGCAACTGTTCGACAGATCAGGTATATAACCAGAGTCAGTAAGATTGTGCACTATTTTTCTTGATCTCTCAATGAATGTTTTTTGATGACCTTGATATTCCAATTTTAAAGTCACCCATTTGACTAAATTGTTGATATGTTTTTCATTAAATCTACAGTAATCCAGTTGCTGCTACTGATGTAACTCTTCTTTCCTTGGCTGGCATAGGTCTTCACAACAGAAAGGTTGGACATTACCCTTTAGCTAATTTTTAGAACCGTATATAATTTCTCTTCAAAATTTCTTTATGCAGACATTGCAGAGTAACATTAGAATTTCATTAATAGTTTGTTTTGTGGGTAAAGTGCACTCACGAACCCAGAGCTTATATCATATGTCTTGACTCTTAGCAGAGATGGAGGTATTAATCACTGGATCTGGTACTGCAATGCCACCTGCCATTAATTAAGCCAAATTTATCAGTGAAAGGAATAATACATCTGTTGAGACTGCATTTATTCTATTTATGGCGTTAAACAGTTCTTAAGTCAATAGATTTGGCATGTTAATTTATGCTGTCACTGTGTTCCTATGTGTAACCTTTTCTAAACTGTGGTTTCTGTCTCTATTCTGTTTTTCTTCTAAACATTAGGGTTAGATCCAAAGTCACAAGGTTCGAATTCGAATTCGAGTTCGGCAACATTGAAATTCGGATGAAGTTCGACAAGGCAAAAATTCGAAAAGTATAAAATTCGGATTAAATTCGCCTTATATAATTTAAAAATAAAATAAAAATAAATATAAGTAATACATCCATAAAATTGTCTAAATAGTTTAACATTGATAAATAGATTTGAAACCATTACAAAAAGATGACACATTTATAAAATATAAACCATAAGAGACATGTGAAATCACGATTGCGAAGATGTTCATTTGTCAAAAAGGTACAATAATAGTCAAGACTTTAGAACTTCAAAAAAGCTCCAAGTCATCAAGAGCACTTGGCTGAGATGCTAAATCATCATCATCTGTATCACTACTCAATTCATCATCTGCAAAGTCAGGCTCATCTCCAACTGACACTACTATGTCTTCAAGAATTTGTTGTTGTGAGGAAGAGTTCTTTGCTGATTTGTTCCTGAACAATTTTAAATTGCTGCGAACAAAAACGAGATCTCCCAACTTTCCAGACAACAATTTATTCCTTTTTTTGGAATGGATGTGGTCAAAGCAACTCCAGTTCCTCTCACAAGTTGATGAACTTGCTCCCTGACTCAAAATTCGAACAACAAACTGTTGTAGCTCAGGAGTTTGTGCTCCATAGTTTGTCCACCATCTATATCCAGGTACACGTGCCAAGTCATATTTGGCTGCTTGCATTCCAAACATTCCTTCTCCTTTCTTGTATTCCCAACATTGATCTCTGATTAGTGCTGAAATTGCTGCATTTGATTCATACTTTTCAATGGCTTCATAAAGCCCTACCATAATCTCAGAATCACCTTTTCTATTAATAGAAAACAACTTAGGCTCCAAAAAACAAGCTGCTGCATGTAAAGGTGTGTGCATCATTTTCCATCTGCAATCAACTGTCTCCCATATCTCCATATATTCTGCTTCTACATTATTTAGTGCTTTTTGAATTGCTTCCTTACAACGGTCCATGCTTTCATAAAGCATGCCAAGGCAAGGAGAGTCACCATCAACCATACGAAGCACATCAACAATTGGTTCACATATAAGCAAAACCTTTGTTGCACTTTCCCAGAAATTGCTGTTTAGAATGATTTGCTCTATGTTTTTCCCCTTAGGACCTTTAGAAAGCACTGAATTTTCCCACTGATTGGAACAAATAATAGACCTCAAAGCTGCTTTTTCTTCAACCACTCTTTTCAAAGTGATATAAAATGATGCAAATCTTGTTTCACAAGGCCTCAACAACTCCTTGGATGCATGTTGCCTATAAAGACTCAATGTGAGACGATGATTCCGTATGAAATTTGCAATTGCTCTCCCCCTATGAATAGCTTCATGTATCCATGGAAATTTAGCCAAGTCATGAAGCAACAAATCGAGACAATGGGCTGCACATGGGCTCCAATATATCTGTGGATACTTCTCTGTAATCAGCTTCCCGGCTCCCACACAATTTGCTGCACTATCAGTTACAACTTGAACCACATTTTCCACCCCTACTTCAAGAATGGCTTCCTCTAATATTTGAAAGATATACTCGGAAGTTTTTTTGTGGTTCATCGTGTCAATCACTTTCAAGAACACAACACCATCAGGAGAAGACACCAAAACATTAATCAACGGCCTTTGACATATATCTGACCATCCGTCACTCAATATAGTGCAACCTGTTTCATTCCAAGAGGCTTTGACATCAGCTAATTTTTCAGTCACTCTATCTTTTGACCTCTGCAAAAGAGTTGTCCTGAAAGCCTTTGAAGATGGGGGTGTGTACCCTTTGCCAAACTCTGCAACTTTCTGAATTGCATTGCGAAAATGTGGATTTCTTGCAACATTGAATGGAATAGCACTTGAGTAAAACAAATCAGCTAATGCATCATCCACCTGTTGTTTCTTTGTTGGTTTCCAAAAGGTGTTCAATGTTCCACTCTCTTTTGATACCCCCACCGGTTTGGATAGACTAGAAGAGGAAGACATAACAGATGTGAATCTAGATACATCTTCTTCAATTCTTTGTTTTTTTTGTGCCTTCTTCATTTTTCCTACAATTGAAGAGGATTGCTCTTTCTCTAGAATAGCTCTAAGTGCTGGAGTAACACCTTTACAAGGAATAACACCTCCACCTGCACCCCCTGTAATACCAAGCAAGTGGTCCATAACCCTCGTTAAACTTCCAGTAAGAGTATGGGAGCATAAATTACAACTGATGTTAACACCATCGCGGGTCATATGCTTCCATGCCTCAGAAGTTGATTTGTTCGGAGCCATTGAATGAAAATCTGCATGTTTCAAAAGAAAAGTAATATTTAATATTTAAAACATTAACTGTTTGACAATTTAACATAAATAAACTAATCAAAAAATAAAATACATCTATATTATAATTTATAAATATATTAATAATTAAAAACATATATAAATTATATTGATACAATCTAGAAACATGTTAGAAATGGAAAAAGTGTTATTGGAAGATATTTTGAATTTGATTTTCCAATTGCTATTGTTGGATGTCATAAACTTATAGAGCATGATGTATTTCTATGTCTGAAAATATAATTTTTTTTAATGTCTGAAACTGAAAATGATAGAGCAACATACACAGTTTTAAGCTTTTAACAAAATTGCCATCACACATGATCATCTATATTATAAATATATTAATAATTAATAAACATATCCAATATTATAAATTTAAAATATATAAAAAGAAAACAGTTTTTAAATATAAATTATTTTACAATTTATAAAATATAAAATAGTTTTTAATATACATTGTTTTATAATTTATATTTTATAATATAAATTTTAAAATCATATTGCAATGTAAAAAAAATTACTATATAGTATATTCTATTTATTAGCAAGTTGCAGTTTTAACATATAAAAATACTAAATTTTATTTATTTACATCATAATAATAATTATTTAACATATTTTAATTTTTAAAATAAATATATAATATATATATATTTATTTATAAATCTAAAAATTTAATATAAATTAAAATTAAAATACTAAATTTTATTTTAAAAATTAAAAACAAAACTTAAATATTTGTAGCCTTAAAACTTATAAATTATAAATCTATATAAATATAAATGCGATTTACAATATAGTCTATATAAGTTTACATGTGATTATAAAATAAATGAAACAACACAACAGGTAATGCGGGAGGTAATGCGGGAGACCTACCTGGAGAAATCGAAGTTTGATACGCGCGAGCTAAGAAATGCAGGAGCCAAGAAACGCCAACGCCAGTAAATGTCAACTCCAGCACGCAAACATAAAATCGTGGTTTGCGACTTTGCAGAAAACAAGTCCTAACCGCCACCAAAAACCCTTTTCGCAGCCGCGCACTTGCACAAAATGCACAGTCGAAATAGTAAGAAATCGTGCCAGAAATTGAAGTTGTAGTGTCGTGACAGCTCTTAGATGGACGGAATCAACTCGCGACGTCTCCCAGACAGAAAAATCCAACTTGTGATGGCTCTCAGATGATTGCTTGTAACACTCAGAGTCGGCTGTGTGTTAATAGCCTATGGGAGTGACGTTTTTATAAAAAACCGGTTCGAAAACCCTAAAAAATTGCTTTATCGAACCCTAAAAAATTGTTCCGAAATCACTTAACTTCTCAAAAAAAATTCCGTACGAATATGGGCCGAATATCAACGAATTTTAAACAAAATTTTGAAATTCGGGAAAATTCGAACTTCATCCATGAAGTTCGCCAAACCTTGTGACTTAGGTTAGATCCCTCTATGCAATCATCCTTATTGCTTTTCTGTGAAGTCATTCACCATATTGGCTTGCAGGACTCCAGGATTATTATTGTATTTTGATGCCAAGTAGGTTTAGTATTTATTTCTATCAGACTACTATCTTATAGTCTGTTTACCTTTAGACTCTGATGTTGGTTGTCTCTGGGATTTTATAGTGCACTTGTGAATGTTTCAGAATATATACATTATGATTTTTTTTTCCTGCAGAATAATACTGTGAAGCATTCTGGTAGTTTGTTCAATGTTTGGTATATTAACTCACATTGTTTTCTTGAACAACGCACATTTTGACCTCAGATGTAGAGTATGAGGGATTATATTGAGAAGTAGGCATATTTTATATTTTAATGGTAAAAAGTGTAAACTGCATAACAGTATGATTTTAGTTTCAGCTAAATGATACCTTTTGCTGTGGACTTTAGCTATAATTTTATTCAAGTTACCATTATATGAAAACCAAGATTCAATAAACAAATGTTAATATCTAATGCATCTCTGAATGAACTCATTCTGATTAATTTGATGTTTGGTAATTTTTACAATTAAGTGGCTTCTTTAGGTAGTAATTTTTCTCTTCTATATTTGTGAACTATTTATGCAGAAACTTGGTTTTGCCTCATGTCAACGCAATGTTGGTGCAAGTGAGGGAGTAAATGTTTTGTTGGAACGTAATACAATCGCTGGATATTGGGAATATGGTTTAACCTGCATTGAATATACAGAGTTGGATAAGTTGGGTATTATAGATGCTCCTGTTTCACCCGGAAGGCAATTTTCTTTCCCTTTATTCATATGCTTTTCCTCTTTATCTAATGTTCTATAGTTTACAGGACTAATCCAAACTAGCTGAACTACTTTCCTTTTGAAATAACCAAGCTATATACTGTGATGTGTTTTGATTCACAATTTACCAAGTCACTATCTGCATGGGAGTGTCTTACATTTCAAACATGTGTATAATCATTTGTAAATTTAAATAAAAAATCTACATGTCAGTGGCATAATGTTTGAGGCAACCAACGCCAAAATTCTTTCTTGCAATCAATGAATACAATTATGACAATTCCATGTTGTATATGAACAGAACATATTGGTTACAACAGAGATCTTGAAAAAATATTTAAGCAAGATCACTAATGCCATGTTGTAGATGAACAGAATGTATTGGTTACAGTGGCTAGTCTTGAATGAATAGGCAAGTAAGACCATGGGAATGACAAGTTTTGAGATGACATTCATTGGTAATTCAGTATATTGTCTAAATATTGCGTACGTTTGACAATGAGAGGCTCAAACAAATCCTGGTGGATAGAAGCAACAAGTATGGATAATGTTTAAAGAGAATACATGCAATCCAACATATAGGTGGTTTTCATAAAAATGCATATTGAGTATGAAAAATATTGCATCAATTTTTCTCCATGATCAGGTTTAGAGGTCTCCCAATAAGTATGCATTTTAGTTCTACTGGTTAGAGGTTGGTTCAATTAAATGATTGACAATGACTTCTTTGATTGTTGATTATAAACATCCACCAAAGTTTTATGATTGTTTTGAATTTTTTTATTCTATACTACTTGTGAGATAATCTATTGTACAGAACATCTGAAGAGAACAATGTTGTTCCAATCCTGGAAAAATAAATGCATTTAGAGGCAACTACTCTTTAAAAAGTGCAATAAAGAAAGAAGTCATATTGTTCTTGAGTGACTAAAGTAGGCCACTGGGACTAAAAAGTACATCTAGTTGTAATGGAAAAATACGAGGATAGAAAAACTGGGCAGTAAAAATAAACATAACACTAAACACTAAAAATATGGGATCAAAGTACAAATTACAATATGAAAATTTCCATGAGCAAGGACCCTGTGATGTAGCAAGGTGATGAAAATTAATTTTGAGTACAAGGCTGGAATCCAACACTGTCACACTCCATGGCAAAGGCTAATGGGACCAGGATGTATGATCATAGGAGGAATCAGTGTACTTCTAGAACCTCTCCTAATACATGGTTGATAAACCTCTAGAAGTAAGTGAGAAACTGGTGGTGTGTACTGTGTACCTTTCCCTGTAACCTAGATTGTGCAATAAGGAGATGGGAAGGCCCTTGACATTGAGATGAAGCAGATGCATCATGCCTAGACTAAGTGAGAAGGTTGGGGTGTAACTAGTAGTAATATGCTGTGTCAATGGTTTGTATAATTTGGTTTCGCGTATCTCAGGTATTGAAATTCTTAGAAATTGTTCTTGTTCTATGATTAAAAACTTAGTCTTTTATCTTGATTCTTGGTCAATGCGTAGAAAATTCCATTGTTGATTTTTGGGGTACAGACTCCATTCTCTTCATTTATTTTTTATCTAACTATAATTTCCTAATCTCTTAAATCTCTCTTTTATTTTAGTTCTCTCCTAGTATACTACCCTGAATTGGAATCACTTTAAAAAAATGAAGGGGCATTATTACATAACGATCTTAGCTGCAGATCACAATGATAATACCATGCCAAAATAAAGCCTATAAACTAAATAGATTGAAATCTACTTGAAAAAATCACAAAGCACCTATCCATAAATGATACACACAGATATTAGAGAGCAATGAAATGAACTTGCCTTATTTAGTGCATGCTTGTGGATTTTTGCCACAGTATACTATATAAACACAATCCCTTAAATGAATTATTTGACTGATACCCATTCATAAAAAGTATCTGTGTCACACACAAAACCTGTTTAGCATTTGTTTTGTCAAGTTCTGGAAATTCTTTATTCGGTGGTTTCAGCTCAATTCATTTGTTTCTACTTTCTAGTAAATTGTATCATCCACTAAAATGAGGAAACTTGTTCCAACATGTTGAGGTCTAATAATCATACGGGCAGACCATTTTCTTGCTTAAAGACTATTATGCATGAAATGTTTTCATGATTTTATTTGAGAACACAATAGGCAAGCCATTCAACGTGACTAATCTAAAAGTGTTTTACTGTATCATTTAGTGTGCAGGCACAATATCCAGCTAACACCAATGTTCTTTATGTTGACTTGGCCACTGTTGAACGGATTGGATCCAGCAAAAGTGAAGCATCCTTACCAGGCATGATTTTGAACTTGAAGAAGCCTATTAGCTATGAGGACTATCTTGGAGTAAAACATAGGTACAATGTTCAATGAAAATTCACTTTGATCTTATGAAATTTCAGCCCAATTTTCTCTTAGCATAGCTTGTTTTATCTAGCTGTAGCGAGGGATGTTTCTTTATATGGTTGTGCATGCACAAATTTACACAAACATTATCATTATGATGTTTACTTGGATGATGTTTGTAGTCCTTTGCTAAAGGTCATTATTATAATCAATACAAGTTGGATAAATGGGAAATGCAAATCTCATTGTTCATGTTTGGTGTTTTTTTCTATGTAGTTTAGATCATAGATTACATACTCTCCGATTACTCTCTGAGTAGCCGAGTAATCTCCAAAAAATTTGCATGCCGAGTAATTTCTGCTTTTACTCTCGGGCAGTATGCAGATGGATTTTCTCTTGTCAAATTATCGAGTAATCGCCACTAGCTCGCAAAAAACCCACAAACTTGGCAAGTTTGTGTGTGCATAAATATTTATGTGTGTGTATATGCATGCAAACTTGGCATCCTGTGTATGTTTATAGATATGTATGTGTGCACAATGCAGTCCTGAGTATACACATACATAAATATCCACACACATTTGTCGAGTATTTTCCGAGTATTTGCCGAGTTTTTCCCGAGTCAATTTTTTTGGGCTTGCCGAGTACTCTCCGATTCCGAGTATGTAAACTATGGTTTAGATTACCAGTTACCCCAAGTTTCTGGGATGGGGACGGTAGGACGAGTCCCCAAGTTTTCGATTTTTGAGTCCAAATTTGGGGACGGTGGGGGGACGGCTATATAAAATATAGGGAAAATTTAAAATATACAGGGAAATTTTAAATATTCGTATGAAAACATGGATAAAGTATGCATAATATACACTATAGAACCTTACATATAACATTTGTGTTCAAGATTCTTTGTCAATACTCAATACGCATTCAAAATTCAGAATCAACATACATGAATCATGATACAACCTCCAAGTTATAATTTATAAACTTGTATCAAAATGCCCAAAGGTTACATTGCTACCATATAGTTTTAAAGTTTAAACTTTTTCATTATGAATCATGATATGAAAATCAAAATACAAAAAACAAAGTGCATTGCTGTCAAAATACAAAAAACAAAGTGCATTGCTGCCCCTAATTTGCATCTCCCATAATTGCATCAAAATCAGAGTTATCCTTTGAGTCACTGCCATTGCGATTGTCCACCTCAACCTCAACCAATGAAATCCCAACCAATCCTTCTGGTGTCTCCTCCTCATCAACTTGGGCCACATCTTCGGGATCAATTTCCCATCGTAGAGCTGGAGTCTATTGATACTCTGGAGTCTGACGATCCTAAAGCCGAAGAGCACTATGCACGACCACTAGCTTCTCTGCTCTTCTAGGGGTAAGTCTATTCCTTTTGAGGGAGTGGATAAAGCTATATGTGGACCGATTCCTCTCTGCAGCAGAGGAACTGACAACCTGTGCAAGAAGGCGAGTGGCAAGTGTTTTCAACTGTGGTGTATCCCTCCCATGCCATGTCCACCATCCAATAGGGTCTGTTTGAGCTAATATAGCTCTATCCAACCTCGCCTGTGACTTACTCAAATATGGGCCACGAAGATTTGCAAAGTCAAGGAATTGTGTGTGAAGTATTGAACCCTGCTCCGCTGAATACATCTCTTCAATGGCCCGTGTGAATCCATCTAAAACCTTTGGGTCATCACATGGAGGCACCCTGCCATCCCTTGATGCATACCATTTGGCATTTAGAGCAAAGGCAGCCATATGAAGCGGGGTGTTCATTGTGTTCCACCTCCGCGTCACAATGGGTTTAATGTGTTGCTCATATAAACCCAAAGTGGGATCCTTTGCCAAAATTGTTTGCTTGATCTTCCCAAGAATACTGTCAAATGTCTCATATATCTCTCCATGACTAGGAGAGTCTGTATCAACATATCAGATGACATCTATAATAGGCGAGATGAAGGAGCAAATATATCTGCAAAATGCAAACAAAAAGCTCGAAAGAATTAATTGACAAGTTAATTGACATGTTAGAAACTTCAAAAGTTGGAACATTGGACAATGAAATCAAAATATTAAAATCCGAAATTTAATATGAAAACCAGCAATCTAATATTTATTTTTTAATAAAATCAGCAATTTAATAATAAAATCAGCAATGTCTTACCTCACATTGGACCACCAATCGTCATCAAGGATCTTTTGTTTGATGGATTCTCCTTGAGTAGAACTTGAATTAGGCCATCTAGTCCACTCTAAATTCACCATCATCAATTGTAGAGGCTCATGCACCTCAAGTATCTTCTCCAACAAGATGAAGTATGTGGCATATCTATATTCATTAAAAGGCAAAAGCAATATAAGGTTCAATGTACTTGAAAATTCAAATTTAGAATACAAATTGAAATGTTGAAGTTTCAAAATTTGAAAGTGAAACAAAATGAAGTGGCATACCTTGTCTCAACAGGTTTGAGGAACTCCTTCTTTGAAAATGACTTGAAGAGAGTAAGTGAGGTGTGGTGATTTGCAAATGAACATTAGTTTCTCTCTAGCTTCTACCATCACTTGCTTCACCCAATCTAACTTCCCTATGTTTTTCAATGCATTGTTCAATACATGAACACAACATGGGGTCCAAAAGATGTGCCTATAAGCACCCTCCACCATCAAACTAGCCGATTTGCACACATGTGCTGAATTGGTGATCACCTGTACCACATTAGTAGCCCCAACCTCCTCTATGGCATCTCTCAAAATGGAATATTGGAAGTCTACATCCTTACATTTCTTCGAACAATCTATGGCTCTAAGAAAATAAGAACCAACAGGGCATGTGACTATGATATTGATGGTGGCCGATCTCTAACATTAGTCCACCCATCCATCACTATAGAGCAACCTGTCCTCATCCATGTTTGCCTCATATCCTCCATTAGCACATTAACTTTGGAGTACTCTTTGTCTAGGAGGGTAGTGCATGGCTTATGATCTCTAGGGGGTGTGAATAAAGGACCAATATTGGCTATATCTTTAACCATTTGTTTGAAATAGGAGGAACGAGCCACATGAAATGGTTTGGCATGGGAAAAAAAGAATTTGGCAATGGAAGATTCTATGGATTCTCGTGCTTGGTTATTAAACAGACTCAACTAAAGCTCCCTTCTACTACCACTGATCTTCCTCTTTCCTCTTGTGGCAACTTCACTACTACCAACCGTGGAAGGCATAGGCATAGATGATTGCACATTTGGAAAAGAAGTTGACCCACCTTGAACCCCATCCACCTCCATTTGCAATCTTTGGCACTCTATTGCTTCATCATCTCTTAAAGTAGGATACATTCTAACTCCATGGCCCACCTCACCCAAAAAATGAGACCTTACCCTTGTGTAGCTGCCCCTAAAATCTTTATGGCAAACATGACAATTCCACACACTACTTCCCCATAAATTTTTTTGCCTTTGGCCCACAGGTGTAACATATTGGAGAAAAGTTTTGTTTTGTTTTGTTTAAAGGGCCCTTTGCATACGGTTCCATGATTGTTGAAGGGCATGTAAATGGGTTTGGTTGCTCTCCACTACCACCCTCACCACTTTCTCTTCTATTTTACACTTCATTCTCACTTTCACTCCCATTCCCATTGCTGCTCATGTTCTTTTTATTTTGAATGCAAGTTTAAACTAGAAAATGCAAAAATAAAATAAAAAAATCAGACATTTTATGCTTGAAACTTTGCAAAAAAATTGGGAAAAAAAGAAAAAAAATACATACCTCTTTGATGGATTTGCAGCCCCACTTGCTCTAGATTCAACCTCTTCTCCTTCTTTACCCTGCTGTTCTTCCTCTCGCAATGGCTTCCTTCACAAACCCTACAGCTGCTCCTTTTTTGCCTTCACAAACAAATGAAACAATGACTAAAATGGTGAGTCTTTTAGTGATAAGGGCAACATAGAAGGTGGGAGCCCACATAAGCCACGAATTGTGGGCTTTTTTTACAATTAAAATGTGTCTTTTTTTTATAAAATTTAAAATCATGTTGACACGTGGGGGACGGCGACCGTCCCCGGGATGTTTGGGGGACGTCTAGGCGTCCCATGGCCATCCCCCTTTTTTCTCCCATCCCTCCCCTTGTTTCTGAACCGTTTCTTGCTTATTTTCAAAAAAAGAGAACGGCAGGGGACTGTCCCCTAGTTGTCCCCTTGTACTCGGGACGTCCTTGGGATAGGGATGGGTCATTTCGGACAGGGAACGCGTCCTTGGGTTTCCTTGCCAAGACCAAATTTAGGGTTTGTAATTCTTGAGTTACTAGAATAACGATTTTAACAGTGTTAGTTTCAGTTGCAGTTTTCTTGTTTGTTTGTTTATGTAATTTATGGTATGTAAAAGCCCCTATCCATTTATAATTTCTGAAAATTCAAGGAAAAGAAAATTATGCTCTTCTTCTGATATGTGTTTGACAAAGATCAGTTTCTGATGTTATTAATGTTCTTTTGCCATTATTTCATGTTTTTTACTACATATGGAAAGGACACATTGCAGTGAGTATTATCATTGGCTGCAAAAAGTTTATGAGATACTAAATCTGCAGAAGTTGAACTGTGGCAGACAGTTTCTGATCCATTTTGATCATCATAACATGTTTTTCTATAACATCTTGAACTGTTGGACCTACTGTTGATGTGTATGATCAACTATTTATTTCATGTGATCCCTTGCAATATATAGAAATTGTAAGATTCACATTACCTATTAGAAAATCATCTAAGTGATTTGGTGCAGGAACACTGGAAATATGCATATGGTCTAGGGTCTGAAATGTTCTTTAAGAGCTTAGATGGGAAGTATATTAAGAGAACTATAGCAAAAGATTGACTATATATCTATATCATGATAAGCAACCATGGAAATATAAGGATGGATTTCTTTATTAGTAGTAGAGAGAAAGCAGCGCATCTTCAAATTTGGCCATGGTGGTGTGTACACTACCTTTTGTTGTGATGTCACCTGATATCTCCTGAATTCCTGATGTCATCATCATGGCTCATGTATGCTCTTCCTGTGGTTGTTGCTTTGTGTTGTGAATAATGATAGAGTATAGGTTTGCTTGGGTTTCTAGGTATATGGTGACCAGCCATGCTACTGGCAGCAAAATGTGCAATGTGTTAGGGCTAGGTGTTGTAAACCATGCAAGTCCTAGTGCTAGTTGCAATTATTTAATATTTGTAAAATATTGTAAATGTTGGGCACTCATGGAAAAGGGTGCCACACATGGAGGGAATATTGAGACTACTTTGTTTGCACTCTCCACTATGAGCCATTGGTCATACAATAGTTGTAAGAAGTCATTGAAGAGGGGATTACAAGTTAGACTATGTTTGTATCTTTGATTGATGAGGTGTGAAAGAGATATTAATGGGCCCACATGGAGTGCTTAGGAGTTACATGGGCCTTCTTTGGTCATAGGGATCAAACGGTCAAATTAAGAGTTACTCTTAGAGAGGGACGTATGGGTCGAACATGGACTAGTTCAACCAAGCCTTCGTTCACGGTTTTGAAAATCCATTGTTGTTTCTTGGATCTCCTTGGCTTATAAATTGGGGGCTTGGGATGGAGATTGTATGGTTAGTTTTATGTAGGGTTGTGCTGTTGGAATTCCTATAGAGTTGGAAGTTGAAGATCTCCAAAGAAAAATTGACACTCTATGAATATATTGTAATTTGTAACTACTTTGTTTAATTAATAGATTGAGTGCCCTTTCTTGTTGGTTTTTTCCCCCTTAAAGGTTTTTCTTAGGATATATCTTGTGTTCATACATAGAAATTTGTGGAAATTGTTTTAGATCTAGCTTACTTGCATCACTTCTCTCTTTGGCTTAAGTAGGAATTCATCATATTTCCTTTCACAATGATGTGTTGGCAATTGTGGTGCATAACCTCATACAACAATAGTAAAAAGAGAATTGTAGCAAAATATTGACCATAGAAGTGTATAATGATAAGCAATCCACAAAACACAAGGAGGGGTCTATTCATTAATAGAGCTAGAGAGAATACGATGTCTTCAAATTTGGCCATGGTGGTGTATACATCGCCTTTCGTGGGGATGACACCCAATATCTTATAAGTTACTAACCTTGCACTCATGGCTCATGCAAGCTCATCTTGTGGTTGTTTCTTTGTGTTGTGAAGAATAATAGACCATAGGTCTGGTTGGGTTTTCAGGTATATGGGGAGCATTCATGGCTGTGGTAGCAGAACATGCAATGATCTATTGGCACTTGGGGTGCTTGGTGTATAACCTCAATGAGATGGCACTTTTGCCTCTTTGTGGCATGCATCTCCTCTAATGCTTCTACTCTCCTTTGGAGTGTAATCTTTGTTTCTTTGTGTTGTGAAGAATAATATACCATAGGTCTGGTTGGGTTTCTAGGTATATGGGAAGCAACCATGGCCGTGGTAGCAAAACATGCAATTATCTATTGGCACTTGGGGTGCCTTGTGTATAACCTCAATGAGATGGTGCTTTTGCCTCTTTGTGGCATGCATCTCCTCTAATTCTTTTGCTCTCCTTTGGAGTGTAATATAGCTTTGCCACAAGAGATCAAGATACTCAATCTATTTGAGCAGAAAATTCTAGAGGATGAGTTTATTATTTTTCAATTGTTGTATCTAGGAGACCAATAAGGGAAACACATTTGTGTAAAGTGCTGTTATTTTTGTTATTAATTCAATGCCTATCATATTGGCCGTTCATTTCCCACATTGTTTCATAGGTCTTGCAATGCCTCATTGGATCCTCTGATCCATTATTAGTGAATTTGGGCAGTTTCTAACCTTCACTAGTACTTGATGGGGGAGTCACCATTTTTATGTTTTGATGCAACCTCAATGCCTGGAACTTGCTCACCAAGGAGTTTTGATTAAAATGCTTCAATGCTTCTTTTGCACTTTTGACCATGTGAGAATCCTCAACTCGTCATGCTTCAACATTCCACACACTTGAATTGCCTTTAGGTTCTCTCTTGTACAACTTTGGCCCAAGAGTTTTTTGCTCAGTTCCTTCAATCACTAATTCTTCTTCAATCAACAATTCCTCGAAATTTCGAGAATTACTCTTGTACGCTTCTGTCAATGAATCTTTAGATTCTATCTCCCATTCTTCTTCGTCTACTTATGGTTGTATGAAATGTTCCCCTTAGTTTTTTCCCTTGTTTTCAATTCACAACAATGCAATCATGCACCCGTTAAGAATTAGCTCCAAACCAAAACACTGCTGAAACAACTCTAACCAAGACTGCGCCCTAGAACCACTTAAGGAGGAGGGGCGAGCATATGGTTAGAGGATCCCTAGGATCTAATAACTTGATAACAGTAGAAATAGAGAGCTAAACTCAACACCAAGAATGTGCACGCAAGATCCTTTTGCAAGGCGAGGTGCTAACATATGGTGGAGTGCTAGTTATAAAACTGAAAATAACACTTCTTCTGCTGGTGCAGGCATCCACAAGCAGTGGGAATACTCCATTTATTCAGCGGGTGTGATTATTACAATTATTTGAAGGTGGCAAGCCAGCCATTTAACCTCACTTCCACTTAAACTGTGGGGGGTATACAATCCACACAACCACTTATTTTTCGTGGGGGGAATACAATAAACTAAATTGCAGCAAAGTAAACAATTGCTGTTAGTACTACTAATTAGCTTACAAACAAATAACAAACAACTGCAAATGAGAATGATATGCTTCCAAAAACACTCAATGGTTAGAGTAACACTTCCTCTAACATTTACAATGCCAAAATGATATAGAAAGAAACTTAGAACAACATTGTAACAATTTCTAACTAATCTGATTAGAAACATGAAATACAGAAAATCAGATCAGCAAGGCGAGAATTCACCATAATGATGTATCTTCTTCAATTCAACTCGGAAAGCTCTCAAACCACAGCCAATCAACAGCTAAGAGCTAGGCGTCCAACCTCCATTGCGAAAACGAGCCCAAAACAGAGAGAAACAATTGACACGATTCCCAAGACAGTCAAGAAAGGTACGACCTCCAGGAAGGGTTGACCTTCTCCCAAAAATCAGAAACTCAATGATAAAATATGCAAACTTGCAGAAAGGGGCACCCTCCACAGTGGAACAGCATGGGCCAGTACCCTGAACAATAGAAAATTCGATGGCGAAACTACGAACAAAAATTCGCTTCAGCCATGAACAAACCAGCAACTCAATAACAGGCTATACCAGAACAACCTGTCAAATAACATCAGAAATAAAGCTCCATCTGCACTCTTGTGTGAAGTATAGTCTCAAAGACCCACCTAGGAAGCCATAGTTTCAGGCCTGAAGGATGGATTGCAAAATGCTAAGCTTCCCCTTAGCCAGGTTCTGGATTTCAAACTAGCAGCATAACTTTACTTTCAAATTTTCAAGATAATCAGCTTCCCACAAAGCATCAATATATAAGCTTTAGTTGGGAAAATGAATCAACTGTAACTCCCACAAAGAAAACTCTTCAATTCCTTCATGGGACGCCAAACACCACAAAATGCACTTTTAAATATTTAATATTTAAACTCTTCATTCTCCTCTCCAAGTTGTCCCACTTTAATAAGAAATAAAAGATTTAATTAAAATATTAAATGTATCCACTTTATGGCCCCAACTTAAAAACAACTTGAAGTCATTAAGCTAAGCGTGGGGTACAATTTCAAAACACAATTTTAACTAAGTATGGAACTTAGTCCAATGAGGTAACGAAGAGCAATGCTCAAATTGCAACTGATTATTGCTAAAAATAGCAAACTGACATTAGGCGAGCTGAACCAAGCTGATAAAGATGCCACTGCCATAAATGGACTTACTAAAAATAGCAAATGCCAAAAATAGTAAGTTCACTGCAAACTCAACAGAAAGTCAAACTCAACAACCACACTGAACTGCAAAAGGTTGAACTGTTGCTAGAATGATACTGCTATAAATTGACTTACCAAAAATAGCAACTGCTATAAATAGTAAGTTTGCAAAACATCAATTGAACACCAATTGAGCAGTAAACAAGACTTAACTATAAATAGTAAGTGTTTCCAAATGCCTTCTGAGCACAAACCAGGAAGCCAACATGACTTACTATAAATAGTAAGTGTCTGGAAAGGTTATTAGATGGAGATGCATGTTACACCATTCTGAAGCTCTTTGAAAACCCATAAAACTCCTAGAAGCACACTTCCAAACTCTTGCATGCAAGCCTTCAAAAATTCATCTGAAACCTCCTATAAAATAGGAAACCCTAATTTTCGCTTCAGCTTAGCCTACGAGTTTCCGGAAACAGGCTAAAACCTCAAGAAGAGCATAGGGCTAAATTGAGGACATTACATTGTATTGAATTTTCTACATGGTTGGGAAGATCGACTCACGCTTTGTGGGGTAGTGGTTAGCGCCTTGATATCTCCTTTCACTCTACCCTTGCATGCTTCTTTGTTATGGAAATGTTTTTGTTTTCCCAACTATGGCTCCAAGTTCAACTCACACTTTGACTTCAACTCTATTTTCAGGATGACTTTGGATTTGTATGGTTGGGGTTTCTTCGGTTTCTTCCTGTAGTCATCTCCTTCTTTCTCTTTGTTCTATGATTCTTAAGGACCATCTAATCTCTTGATCTTGACCATGTTGTGGTCTCTTCCACATTCATTGGGGTTTAAGGGAACAAATCTCTTAAATCTAACCTGATTTCTTTGAAGGCAACAACACCAAATGTTTGCTCTTCTATCTGATAAAATTAATACTTGAATTAATAATAGGAATAACAATGCATACCAGATACAGTTGTAAAAGTATATCTTTGTTCGCACATGAAGTTATTACAAAAATAGACCAAAGATGGTCAGCCAAGGATCAGACTACTTTCCCTGACTATGCAAAGGCTACTTGAAAGACTCAATTTTTATCACAAGAACACAACTATCTATCAATTGATTTCTATAACTACCTGAGAGCTAACAAACAATTAATACATAGACAGATACAACCATATCAACAAAACATAATAAAGGCATTGTATGTTGAATACAAATACATCCTACTCTTCTAGGACCCTAACATTCATAACAGCTACCTGGCCAGCAACATGTTTTATTTCTTAGCATTGTCTACATTCCTACCCCCATAAAATCCCTAGCTATGCTTGCCCTCCAACTGTTTAGACTCACACATGTGCCTCTTTTAAGCATTCTCTTAGAAGGTGGTCCTATGGATGGGTTTTTTTTAATTTTTTACTCTGAGGACAGACTCGTGGAATTGAAAAAATCCAGCTATAAGGTTAAAATGGATCTTTCCCTCTAAAATTGGAGCCTTGCATATGTAGCTGCAAGCTTTAAGCTGGTGTTAGGGAGGGGGGCTGAAAGTTTCCTCCACCAGCTTAGGGACTTTTATGTCCATGTAGCAGCTTGTATGACATATTTTTTTAAATTCTAGTTGCTATTTGCATATATTTTCTATAATTTCTTATCTAAGGTTCCTCACCTCCACTTAAATTTTCTTAGCAGACAATAATTAAAGAATCCTCAGGACCTTTTACTTAGAAAAGGCTCCTAGTTTTTCTCAGTAGCACCTTCTGAGAAATTAGCTAGCCCCCCTTTATGGGACATTAGCCTTACTACAACACTCCATCATTTCCATTGAAAATACAAGTACATTAGGTGGACATAAGGAAGCTGTTCGAATGGCTTGGAATCGGAATGCCAGTTTCATCTGCTTCATTTACCACTTCTTGAAGGATAAGATCATGCATTTAATGGGGAAGGCAACTTGAAATGCCAGGAGTAGCAGCCATTAATTTTAAGTGGGTAAAAGTCAATGAAAAATCAGATAATTTATAGATCTTTCAGTGATTGGGAAGCATACTTCTCGGCATTAAAAAGGCCAAGATCTCATGATTCAGCCCCTGTACATACATCGACTTCATTTCATAACCACTTTTCATGCTAGAATTTCATTTCATTAATACGTTTTGATGGCACTGAATTCCTCCAGACAATCTTTCTCTTCCATTGTGAGAGATGGCATCAGATTTTACAGCTAAATCATAAAAAATGCACTAAGCATGCATTGAATTTTTTGCCTAAAATGCTGCTCAAGAGGAGTGTTAGGCTGCAAAATTTAATTTTAAATGGAGGTGTTGTTTGTTCCAAATGCAGCAGTGGTGGCAATATCTTTAAAAGGATTCAAATTTACAAGAGAAAACCTAGGGAAAAAAAATCACATTCTAAGTTTGCCCAAATGAAGAAGAAACATGGAAAAAGCTCTGAAATGCAGCAACCAGTCCAGTCTGATGACACACCCTTTCAAGAAGCTCATTTCGAGTCGGATGATGGCAAATAACCTTAATATTCAGATTTCTCCTATTTATCTTAGGCCTCAGCACACATCCCAAATGTATTCCATATCCGAAACTTTTTAGATCTAGAGCATCCATAGATCATACTTTGGATGTGTTTGGGATTCCTTCTGTTCCTTTGCACACCTCTAGAAATAGATAAAATGCCTCACTGGTCTTTCTCCACGCAGTCAGCCTCAGGCCTCCCAATTCTTTTTTTTGAATACCAATCCAAGAAAGGAGAAAAGTAAGGTTGATTCTTTTGGTACATAGGAAATAAAGGCATTTCACAGTGAACCACTTGAGAAATCCAAGTGTGACCCTACACTCCTGGCTGATGTATTTGGAATGGTAATAACATTACAGAAAATCAACAAAAATACAAATAAGGAGTTTCATATTCCTATCTGGAAGGCCGTCTGGCAAGCCTTCTTCATGGGATTCAAAAGCAATAGGAGTGAATGGAGGCCATGAATGCATGCACTGATCACATGGGCATAATTATTGAGCAGCATGAGCAGAAACTGGAGGCCATCAAAAGACTTTTAATTTTGGAAAATGCAAAGAGAAGATTGCTTAGATGCTCCAGGAGCAGGCCGAACTTGTGCCATATTCTAAGAGGCAAGTCACTCATTCTGAAAACGCAACTGGTGCAACCACGAAGAGCTATGCATGTCATGTTTCAGTTTACAAACATCAAACCACCCCTACCAACACAAATTAGCAATACAAGACTAAGGATAAGGAAAGTAATTTAGTCCATCCTTCTCACGGAGCTTCACATATTTCTACTTAATGGTATTCATTGCTATTATAATTGGTTTGTGTATAATCTGGTCACTTGAGAAAATACACAAATCTTGTAAACCAGGGCTTTTGAATCAGTGATTTCATTATTTTTGTAAAAAAAAAAGCATGACTGGTTGCAGTTTACTATTAAGGCCATTACTATGGCTGGAATAGCTTGTAAGTCAGTCACTGCCTTGGATAATATTAATGATGATTGTATGCTCTTTTGTTGGTGGGTCCCAAAGATTGAATCATAAAACTATACACTAGAGTTCTCTTATCTCAATGTAAAACAGGTAATTCTCTTGAAAGTGGCAGTTCATCATCACACGATTTTACCTGTTCAGGCATCTAATATATAACCTACTCATTTTGTATTAATGCAATATTTTACAGTTGTTCAAAAGAAAGGTAAAAAGTTACATATTATGAAATACTCAAGAAAGACAAGTGGTCAAATGAGAACATTCAACTGGATCTAGTTTCAAGTCTCCTTCTAAAGTTATAAAGGACAAATATGGCTATTAAAGTTTGAGGTGAGCATAATGGGAACATCTTTGTGCCTCTAGAGAAAAATATTATTATTTCAAAATGAGGTGTGCTTTAGTTAAATACCTTTTTACAAAAGGAAAACATCCCTTTTATAAGTGCTCAATTTTAAAAACAGAGAAAGAAAAAAATTGCATTTTGATTTTGTACTAATGAAGTATTTCAACCACTGCCATGATATTTTACACTCTTAATGTAGACTGGCAACTGACAAGATGCTAACTCAAGAATATAGTTAACTGTGGAGGAGATATTTAGATAATATACTTCTTATCAAAAGGAACCAGTTTTATAGAACTCTGCTATGTTTGATGATGAATCTTGTCTCTATGTTGCTACATATTGAAGTTATGTTTGCCCACAAAAAATATTGCAGCAGATTAAAGGACAAGAACATGTGGTATGGATTTTTTGTACTTCAAATATTCATTAATTACAGTTGCTTCAAAGGAGGAATGACATAAAGTTGGTTATTGGAGTTCTATATTTAGGTCCTTTAAAGCGTCTATTTATATTTGAAAGGATGAGTTGATCAATCTTGTCAAAGGAATTGAGTGACAAAGATATACATTTGACAAAATAGATAATATATTTAGTTGAAACTTGAATTGCAAGGACACAAAGAAGCATATATTGAATACCATGAACACACACTCACTCCGTTAGCAAAATGGAGTTCGAAGAAGTCACCTAATTTTTTATTGATTATAAAATGTAATGCAGAATTATGGGTATTAAAATTTTTATATGTAATGATCACAACTTTCTTGTAACCAAATGGTAGTTGAACATCTCCAAACAGGCGAAACTTACAACCAGCATAGAGATTCCTCCATGAGTCCTTAGAAATGTTCTCAAGCATTGGCTATAGTTTATCTGCTGGGGATGAGTTAATTAGCATTAGGAAAGTGTTTACAGAAACTCAACATTTTAATGTTTCGCATGTGAAAACTTGATGTTATGATGGGTTTGCATGTGTTTTTCACACACAAATTATATTCAATCAAGTTTATTTTCTTTTCAATAGTCTATTGTATGGACATTCATAGAGCTTATACTGTTATGTGCCTGCTGGATTCTGACATGGGTGGGGTAAAAATGAGCAGTATATATGCTGGAAGACTTGAATGTACAATGCAAAATGTAGCTGATTCACTATTCACAAGTTTCCCTTATAGGTGCTTTTCTAATGTTCAAGGTATGCACTATGCATAAGGTCTTTTATCCAAATTCTTTACTTATCCGCTGTTTGAAGAGTTATCCTTTGTTATGCAAAGTATTCAAAGTATTTACCTAGGAAAATACTTTGTCATTTAATTGGTGTTTCACAGAAAATTTGGATACATTTATTGTGTACAATGAAAGGCGTAAGGTCACATCATCTGCTAAAAAAGAAAGGAAAGCAATGGACAAATCTTTGCATCAGGTTTCTTCTAACAACTATATCATTTTGAAAATCTATGATGTCTATTCATTTGGTGATTTTCTGGTTAGAGAAGGGATACATGGAATCCTAATTTAGTGCATTGAGTTATGTGTTTTAGTGTCTCCATATAACTGATTGTATTGAAATATTCAGTTTAGGAGAAGATTGTTTCTGGTTCAGATATATTTGAGATTTACTGAAATGGGTTGAAAAGGATTATTATTAGTTCCTTTTTTGCAGACTCCAGATGGATCATTTTTGGATGTCATGAGGAATGCATATGATATTCTTGTATCTTGTAATGTTCAAATGGACAAGGTGATTTTCATACATTCATATCAGTTTTGTTAAAACTTATAAAGATGTAGAAGTAACCTTGCAAAGTATTTTCATTGTTATAAGATGTAGAAAGAAAGAAATTGTATTAAATTTAGGAATGACTAAAATAAGCGAATGGTTGATTGTAAAGAGCAACCAATAGAAATAGCATGTGAAAGTGAAAATAAGCTTCAAAAAGAGGAATGCGTTTATGACATTATGCGTTATCATCATTTTATATGTCTTTAATCTTGTAGAATGTACATGTTAAATATAGGAGAAATTTTGGTTGTGGTAAGGTGGTGGAGTGAGGGATTTCATTTGGTTGGCTTTCTTTTAGATTTTATCTTGGGATTCTTGCAAGCTATGAAGGACTAGTTGCAGGAGGTTCGTGATGGTGTTAAGTTAATGCATAGTAGAATTTTGGATAGAAGGCTCCAATGCATCTTTTCATGTAAGGACCTGATTGCCCTAGGCTTTTCCATAGGAATATGGGGAGAGTGACCATTGTTGGTTGGGAGGTGCTTCAAAGTGGCCATATGTGAAGATTCTATTACCAACCATGTTTTCTACCGTTTGGATGTGGCGATACGAGTTTGGCTCTTGCAACTTTTTTATTTTGAATCAATTTATTGGCATGTCTTTGCAAAACAAAAATTTGGAGGTGGGTATGAAATTGAAGCCTATGGGAGTGGAGGGGGAAGGTTTTGCTTCCATTCTTGTAATAACCACCCTATATTTTTTTGAGAATTTTTAAATTGAAAATAAATTGTAATTCAACGTCCTTATCAGTTTTTGATCACCCAATTCCCAAGATGGGCAAGGTGGGAACATATGGTGTATAGAACCACACCAACTATCTAATATGCAACAACTTTGAAAGGAACACACTAGGCTGCAAAGCCAACCAAACTTCACTTCTTCAATGGAGTGTGCAATGCAAGAACCGATGTGAAAACACTTCCATGCTTATTCAGCGGAGTGCAAATACAGTAAGCACAAGCACTTCTCGCTTATTCAGCGGAGTGCAGTTACAATAAGCATAGGAATTTCCACTTATTTAGCAGGGTGAACAAATACAAAACTTCCACTTATTTAGTGGGGTGAGCAAATACAGCAGTTCCACTTATTCAGTGGGGTGAGCAAATACAACATTTCCACTTATGCAGTGGGGTGAGCAAATACATTAAGTGCAAGGTTGAAACCACTGGTGGTACTACCATCCAGGGTATTACAATATATCAATGCATTACAAAATCTATATTTGACCGCTGCAACAACCCCCAAGAGCACCAAAAGACAAGAATAAATCATACTAACTATGAAACAACAGCAGAATACCTTACAAAAATGATGTGCTTTGATGATGCAGGTCTGATAGCACTCTGTTGCTGCTGTCTTACTGTCAAAACAGAACTGAAACACTGCTGGTAAAGCTCAGGAAATGCTGAAAAGAGGCATATTAACACACCCAAACTGTCAACAATTGGAAATACACTTCTAACTCCTCAATACACTCCAAAAATCACTGAGAATGACTCCATATCAGATTGATGGCATTATCAAATGATTGCAGGTCTGAGATAAAATCCAGTGGCTGGTACAGCAGGTATAGAGGGCTGTACAACCCCCTTAAGATCAGGCCAACACCACAAGTTCACATCAAAATGAATGGGAATACCCTCCAGGAAGCTAGACACCACCAAGCAACTTGAAAAAACCCCAAAAAAGGCAGCTCTTCAGTCAAGGAACTCACGCCTCCCTCACAAGCATAGTCCAATAGATGGTACGGCCCATACGCAACTTCAACCTGTCCTAAGACTTTACGGCCTGCAAAAAGATCTTCAACAACAACAAAATAGCAAGAAAAATGATGTATAATATCCAGCAATGAAACTCCCAAAATGTTACGACCTAGGCAAGGTGTAGGGCCTGCTTGGAGTCCTGAGTCACCCTACCACACTTTAGAAATCTTGTGAAAATACTAGGCATACAATATCAATTACTTAGCAACTCAAAATACTGCAAAAATCTACATCTTGACAATGAACTTAGAAAAATACTCCACTTGTAGGTGCAACTGTAACTTCTAGATGAAGCCACCAAACTAGATAGGGGGTTTTCGTCCTCGAAACCAGTATTTTCAAGAGGGTTTCGTCTTCAAGAAATAATGGTGATGAACACAGGTTCTCTCTAAAGCTAATGCAATATTAAAACATGTCTAACCCCCCAAATGAGCTCTTAATCCCTTTTTATAATATTATGGAGGGAAAATAATAATAATTAAAAATAATAACTCCCTTTTTCCTCCACAAACTCTTTTCAAAATAAATAATAATTCATCATGTGTAAAAAGACCCCCTTGTGCCTAGGCATCTCCTTGATGGCACAACTTAAAAACACATTATTAATAAATAATTACACGTAGTTGCCTTTTTAATAATTTCTCCTTAGGGCAACTTATAATAATTATTTAAGAATTTAAATCACTCTAGTTGTGGAAAGTATCAAAATGACACAAATATGAAATTTTGACCATACCAATATGTCATTGAGGATTAAGGATGAAGAATTGAAGCAACATGGTGACTGTCTAAAAATAGCATGGTTCTTTGAGAGATTTGGAGAGCTCCAAAAAAGATAGAATTGCATTATGAAAGAGTCATATGAAGTTCACCAAGACCAATTGAACTTACTACCATGAACAACACCTTTGCTAGACAAATCTTGTGCTCTCCAAGAACTTTGTAGTTCTCCCTTACTCACCAATTAGCCTACGAGAAAGCTCGGAAAATAGGCTAATTGTCCACAAACTGATCATGCTTGAGAAGGGGACATTACAACTCCAACTTAGCCTCTAGGTAATGTAGATGAAATAGCTGAGTTGCATAGTGAAGTTAGGGTTTTGTGTGCTTTTTGTGTAGATGTGGGGAAAATTTTGTCTTGTTTAAATGTTCATCATCATCTAGGGCAGCTAGAAGTTAGTAGTGATTTTACTCCATTTTTTGCAGCCCCTCATTGCATAGGTATCGACAATGACATGAGATCTACTATGGTGTGCACTTTCCTTCTTTGGTGGGTCATCATTGAGGCTGATCTTAAAATGATGTGCAACCTTGAGTTGAAGGGTTGTTTGATACTAGTCATGCCTCCCCTATAGCTTGGGAGTGCTGGGGGATAGTCTAAGATATTGCTTGTTTATATTTTGGTCTATGGGTACATGAATAGTCACGAGCTCTAGTTTTTTGTAAAGGGTTTGATAGTTATTTTTTGGGTTTTGATTCTTCTTTGGTAAATGTTTCAAATGATTATTAGCTAGTTTAGTTATAGTGGTTGCCACTATCACTTTGCAACATTTTGGTAGTAGTTTTAGCTTTATATGTTTAAGCTCACTATGTATGTGTCTTTTATTATCAAAGGTGGGTGCCCTCATAGATCCCCCATTGTTATATCTAAAAAAACATAGGAGACATTGTATATTATGCAAACTACTTGTGATTCGTGTTTTAGCTTTAGGTTTTGTTATGGCTATGGCAAAATTACATTCACTATTACTGTCAAATGATGTACACGCCATGTTTCCTTTCTATATATATTGATGATTCCATAGTTAAGAATCTTGTACTTAGCAGAAACTCATCAGGCCAATATTTTGACTTGGACTCAAGATTTAGCATGGTAAAAAATACATACCTTTGTAAAATAAATTTAAATAACATGAAAAATATTGAATTTAGAGAACTCATAGGTAGTTTTTCTATTAGTTTAAGTCCAAAAAATGAGTATAATGCACATCATAGTGATATGATAGGATGTTTGATTGGCTACTCATAGAAAATTACCTTTGACCTAAGCTCCTTAATGATGGTGCTCTTGAATAGGATGGTAAAGACTCTTTAGGAACAATAATATTCTCAAACATATCATGATCATCATCCAATGAAGTGCCTACTGATGCTTTTGCCTTTGCTTCTACTTCCACTACCCAATTTCCGCTTCCTTCTCAAAACAAGTGATCTCCTTTACAAAAAACTTGAGCTCCACATCATCAACAATCTAATTTGAATATGAATCAATGTCATCCAAATCAATTTATAATGAGTTTTCTTCCCCTCCACCTTTTTGATGTGAAGACAACAGTTGTACTAAACAGAAATGAGGTCATTGAGGTGCTTACAAGTCGACTTGTTGCACTTCTTTGTGTGGATGGCCTTAAATGTGTTCCAATTGTGCTCACACTCATGAACATTATATGGCTAGCACAAAATGTGGATGACAATGCTTTAAAGATTTTGAGTTTTTGCACCATAATCTTCTCAGCACATATTTTCAAGGACAATATTTATAACTCTATACATTACAATTGCACTTATTAAACAAGTCTACTATCCAAGAGACCACAATTTAACTTTTGAAGGAATTAATTTTCTTATTTGGCTTATAGGTGGTTCTCCTTCAAATCCATAGAGCTGAAGGAAATGTGCCCTTTGCTTCCTTGTAAATTCTACAATTCATCAAGAACTATGTTTCTAAGGATTTCGTCAAGCATTATCATCCTCTCTATGCATGTGTTGAGGTCATCCATAACCTCCTTATCATCCATAAAGGAATCAAATAAAAAAAATCTTGGGATTCAAGTTGGAGGCTGCTACATGTATGTTGGAGGAGTTGCTTGTCCCCCCTCTAATGAATTATTCATCAAATAGGTTCATAACTTATTTTTTATGGACCCTTAGTTATGTTGGATTGCCTCCTTTGACCAAAGGTTGTCATCTAAAACAAATTAGTAAGGATTTTTAAAATAAAAATGATTAAAAATTGAACAACAACAAACAAAAAGTAAATAAAAAACTACTCAGTTAAACTTTAAGTTAAAGTTATTTTTAGGTTCATGTTCACATCGTAAGCCAACATATCATAAAAAATGGTCTTCATGGCTCTCTCCCTTTACCTTTTTTGAGTATGGAGACTCCACTCATCTAGTGATCTCAAACATTTGCTTAAAAGACATTAGTGAGGCTGAAATGCTTTACAATGTGAATAGTGTTGTTCCAGATTGCATAAGCTTCCTTCCCTTGTGTTCTCTCTCATCAATTTAGGTACTCAAGGTTGATTTTATATTTATTTATTGATGTTTCTTGCCACTTCCACCATGGTTTTTAACTATCCAAGTTTTTCCTACATCCTTAAATAGAAAATCAATGCAATGGGTGGCACAGGGGCTCTAGAAAATGGTAGAGTGCTTGTTCTCAAGAAGTGTCCCTCGATGTATGTTGCTTCATTGTTGGTCACAACTTGAATGACATTCTCCATGCCCACTTCCATGATCACCTCGTTCAACATAGTGTACGAGTATCAACATCTTTGATTTCATGGGAGGCATCAATTAACAATAAGGACACCGATAACACATCCAAATCTACTAAAATATTGATCAATGCACAACTCTTGCCATCTATCTACCCATCAAAATAAATAGTGCAACTTTTTTGCACCATATTCTAATTTGATTTATTATAACAATGTTCTTCATAGCTTCATCCAACAATTTGTTGACGTGTGTTTTATGACAACGCCAACACAGAATAAAAATGCCCAACGGTCATTCTATTCTCTCTTGATCAAAGTATTCCGCATGATAAGATTGCGTGAAAGTTCATGTGTTCAACTCCAAGGTTCCTTTTATTGCGAATAGACTCAGTTGGCTAATGTGAATATGCTGGGTATTCAAGGGGACTTACGTGATTGTTCAATTAAGTGAAGCAGTTAAGACATGAATGATTTGACAATATTGCTCTGACTCCTAAATTAACCGGAAATACTGAATTTAAAAGGATAGGGGATAGGAATTCTACAGTCTACTTCTAAAAGGGTGGAATGTGAGGATTAGCTTCAACAATCTTCAAACCAAACTTTGTTTTGCCTCCCCGTCGGACAACTTTGACAAAGTAGGTGCAATCTTCAAAGGATAAATAAGATATTCAAATTATGATTCAACATGTGCACCCCATCACAACGATGCAAATGAACACATACAAATCACAATCGAAGTTAGGTTCCGAAATTCCAGTTGACCACGCAAGGCGGACTTACCATCAGCAAGTCCGCTAGTGGTATGGATAAAGGAAGACTTGTCCAAACTCAACACCACATTCCACAATTAACGCCTACTTGCATGAATTAAAAGTCTATTTTACTCTATCTATCTTGAATTGGAAAGATGAAATGGCCTTGCTAGCTACTCATAACGAAAGAAGAAATCACCAAGCAATGAAACTCTTTGTATTATGAAAAGTGTTCACAACAACCATTTACAAAACTTTCAAAGGAAAGTTTTCTTCCCTCCTCAATCTAAGCTAACTTCTAAGCTAAATGCTATATGCCTTCTACTCTTTAGCTCAACTCTTATCTCTGATTCAATTCTAATTCTAATTATTTACAAATGAGGGGGGATGCCCCTTTTATAGTTAGCCCATTTCAGTGGACGACTCAGATTCAATTACAATAAAGGGCCCAGATCGAGCCACCTATGCCCTAATTAGGGCTTCTGCCCTAAAAACCGCCAGCGAGAGGAGTGGGGCAATAAATGCACAGAATATTCTCCACTCCCCTGCAGGAACCATAATGAGCAATTAATGCCCATCATCATCCTCCAGAAGATCCTCATCAAGTAGCGCGTTCCCACTGTCCTGTTCTTGAATTGCAAACTCGATCAGCCGGGCCAATACCGCCTCAACCTCCTGAACTGAAATTGGTGGAATATGGTTGAGCTGAAATTCCAAGATCGCTACCGTTTGTCCGTGCCGAGTGTAAGACTTCCTCCATGCCACCAAGGCGTCCTGGGTATTTTGAATTATACTGGAGAAAGTGGAGACATTCTCAAAGTCATCCTGGACAAGCGACCTCGCAGTCGAGAAGAATGGAGCCAGCCTGTTCCTCAAGCCATCAGCAGTTATTTCCTCTGGAGCCAACCTCCTAGCAAATATGGCCTCCAGTGTATTAAGAACTCCCTCCAAGATGTTGCCCATTGCCTTCCTGATTCTGGTCGAATCTGCCTTTGCCGCATCATGAAACCCATGGCCTGTGACCACCGAGGAGTACCGACTGGTGAAATCATACCTGTCACCATCTTGAATCACACCTCCATCTACCAAGGTCTGTAGAGGTATATGCATCAAAGCCCCTAGACGAAGAACAGTCTTCGTCTAATAGATGCGGGTATCGCCCCAAGCTTGATCCACCACATCTATGCGTGCCAAGATATTCGAGCCTGCTGATAAGCATCGGCGAGGTCCCCCATAAATTTTTTTGTATCAGCCCGAACATGGCTGACCCATTTGTCTGCTTCCGTTTCCATCTTCTTTAAATCTTCTAAGCCAATAATTGACTCCCTCAGAAGCTCAAGTGGGAGTTCTACTGCTAGGTTTGCCTGTTCACCTGGACGCGCTAGACTTTGCACATATCCAATCAAGGTTTTGTGCTCCTTCTTTAACTTCTTATACTTCCCTTTTGTTCTGAGCAACTGGTCTTTCAGCGCCTGGTAGGAGTTATCAAACTCCTCGACAATTTGGGCTCCCGTAGGACAACCCAACTCTACAGTGGTGATCACGTAATTTTTAGGCCTCTCCTCGGCTCGATCACACTCCTCCCTTGGGACAACAACCTGAAGCGTGCGAGAGCCTGACTCATCAGTTGAGATCTTTGAGAACTTCTTGTCTCTTTTCTTTTCTGGCGACGCACTAATTCTTCTAAGGAACTCCTCCATCTCGACAGCTGGATCCGTATCATCCTCGGGGTCTCTTCTCATTCTATCCGAAAGCCAATCTAGCACTATCTGCTGTGGATTGCAAATGACGAGGGGCTGCTGTTTTGTTGCCTCCACCTCGCGCGCTTCTTCTCTTCTTGCACTGTTTTGCTCGGGCTCATCATCTTCCACGAGCTGTGTATCTCCTGACCCTTGGGTCCCCTGTTCTGTGTTTTCTTCCTCCTCCAACGCTGTATCTAACATCTGCTGGAAACGAGTGTCGGCCACTATTTCCTCTTCCTCTTCTTGTCGGCCACCCCTGGATGCACTGACACTTATACTATCTGATTCTCAGATGTTGGGCTGGTCAACCTCCTCCAGTTCTCGCTCCTCATCCAACCTTGCCCTCTGATCGACAAATAGTGAGACTTCCCTCAAACTCGAAGATTGAGTTTGCGAGTGTGCAGGTGATGCTTGTTCCATCCTCAACGGTATCGGCTGGGTCGGCGTTTCCTCTCGTGCCTCTGCAGCTTGGGCAATCTATTTTCCTTTTCTCATTGTTAGGGGCCTTCGATCACCCATCAAGTCATAAGTAAGAGCCACTGACCTGCTCTTGAGTCTGCATACGTGTCTATCAACCCAAGCCCTCGTGAAAGTCATCATCGGGATAGAGAGCGTGTCCATGTCCATGATCTCGGGCTCAAACCAATCAGGTGGCGGGACCGGAGTATCTCTCACTGACCCATAATCAGGCTGTATTACATTGACATCTTCTTCCACTTGGTTAGGAACTGGGATGAGCTCACATTCCCTGATCAACTTGAGGGGAAGCCTAGAAAACATCCTCTTCCTTATTTCGACCTCATCAACAACATTTGCCCAAAAGTCCTCAATGTGGGCCTTGTGCCGGTACTCAACGTTCTGTATCATTCAGATGTTTTTGTAAGGATCGAAATCTTGCCTGCCGGTGTGATACGATAGATGATAGAATTGCAGTTCATCCTCTGCCTCTCGAGCTGCTTGCAAGGAGAGACATACCTCGATGGAATTTCCCATGGCAATAAGAAAGTCAAGTCCACCCTTCTTCTTTTTCTGAATTCTATCATAGGCGATCAACTGCCTAGATACTTCCAGCATTACAATGTGATCGGTGGGGTACCTCGGTAGTCGGTATGGATACGAAGTGAACCCCTGTAGCCTAATGTAAGTGAATTTCGGAAATTGGATGAGCCAATATCTGTATTCCTCTATCAATGCCTGTGCCTCCTTCGATATTCTCTGCTGCGTTCTCCGCTGAAGGGTCCTCGTGATATGCATTGTGAATGCATCATTAGCCCGCTTGTAGCTGGCAGGGTTGGTCAAATGTAATTGCATGCATGCCTCATGGATCTTGAACTAATCAGGTGCACTGCCTATTGGCTCCTTGTATGTAATCCCTCGGTACTTGGTCATTCTTGCCAGCATATATATCACATATGAGCTCATGTAAAAGGTTTTCGTCCCCTTCAGGCTCCTGAACTGTTCATCTATGTTATCACTAATCATTCTTGCCTAGTCAACACACTCCTTTCCCTCTAAGATGATCTCGATGAAGTAGAACATCCAAGGCTCGAAGAAGTAGGCCTGTGCACTCTCATTTATTCGGCTCAGCATCATCATTAAGTCGCAGTATCCTTGTTTCACATCTTCGGCAATTATCTGCTTTGGGAGTTTAGTGCGAGGGGGCTTTGGCTTCTGCATCCAGACTCTGTTGATGACCGCAGCAACTCTCTCGAAGGAGGTGGAGTACATTTTATCTGCCCTCTCCTTTGATTTGTTCAGCATCCTTTCGGAAGTAGGAATCCCAAATGCCTCTCCGATGGCATTTGGCGTGAAGTTGGCAAGCAATTTGCCATCTGGAGAGACAATGGTTCTATGCTCCGGCTTGTAGTAGTTTGCACACTCCATGATTAGCTCCAGGCACTGAATTGTTGGTGGAAAATCAGCGGCCTCGTAGATACCACTCTTCATGATGTTATGTGCCGTGACTTACGGTTGATGGCCTCCCAGTCCGTACATCCTTGACTTGAGTGCATTCAGATTAAATGACCTAAGGTTGGTGTCACTTAATCCGACCAACTTTGAAACAATTGCCGATTTTGGAAGAAATGACTTGGCGAGCCTTTTGATCATTGCCTGCCGGGATGAGCTAGCCTTGCCTGCTTCAGTGTTTGCAGCTCTACCTGCGGCTCTGCTTGTTCTTGCAACATCCTTTGCTCCAGCCATCTGCGAAATAGAATAAAATAACAATAAGTTAGATTGCAGATTTTTAATAAAATAAAACAGCTTCCGAGACGGCTGCGGATATGGAGTTAGCTTTGAAAATGAAATTCTTCAGCATAATTTTCTAACTCCAAACCTCAAACTGTATAACAACTTTGAGCTCAAAAAGCTTTCAGCAACGTGGCATCCGACTGGCGAAGCAAACTAACAACTTTCAACAACTCAACAATTTTCGCAGCACAAAATAAATTAAATCTTTTGCTTCAACTTCTGTCAACCTCGGCAATTTTAGAAGAAATAAAGAGATTGCTGCAATATGAAATTTCGAATTTCTTCTCAACTCTAACAGCAATCAACTTCCTCAGCACTTCGACTTTCAGCAATTTTGAAAATAAAGATCTCCAGAGAAAAATAAATCTCCAGCAACTCCGGAAATCTGCAGCAACTCCAACAACTTGGAAATAAAGTTTCAGCTCTCCAACATACAATTTCGAAAATTGCAGCAACACACCTTCAGCCTTTCGGAAAGAAAACTCTCAGCAACTTGGAAATAAAATTCCTCCAGCAACTTCGACTTAGAAAGTAAAACTCAAACTCACTCTCAGCAACCTCAAAAATATTTCAATCTCTCACAAAATTCCTCACTTAAGCAATTCCAAGCTCTTCGAAACGTGTGAAGAAATGAAAGAAATGAAGTTGTTTAAATAACTCTTCGTGAAGAATCCTGCTGAGTAGTGCTAGGGCTATTTTTGGCACCTTCATTAATTCACCACCTCTTCACTCGGCATCTTCTAATTCAGGCGCAGTAGTGGGCTAGTCGTTAGCCAGTCATTATGGCAGTTGCCATAAATGAGGATTCTTTCCTTGTAAAAATTCGAATTTTTCCTCCTAGTCTGCCAGTTAACTGCTGGTGATTAAACAACTCGCGAGAAAATCACTCCGATTTGTTTGAGAACTCCATTTTAAAATTCTTGCCATGTTTGATTAAATTCAACTTGAAGATTTCATGGGAGATTTAAAATTATTTCCCTCTCGCTTAAAATATCCATCATTTAAATCATCAAATTTGCCTTAGAAAATTTAAATCCCTTCTTTAAAATAATTCAACTTGCCGACAAAAATCACTCGCTCGCTCCGATCAATTCATCCTCTGAAATTTAAATTCCGCTAGAAAAATAATCTAGGCAAAATAAATTTTCCCTCTGAAAATAAGATTTTCCCTCAAGAAAATAATTCTTTTAACTCTGTCAAGCCATGGGTGTATTTTAAAGGGGTTCATTTAATTTTTCATTCAACCCATGAAAAATATTCATCAATATCAATTCTCCCCCTTAAAAAATATACGTCAACCTTAGTCAACTGCCTCTGGAAAATTTTAAAATTCATCAAATCATATTTCCATGCCAAGGGCGTATTTTTTTCTAGTGAAATGTTTGCCTTCATGCCTTAGGAATAAAATTTAAATCACTCTTATCTTGGGCGTATTTCTTCCTTATTTGATTTTAAATTTCCATGCTCTAGAGGATTTTTGAATCACCCATAAGCTGGGCGCATTTCACATGGCCCACTTTGACTTGAGGGCGCAAATACATGGGCAAGCTTTCATATGGGGCGCATTTCAATGCCTCTACCTTCATTTTAACGCCTTAGGAAATTCTCAATGCCTTAGAAGATTTTCATCTTTTTACCCTTTTGACCCCTTGAGGGCGCATTTAACATAGCCCACTTTCATTTTGTGCCTTAGAACTTTCCAAGTTTCTCATTCCTCCTTGGGCGCAAATGGCATATGCTACTTTGATTTTGTGCCTTAGAAATATTTCGGGGTTCTTTTTCCTCCTTTTTGACTTGGGCACATATGAGGTAGGCAACTCTTACTTTCATGCCTTAGTTGTTTTCAGCCTTCCCATTGCCTTGGGCGCATCTGATGGGGTCTACTTTGATTTCTCACGGCTTAAAATATTTCTTCAAGGCTTTCACCACCCCTTGGGCGCATTTTGACTAGCTCACTTTCATTTAAAGTGGGCGCACTTTAGAAGGGTAGCTTTCATGTAAGGGCGCATTTGACCTCCCTGGCTTCCATTCCACGCCTTAGAATAATTTCAAGGAGCTTCCATCCCAAGGTGGCCGAATTTTAGCCTGTTTACTTTCATTTTCCATGCCTTAGAATATTTCTTCAAGGCCTTCACCACCCTTTGGGCGCATTTGCACATGTGAGCTTTCATTTTCACCATGGGCGCATTTGGAAGGGGGTACTTTGACTTTATGACTTAGAAACTTTCTGAAGTCTCTACCTTGGTGGGCGCATTTGCTAGGGTGAGCTTTTAATTTTGCCTTAGAAAATATTTTTAATCCACCATTCCTTGAGGGCGCATTCTGGAGCCTCTACTTTCAATTCCAACACTTAGAATATTTTCCATGCCTCTGCCTGCCCTTGCTCTTGCATTCTATTTTAAGCAAGTTGTGCTATTTTTAGCAAGTCCCTTGATTTTCAACTTCTACAGCTCCGTTTTGCTTGAAAATTTCACCATCTGATCTTCTTTGCCTTGTGAACCTGTTTTGCCAGTTCTCTGCCCTGACCTGCTATTTATAGCCACCTGCTATTTATAGTAAGTTCTTGACTTTCTGACTTCAGTAGCTCTGTTTGACTTGAAACTTGCTATGCCTGATCCTGATAACTTGAGTGTCGTGCTCATGCCAACCTCGGGTGCAGACCTGCTATTTATAGCCGTGCCCTGACTTACTAAAAATAGTAAGTTCTCCGATTCCGCTCAAATTTTGCCAGCAGGTACCTTGAAGTATGCTGATATTGGTGGGGTACTTCGTTTTGACAATTTTTGGATTTCATCCCCTATAAAAGTGGAAACCCTAATTTGACTTGCATGTATCCCGAACGATCTCCGTTTGACTTTGTTTCTTCTGCATGTCGCTCTGTATGCTGAACTGAAGTGTTGGGTGGCTGGGGTGAAACTGCTATTTATAGTAAGTGTTCGAAAAGTGACCAATCCATTGCCGGATGATTTGCATGTCATATTGCCTGTGGGATCTCAAGAAACCCAGAAAAACCCAGAAAACTGGTCTGCATGCGGGTACTGGCTAAAAATAGTAAGTCCTCGAAACTTGATCCTCTCTACATGCATGTCACATTGTTGCGAAGCTCTCGAAAAACCCAGAAGGAATATCCGGACATGCGTTAGAGAACTCTGCATGCAAACCCTAAAAATAGCCTTCGAAGGTTGAACTCTGAAAATGATCGTCTCGGTTTGCATGTCGTATCGTTGCAAAGGTTTCGAGAAATCCAGAAGAAATCTCTAGACATGCATTGAAAAATCATATGTTTGACCCTTGAAAATGGCTCATGAAGCCTGAACTGCTAAAAATAGCAAGTTGTCTGATCTGGCTCAAAATTTACGTGCAAGCAGCTAATAGTTACCTGAATGTGGTGGAAGCTGACAAAATTCCAGAATCCTGATGAAGTGATCTCAGATTGAGTACTTACTATAAATAGTAAGTTGTCAGAATTCAATAAAAATTCAGTGGGACTTTGCTAGAAGCCTTGTGATTGCTATACTAAGCTCAAATTCCAATTCGATAACCTGGTTTGACCTTAAAAAGCCTGAAGGATAGAAAACCCTAATTTCACAGACTTAACCAATATTTCAACCTAGGTCAAACGATGCGACATCCCCGAAAGGACAAAAGACCAGAGAGAGAGTGAACCAAAGCCATAAGACCAGAATGGAGCAAAAATTAGGGGGTCCCCATTTGAATGGGGTGATGTGTGAAAAAGGTCACAACACAATTGCTCACTCAAATCTATGGAATAGGTGCGTTGAACCCCCTTTAGTGACTATCAATGTATTGACCAATGACTCTCAATGTGGGATCCTTGGAACATGGAATGGTATGCTATCATATACCAAATGTTACTGCATGCCATCCTCACTGATGATGCTTCTCTTGATTCTACATAGTACCTTCAAGCGAAGGTTGCACACCAAGATTATTATGAGGAACAAAACACCCTATCCGTGTTCAACTAGAACTATCTCTAGTGGATGAGCTTTTTATTTGTGGGCCAAATAAGAACTCACTACATTAGTCTTTAGGTTAGGAGGAGAGTTCATAACATTGTCATTTGCCTTAGCTATCTTCCTTGTTTTACTTCTCATACAAAGCAAAAACAACCTTCATCCATTTTATAATATTTGATTCTCTTGAATTATCTTATCTCATTAGTTTTGTAGGCTGATATTTGAGGTGATTAATGCCTTATCTCATGCTCAAGCTGCAATTGTAACGACCCCCAAACTGGGTAATTAAATTTTTTCTAACATTTCATTTCAAACATATAAAAGTAACAATTAACAAAGACATTACAATAAAATTCTTCCTGTCTTTATTTGCAAGTTTACAATATATATTTCCACATGAATTCCATTTTCATTGTAAATATAAATCAGAGTACAAAAGTAAAACATTTACATACATAGCTCGTAAGCTTTTGCACAAATAGTAGTAAGACGGTCCAGGTTCCCTTCCTTTCAAATCTTGGTGTATCTGTCGCCTGCGGTGGAGGAGAAACATCACTCAGGCGCTTTTCCGCCAACCACGGACTGTTAATGCGGTCCCCCGCACATCTATCATTCGATAGATGGCCCTCCCTTCGAACGAAGAGATTGGTAAAGTAACTGGCTGCGACAACCCAACTGAGCATAGTGTTGTGTCCTAATCAAAACTAGAACTTGCTATTTCACAATCCCGAACTAGCATGATGGATTACAATGAACTGACAGTGTAGTCTCAACTATCTCACATCTAAATGGATGTCGTACCTTCCACTACTTTGGCCAAAGTATTCACATTCAGTACTTTGAATGAAGGTCATCTATTATATACACTACTCAGGGCCGATTTGACTTAAGGCTATCTTACACTACGCATAGTTATCGTCCTTTACTTTTGGATAATCTTTTATCCCAGACTAACCTACAACATTTTTCTAAGAGATTTACCCAAGATAGGTATATCCTGTTTCAGATTACCTACCTTTAGACATTCTACTTCAATAGCTACATAAGGGAGGTATATCCTTCTTCAGACAACCTACCTTCAAACAAACTACTTAATCAGGAAATGAAATGCAGTCAACAAGGGTCCCTCAGGTAACTCCTATCCTGGAATTCTTTATCCATGGAGTACATAGCTTATCCTAGTTAACCTACTAACTTTAAAGTTTTAGACTACCTTGGTACTGATAACACCCTCGACCTAGTATTTAATAATTAGTTCCTCTTTTCCTTTATATAAGGAATTCAATCAGTATTCAAGTAAATACAATTCAAACATTCCCTTTATAACATGGACTAGCTATTCTTTCATAACAGGCTATAAACAGGCTTTTTCCCTTATAAACAAGTTTCCTTTTTATAAACAAGCTATTCCCAAGAAATCAAGCTATTCTTATGAAATCAAGCTATTCCATTATAAACAAGCTTTCTCTATGAAATTAAGTATTTCCTTAATAACAAGCTATCCTTTCATAAACAAGCTTTCCCTATGAAATTAAGTATTTCCTTAATAACAAGCTATCCTTTCATAAACAAGCTTTCCCTATGAAATTAAGTTATTCCTTAATAACAAGCTATTCTATTTCAACAGAATTTCTTCTAATACTTTCCTACTTTACTTCATATCACAAAGCAAAGCAATGCAAAATTTAAACAAGTAGATCAATTAAAATAACAGAAGTAATCAAAGACAATTCCCATGCCTGTTTCCTTGCTGCAATTGAATTCAGTCTGCAACTTCTTCTCTTCCTTCTCTTTTTGATTTCCAGTATCACTCTTCTTAATTCTGGTTTCTATAGACGTTTTGTATTTATGCTTGCAGCATATAAAAACTAGTCTCTCAGAAATGGCAATGGAATATGTAAATTGGCTATCAAACAAATGTGACTACAACAATGAAAAAATATGGCTCTCCAAAAAGGAATTCGGATTTAAGCAAAAGCAGATAAAAAATTCGTGTAATTGGCAATGAGAGAAACTCTTATTTATAGGTTTCGAATTCTCATGCTTGCTACATTTTTGGCATGAGAATTCGACACCTTTCTCATTGAAAATGTCAATTTATGCAGTGGTAGTAATTTAGCAAGATACTCAGCAAAAAGAGAGATGATTTGACCTTATTCAAGAAGAATTTTTCCACTCACACATGGTAAAATGCGAATGATAGACACCTACAGGTGTATTCATCAAAGGCACCCAAAAATGGCGGATTTAACAATTGGTAAGAAAACGTTAATGGAAAAATGCGCCCATCTGGCTTTCATTCTACCCTTCTCACGCATTTCCGAATGGAGGATGGCATCTGCAAACTGCGACCTGGTCATGCGCATGAGCAGCTGCGCTCGATTTCCTTTGGTCATTTTTTGATTTATTTTCCAAACTCAAAACTTCAACCTTTGGCGTATGAGTATTTCGCTTTTCACAAGGTTTATGAAATACATTTTGCTAAACCTTTTAATTTTATCCAAAGTAAAATACGTTTATTTCACCAAATAAACTTCATACGTTTTAAGCCAAAAGACTATAAAGTCATTTAATTATTTTACTCATGGTAAATACATATTATTTGCCAAATGACTATTCAAGTCAAATTTATTTATTCTCCAAGATAATATTTATTTAAAATATAAATAAGATGTTATATTTATATTTTGTATTATATTAAATATATCTTAATATAGTTTTATTTACCATATATATATATATATATATATATATCTATATTTAAATGTTTTAATATTTAAATATTACTATAGATATATCTATATATTTATTCCTGGTAAAACTATAATAACGTATATATTAAATATAATATTTAATATATATATATAAACACATTCATATATTTACATTTAAATATATCTATACATATTTGTATTTAATCATTCAAATACGTGTATTACGAACCAGTCAACATACCCTTAATACACCTGTTTGTGCAAACATGTATATATACGTTTAACTATAAATTTAAGGCATCAATATAATGTTATAACAACATTATAGATAGTGTGCATATGTTTATAGGTGTGCCAGCAATGTGTATGTATCTGTATGTATGCCATGTCGACACATGTGTATGGCATAATAATTGCCCATCATACATCTGTATCGACATGTCATACATGTTACGTACATATGAGTGGTACACGTATATGCATATACATCCTGTCTATACCATACTTATCAATTCACATTTCACATTCAAGGCTCACAAAACAGTAAGTCAGATAACAAGTAACACCACTCATAAAGCATAAAGAAGTAATCCAAAACTCCTAAGCCTAAGGATGACTTATCAAGATAACTCAATCTGACTCAGTTCCCAAAACCCTTAGTGAAGTGTGTGTATGCTCAATTTGATTAGCTTTACCGGTTACTCGACCAAGCCCCTCTCCCGAGTGATGTCTCCCCTGCGCCTGGAGGAATAGTTCTTGTTCCTGCATCCATAGACATACAATCTAGGCAGTTACTTGTTCACAACGTCAACAGTATACAAAACATCTTAAGTTAGAATATTCATAATTTAATTCTATGCATGCAACATAACATCAATAGAAGCATCAATCAAATGAGGCACACATTTAAATAGAACTTATTCATTTTGATAACAAAAACATGTTTTATTTATTACAAAGATTCAAACATTACACTCAATTGCCCTATGCAATAGTAGCTATACAATCGGGGTGTAACAACAATAATTGTACACCACCATTCTTGCCTCTATATTGGGTGTGCCATGCCTCTAAGTAGGGTTTGGTCTTGCCACCACCATGGTTACTTGCAGATGCCATCTCTATTTGTGAAGTTGAAAAGCCTAGAAAAAAGATAAAACAATCAAGCGTCAACTTTAAAAATTGTATACACTAGCTTTCAAAGAAGGAAAGGAAAAGAGAAACAAACTATGAAAGTTTAAAACCCTAAAACTGCAAGAGCATGATAAAAATGAAAGCAAACACAACAATAACCTAAATTAAAAAAAAGAGACTTTAAATTCTAGTTGATAAATCTGCCAAATGAGTCAAATATCACTAGAAACAAATACAAGTAATTTGAAAATCAATGCAATGAAGTCAAGGAATTGGGGGGACAAGTAAATATCTTAAATGTGAAAACAATCAGTGTTTTTGTTGGTTTAAGGCTGCAACTATTTTTTGCAAAACTAGGCATGTTTTACCTCAGGTTTTGTAACAACAAGTATGTGGTCCCTTTTTCGGAAATAGAGACATGGACAAGACCTCTAGCCTATATCCATTCCACATTGTCTAAAGGGTTAAAACAAGGGAAATAATTAATAATATTATTTTAATTGGGGATTGGGAATTTCTAATTTAAGGGGCAACTTATAATATTATTATAGTTAAGATAAAAAATGCTTTTAAACACTCAATAAAAAAAAGTATTTTTAGAGGTAAATTTTAACTCAATGGCTTGATTTAGAGAACTTTATAAGGTGGTGCTTGGATTCATTTTGGATCATCTTATCTTCTTTTTGTAATCCAACTTTTCAAGAATTTGACCATTGTGTTCGATTTCATAACTGGGATGCATTTTGGAGATCTTGGAGGATGAAAACCCTCCTAGATTTCTATCAATTGACTTGGGAACGAAAACCCTCGTCTCCTTTTGGGTGATTCCACTCAGGAATTGCATGTGAGTTGAATTTCATGACCTTCATGCACATTTTCAGACTTGGGTGTTTGCAAGAAAATTTTGGTCTTTGTGATATTGGAGAGTTTTATGGCTGATTTTCAGAGTATATGCTGTTCCATCATCATTTCTCCCCTATACCTCGAGCGCCACATCTAGGAGGGGTCATAGTGTGTCTGTTTTGGAGCTGGTCACCTAGCATTTATTGCTGTTACGTCATTGGTTTTTGGAATGCCAACCTCTCTAGGGTATTTCCATGCCCTTTGAGGGTGATTGGACTTCATCTAGTGCTGAAATCTGCAAATTTCAGGCCCTTTTGTTATTCACCATTATCACAAGGGGATGCCGTATCAGATTTGGGGAATTTGGGGTCACAGTTCAACATTTTTATTGCTGATTTCTGCATTTGCCAGCTGTTGCAACCTTTTCCCAGCCATCAAACCATTCTTCCAAGTCAGCCATAGCTCTATAACAGCTAGTTGCCTGGTCATATTTGGCGATTTTCCTTGTTGGAGGATTTGTTGCTGTGATTGCAATCCTATTCCAGTCATATCCAGCAGCCATTGTTTCTGTTCATACCATTTTCCGGTTGATGATCTGCATTTCCTTCTCTAGCCGCACCTGTACAAGTCCGATCCATCATTGCCACATTATTTTGCAAGTCATATAACATTTATTACTGATTTTAGATGGTTTGTAGTCTGATCCATCATCTATACAGCATTTTGTGAGTTGATTCAGGGTATTGAATGACTGAAAATTGATTTTTATGTTGCCCTGTTGACATATCAGCAAATGAAATTTTGTCCAACAACTGAAATCGAAATAAAATCAGATTTGGGGATGGGTCATTTGTTGTTTCCATTAATGTTGTGATCGCTGCCATAAATATTTCCATTCCAATCTGAGCATAATTGTTGTCCTAGGTTTTGATGCTTGCTATTCTTTACATATCAGTCATAAATTAACAAGTATATTTGTGGTAATTTGATATCTATAAGTTGGATTTTCTGTATTTGATGAATTTGGAGTTGCATACCAGCATTAGGAGGGTTGAATTTGCTGTTTTGAAGTTGTATGATTGATCTACAAGGGTTTGCAGTATTGCATTATTGCTGATCAGCTAGGGTTTGACAAATACATTTGTCATTTGGTTGTTGTTTCAGCTTGCACATATTTGATAAATCATCCATTTCTTAGAGTTGTCCAATTTGGGACATTACAAAGTAAGTTGGATATTCTTTTCTAAAACTTGCTGGCAAGTTTTTGGGGGAGGATTTTCTGGCCCTGCTCAGTCTGCAAGTACTTGACTTTAGGAACTATGGATGGTTCAACCATAGCAACAAAAATCATTTGGGGAAAAAATTGGCAAACCAAAAGTATAAGATTTTTTGAAAAAATCGGAAAAAAATTGAGAATAAATTGGGAAAAATTGGATTTAAAAAAAACATAAAAACTTGTAGAAAAAGAGACAAAAACTACTTAAAAAAGAAATTAAAGGCATTTCCATATCATAGAGATATAGAGAGCAAATAAAATAGAAAGTTTAACCCATGAATTGTAGAAAATAGGATTTTGTTGTTTATATTCATATCACTGATTACATTGCATTGCACAAAACATACTTCATAGTGCATAAATAATAACTAGATGGTTACAGTTGACAAAATTTCAATTACAATGTAGTTTGTACTAAGTCAACCTATAAACTAAGTGCAAAGTTCTGAAAAGTCAAACGTAGCCAATGAATCTTGCTACTACAAATAGAGCTATGCTAGAGGGTTGTAGGTCCTGATGATGAAGCTCTAAAAGTTTCGAAAAATCAAACATAGCCAATGAATCTTGCTACTACAAATAGAGCTATGGTAGAGGGTTGTAGTACGTGATGATGAAGCTCCTGGTTTAGAGCTTCTCCTAACATTCAACCTCATGACTATCCAAGTTGGCCTTTAGGATCTCAAAATCCTCAAGCTCAAGAAAGTTATTAAAAAGACAAATTTTCTTTGTTGAGTAGACATCATAAATTACAAAACAGGAATCAACTGGTTCATATTTGTGATTTAATAGTACTTGTAATTTCTAGAACAATGTCAAAGAGAACTATATGAAGAGTGTAAAGAGAAATTATATGACAAAGGAATCAAATAGCTCAAGATAGAGTTATAGAAAATGTTTTTGAAACAAAATCTTAAATATCAAAAGACCATAAATGATATTGAAATGTTCTCATTGATAGCCATTTTAACAGATTTGTAAAAGAGTAAAGGGAGTGTTAAATATTTTTCCATTAGATAATAAAGACCTGCTAGTACTAAAGAAGAGAGCAACTACTTGAGCAACAATTTTAGCTATTATTATTGAAGTGAATTTTCCTTTATTTTGTATATAAGTGGATGATGGATTTTGAGTTAAAAGTTTAAGAGATTATAGGTACAAGTTTCAATAGAAAATCAAAGTACAAGGAACATTCCCTTTCAATGGGATAGTTGTTGAAATCTATCTGGATTGTTAATGAGAATATATATGACGCTTGCTTCAGGAGGGATTAAGATAAGCCCAAAAGACTAGGGCATGACTTCTCTCTAGGCATGTATTAGTTTGCCCGGTACCTATTTAACATGCATGAATGTTACACTATATATGTCTAAAGCATTCATGTACTGCTATTGTACTCCTTGTAGGCCTTCTGAACCTCCATGTATATAACAATCCTAAATGGAATGTAGCTCCCTAACAAGTGCAAGGCGTGCATTTAAGCAGTGAGTTTCACCAATTAACGAAGCATTAAGGCTACAAAATATATCAAAAATTTAAATATAACCAAAACAATCCTTCATTTTGATATTAAATACTACTACAATTCATTTTTTTTCAACACTACAAGCTGATTTTTATCTTTCTAATAGGAACCATTTTGCTTCTGGTTCCACAATGTCTATATATTGTTAAGCTTCCCACTTGATTATACAATTGTTACTACCCTACCCACTTGCCATTAAAAATTGATGGCCAGTGTCAAATTGAAGCTCCAAATTATCACACTTTGTTAGCATTTGAAAAGGAAATTTGTCCCAACTTAACCTTGATAATCTAAACAAACACCTTGGTATTATTGTTGAGAATTGAAATTTTAAAATTCTTTTGAATAGTTAGGATCAAAAGAATTCCAAGAAAAAAAACCTCTTTAGGTTGATATCAAGCCAATAGAGTTTCGTTTCAGTTTACTCTGGCTTTCTATATTTACTTTTGGCAAGTACTCTTATAAGGTTCAAATATGTTAAAAAATAAGATGGAAGCTTTGCTTAGTATTTATGATATTGTCTACTATTTCCCACTAAATTGTGTCCTTGTATTTATATACATGAAAAACATTACTATGAGCCTAAGGCAAATGACAGTAGTGTGGAATATAGAGAAAAAAGCAGCACATCTCTTAACCATTCCATGTTATCGGAATTTTTTTCTATTTTTTGAGGATTTATGCTTCTATGGGTTCAACAGATTTTGAATTGTCCACAGTTTATGAAGATATTCCTATCTCCTAATATTGTGCCATGTTCATTTTTGTATAGAATTGCATCTACCTTCTTTATAAAGTTGTTTTCATTGGCAATGAATATGATGGTTCAAATTAAATTCGCTTTTTGTAAAGTGTGTATAGCTTTGAACTTTTTTGTCATTTCATTTTGTTGTATCCATATGAAACTCAATGTTCATGCTAGTTTTTGTCCATTTTGTCTTCATTTAGTCATCGTTCATGTTTCACTCCAAGTTAATTGTGATGGTTCAAATTAAATTTGCTTTTTGTAAAGTGTGTATAGCTTTGAACTTTTTTGTCATTTCATTTTGTTGTATCCATATGAAACTCAATGTTCATGCTAGTTTTTGTCCATTTTGTCTTCATTTAGTCATCGTTCATGTTTCACTCCAAGTTAATTGTGATGGTTCAAATTAAATTTGCTTTTTGTAAAGTGTGTATAGCTTTGAACTTTTTTGTCATTTCATTTTGTTGTATCCATATGAAACTCAATGTTCATGCTAGTTTTTGTCCATTTTGTCTTCATTTAGTCATCGTTCATGTTTCACTCCAAGTTAATTGTGATGGTTCAAATTAAATTCGCTTTTTGTAAAGTGTGTATAGCTTTGAACTTTTTTGTCATTTCATTTTGTTTTATCCATATGAAACTCAATGTTCATGCTAGTTTTTGTCCATTTTGTCTTCATTTAGTCATCGTTCATGTTTCACTCCAAGTTAATTGTGATGGTTCAAATTAATTCGCTTTTTGTAAAGTGTGTATAGCTTTGAACTTTTTTGTCATTTCATTTTGTTGTATCCATATGAAACTCAATGCTCATGCTAGTTTTTGTCCATTTTGTCTTCATTTAGTCATTGTTCATGTTTCACTCCAAGTTAATTGTAGCATTCTCCTATTGAATTGTAAGGATGTCATGTCATGGTCTTGTGTTTCAATTAGCATTTCTTGTAGGATGTAAGGTTGCAGCCATGTCAAAATGAAAAAATGATGAGGTCTGTGAATGATGATGGCTGATGGGCGTGGCAAAGGAAAGAGTATGGAAATGAGTAAGTTATGAAGGCTTTGAAAGGACATGATGTCAAGGAGTGCAAGTTGTTTACTCTTTGTTCTGATAAGACTAGTACTTGCAATGATAAAAAAATAATAATGAATACCAAATAGAGTAACATAAGAGTATCTTTGTTCATAAGAAGTTCTTACACAAAAGTAGACAAGGGATGATCAACTGAGGATTAGATTGCTTTCCCTGACTATGCAAAGTCTATATAAATCACTTGACAATTGCCAAACAAACCACAACTGTCAACAACTAACAACTTGAAGCCGACAAATGAATAATACATAGTTGGATACAAAACACAACACATACATGTTATGCTAACCACATCATCCTCCCCCAAAAATAAAAAAATGGCTTCCAAATGACAATCATGATAGTGTTGGAGAGGAAGGAGGGTCAACAAAGCAAACATATCCATAATGCAAGCCATTGTACAAAGAATGCAATCCCTAATAGCCATACAATTTAATTAACTATGTTGGAGGACCAAACAAACAGGTAGCCAAGTCGAGATGTAAATTGGACTGCAAGGTGATTATTGACCCCAAACGGTACTTTAGGCACTTTAGAAGTATTCTTATCATGAAAATCCTTTGTAATTCCCTAGAGGCTTGAGATGTGCCTTCACCTAATTCATTAGCTTGTAGGAAGAATTTATTGTTGGGAAATTCATAGTTTGAAGAAAAACTAATTGTAGAAATGCAATAGAAGTACATTTGGCTTCAACAAGATAGACAAACAAATACTATACAACAACAATGCTACCAAATTGTTCAATAGTAGGTGAAGGATTAGATTCTTTGATTTCAATTTTCAACATTACATTGGAAGGGTTGTACAACATCAATAGGAAGGTGGTGAATATTAGCTTGTACAACAAAGTTTTGGGCAGCAATAGAGAGGAAGGAATACGAACCATCAGCAAGTGATCCGGATGTCATGTTCCCTTTTCAAAACTAAAAGAATTAATTGAAGAAACGTAACCTATGTCTTATTTCCCTTATACTAAGGGATAAACTAAAGGAAATAATATTTCAAGTGGGTCCAATCACTTTATTTTTACGAAGGAAACTTGAATATTATTATCAATCTTATGTAATATTTAAAAAGTATTTTTAACACTTAATTCAATATGTAATTCAAAAAGTGCTTTTTGTAATTTAAAAAGCATTTTTAAATACTTGGAGGGAAAAAGTAAATTCAAATAGAGGGCCCAAAAAATGCAACTTTAAAAGAAAGGCATTGCTCAAAGCAAATCATTTGATTTTGTTATTTCATTATTCCTTTCATTTTGGAAATTGTAAAGCATTCAAGGATGAAAACACTTCGTGTGGGAGATTCAAAGGACTTAAACCCTCTTGGTTTCCATATTTGGATTTAAGGACGGAAACCCTCTTATCTATGAGAGGTGATTCCATCTGGGAATCATCATTGTGGTGAATTGTTGAAGATTGATTAAGGATTCAAAGTCATTTTCAGTTGCTATAGTGCCACTACAGTGTCATAGTGTGAAAGAGTAAGATTTGCTGATTTTTAAAGGGTTTCAAATATTGTTGTTGGTGTGAGGATTTTCAATCATTGACTGGATGTTTCCAGCTGCCATACAAATTCTCCTTGCCACTGTACAAGTCAAATCATATATTGCTAACTTTAGAAGTTTTAAGGGTTTGAAGTGCTATTTTTGGATATATTGCTGTTGTTGGAGAATTTGAATTGTTTTTTCTTGGCTATAATGTTGTCTGAGTTGCCTTGCATATGTCTCGTGCAAAGAGGTCTCCTTATGCAAGCCTAAAGATCTCTATCTCGCTGATTACCTTTGCTCCAATTAATGAATTAGGTGCCATTTGCTCTACAACTGTGTAGAGCGCACTCAACACCTCTTCATCAGCTTTGAAATTTGGGCGAAATTGGAATGCCGGATTGAGGAAGTAGGCAGCTGCATGTAAAGGCTTGTGAAGCTGAAGGTGCTATTGTCGATCAATGATTCTTCATGTGGAATGGTGCTTATCCTCAACCCCTAAACAAACAAATCTAATGGCCTCCTTCGCCCTATCCATGCCCTCATATATCTAGCCCATTGCGAGATTCTCTCCATTAGCAACTTGTAGGAGAACAACTAAAAGCTTTGTGAACTATAATCATTGTGAAACATTAGCATAAATAAGTGTGAACAAAATAAGAAAATGAAATGGAAATAAGAACAAAAATATAATGCAAAGTTACCTCCACAATCTCCTTGGTCGATTGCCAAAAACTATGATCATCAAAGATCCAATCAACCACGTCAACCCCTGCATTGGTCTTTGCTTATGATGATGTAGACCACTCCTCATTTACAAACATGTGCCTAAAAGAGGCCTTTAGTTGAAGCAAGGATTGTAACGTGATAAAATTGGTTGCAAAGCGGGTTATTCCGGGATGAGCCAACTCTTTCTTACTTGTGAATTTCCTCATAAGGTTGAGGATCCAAGTAAGATTATATGTATACAAATAGTTTTTGCGTACTCTATACATGTTTTGATGCATGGAAGTTTGCCAAGATCCTCCAATATGAGGTCAAGGCAATGAGTAGCACAAGGAGTCTAGAACAAGGAGGGGTGCCTATCCATAAGAAGTCTATTTGTAGCAACACAATTTGCTGCATTATCTGTAACTGTTTGTACTACATTCTCTTCACCCACCTCAGTTAAGACTTCCTCCAAGGCCTCACAAAGGAAATCAACAATTTTTGTGTTTCTTGAAGCATCAATTGATTTCAAGAACATTGTGCCACCTGAGAAAGAAAAAAAATCAGCAATTTAGTAAATTAGAAATTAGAAATCTTAATCACTAAATCAATGGATTTCACAAAATACAATTAACTGAAGAAGCAACAAGAAAATTCAACAATGTTCTACTTCTATCACTCCAACAATTAGTCATGATGGTGCAACTCTTCTTCCTCCATATGTTACGCTGCTCATCAATTTTGGCTTTCACATCAGCCACCTTTTGACTCAAAATGGAGCTCTTTATCTCCTCGTCATTAGGGGCTTTGAACCCCGCACCACAAACAGTAATGGCATCTATCACATTTTGCCAATAAGGAGACCTAAAACAAGTTAAATAAACAAAATAAGTATTTTAAATTGAGAGTTTAACTTAAAAATCTTCAATGCCACATACTCTTAAAAGCCAAAAAGTCAATAGACAGAAATCAAACTATATATTTTAAAACAAAAAAATAATAATTACTTGGTTACTTGAAATGGAATGGTGCAATAGAACCAAAAGTCTCCAATTGCACTTCTTGCAACCTCATGCTTGTCCTTGTTCCAATCCATGCTCTCAAGCAATGGTTCGAAACTTGGAGTAGTGTGTGGAACAAAATATGAATCTAAATTGGATGAAAATTTACGAATTTAAGGTCCAATACTTGTACTGCCACTACTCATAGATCCAAGAAATGGAGGAATTGAAGAACTCTATCCACTAATGGCTGCCATTTTTTCTTTCTACCTCTTTCTTAATTCTTTTTGCTGCTCAAAAGTCTCTAGTTGACTTTGCACTTTACGTATAACTTCAGGGGGCATTGCTTGACATAGTTTAGCATCATGGCATGGTATGTGTGGTAGGTGATACTTCGATTGATTAATACCTCCCTCAAGCATTTTCACCTTGCAATGAATACATGTTATTTCCTTTTTTTTGCCCTAGGGATGATATCTTTCCAACAAGGATCCTTTCTAATTGGGGTAGACACCGTGCTTGAAAATTTGGATCAATTTATAAATGAATAGTAGGCTGCAATAAATTATAAATGGAAAAAAAATATTAACATTTACACTTTCTAATTAAATTAAAATAAAAAAATAAGAAAAAACTAAGAACAATTCGGGTTTGCAACTAAAGTATTAAGAAAAAATACAAAAAACAGCTAGGGTTTGATTATTTGATAGCTAGGGTTTCTTGTTTTTTCCATTAAACTAAAATAAAATAAAATAAAACAAATATAGAACACAATGGAAATTTGAAAATAAAAAAACAATTTTGTTTTTCAAAATACTAACTTACCTCTTCCAATTTGCTCCATAATGAAGAAATGTATCTCCAAATGAGTGGTGGTCTCTTCCAAATCCTTCTTAAGCTCCTCTGGATATGTTAATGGCTGCTACAAACCTGCTCAAATGATCTTCAATCATTGTTTTGTCCTCAATCAATCTGCTGGTTTTCTCTCCAATGACATACAATTTTTGCTCAAAAGGTAGTTTTTCTCTCCTTGTGTTCGAAAACAAAATGAATGGCTTTTTAGGGTGGAGAAGATTAGTTTATGTCTTTTTATTTTAAGCCTTAATGTTTTTGTTATTGTTTTTTTAACTTTTATCCTTGCCTACTGCGATCGAGTCTAGCCTGTGGGACTTGCTAGGTCTGGCGAGTCTCCAAGACTCAATGGATACTCAGATCTCGAGTCCCTAGAGTCCATTTTGCTTCACTCGCTTTGGGACTCATCGAGTTTGGATGAGTCTTGTAACTATGGTAAGGATACAATAGTAAGTTATTCAATATTTTCCACATTGGGTTTCTCTAGGGTAAATTTTGAGACTTACCTCTCTTTTTGTGATTGATTCTTAACATTTACTTGCTCATTTTGATGTTAAATATGAAAATTCTCAAAATCTCGAGCAGTTAAATCACTCACAATTTTATGTTTAGGTTTGTTTTATTAGAATATTATTTTAATACTATAATAAAGTATGTGTACATTTGTCTGTAATAAATAGTTGTAGTTAGTTAATTATAACTATCATCTATTTTTAGCGTGTAACTACTTTCTATTTTTAGCATATGATCAATAATATAATGCAATGCTTTCAACCTAAGAAAGCACACCATTTTCTCTCAATCTCATTCTTCGGTTCTTATCGACATTAGTATTAGAGTCGGTTTGTGTCGATCATATGAAATTCGAAGAAGGTTGGGAAGAGAGGAGGTCGAAAGGTGCAAAGCAAAGCATATTAAAAAAAACTATTTGAAGAACCATTATGGGCCAAACGGCAAAAGTCCAATCAATTCATACTTTGTACAAGAAATCATGTAGATAGAGTACAGTATAATCATGACATCTAAAATTTGTGGTTTGTGAGAGAGGTTGCAAAGGTCATTGTAGAGATTGTAGGCAAAAAATCAAAGTTTTTTGTAGTTACCCTAGCATAAAACCAAGGGTTTTTCTATAGGTCATGGCCTTCTTCAATAGTCATTTGTAGCAAGTGGTTTGCAGTTGTGATTTTTGTTGGGATACCAAAGGTAAACCACTGAAATATGGAAATCTGAAATTAAGTATGTTTGTTCTTGAAACATCATTCAATTAATTGTGCTTAATTATAGAATACTATTAATAGATTTAGGAATTGAAAATCAGCAAAATAAGAAATCAGAAAACCATAAGAGAACAACACATTACACAAGATTTATGTGGAGACACCCTTGTGGGAAAAAACTCCACCAAGAAGAGAGGCCATGTATGTGTAATCTTAAAACAAGATTACAAAGTAATAGACTTCCTTCACTCCTTTGTCTCCAATCTAACAACACTTGTGTACTTGTGAACTCTCAATGAAAGCAACCAAAAAGGAATGTCTTACCACCATCCCAAGGCTCTAATTTACAATTGGAAGAAGGATACCATGAGAAGTTTCCAAAACAATAGGCGCACAAACCATGGTAAAACATTGCACTCAAAAGTCCCTTGCAAAAACTAAACGCCCCACTCCTTGAAATTACCTTCGAAACATTTGTAAAGTCATTCATTTTGGCATCCCAAGAGACACCTTTTCCCTTCTTTTCAAGCATCCAACTTTGAGAAGCTAATAGTCATATGTATGGAATACCAAGACTAAGAGACACCTTTACCTCCTTTCCAAGCACCCAACTTGAGAGAACTAATTTTGTCACAAGTTGTTAGTCATTGTTGCTGTTGGATCCCTTCATCCCTTATCAATGCATTTACAAACTATAGGTTGAATATGATTACAAATTATTTTCCACCAACATCCTAGGCACTTGGAGACACCTTGACAAGGATGTTGTAACAAGTTGAATAACATAGGGTTTACAAGGTTGATGGTACCTGTTGATGCGTGTTTTGTGACACACGCGAACACAGTAGAATAAAGTGTCCGGAGATGCTCTATCCTCTCTTGATAAAAATCACCTTTCGTGCTAAGATTGCTAGATAGATCACAAGGTAATTCCAATGTTCCTAAGTTGGGGTGCGGATAGGCTCTGTGGTAGTATGAGGTTTGCTGGTAACCCAAGGGGGCATAGTATTGCAGTAATTTACTTTGAAAGCAAGGGTTTGAATGCAGTGTTGTATCTTTTGGATTTTCTGATTTTGGATAAAATAAAAAAGAAAAAGGAAAGGGGTGAGAAATCTTATGCTAATCCTAAGGAACTAGGAGACGGTAATGATCAAATGCAACTTAAAGGAAACCATGTTTTGCTTCGTCTCGAAAAACGACAACTACACGAAAGCAGGTGCAATCTTCTGGGATTTATGCTTGAGATTTTTCACTATAAATAACACCATCAATTCGAACAATATTATTCAAGTAAACGTTTTAAAAGCATTTATATCAAGAGCTCAGTCTAACTTTGCACATCAAATGAAAAGCATCCATTTGAAAAAAGTATGAGCTAAGTTACTTTCAATCCTCACCATCAATCTCTTGCTCCACTAACAAATAAATTTTAATCTATAACAATCCTACGAGAAAGAGCAAATATGCAACCATGCACCCATTTGACAATAAAGGTTTCAAAGCAACTCATGCAATTATGAATTTTATTATCTCAATGGTTTTCACAACAATTTCATACAACTCTTCTCTTACTTCTAAAAGAAACTAATTCTAACTCAAAAATCTAATCTCTAATCCTTTGATAACAATTTTTCTGATTTCTTCCGATTGTTTGAAATGAAAAAGAAAGGGTACTTATAGAATTCCCCGATACAATGAATGGCCGAGATTGAAACAAAATCAAGGGCCCAGATTTAAACACGAAAACCCTAATTAGGGTTGCCCAAAACATCGATCAGTTAACTGACAGATGAGTCACCCACTGGCGGTTGTATCCTTATCCACTCATGCAATGCCTCGTTCGACGAACCTAGACACAATGGCGCCAATCTCCTCGATGGTAATGTCTGGCAAGGTGCTGACATTGTATTCCAGCAGGTCCAAACTATCTGCACAATCAGCAAAGACAACTGCCCATTCTGATTCGTGCTGCAAGAAAGTACTATGGATATTCAGCAGGTCAAATGCTTTAGTCAGATTTTCGCCCAAAATTGGCATGATGGAGAAAATCTTTTGCACTTCTCTTTGCATATTATCCAGCCACAAGTCATTTTCTCGAACAATGCCTTTGTTCAATATATCTGCAGCCATATGAAAGATGCCATTTTGGATGCTCCTTACTTGCTCCTCGACCTTGATACTCTCTGCCTTAACCTTTTCAAGCATTTCCCTACGGGAGACCAATGCGCAATACCAGTTGCTGAAGTCGTAAGCCGCCCCAGCTGCAATAATCTTCTCGTCAATCAGCCTTTGCTTAGGAATTTTCCTTATATCACGGAGGCAGGGAATGATTCTGTCTTGCAAGTCTTGCAATCCGTCCCATGCCTCAGTCAAATTTGCAATCCTTGTGAGCAGGGAAGAAGTTTGCCCATGAGCGTGTACTAACTTCTCCACAAATGCCATTACCTCTCCCTCTTTTCTTGCCATCCATTCTTGTGTTTCCCTAGCAGTAGTTAGTTCTTTCTCAAGACTTTCTACCGGCTCTTGTGATGCATTTGAGAGCAGAGGGTTTGATTGGTTGCCTTGGTTGAGTGGCCTTGTCAAATGCCGGATATACTCCTTCAGGCGCTCAACCTCCATCTTATATTCCCTTTTCTTCTGAGTCTCCTTTTCTAATCTGGACTTAATGGTGGAAACGGAATTGTCCAGATCTTCTACTTCTTGCCCTTTGGTAGATGGACCAATATCAATTATAGTAATGGCATAATCCGCAGGAGTAATTTCATCCTGCGGTTTCTCAACTGTCGGGACTGCAATTTGCACTGTGCGGTTACCAGTCTCATCTCTTTGAATAGTAGAGAATTTCTTGGCCGGTTTTTTCGTATTTACTTGCTCTAACCTTGCCAAGAAATCGTCAATATCATCTGCTTCTGGTGCTGCAACTGGTACCTTAACCTTAATTCTTTCCTTAAGCCAGTTTGGTATTGTAGGCTGCTCGACTCCATTGTCTTCGCAGTCCGGAATATCCTGAATCTCTTGGATTTCTTGTGCCGGCGGGTCCTCATGAATCCCCCTTAGGGCTGAAATCATCCCTTCTTGGAAGTCGCCTTCCCTGTCATTCAGGTCCTCATCTGATTCACAAATCTCTGTGCCGGTTGGAGAATGGTGAAAGTCCTGCTCAATCTGCATAGGCTCCGTGTTTCCTTCAAGCACTGGTGAAGGAATTCTTATATTTCCCCATGATTCTTCTTCCATAATCAGTAGCTGCTTGATATTCCCAGATGCGGCTGAGTGAAGGGCCTTAGGCTTCTTCAGGATCGGCTTCTCGCTTGTTGCCACCTCTTTGCCTTTCCTCTTCTTCGGGTTGATAGGCTCAATCCGTTCATTTTCCTGAGAAGCGCCAATATTTGAAGAACAAGATTCAGCTTCGCCCATTAAATCATAGGTGAATGGCACACCTCGTTGCTTCAATGTTTGTACCCGCTGATCTACCCACCATTGTGAGTATTTGACCACTGGTCTCATAAGAGTTGTTAAATCACTTAACTCAGGCTCTGACCATTTGACAGAAGGGAGCGGCAATCCTTCATCATATCCTGGCTGTATGTACACTTCATCGTCATCTAGCTGGTCAGGTACACGGAAAAGTTCGGTTGTCCTGATCATGCTCAAGGATAACCTTGACCAAAGTCTTCTCCTTACTTCATACTCGTCGGCAGCATTTGCCCAAAAATCTTCAAGGTCAACTTTGTGCCTGTATTTCCTTCCGTTTACCATTCCCATGTGATTGAGTGGATCAAAATCCCCTCTGGACTTGTATGAGGTGAACGGATATAACTGTATTTCTATCCGCATTGTCTGCTGCCTGCGATGACGGACAGGATTCTACCATGTCTCCTATGAACAAGGGAAACGTGACAGCTGCTTTCTGCTTCGGTCTCTGGATATTCTGGAATGTTTCCAGCTGCCTGATTACTTCTAGTAAAATCATCTTGTCAGTAGGATAGATTGGCAACCTGTAAGGAGATTCCGTGAATCCCTGTATTCGGATGTACGTAAATCTTGGAAACTGGATGAACCAGGATCCGTATTTACTGATTAAACTTTTTGCTTCGGGTGTAAGTCTTTGATGCGTTCCTCCCTGCAGCACCCGAGTGATGTACATGAGGAAAGCGTTATGTGCCCTGCGCCAATGTGACTTCTCACTCAACTGCAATTGGGGATAGCAGTTATAAACTTTGAGCTCTCCTTCGTTGTTGCCGACTACACCTTTGCATATCAGACCGGTATATCGGTACGTACGAGCGAGTGAATACACAATATAAGAACCCATATGAAAGGATTCAGTTTTCTCCAGGTTAACCAATTGTTCATGAATACTATCACTGATCATCCTTGACCAGTTGATCATTTTTGTCCCAGCAGATACTTCATCAATGAAGTAATACATCCAACTTTCAAAAGGCGCTCCTTGAGGACTGCCTACTAGTCTGTTCAGCAACAAGACTATGTCTCCGTATTCTTCCTTAAAAAATGGCCTGAGTAATTTCTTGGGCAATCTCTTGGATGAGCATCTAGGTTTTTCGAGCCAGTTCTTGTTCATGTTGGCCATGCAAAGAGTCTGTTTATCTTCGTACAATTTCTGCGCATCCTCCTTCGACCGGTAGTACGTTCGGTGGTAAGCCGGAATGCCAAATGTTTCCTGTATAGCCAACTCGCCTAAGTATGCCAATACTCTGCCATCAGGTGCCTCAATTTGTCTTTCTTCAACATTATAGTGCAAGGCGCATTCTACCATCAACTCCGGACACTCGACTACTGGCGGAAATCCTGCAGCTTGAACTATACCATTTCGCATCATCCTTTGCGCAATTGGAGTCGGCATGCGTGTGTCACTTCCGTACATTCTTTTTCGAAATTCCTCCAAGTCAACATGGCCGAGATCAGTGTCCGCAACATTCTTCCATTTGGAGATAATTTTAGACTCCAACGACGCACCTTTGCTTGCAAACTTCATTTTCTTCTTTGATGATTTTCCGGCGTTCAGCATAAATCTGCAAAAGAAAAATTTAATAATCAGAAATTATTTACGCATAAATAAATTCCAGCAAACTTGATGAGTTAATTCGTGAAAACAACCGTTGCTGGAAATGAAAGAATTAAATCGCTTGCAAAGAGAAAACTTTGTCAAAAATAGAGGAAGTAAAGTCTGCCTGTCAAATGAAAACTGTGTTGCTGCTGAAGTAAATTCGCACTTTCAGCCTTTTACTTCGCAAAAAAAATATAAAACTTCACAAACTTCTCTGCCTTAACAAATTTTCTCAACTTCGCTTTCGAAAGAATGAATGAAAATGAAATGCAAAGCCAATTTAAGGCTGAGAAAATCGACCTAATTAATTGTTTCCAATTAATTTAGTTTGAACTCGGCTGGCACTTGTCTTTCGAATGGCAATTTCCGTCTCCAGCATAAGTCATTAAAGAAATTTTCTATTTTTGCTGTCAGTCGAGTGAAGTTTATTTTTCTTCTTTCTTTTCTCAGCAATTTGCCTAGAGAAATTCAAATTTTCTCATCAAATGGGTTTTGGAAAATAAAATATTAAAATAATATTTTATGTGTTGTTTCCAACCCGTTCGTTAAAATAATTAAATAATAATATTTAATTATTTTTTCATCCAAAGGCAATTTCAAATTTTTCAAATCTCTCTATGCCTGCGCGAATTTTAATCTTGCCAAGATTTTTACTTAGGCGAATTTCAATTTTGCCAGACATATCATTTGATTTTTCAATTAAATTTCCAATCGTCTGGGCTTAGGCAAATTTTCAAATCCTTTGATTTTCTAGGCAAACAATTAAATCTTTGTTCATCCAAGTGATTTTCAATGCGATACACGTCTCCAGCATATTTGCCTTGTGCAATTTTTCACTTTATCCATGCTTGGGCGAATTTTTACTTAGTAATTGTCATTTAATTTCACAAAATGGTGAATTTTCCTTGTATTTTCACCATCTCCAATCATCTTGGAGCGCACCCCTTAGCATTTTACCCCTTTCCAGCCTTCTTGGAGCAGACCTTTCATGTAATTTGCAATTTCTTTTAGGCTGGGCGGACTTCATTTGCATTTTGCAAGTGCCTTGGCACATGGCGGACTTCATTCACCTTTTGCATATTTCACTTTTACCTTTGGGCGGACTTCAGCTCCACTTTGCATTTTTCATTTGCCATACCCTTGGAGCGGACTTTGTGAGTGTTTGGCAACTTGCAACTCCTTGGGCGGACTTCACTTAGCATTTGCAAGTGCCTTGGGCGGACTTCACTCAGCTTTTGCAAGTGCTTGGCGGACTTTGTCAACACTTTGCAACTATCTTGCTGGGCGGACTTGCTAACTTTTTTGCAAGTTACCTTGGGCGGACTTTACATATCTTTTGCAGCTGCATGGGCGGACTTCAAGATGTTTTTGCAATTGCCATTTTGCACATGGCGGACTTCATTTACATTTTGCAAGTGCCTTGGGCGGACTTTGCCATGACTTTGCATTTTCCCTTTTGCATATGGCGGACTTTGGCTATATTTTGCAAGTGTTGGGCGGACCTTGCTTAGCATTTGCAATTTTCATTTGCACTTCGCCATTTTTATCTTCTTTATGCATGTCCATGCCTTAGGCGTATTTTCTGGTTTTTCAAACATTTTTCACCCATTTTCTCTTGTAACCCTTTGAAGTTGATGTTTTATGAAGCCATGAACTGTGCATACTTTCCCGAAATAGAAACTTTCTAAAAATAGAAATTTTCCAAAAATAGAAACTTTCTAAAAATAATCCCTAAAAAATAGGGATCCCAGAATGTGTTAAAAATGCCAAAAAAAAGTCCCTAAAAAATAGGGGCCCGGGGTCAAAACCCTAAAATTTAGGAAGTGTCAGAATTGACTGAATAGACAGTCGATCTTCGTCCACAAGGCCTTCTAAGCGCTTTGGCAACGTTCTATCATTGATTCGGGTTCACAATCATTTCTTGACTCAGATGACCTTCAAAATTTCAAATTCTAAGTACCTCATCAGACAGACCGAAACTCAAAAGCAAAACTATCAGAGGGAAAAACCACTAGGGTCCCCATTTGCAATGGGGCGATGTGTGAAAAGGTCACATAATCCTAACAATTTTAGGGCACAAAATCAAAGTCATGAGCTCTAGAAGTCATAGTAAAAATGTGCGGGTCAAAAACATTGTAGTAAAAGGTCACATGGGTAGGGAAAATACAAAGTCATGGGTCTGATTCACGAGTAATATTCCAGTTATTTTTCTTGTTTTAATATTCCCTTCAAAGTTTGCAAACAATTTTTTTATTAAGTCTATGAAAATTGGAGGGTATTTTGAAAGCCAAGGTTCCCTTTATTGCTGCTAGGGCATGGGCTGCAAACATAGGTATTTCTAGTATTTAAAACTCTAGTAAAATCCTGTGGTTTTAAAATTCAACATTCAAATTTTTTAATTTTTAAAATTTTTATTGAGTCAAAATATTCAAGAGGTTTGGGTTTTTTTTTGGATTAATTTTTTTTTTTGAATGGTTCATTTTTTTTTTTCGGAATCAAATTATGTTTTCTGGGAATAATCTAAGGGGTTGCCAAGGTTTTAAAATATTTTATAAGTTTATTTTCTAGGGTTGCTATGAAAATAGAAAATATATACAATCTAATATTATTAGAGGCATATAAACTCACTAGGAAAATCTATGATATTTGGAGTCATAAGATACTCATGATTGTTGAATATCAAATGTGATAAATTTTTACTCTGTACTGAAACTAGGACAGCCAATAGTATTGAATCTTGATGATTTTGACAAGTGTCATAGGGAAGCCCTTTTATTACTCAAACTATTTGTGTCCAATGATTTAATCCTTGAAGTACATAATGCTATGTTTGCTATTACATTATGGGATGATTCAAAAAATAAATGTCAAGTCTCAGAAAAAGGTAGGGTCTTGTACCTTAAAAATATGTTGTTTTCTACCAAATTGCATGAGGGTGGATTTTTGTTAGAACTTCTAAAAATTAAGGATCTTAGTGATTAGTTCACTATTATCAACAAACCAATAGATGACAAGGATATGGTTGCTTGACCATTAACAACTGACTACCTTCCTTTGGAACTTTTGTGGAGTTGTTGCGTCTATTGGTTGAAAGTAAAACACTCACTTTTGATAAGGTCAATACATGTTGCAAAAGGAGTGTATACAACAACAAATGGGGCAATACAAAAAGTGCTTTTATTGACTAGATTAAGGGCAAATATCAAATGTTTTCTTGTAACACTTCCACTCACAGTACTCAACTAAAGAAAAAGGTGAAATATTTTTATTGTAATAAATTTGGACATGTTAAGAAAAAAAAGCAGGAAAAGATAGTACAATCCATCTCAAAAGAAACATAGTGAAGTTAATGTGACTGCTTTTGAGGAAGAACATGATTTAGATGGTGAGTTTACTCTCATGGCATCTCTTTCAAACAACATAGATAATAGTTACTTGTTCTTTGAGTTAGGAGCATCCAAACACTTACATGTCGAAACAATTGGTATGTCGTGTTCATTGCTAATTCAAGGCATTGGATATAGTTTCACTTGGTGATGGTAGATCACATATGGTTGAAGGGATAAGAGATGTTATGATTGTACTAAATGATTCTCTAAAGTTTTTAGTATGCAATGTCAAATATGTTCTTGCCATGAACAAAAAATTATTATCTATTAGTTAGCTTACTAAAAAAATTATCTTCCAAGCCAAGTTTTGTTGAAAGAAAATCATTTTTGTCTGATGTGAAATAGAACAAGATTGTTGCCTTGGGAAATGGCAAGGGGGTTTGTATAAACTTGTTGATCCTATTACAACTAACTTGCATGCCTTAGTTGCCAACGATAATGTCAGTATTCTTTGGCATGAAAGATATGGTCTTTTGAATGTTCAATATTTGGCCAAACTTAGCACACCCATATGGTTCAAGTATTGCCCCCGATATAGGAAAAACATGATTTGTGTATTAGGTGTTTGGTTGGAAATCAAAGGAGGAAGTCATTTCCTATAGAAGCTGTGTGAGGTGCTAAGGGGCTTTTCTATCTAATTCATGCAGATCTCTGGCCTTCCTAGAAATCTCCCATTTTAACAATTAAAGGTATTTTTTGCTATTTGTGGATGATTTCTCTAAGAAGATGTGGGTTTACTTCTTAAAGAAGAAGTCTGATTGCTATGGTGCCTTCTTGAAATTCAAGGTGTTGGAAACATTCATAGGGCGTTAGATCATTACTCTATAGTTTGATAATGGGCAGGACTTCACCCCTACTTAACTCAAATAATTTTGTGAAAAAGAAAGGATTCAATGCCAATTAACTATACCATACACTCCATAGCAGAATGGAGTGGTTGAAAGGTGTAAAAGGATTATTATGGAGATGACACAATAGGATTGTGCCCTACTAGTATTGGAGAGAAGTGGTGAACACATCAATTTATATCCTGAATTGCAGTCATTGCAAAGCCTTGTAGAAAATCACACCAAAAGAATTTTGGTCTAGTAACATACTTGATGTAACATCTTTTTGTATTTTTGGTTCAATCACATACACTTTAGTTCCTGACTCAAAAAGACATAAGCTAGATTTAAAGCGTATCAAATATTTTTTTGTTGGTTGTAGTGAATAATCTAAAGCATACAGGCTAATTGATATTTCTATTAACAAGTATTGGAGAGAAGTGGTGAACACATCAATTTATATCCTGAATTGCAGTCATTGCAAAGCCTTGTAGGAAATCACACCAAAAGAATTTTGGTCTAGTAACATACTTGATGTAACATCTTTTTGTATTTTTGGTTCAATCACATACACTTTAGTTCCTGACCCAAAAAGACATAAGCTAGATTTAAAGCGTATCAAATATTTTTTTGTTGGTTATAGTGAATAATCTAAAGCATACAGGCTAATTGATATTTCTATTAACAAAATCATTGTTAATCAGAATGTTGATGTAAAAGAGACAGAGCTGTATTTTTTTGTGTGTTTGACAAGAGGTTAGCAAAGTTCTTGAATTTAGTATTATGATACCTTGAAAGATGAACTCTCCACTCCACTGGGGCAGCCTATGCATTACCCTTTGGCTAATTCTTCTCCACTTGTCTATCAAAGATGCAGGATTGAAAGTGTTCCTGCTCCAGCTCAGGATCCTATTGACATTATGCCTTCATAGCATATTTGTGGCATATTAGAGACTTGAGTGGTATTATTCCACTTTAGATGGTGTACATGAGGATGGACCTCCTTAATTAGATCAATGACCATGGAGAAAAGGAAAATTGATTGTTGGTTCAGCTGCTGAGCATGTTCATTTCACTCTTATCTTTTGATCTCTCAATGGTTAGCTACAAAGTGAGTTTTGTACTATGTGAAAGATACTCTTAACTTTGGCATACTTTATCAAAGGACAACAGTTAGACTTTGATTGGGTGAGATCAATTGATACTTGGCAGTCTACTATTGGGTACATCTTCTCTTTGGGTTTAGGAGTGCTTTCATGACAAAGTAAGCTTTAGCAAACCACAAATCTATCTTCCATTGAAGCTAAATACAAAGCAATTGTGAGTGCTAGTTGTGAAGCAGTTTGGTTATGAACAACTTTAATAAATTTTCAGCTTCCTCAACATACCCCTACTCCATTTTTCTGTGATAATATTGAAATTGGGAAGAATCCAGTGTATCATGCTTGAACCAAACACATTGAGATTCATCATCACTATATTTGACAACTAGTGGATTGTGAAGACATTTTTCTTCATTTCTACACTTAGGAGTAGACTACCTATTTATTTTCTTAAATATAGGGTCAAACTTGGTGTTGTTTTTGGTTTAGTCATTAAAGGTGGGTATTAGAATATTAATTTAATATAATAAGAAAGTGTATGTTACACTTGTTTGTGATAAGTCATTGTAGTTAGTTAGTTGTAACCACTGTCCATTTTTACTATGTAACTACTTCCTACTTTTAGTATATGATCAAATATTATATGATGCTCTCAACTTGAGAAAGCATGACATTTTCTCTCAATCTCGTTCTTTGGTTTTCACCAACATTTTTTTGAGAAAAGTACTTAAGGAACAGCGATACAGTTCAGTTAGTATCAGTTTTAAGCTTGTTAAGATCTGTGTTGATGAGTTAGGATTCTAGGAATGGAATAGCTATCCTAATTGAAAATCCATGAGTGCTTCTATGTTCGCTTTGCCTATATGTTCTTCTCAATTATTTTAGTGGCAAAGTGTTCCATTACCAGACTGAAACATGCACCTATGTTTGGTCTGAGTGCAAAATCATCTTGTAATTGTCATGGTCAAAATATGGGTATCACTTTCTTAGGTTCATGCTCAACAACAGGTAATCCTTGAATAATTGGGAAACTGAGGCAAGTTTTAGAAGAATCAAGGAATAACAAGAACCTCCATGGATTGAATGTTCAATCTTATATTTTGACTTCTGTAGAAATTCTTCTCAGGCCAATGGTCGAATTTTATTTATTGCTGTTTTGCCGGGTTCAACCCTGCCAGCCCTTGGTTTGGGTTCAGTTTGGTCCTGGTTTGGATCCTGGGCTGGTTCGCTTGTGGGTTCGATCAAGATTCTGCAAAAAGAGGTCTGGTTCGCCCAGGAGGAACCCAAACGAACCAAGGCGAACCAAGGTAGAACCTGTGCGCCTAGTTGACCAAAAAGTAACTTTTTAAGCATTTCTTTTAATGTTTTTTGGAGTTTGACTTTGGCCCATGCCCAAGGGAACACTAAAAGTGACCTCTAAATCACTCTAAACACCTAAACTACCTCATTCTTATTCATTTGTTTTGCAAACAAGCATTTTCATTCCAAGAGTCTGAGCATTCATTTTTGCTTCTAGGCTGCACATATATATATATATATTATTTTTACATGTTTTTTGTACTAATGAACCCAAAACTAACCCAAAACCCAAAATTTGTTTTAGCCGAACTGGCGAATCAAACCCCCGAATCCGAACCCGAACCAGTACCAAAACCGGCTACTTAGATTTATTGTGATCTTAGTTTCATACCAACATGTAGTATTAAGTGGTTAATTGAGGTGGGTTTTAGAAGGATCAATGAACAAAAATACAAAAATATCCACTACATAGTAAATGTTCAATCTCTGTTATTTGTCTGCTTGGGATTTTTAATTCTTGGGCTGTGACATTTTGATGTATTCAGATACAACAGAGTAATATTCTGCTGCTTTGTTTTGGTAAATTCTGTATATTGATGAATTTTTCTGCTTATCAAAAAATTGATTTGCTAATCCTGTTCTGAATTGTAGCAGGTTGAAGATAATACCTTGTACCTCAATTCTGGACCACCTTTCCTTGTTTTCCTTCATCCCGCTCTTGGACCTCTTTGGGAGGTTATCAGGCAGAAGGTATTGTGCTAGGCTTCCTGCATTCAGAATTCTATGGAATCTCATCTATAGTTAACTTCAAATTATATTCCTGATAAAAGGCTTTACGAATAGCTTTGTGTAGACATAACATTTTCAAACAGATCTATGAAAAATATGATAAGAGTGAAAATGATGAAGTTGAGACATCCCTATAAGTAGAAAACACAGGAGTTGCATATCATCCTTCTTAGAGTAGCAAGTTTACTTTTCTTGAATCATGAAATTAAAGTGGAATAAGATTACAAGAGTTTGTTTTCCAAAATGTAACAAAATGACAATATGAATAAAATCTCAAGTTAGAATTAGTGATGCACCTGGCTGTGCATGATCACCTGTAGAATATAGTTTGATTCTCTCTAGTTTTATGCTCAATAGAATCTTTGTGGAAAACATTCATGAGATTGGTCTTTGCAGCAAGCTATTTTTTAATGGACTTCCGTTATGATGAAAAAACTGTTTTCTGGCAATACCAATGGTTTACTTTTACCGATCTGTGGACCTTAAGTTGTAGGAGCAAATTGATTATTTAATTTCATTAATTTTTTTTTACCCAGGATGATCTGTTCAATAAAGACAATGTAATCAATCAGTTAGCATGTATTACCCTCCCATGGCCAAGTTTAAAAGAACTGCTGTAAGATGTGGGTGGCCAATATTAATGATATCATTCAATGGAAAGTAAACTCTTATGGACAACATGTTTTGAATTTTTCTTGTACCTTTCTGGTTGTGTGTCTGGCTTACCTTTCAAGAGAAAGCCCGAACTTGTCTTCAACAAGAATCTGAAGATTGTCTTAAGATGATGGCACAGGTAGTTTTGCCATTTCTTGTGTTGTTGCTATTGAGGAGGGAGGGCATTGTCTATAGTGATACCAGTATTGATGTATTTTCCTCTTGCCCCAATGATAGAGTGGAGTAACCTTTAATGGATATGGATAAGGCAAATCAAGAACTTACACATCCAATGAGGAGGACTTGATATTCATTGGATAACAATTCAAGGCTTTACTAGCAAGTACATGTTATCGAGATGCTCCTTTCTGTTAAGTGTGGCTGTGTTTTCATACTTGATATAATTGCGATATGCAGATGTTGTGAATAACTAATCTTGGGATTGTAATGTCCGATTGATTTATGTGGAGACACTAGGAAATCAAAAGCTCAGAAATTGCCTGGTCGGGTAGGGCTTTAGGCCAAATATATATTTTTATCTTGAACACACAAAGCTAGCTTTATTTCAGAAATATACACATATAAGAAGATTGATTTATTATTGATTGGTGTAAAAGCATATGGAAAGGTCAAAATAAGGAAAATTCCTTGTATCATCCAAGTTGCAAACTTGTGAACAAGCCTAAATGTGATTTGAAACGTATTGGGCGATAAAGTGATCAATCCTACAATCATCCAAAGTCGATAAATTATGAAAATGTCCAGGAGAATTCTAAACATTCAAGTGATCAAGTCATCAAAGCTAAGTTTCTATGGTAGACCACTATTTTCATGTGGAAAAGTGAGAATCTAAAGAAATGCAAAAGAAACAACTCCAAAGTTAGGACAAAAATCTGATGAAATATGAATGCTGAGTAAGTTAAATCATTCTAGTTGTAAGGTCATGGACAAGTCCAATTTTGACATCCAAATGGTAAAATAATCAAGCCCCCAATCTTGCATGTAATCAAATTGTCCAATCAACTGACCCAAGAAACGTTTCAACTAAGTCTGAAAAAATAACAAACCCTGAAAAATCCACTCAACCCCAATTAATGAAGTTCCAAAATATCAAGATGAAATCAAAATGCTGCCATGATCAATTGCTTTGAGGCATCAAAGTTCCATACCATTGTGATAGTTAAAAGAGAAATCAAGTCCAAAATATTGAAGTGTTTAATCAACTCAAAACCACCAGTTTGTGAATCTATGAAGTTGACAAGGATCCAAATCAACATGTGAGTGGCTCATGTTGAACAATGAGGTATCAACAACCTCCTCTGAAAATTGTGTAAATGTGTGTTTTATATCAATTGTTTGGGTTGAAACAGGAAACCAATGTAATCCTCTTCAAGCAAAGAATCTGCAGCTTCAAAAACATGTGGAAAGCAATTATTGGGATAACATCAGTAAGATACACATCAACAACTCAAACAATTATCCAGTAATCAAAGATCACAAGGCTCCCTAATACACTCCATGTCCCATACAACAAATGGCTTGGAAGAACCACAAGAAGCTCCTGGAAAACTCTGATATATCAATTGACAAGCAAAGAAAGATAATGAATTGTTGAATCGAGTTAAACATTCAAAATCTAACCTTTACCTTACCTGGAAAATGCCAATAGAAAATGAGCCATGCTATATGACAACATACCCTCCTTGAAGATGATACCGGGCATTTAGATACAAAGTTCCTTACATATTGGTGATTAGTCTTAAGAGGAATAACAAAAGACACAATAGAGCCAAGGATTCAACTCAAGGGACACAACATATGGTGCTCAGTCATGCCCTACCAAAACAACAGAAGTCCATAACATAACTCCAGTTCTCTAAAAGTGTTTAAAGATATTGAAATACCGATTTTGACTTGATTAGCAATCCGATGATAACACGTTGCGGAAGATTAATGTATTATGAAAGAAATTGATTGAAGCAAAGTAATAGAACTTGGTAATGCTTCAATGTAAATGGAAGCTTTATTGAAAATGCGAGTAGTTTAAAAAAAGTTAGTAATCTTTGAGAAGAGATGTGAAGCTATGACACTCTAATTTTCATATTTAAATGATAATTTCTGTATACCTTTTTTTGTTGGATAGTTTATGGGGGAATCTATAGGGGCCCCAATCCCCCCAAAACAAGAATGTTATAATTACAAAACTCACCAAGAAAGCCTGTGAAAAAAAACATAAACTAACAAACTAGAATAAGATCTAGACAAGCATGAAAATTGAATGAAAGCAACAACTCACCCACTTTATCATTTTTTTTTGTGTGTGATCGGAGGTTCATATGGCGTGAAGAATGATTTGAGGATCTCTTCCTTGGGGCTTTTCTTTGAACCTTCAAAATCTCACCAACAAAAACATCATCTTTCTCATACTTACAATAGTCAAAGGCTTGAGAAGAATGCTAACCATTTGAATTCTTTGGTTCCAACTTCCAAGATATGTTGTAGAACAAAATTAAGAAATTATTGGTAAGATCTTTTTAGTGTTGGCAATACTGAATACACCTCTGAGGCCAGCACAAGGCACAAGGAGTAAAACTAATAGAAGTAGGGAAACCAAGAGTTGCTCCAATATATTTTGAAGGAGAAGAGGGTGATGGGGACATTGATGTTTACTCGCTACGGGTACAATGACGTACAGAGTAAACGGAGATATAAAATAACATTGACAACATATAATAATCACATGGCAATCGCATAGAACATAGATATACTTCTTTATTAAGTATTCGACAATTACATCATAATGTCTCTAGACAGAACATAGCATAGCATAGTAGAACCATCATGTTTCCCGACTACATGACTCAAGTACATATAGTACGCTGGCAGTGGTTGAGGTACCAACCATCGCATCCCTTCACTATAACTAATTGCTTCGTTAGGAACTTAATTCCCGAGGCAACTAGCCAACATGAAACGTACATAAGTACATGGATTATTAATATTAACTAATGTCTTATTTACTTATGACTCACTGTCGACCAAGTACACTCTCGACCGACTACATCATCCCCCCCACAAAGTAGTCGTCTTCCAGACGACTGAAAACCAAGAATGCCAACTGATCCTTCTTTGCCAACTGATTGTCACTCTCACCCATTACTCCATCTCTCTCCGCCAACTTCTCCTCGAGAGTTGCAACTCTCGTCTGCTCGGCAGCCAATTGCTCCTGTACTATGATGGCTGGTGGCACTGCAATTTGGCAATTCCAATAAATCTGATGGGGGTCTGGGGGCAGTGCCCCCCAGCGGGGTCGAGAGGCAGCGCCCCTCGTGAGGTCTGGGGGCAGTGCCCCCAGCGCGCTCCTTGTCGCGGTACAGGGCGGAGTCGAGGGGCAGCGCCCCCGCCACCAGGACCAATTTACCACTTCTGAAACCACTCTAAACTGCATCGCACACCTCATTTTCATGACTCTTCCACAGGTTTTGAATAGTGCTGATGAAGCTGGAAAATACAAATTTTGCATTGTTTTTCTTGGACTTTATTTTCTCAAGGTTGATGCTTGGTACGACCTGCCTTTTACAAACTTCGATATTTGGTATGATCCTTTTGACATGTACGACCTCCTCCATTGTGTGTACGACCTCCTTCCTTATGCGTACAACCTCTTCTTGTTTAAAGCGTACGACCTTCTTCTGTTTCAACCATACAACCTTCTTTTGATCCACCCATACGGCCTTCCTTTGATGCAAGCGTACAACTTCCTCTTTGCTTGGGTGTACGGTCTCCTCAAAGCGTACGACTTCCTCCTTGTCTGGTCATACAGAGTGCTTCCTTCTGTTAGGTCGTACAAACTCCTCTCTTCTACTAGGTTGTACGGACTGCCTCCTACCAGGTCGTACAGCGTGGTTCTTCCTCCCCTTGCCAGGTCGTGCAGTGTGTCTGTCAGGTCGTACGAACTCCTCTCTTCTACTAGGTCGTACGAATTGCCTCCTGCCAGGTCGTACGGCGTGATTCTTGCTCCCCTTGCCAGGCCGTACAGTGTGTCTATCTAGTCTTCTGCCAAACCGTACGACGTGCTCTCCTTTCTTCTTGCCAAGCCGTACGAGTTCTCCTGTTTCCTTGCTAGACTGTATGACGTAACCTCCTGAGCTTTTGCTAGGTCGTACGATGTGGCTTCCTATGCTTCTGCTCGGCTGTATGATGCACCTTCCTGTGGTTCTCCCAAGCCGTACGATGGAACCTTTGTCAAGCCGTACGATGGAACCTCCTGCCTTACTGTTAGGTCGTATGATGGAATCTCCTGCCTTACTGCCAGGTCGTACAATGGAATCACCTGCCTTACTGCCAGGTCGTACGATGTAATCTTTTATTCTTTTGTCAGGTCGTACGATGCCTCCTGTCCTCTGGCCAGGCCGTACGATGTGGCCTTCTCCTTGTACATGCTTCCTTAACTCTTCACCAGGCCGTGTTTGGTCTTTTGTTGCCTTGCCAGATCGTATGCCTACTGTTCTTGTTCCTCCCTCCAGCCGTACGACGTACGGACCTACTGTCTCTCTCTCTTCCTCAGGCCGTACGATGTACAGATCAAGCTTCACCCTTCCCTGCCGAGCTTTCTCTTTTTTTGCCTAACTTTCCCTCTGCTTGTTATGCCGTATGGTCCTAGTGGCCCAACCTTTTATCGTGAATTTCCTTACTTTGAATTTTCGCCGAACTTTTTCGTTGGCGATTTTTTTAAATGGTTGTACTATGTAATTTTTAATTTTTTGCCGAACTTTTTCCTTGGCGATTTTTTTTAATGGCCGTACTATGTAATCTTTAATTTTTCGCCAAACTTTTTCCTCGGCGATTTTTTTTTAATGGCCGTACTATGTAATCTTTAATTTTTCGCCGAACTTTTTCCTTGGCAATTTTATTTTCTTGCTGAAGTGTTTTTTCCTCGGCAATTTTCTTAAATGGTCATGTCTTCTTGTTGGCTCAGACTTGGCGAAATTTCATTTTCTTTATTTTAACTAGCCATTTCATTTTTAATTTTTCAACACTTCCCACTTTAATATTTTCTTCTTCACTCAACACTTTTCTTTTAATTCTTTTAATTTTCTCCTTTTGCATTCTTTCTCTCTCCTCCGTTACCTTTTTCTTCTTTGTCTTTGTTTTCTCTCTCCTCCATCTCTTTTCTCTATCCTCTGTCTTCTTTCTCATTGTCTTTATTTTCTCTCTCCTCTATCTCTTTTTTCTCTTCATTTTTAAATTTTTTTAATTCTACTTTATTTTTTTAATTTTTTAGTTCCAACACAATTTTTTCACCTCGTACCTGTTCGGACTTGTGGGCTAACGTATCGTTTGCTTCTGATACTCTTTCTTTGTACTCTCCGTACTCAGCCGAAAGTGTCTGGCTAGACGTGTCGTTCTCTTCTCCTTCCTAGATTTCTTCAATCTGCAGCATGTTACACTCTCGATGGGACACCTCATAATCCTCCATTTGCCAATGAAATAGGCCATTCAATGAACTTGTTTCATCTTCCAACCAACTCTCGATTTCAAGTATGCCCTCATCGTTCGGCTCCATTGCTTTCCTTCCTTCGTCCATGTCTGGCTCTCCCCTGTCGGATTCTGATTCAGAAGATGCCAGCTCTTCACTGATGGCCTGATTTTTCAAGTCGATCACGCACTTCCTTTATTTTCTATGGACAGTGTATTTCTTTTCCAATTATGATTCGCCTTGGCTGCCACTAGCCAACCTCGTCCAAGCAATGCATCTTATGCCTTCCTCTGCAATGGAATGACTGCAAAGTTAACCAGGAATGGTTGTGTTCTGATCACCACCTTTTGCGCCATCAACATTTCCAACGGTTTGATACCATGTTGATCGGCACCGACGAGTTGGAATGTCGGTGGCCAGAGTGTAGGCTTCCTGAGGCTCTTCCATGTGTCTTCGGGCAGTATGTTGACTCTCGATCCTCCATCGACGATAGTATTTGTCAAGATATTCCCTCTGATCTCCATCTGCACAACTGTTGGCATCTTCCCGACATTCCCCATGAGTAGTACGGGATAAATGGTTTGTTCACCATACGGTGGTGAACCCGATACCAATTCTTGCCTTCGGTCCTCCGCTTGCGATTGCTTGACATCCCCGAGGACGTTTGTCATTGCTAGTCCCAACTGCAGCAACGCGTAGAGAAGGTCAATTACTTTGATTGGTATGGTGGTCTGTAGTACTTGTTGTATGATGTTGGTTTCCACCTCCAACCGCCAAGAGGTCTTTGGCTTCTCCAGAGATATTTTGTTCTCCTTCGCCATCGCTAGTTCCACTTCAGCTTTTGCTTCCTTCATCCTTTGTTTTTTCGTGTGTGGATTTGGGTAGGTTGCCTTCTTTGCTTGCGCTTTGGTGATCGCCAATACCTCTTGTTCTTCTACTTCCAGCATATGGATACCCTTCTGCTTGGGGCATTCACTATTTTCATGGTTGCTTGGTCCACAACACTTACACAATCTTCCTCTCGAACCTTGGTTGTTCTGGCAATCCTTGGCGAAGTGATCCCATTCGTTGCACTTTCGGCATTGGATCATGGGTTGTCCTTTACCGTCGTATTGTATTCTATTCCTCGGACTCCTGTTGCTCTGGTAACCTCCAGGGGATGCATTGCTATTGTACATGGGCTTCGGTGGTGTGTTCGGCGGTGTTGACGGTTCTCCTTGAGCGAAGAGTACTTGTGCACTTTTGGATTTTAAATTGTATGGGCATTCCTTGACGGAATGTCCCATCACTTGGCAGATATCGTAGAATAACTTCTTCGGACAGTTCGTCTTCGTGTGACCTTCCCCATTGCAGTCTGTACACCATAGTTCTCGTGCTTCCCTCGTACTCTCTTTGTCGGCCTTCAATTCTTTCATCATTCGCATCAGATCTTTCTTGAGTGCTTGTACGGTCTTGGATTCATCGTCGCTGTCGTCTGCACTCTCCTCGTCGTTTGTCTTCTTTTTCCCTCGAGAGGATGTTTTGTTTTCACTTTCTATATCCATCGCCCGATTGTATGCTTCAATGTACGACGATGGAGGCACGACCTTCATCTTCTTCCTCAGCGACAAAAGCAAGCCTTCAATGAACCATCACTTCTTTAGCCCATCAGCTGGTTGAACCTCCAATTTTCCCAACAAGTCTTTCAGTTGTCGATTGTATGTGCACACATTCTCGTGTTTTCCTTGCTTCGTACTGTAGATTTTTGCTACAATCTCACTATCATCCCTTAGGAGTTTGAATTCATCCTGAAAGGCCTTCTTGAGTAATCTCCATGTAGCTTTCTATGCTTGGTCCAACTCTAAGTTCCATTCAATGGCACTATCTCTGAGTGTCGCCGGAAAGGCTTTCAACCAATGATCCGGGTCATCTTCTCCACTTGCTATCCAGATTGTCTCGCATGTTTTGCAATTTCGAACTGGATCCTTTGACCCATTCCCCGTAAACTTCGGCAGTTTTTTCTGTTCTGGAGTCACCATCCTTCCCCGCTATCCTCTTTGTATATTGGACCCGACTAGACTGGTTTCCCCGTTACGTTCCGGGGCGTCACTTGCACTCTCGGCCATGTACGAGTCACTTTCCCATCCTCCGTCAGCGTCCTCTACACCTTGAGTTTCCTGGGTTCCACTCCGGTGCTCCCTCTGCCAAGGGGTCTTTGGCTCAGATCTCCCTGTCCTCAGCCCTTCGTCGTCGTCCGATATGGACAACTCTCGAATGCATTGGATGCTATTCTCAAGGTCTCCGTTCAATTCATCTTCATTTTCTCGGTTTTTATATTTTTCTACGTACGGGGTGATGAAGGGTTCCTTGTCCCTCCCTTCCACAAAACTCTGATGTGCTCTACTTAATCTTTGCAGCCGGTTTTCTTGCTCGTGTACTGTAATGTTCCCCTTTTGACAGTGATCTTGTTATTAGCTCATCAGTCTATTCCGGATTCCTGTAGGCTTGTTGAGATGTTTCAAAGGATTCCATTCATGGAGGTTTTGTGGTTCTTTTTCATTATTTACTATTTATAGTAAATACTTCTTCTGGCAGTAAGTAGTTATCAACATTAAGCCTTGGCCATTAAAATATTAATGAAATGCTTCATTACTTGAGCAATTAATTCTAATTTGTAGTTGACCCCCTTGGCCTAAGGAATGAACTTAAGTTGTTTTGAAAAAGGGGTCTTGAGGGTGGCGCCACATGAAGAAGTCCAAAGATTTTAATTTTAATTAAAATCCTCATTCTTAAGTGGGGCATATTTTTGAAGAATGGCTCTTCCTTTGGAAATTTGAAGAGTCTTGTCTATTGGCGTACCTCTTGGGGAGACTTGAACAGTTTCCTTTGTCCTTTAAAAGTGAGGTTTGTTTTCAATATTGGGCATCCATTATTATGCTAAAGTTATGTTGTCAAAATGCTTTGTCATTTTCTACTTCGAGGAATGCTGACCTCCTAGTTCTCATTCAATTTCGTGTTTGTAAGACAACACCTAGTTGAATCATTGCTGCTTCTCATTCAGACTAGTAGATTGTGCCTCAAGGTGAATTATTAATGTGTTTTTCCAATTTTACAGTTGCTGTTTGCATACAGCTGAAAGTAGTTTTTGCTCATATCTGATTGTACGAATTTTATATCATTCTGGGCATTTGATAATAAAGTTTCCAAGGTCCAGGCGACCATTCCCAAGTAGTTTCAGATTTTAATTTGAAGTGTAGTTTTTTATTTAGCAAAATCGCCCCTCTCAAGGGCTGTACTATTTCAGCTGGCATTGGGAAGTGTGCCATTAATTATTGCAGGTCTTTTGGGAGCTATTTGGTGTCTTCACAGGGGCGCCTATCTCCCAGTTGAACGATGCTTTTGACGTCACGCCTTTTGGAGGTATTTTGAGCAAGTTATGAACATTTCTATAATTCTGCAGTTGCTGATTTACATTTCCAGAATTACAAATTCATAAGAAAAAGCAAAATCAGTTGTGTTTCCAAGTTCTATCTTCTTTCCTCTTATCTTCCAACTCAGATACATTGTAATTAATGGTGCTTGAAATATGGTGATGAACATTGTAAATTGCAGCCTTTTACTTTGTAAGAACTGCTAACAGTAGTACTGTTTCAGTTTAGCTTTGTTGCATTTAATTAGTTAAACATCACATTAGCACCCCTGGATGGTATACCACCAGTGTGGAGAAACATATTGTTATCTTTCTTGTAATATTCTCCCCCCACTGTTTGGTGGTAGCGTGGAAGATTGTTTCATGGTTGGTTATCCGCCTACCTCTTTTCAAGTTAGCAAGTAGCACTCCACCATATGATAGCACCTCGCCCGTCAAGGGATCTTGAGTGCACATTCTTGGTGTCGAGTTTAGTTCTCTCTTTCAAAGTATAATCTTGTTTTTATTTCAAGTAGATCCTAGGGATCCTCTGACCATATGCTCGCCCCTCCTCCTTAAGTGGTTTTAGGGCGCCGTTCTTGGTTAGAGTTCTTTATTGCATCGTTTTGGTTTAAGCTAACCTTAACGGGTGCATTGGCTATATTGTAAATGTTACTAAAAACAAAGAAAAAATTGAGAGAGAATATTTCATGTACTCTCAATGATCGCCGAATTCTTTCCTCCTTCGCTTCGTGCCCGAATGGTATTCGGTTCTTGTCCTTGTTCGGCCGTACGGGCATTACAAGTCTTTCATGTGATCATTGTTGGTTGCCAGGGGTACGTCTCTGGCTAGTGTCTCGTTCCTCCTCTTCCCGTTTGGTTCGTTCTTCGTACCGCTGCAAGATTTGCTACCTTCGGCGTTCTTGATCCTCTTCCGCCCAAAGATCCTATAAGATAATGTAGTGGCGTGCTATCAGTCTTGGCAGTCTGGTAAGAAGATGGTCGACCTCTTCGTTGACGCACAATCTATCCCAAATGACCGCCTGAGGGATCTCTCGCCCGAGAGCCTCCCTCCGTATGTGGTCCTTTAACGAGCTTTCCCACAGACTGCAGAGGTCTTCCGTCAGAGCGTCTTCACGATCCTCGTTTGCTTGTACCGGCCCTTCGGTCGGCTGCCCCATCACAACGCCATTCTCTTGTCTGGGTGGTTACCGGATTCGTTTAGGCAACGACGCTAAATGTTTATTCGCTACAGGTACAATGACGTACAGAGTAAATGGAGATATAAAATAACATTGACAACATATAATAATCACATGGCAATTGCACAGGACATAGATATACTTCTTTATTAAGTATTCGGCAATTACATCATAATGTCTCCAGACAAAACATAGCATAGCATAGTAGAACCATCTTGTTTTCCGACTACATGACTCAAGTACATATAGTACGTTGGCGGTGGTTGAGGTACCAACCGTCGCGTCCCTTCACTATAACTAATTGCTTCGTCAGGAACTTAATTCCCGAAGCAACTAGCCAACATGAAACGTACATAAGTACATGGATTATTAATATTAACTAATGTCTTATTTACTTATGACTCACTGCCGACCAAGTACACTCTCGGCCGACTACATCAACTCACAACCGACTACAATTGATATTCTGTTTAGAGAGAAAGAGACCAGACTAGAGGCGACCTAAACTTGGGTCTAGGGTGGTGAAGATTCAACACATTTGAGTACAAAGGAGAAGGTCAAGTTGGGACCTTGTTCAATGGGCTTGCAGCAAAGGTTTTAGGCTTTGAAGGGACATCTGAAGAGCAAGGATTCTAATCCAAGAAAATAACTAACTATTCGCAAGTAACCTCCTTTAGGGGAGGGGAGCCATTAACCCACACAAGGCAGTGATCTAGGTGAGCACCCTTTCACCAAGTGGGAGAAGTACCCTTACGCTTCTTTTGGGAAGGATAGTCACCAAACAAATGACGATTCACAAAGCAAGAATGACAACGAAATACCATTGTTTCATAATCTATAGGTTGAGACCAACCTTTCTCCCACACTTTCAGCTTTATCTCCCTAGGGAGACCATAAAAAAATTGATTTCAATCAAGATTCAAGCAAATGTCATTTAAGGCCGAGGTTAAGTTATTGAGGAGGAAGAAATAAGCTTACTCAACTCATTACCTATAGATTTTAGGCTAGTTGGATGCCAAAAATGGAGTGGCAAATTAGTAAGCTGCACCCAAATTGGATCAAGGAAAGCAGGGAGTAGATAGATGGAAATCTAGATGCCATTGTTTCAAATTGGGCACCGAAGACACTCAATACCAAGGACTCCCCTCCAAAAGAACTTGGTGATCTTTGGGAGAATCACATACCACTATAAAAACCCTTGCACATAGGATAGAAAACAAGCACCTCCTAAAGTAAGGGTTGTGAGAATTCGGTGACACATCCATTAAGTTTGACCAAAGTTGCTCATAAAATTTGAAACGTAGAAACTAAGCCAACTTCGGAATAGTTGAGTATGTCCTCCAAAGCTTATTGACCCAAAATTGTGACCGAAACACGAGATGACCTACCAACAATCTGATGCCATTGAGAATGATGAATCAACATAGAATCCACTAGTTTGAGGGGGGTGGTGGGCACTTGGCCACCCATTGCACCACTCAAGGAAGCAACTTTGTCTTTCTTTGATCAACCATCTTGATGAGGGGATTGCAGAATAGAAAAATTGGAAATCTTGAGGCTTTGCAATAGATTGTTGGCTAAGGGGTTCAAGGTTATAGGAGACATCCTCCTTCAATCATACATGTTTTTAATAACTGTTTTTAAAATGAAATGAAAAATATCAAAATAGAAGATGAAATGATTCACTTGAGAACTTGAAAAGCTTTACAGTGAATATTTTATAAGACCTGAAGAGAGTATATTTTATCATAAATTTCAAGATTTTTGACACAATTTCGTATCTTGCATTATTCATATCAAGTCCCCTTTGGAGTTTGTTTAGAAAATCCAACTTCCCAATGCATAGAGGAATGACTTAATGGAAATCTGAAGCATTTTGATGCATATTACAATTTTAGATAGAGAGCATTGGTAATGAAATTGCAACCTTGATAGGGTGACTGTCTTAAGGGGATTCTATCTTGAACTACCATGTGGATCAAGTCTTACCAAATAGGCTGCAGTTATGATAATAATATTTAACTCTACAACTCAATTTATCAATTTGGCAATAGGTACAAACTCAAGAAGTACAAATCCTCCACTAAACAATCTAGATTCTGAACCAAATTACTTTTCCAGATCAACCGGTGGCAGTAGCAATGAACTCATAAAGCACAAATGCTATCAAGGTTGCCAATATCATCAAAAGCACTACCAATAAATGCAGAGTCACCAGCATCATGAAAATATGGAGTGTAAGAACTGCCCTCAATACTTTCAAGACAATAAGATTGTTCATAGCCTTTGGTGCAAAAGATGGCAAAATTGTAGAATTGAATAGTTGCTAAATCTCTTTCAAAAAAATGGCTTCTGAGTACCTTTGCCATTTAGTCATCAATCAAAAATGTGATTTCATAATAGATGTGTGGAAAGTCTCCTCGAACAATATTGGACTAACGACTGGTTTGTCTTTCCACAATGAAGAGATGGCTTCAAGTCAAAACATCTAGCCACAGAATGTCCATTCCAACTACAATGCCAACGCCTATGCTAATGATCCAAAGGGTATCTCTACACAACGGATTTCTTTATAGGCATTAACCTAATTGTCTTATAGTTTTTGCTATCAACCACTGACTGCAGGGGGACACACCATTGACGATAGAGCTAACTATACACATTGCTGCCACTTTGTGTCAACCATCACATGGAACCACCTTTTTGGCAATCATAGGAAAGTAAAACATCTCATCTTCCCCTGGATCTCTATTCAGTCCTTATTCCACATAGTTTGTACATAAATATGTGATGCATGATTGTGATAAAACTTTGCACAGTTCCATTTCTCTACTCAGATGCTTCCTTTACATAGAGTTATCTATAGTATTTGAATACAATTCTCCCAAATTTGATATTTCCAATATTGTTCTTCCTGCATGTGAATTGTTTCATATTCTCTCTCTACACTCTGATTATTGATCACAAATTTAAATCTGTTTATAGCATACCGTATGTCACAATTTGATGTGTTTTTTGCTCGGTTTTGAAATCTGGATCACCTCAATAAGATACTAAATAATCTTATTTGTAACATCCTAAATGCATCCTTCACTAGCAATTTCTAAAAGAGTTACACAGGTCACTGATTGACAAAGATTGTTCCCAATTTTCCGTTCTTTCTGTCTGATGTGTTTCTCTTGTTCTCACTAATTTGTATGACTATGAACCATTCAGTACAGAATGTGTGGATACCAAGTCTATTTAAGACAAATAGGATTGAGAGAAAACAATAGACTATGAATGGAACTGTGGACAATTCTCCACCTGCTGCTGCAACGAATTTGAAAATGGTTTCTTTAATCGTATTTAGATTATCTTCAATGTTCACTATTAATGACGTGATAGAGAATAGGCAAACTTTATGTATTTTTAACAAAAGACTTAAGGATTTTCAACGAATTAGAACTTGGACTCTCTTGTGGCTACAAATTGAATGTTATGGGTTCATGTGCATACATAATCATGATCCGCTTACTACATTGATATCTAGTGGATAGATCACATTTATGTGATGAATTAATATATATAATGAAGTAATATTTAGTATAAAGCCCCAGAAAAATATTTCATTGCTTTCAGGTTGGACACAGGAAATATATGATTTATTGGAATGGAATTTTTTCCAAATTTCTGTCCTGCAATGAAATTTTTTCAGGAAACACTACAAAATGAATTAGCAGAATGTCTTAAATCTTCACATATACCGTATATGGCAGTTATGAATGGAAAGAATGGACATCGGATGTCTAGAAAACCAATTCATTTTAGAGATTGTTTGTTTGGCTCAAGTAAATTAGCCTGCTGGCAGGCTTAAATGTAGTTTTTATCTTGACTGCAACATTACCTGAAAGTTTTTTACTTGCTGCTAGGATTCAAAAAGAAGAGCCCATGCACTGATATTCCAGCATGGAATTCAAGTTGTGCATCATTAATTGACATATGAACCATGCTCATCAATCAAATGTTCTATTAAAAGAAAAAAGAAACAAAATCTTTAACTAAACATTACAAACCTGGCATATATCTGTTATTTTTTTTTTTTAAAAGGTGCAATGCACCCATATTATTAGGGGTAAACGCTTTTGACTGGAGCTATGAATCGGGTACAAGAAACCACAAGAAACAACCAAACCCACAAGCACAATGGCCCAGCGAAGGCACAAGGCCTGCGAGCACTTTGGCCCAGCGAGGGTTTGAACCCTGGTTGCCGTCACTACAACCGAGCGACTTGACCACCGGACCATGCCCTTATCAGCGGCATATATGTGTTATTAATATGATTACTTTCTTTCATTATTTCCACCAGTAACTTATGTTACTTTTCAACATCTTGTGGCATTGCAATACAAACCTTCATTAAATTGAATAAATCATTGATGAATCAAATTGTTAGAAAAAAAAGTCACAACAGATACATGTAGCTTCATTTTTTTTTTTTTGCAAAATCACAGTTGCAAGGGAGATCTTATCCTTAAGTTTATCACACATGTGTGTGGTGGACCATTATCTAGATGGTCTCTGTTACAAAGGAGTTGCTATACTGTTGCATTTATAGTTTAAATGGCTTTCACTCATGTTGCACCTGAATCAATTGCATCCTTGTATCCTTTGACAAAAAGGTGGTATGCAGTGATATTCTAGATGTTTAATTCCAAGCTACTATCTGGTTTGTCTATGTGGAAGTTTCAGTAATTCAAATTGAATTTATACCTTAATTGCAGTTTCATGGAGGTTCCATTGCAAAAGGTTCTGAGCTGCAACTGGAAATTGCAGAATTTTCATGGGTAGATGTGCAGGTGGGCGGTGATGAGTGCCTTACTAGCTACCATGGAGAGACAACATATTACCCATATATATATATATATTAACTAGCTACTAAGTTCTTGTTTTTGTGTGAAGCAGCTTGATGGAAGTCTAATTATTTTAGCTGAAAACATAATGGGGTTTAAAAAAGCTTCAGAAAATGAAGACACTGTGCTGCACTATGGACAACAGTAAGATGGATAAATCATTTTTATCTTATCATCTTGAACTCCTTTAAAATTCTCTTTAGCCTTACGATAAGGAAGTTTTTCTTGAACTAAAATTTTGTTGTATATGGAAGGTGTGGAAAATGCAGACTACATAATGTAAAGATTTCAAACAAAGGAGTTGACTGGAAATCATCAGAAAATGTATATTGGCAGCATAAAGTTCACAGATTGGAAACCGTAAAGATTGTCCTTCATGGAAATGCAGAGTTTGACGCATGTGATGTAGCACTGGAGGTACAAGAAATCTCTGATTACAATAACACAATTAAAAAAAAAAAATCTACCAGGGGTGGTATAAGTATTTTGTTTCATTAATAGAGCAAGTTTGTTTCCTTAGTGCAACTGTGTACTGCATTTTTTAAAGTGTGGGTAATATTTATACTATTTCTTCAGGGAGATCATTTCTTTGAAGTTCCAGATGGTCATCGACTCCAGATTACTAGTGGGGATTCAGGTAGGGTCTTCTCATTGCCATATATGCATTCAAAGATGCTAACATTTATATTTGTCCTTTTCAAGACAGCTCAAACCCGAACAGTATGTGAGATAAAGCCACTTTTTGAATTATGAGGGAAAGCTCCTTGAGAATTAAACTAACCCTTGACACTAAGCTATAGACAAAGTATACAATTATTAACACTACACAAAATATTTTCTGAGGGTTTTGCAATAATGAAATAATAGAATACCCCTATATTTTTGCCTCAGGTATGAGTACAAGATTGGTAACAACTCATCGCACAACCAAGATTTTATAGGTTTGATGAATGGAAGTGATAAATACCAAATGCTACAACACTATCCTACTGACTAAAAGTAGAAATCTACACACTAATGCTTACAATATTTCAAAAGGAATAATATCTTTGACAAACAAAAACGCATGATTCCAAGAATCGAAAATCTATGTTTCACACAAAACTACAACCTAGGTAGATAAATGACTTCAATAAAAAGCATGACACTATTATCTATTTCCAATTCAATTAAGGAATTTACAAACATTGTAAAGGAAGACTGTTGGTGTGTGTTTTAATACTCACCGAACATAGAATAAAATGCCCAAAGACACTCTATCCTCTCTTGAACAAAGTTGCTGCATATGCTAAGATTGCAAGCAACTCCAAGGTTTCTTTCGTCAGGTCATGACACGTGGATAAGTTCAGTGGGCGTTGTGATATGCTGGTATCACAAAGTGACTTACATTAGAATTTGTTCACAAGCTCAGGACTTAGACTGTTTTAACATTGACTGCTCTTTCCATTGGGGCTTTCAGGATTTCAAAAAATGTAAAAAAAGATAAGGGTTTAGGAGCCTAATTTACGCCTAAGAACTCAAGAGATGGCAATGATTGGGTGAAACGAAATAACCACACTTTGTTTCGCCTCCTTGGGACAACTACACAAAGTGGGTGCAATCTTCAAAGGATGTGATAATGATTTTCATGTCTGAAGTAATAATTATTTAAATTGAAGTTAAGCATCGATAGTTAAAAGCTCAGGCTAACTTTGCACATTGAATAAAAATCATCTATTCAACAAAAGTATGAGCTAGATTTCACCAATCACCACTATCGAATCTCTCATTCATTTAACAAACATTCAAATGAAATTCTACTCTAATTCTAATCTAAGTGTTGAAGGAGATATGTAAACCTTGCACACCACTTGAAAATAAAAGTGATTCAAAGAAAATCATGCATAAGAATTTTTATTAACGGAAATGGCAAACGCAACAATTTCATACTACTCACTTCACAAATTGAAAATGAGAGTTCACAAGTTTATGTAGAGTTTGAAAGCATAAATGTAAGGCCCAGATTGAAGTAAATCAATGGCCGAGATTAAAACATTAAACCTTAATTAGGGCTTGTCATAATTAACTACCTCTCAACCAATGAGAAAATTATATTTTGGGACACTTGTCCTTCTTGCTAAATATAAACCAATTCCATGGATAAGTCAGGTTCATTGAACCTAGACATGTTGACTTGGAACCATTTGATTGGTTGGAAGATGACGAGGCGCCACCTCAGCATGCTAGATGTCCTCCTTGGTCACTTGCCTTGGAATATCCTTCTTTGCCAACAACTTTGTCCTTTGTGTTTGTTCCTTCCTAGCTTTGATCTTGGATTTCCTTTGGGATTTTGATTTCTTCTTCTCACTTGCATCTGAATCTTTGAGGTCTGGAAGTTTCCCCTTAGAGAAAATGTCTAGACTTGAAGTTATTAAAATTTTCTTTCCTAACTGCTTTGAAATTCCTTCAAGTGCCTTGAATTTGGAGAAGAGCTCTCCCGTGCTTTCGCTAAAATGGAGGAAATTGGAACTTTCTCTGTGAAGTATTTCCCATAGCCAAATTTTGGCTATTCAATTTCATTTTGTAATGCCTTCATGTGGACCATTCAACACTTAGCCAAGATTTTGGCCATCTCTATGCTCGAATGAACTTTGCTTGTGGATTTGTCTTCAATTCTGAGTTTGGCTTGTGCTAAGTAGGGCAGACTCCATCCTCGGGCAAGAATTTTATTCATTTCCTCTTTATTCCTCTTCATTTTTCCTGTTTTCTTTCCAACACTTAGTCAAAATTTGATCCTTTTATTGTAGGAAAATTTCACACTTAGCCATTTTTTTGCTTCCTCTTAGCAAATTTTACCATGTTTGTTTCTAACCTTGGCGGACTTTGGACTTGACATGCCATTTTTATATTATGCTTGAGCGGACTTCCTCATTGGCAAGCCAATTCTTTTTCTTTCTCCCTAGCAGACTTGGCTGTGTCTTGGACATCTTCAATTAGCCTTGGCAAACTTCACAATTGGTTGGCCATGTTGGGCGGAGTTGCTCATTGCTTGGGGAATTTCCTTGACACTCAACCAAATTTTGAAATTTTATTCCCCAAGGTATCAACACTTAGCCAATTTTATGAGTTTTCCTTGGCGGACTTCATAGTTGTTGTGCCACTTTGCTTATTTGCTAAGGTAGAGTTTATCTTCCTTAAGCCATTCCCATCTTCATACTAAGCAAACTTGGTGAGTGCTTAGACATTCTCATGTGCTGGGCGGACTTGGCACTTGCTTTGCCAATTCCCACCTTGGGCAAACTTCAACTTCTCTATGACATCTTCCTTGGAGGGCGGACTTGGTCATCTCCTTGCCATTCTCTTCCTCTTGTCCAAGGCGGACTTTACCAATGCTTGGACATGCTTCCCTGTTGGAAGGCAGACTTTGCCTTGTGCCTGCCATTGCTTCCCTTGGTGTCTAGGCGGACTTCATGTTGCCTTAGCCATTTCCTTGGGTGAACTTTGCCAATGCTTAAACACTTCTCTTCCTTGCCTATGTTTGGACATTTTCCTCAAGCTAGGGCAGACTTAGCCTAAGTCTTGCCATTTTTCCATCTTCCATGGGCGCACCTTGCCTTAGAAATTTTTTCATTATGCCAAGGGCGGACTTCATCATGCCTTTGACAAGGCTAGGCGGACTTTGGAACTTCCTTGCCATGTTGCCTTTATGCGTGGGTGGACTTCCAAGCTTCTTTTCTAGAGGATGGTGGACTTTGAGGCTAGCTTGCCACAGGCAAGGGCGGACTTGCCATGATGCTCTGCCATTTTCTTTCTGTAACGACCCCATCCTTGGGTAATTCATTTTTTTTCCATATTTCACTTCAAACATATAAATGTAACAAGTAACAAAGACATTACAATAAAATTCTTCCTTTGTTTATTGATAATTACATGCTAGTTAATATATTTTTCCACATGGATTACATTTCCTTTGCAAATATAATTCAGAGTATAAAAGTAAAACAATTACATACATAGCTCGTAAGCTTTTGCACAAATAGTAGTAAGATAGTCCAGGTTCCCTTCCTTACAAATCTTGGTGTATCTGTCGCCTGCTGTGGAGGAGAAACATCACTCAGGCGCTTTTCCGCCAACCACAGACTGTTAATGCGGTCCCCCGCACATCTATCATTCAATAGATGGCCCTCCCTTCGAACAAAGAGATTGGTAAAGTAACCGGCTGCGACAACCCAACTGAGCATAGTGTTGTGTCCTATACATCTAGAACTTGCTATTTCACAATCCCGAACTAGCATGATGAATCACAATGAACTGACAGTGTAGTCTCAACTATCTCACATCTAAGTGGATGTCGTACCTTCCACTACTTTGGCCAAAGTATTCACATTCAGTACTTTGAATGAAGGTCATCTATCATGTACACTACTCAGGGCCAATTTGATTTATGGCTATCTTACACTACGCATAGGTATCGTCCTTTACTTTTGGATAATCTTTTATCCCAGACTAACCTACAACATTTTTCTAATAGATTTACACAAGATAGGTATATTCTTTTTCAGATTACCTACCTTTTAGACATTCTACTACCATAGCTACATAAGGGAGGTATATCCTGTTTCAGACAACCTACCTTCAAGCAAACTACTTAATCAGGAATTGGAATGTAGTCAACAAGGGTCTTTATACCATTTCTCCTAATCAGGAAATCTTTATCCTAAGAGTACTTTTAGCTTATCCCAGTTATCCATATAACTTAAGCTAAAAAAGACCCTTCTAGACCACTATCATCACTCCATTCCTAGTTTCTAGTATCTACTTCAATCATATTTTCCATATATAGAGATCATACAAATAAGCAATAATACCTAAATGCAATGTCTACCTTTCAAGACAGATAAATGTTCCTTTACACAATCATGCACTCTTTTCACCTTTCTCAAACAAGCTTTCCCTAAGTTATTTCATAACATCAGCTATCTTATTCCAACATCGTTTCTTCAAATGCTTTTCTATTTTACTATCCTTTTCCAAGCAAATTCTCAAGCAGATTAATTAATTTACAAAATTAATCTAATACATTACACATGCCTGTTTTCCTTGCTGTAGATGATTCCAATCTGCAGCTATTTCTCCTCCTTTGTTAGTGTCACTCCTCTCAAACAAATGTTTATTCAACAATGACGAAATATGGCTCTCAACCAATGCTTATTCAGCAATGACAGAGTATGATTATCTTATAAATGCTTCCACAGCAATAAAAGATTGCTCACAAAATGCTTCTATAGAATTGTCAAGATATGGCTCTCAAAATGAATGCAATATAGTAATAACAGAATATGGCTCTCAAAATGATTGCAATATAGTAATGATAGGGTATGGCTCTCAAAATGATTGCAATATAGTAATGACAGGGTATGGCTCTCACAGGAAATTCGTTTGAATACAGCAGGGCCAAATTGCAGCTCTCACAAAAGAAAATTCGGAGTTTCAAAAGTGTGTTTTGCTGAATGAACTGGGTGGCTATTTATAGAGCCCTCAGCCCAACAATTTCCACTCTTGCAGGCATGTAATATGACAGAACTACTATTTGAATATTTCAAATTGAAATGTGGCGAATTTCCATACTTACTCATAGCCTTTAAGAGGTGATTCAACTTCCAGGAGTTCAAAGAATAATTTAAACTTTCAAAGAAGGCTGACACCTACAGGCGTCTCCCAAAAATGGCGCAGTGTATGAACAATGGCGGTTTAAACACAGAAGAAAATGTCAATGCAATAAACGCAGCCAACTGGCCCTATCTCACCCACGCGTTTCTAGCATGGTGGCACTTAGCAAATCGCGACCAGGTCCAAGGCGTGAGGAATTTGCGTGGGTTCTTCTTCCACCATTTTCATTATTTCGGCCTTTACACAGTCCGCATTTTTCCTCAAATGGAAATCCGCGATTTTCACTTTAAGCAAAGTTTTAAAATGCATTTGATTTAAATCTTTCAAAAGACTGTAGTTTATCATTTAAATTCTCATGATATTCCAACGTACTTTTCCAATAGAGTATGGAAATCGAAAATACCTTCATTACTTAAGGTAAATGCATTTTATTGCCAAATGACTATACAAGTCAATTTTAATTATTTCCAAGGCAATGTTAATTTAAAATATGAATTTAAAATGTTATATATATATATTTTGCATTATATTAAATATAACCTATTATAGTTTTATTTTACCTTATTTAAATATATGTATATATCTATATAATATTCAAATATTACTATAGATATATCTATATATTTTATTATAGGTAAAACTATAATATTGTTTATATTAAATATATTTATAAACACATTCAATATTTACATTAAATATATCTATACATATTTGTATTTAATTATCCAAATACGTGTATTACAGGCCAGTCAGCGCACCCTTAATACACGTGTTTGTACAAACATGTATATATACGTTTAACTGTAAATTACAGGCATCAATATAACATTATAACAACATTATAGCTAGAGTGCATATGTTTATAGGTGTGCCAGCCATGTATACGTATTCGTATGTATGCCATGTTGACACATGTGTATGGCATAATAATTGCCCATCATACATATGTATCGACATGTCATGCATGTTGTTACGTACATATGAGTGGTACATGTATACGCATATATATCCTATCTTTACCACACTCATCAATTCACATTTCACATTCAAGGTTCACAGAACAGTAAGTCAGTCAACAAGTAACACCACTCATGAAGCATAAAGAAGTAATCCAAAACTCCTAAGCCTAAGGATGATTTATTAAGACCTCTCAAACTGACTCAGTTCCCAAAACCCTTAGTGAAGTGTGTGTATGTTCAACTTGATCAACTTTACCGGTTACTCGAGCAAGCCCCTCTCCCGAGTGATGTCTCCCCTCCGCCTGGAGGAATAGTTCCTGTTCCTGCATCCTTTGCCACAAAACCACGACAGTTACTTGTTCATAACATTTGCAATACTTATACAAACATATCAAGTTTAAAGCAAGATTCATTATCCTGATATTCACATATATGCAGTATTTTACCATGAATTACATCAATTGAAATAACATCAAATGAAACAATGTCAAATGAGCTAACATACATATTGATAACAAGGTGCAAGCATCTCCAAATTTCACATTACATTCATTTCTACCTTTTATATCACTAGAAAATAGTAACCTCATAATTCGGGATGTAACACTTTCCAAGTCAAGGGTGGACTTTGGAGTTGGCTTTCCAAGAGGTGGGCGAACTTCATACTTGGTCTTCCAGTTCTCTTCTTCTTCCAGGCAGACTTTGTTCTTGCTTGTGCCAGGGCGGACTTTGAGGTTGGCTTGCCATTTTCTTCCATTGGTGAATTTCTCAGACTTGTGCCGTTTCTCATCAAACCTTCACCATTTGATTTTTCTTTTGATTTTTCTCATTTTGGAGGTATTGGCTTCACGACCAGTGGGACCCTGAAATAAAAACTTTCTAAAAATAGAAACTTTCCAAAAATAGAAACTTTCTAAAAACAGAAAAAAGTAGAAAAACATCCCTAAAAAATAGGAACTCCAGAATGGTCCAAAAGTGCGAAAAATTAAAAAAGCGAAAAAGCAAAAAAACAGAATCCCTAAAAAATAGGAAGTGTCAGAATTGACTCAAAGCATAGGCGATCCTCGTCTTCCGGACCTTCAGAGCACTTCCATGACATCTAGGCACAAAAACGGGTTCAAAATCTCAACTTGATCGGAGTGACTCTCAAAACTTAAACTCTGGACTCTCAAATGGACAGACTCATGAAATTGCTATGCAGAGGACAAATCCAAAAAACAAAAAAAAACTAGGGGTCCCCATTTGCAATGGGGCGATGTGTGAAATAGGTCACAACAAAGACAACATTTTAATAATATGTCAACTAGCAGAAGTTTAGCATCAACTATTATAAAGATATTTTGTGCTCCAAGAACTTATTTATAAGGTTACAAAAACCCAAATTTTTAGATTCAAAATATTAATTAATTTATAAAGGAAAACATTTAAAACTACCAAAAAGAAGGAAAGAAAGAACTTTAAAGCATAAAGCTACCCTAAACAAAGCTGAAATAAAAGTAGATTTGAACACCCTAAAATTAGACCCTTTAGTAGCTTGTAAAAAAATAGGTCTTCCTGAGAAAATAGTAGTGGCAAAAAATAGCAAATTGATGAATGACCTCTCAATGATTCTCTAAAAAACAAGAACTAAAAATAATATTTTCTAAATATAACAGTTTCATTCTAAAACACAATGGATCTTATCAAGAATCTTTAAACCTTAACTACAAAACCATTGATGACTTCACCAACTAGAGAGCCTTGTTATAGCAAGTCTGAAATCCTAAGATCTTTAAGAAATAGGCAAAAAGCTGCCTTAAACCTTGATGTCACTCTTTCCACCTACTTCTATAACTCAAACCCTATCAAAACCCTCCTAGGCATGTACTATATAGAGACTTACCACTCAAGCATGATAAATTCACCCTAGGAGCATTTTTGGAGGTCTTATACCACTAAGCACTTGGAAAATTTGGTCTAGGCACCTAGGGACCTTCCGCACTTGACTTTGTTGCTTATCTTGACATAGAATATTTGAGGAGCACTTTTGGACTGTTCCTTTCACTTAACTTGGTCAAACATTTCTCGAGGAGCACTTTTACATGACACTTACCACTCAAATAGAAGGATTGGCCTAATAGCATTCCAATTCCCTATTTGGCACTCAATAATTGTCAAAACATTGCTAGGAGTTCTCTTAGGTTGTTATTGCCACTTAACTTGGCTGACACCTAAGAAGAGCTCCTTGTCTTTCCCTCATTTGTCTTCTTAGGAGTCTCTTTGGAATCTTCCTTGAATGTTTGATTTTCTTTATAGCCCATTAATGATGTCATCTAGGATTTCGGTTCTCTTTTCAAGCTTGAGGCTTGTGTTCAACTTGGTGGTTGTCTTCTCCAATTCTTTCCTCACGGAAACAATTTCACACTCTAACCTTTCACAATTTTCTTTCTTTGCTCTCAATTGGATTTTTACATCTTCTTGAATTCTTTTCTCTTCTTCAATTTGGATTTTCAAATTGATAATTGTTTTCTCTACTTCCTTTACTTGATCTTTCAAATCAATGACCACCTTTTCGGATTCTTCTTGTATTTTGGCCTTTGATTCACACTCTTCTTGAAATAGCAGCTTGTAGTTTGAATTCTTCTTTCTAAGTTTCTCAATTTCTTCTATAGCGTGATAGAGTTCTTCCTCAAAACCTTCTTCATCATCATCTTTATTATCAGATTCTTCATCTAAGTTCATATCAACATTCTCATCATTTTCTTTTGACTCCTCTTCTAAGTATATTTCTTTTCTTTCACTCACAAGATGGTTTTCTCTTTCGAAGATATCATCTTTTGTTCCCAAGTGTGTTTTATTTTTCACTTTATTACTTACATTTGGTGCTTTGTTTTCAACACTCTGCATGTTATTTCCTTTTCTTTTTGCCGCATGCTTCCAAAATCCATCTTATAGCGGTTAGGCTATCTCCAAAGGAACCGGCTCTGATACCAATTGATGAGCACATGATTATATTGAGAGGGGGGAGGGTGAATCAGTATAATACAAACTTTTACCAATTTAAACTTAATCAATCATAACAATAATAACCATGCAAGATCTTGACAATTAAAAACACAAGAACACCAAGATTTACATGGAAACCCTTACGGGAGAAAACCACAGCAAAATAATGTTTTTTATATAAATCTATTTTTACAACTTTGTAGGCACCAACGTATTGGAGGCACCAACCCCCACTACTAAGCACCAATTTACAAATCAAAGTTCCACCTTCAATGTTGCTTATTCAACGGATGATGGACAATTCAATCTCTTTTATTCATTCACTTCATGATTCCCTCCTTATTAACCACATAAATGTACTTGCATCATTATATAAGATTGCATATTCATTCCATATTGATCTCGATATATTTCTTATACATTCATTGCTTCACTTCTATTTGCTTCTTCTTGATGATCTTCATATATATATCTTTTTTACTTCAATCTTCCTTATACCTCAAGTTCTTCACAGGTCCGCTCAAATATGCTTTGCTTTCATTATTTGCTTCATAAGTCTGCTTGAATCTTCCTCTTATGTATAATCAAAACTGCTTTATATGTCTGATCAAATCTGCCAGAAATTCTTCTTTCAAAAACTGCATATTCTTCTCTCTATTGATCTGTCATAAATCTGATTACAATCTCCTTATAAATCTGCCAAAGAACTTCTCACAATCTCCTTCTAAGTCTGTAAATAATCTTCTCATAATTTTCTCTTCATAAGTCTGGTGTATATGATGTATTTGTTTATCTTTTTCATTCCACAACACACTACACATTCTTCTCTCTATTGATCTGTCATAAATCTGATTACAATCTCCTTATAAAGCTGCCAAAGAACTTCTCACAATCTCCTTATAAGTCTGTAAATAATCTTCTCATAATTTGCTCTTCATAAGTCTGGTGTATATGATGTATTTGTTTATCTTTTTCATTCCACAACACACTACACAGTGATCCAAAACTGTCATTTCAAAATCCCTTGTCAACTTATACTTTTCTCTTCCTTTTATACCTTTTATATCTCTTTCGTGCTTCTCCTCAAAATCACCTTTTTACAGTCCACTAAGATTACTCACAAATTATATCTTTATGTCTTGATGAAATGATGTATCTCTAATAGACACGACCTTTTACAAAGACATGACCATTTGTTTAGCAAACCTGATCGCTGCCTTTACATTAACAAAACTGATTTTAATTCATTTAATCTCTTTATTAGTTTGCTGCCTCTTTCTTTAATAAATTGCTATTCGTTATATCATTTCTCTTATCATAATCGCTGCCTTATTAATGAAATAATCGCTGCTTTGTAAATAAGAATTATTTCCATCTTTTTTACTTACTAATCTCATTTTTATAATCATCTATATAAGACAAACCTTTTTGTCTTTTTCTTTATAAGCTAACCACTTTTCTTTAAAAGTAATCCACCAATCGAATTGCTTCCCTTTTTAAAACATAATCTAATAGTCTTTTTCTTTATAAGCTAATCACTTTTCTATTAATTTGCATGAATCTTCATGATGTCCATTGACTCTTGGTTACTTATGATATAATTTTAATTGTGATTACTTCAGCGACTAATCCTTTTCTAAATATTCTTCAGCACATGCGATTCCTTAGCATACTCTTTGATCACGAGAGCCACCATAATGATCCCTCAAATGCTTCATTGATGTATGAGTATTTGCTTCAGTTTGTAGCTTGCTCATCTCTTGAAATGCATCATTGATTGTCATGGTAAGAACACCACTATCTGTTGATGTATCATTAAGTTCTCTTTCCATCTTGTTAATTTTGGGCTTCAAATGGGCAATTCTTTCTTCAAATTGTTCCAATCAAATGTGGCTCCAAGACGAAGCTCTTTATTCAAAATTGTTCTTCCATATTCTTCTTTTTAGTTCCAAACCTTAGCCGCAAATTTATTATGTCCAAGATCATGCCTTGCTAGACCTCTTTCGTGTATTGTCTTCTTTTCAATTGTGATATATCCAACTTTGACATCAATGACAACTATCATGTTCACTCACTTTGACATCAATGAAAATATTCTAACAATCTCCTATATGCCTTTGACATCAATGACAATATTTCCAACAATAGGAGCGTTCTTTCATTCTTTTGATCGCATAAACATGTCCAAATCCCCCAAGGCATGCTTTTGGTCTTACTTTATTGCCTCAAACCTGGTTGAAACTCCTAGGGTGCACTCCTCACACCTTTTTGCCAATTCTACAACACTAAGACCAATTTCCTTCTCTTAGATTGCCTTCATTGTTTCTTGCTTTCATACATGCCTTTGCAAATGGACAATACAATCTTAAGGACGACAATCCTTGATTAGAATGGAACAAGAAACAAATAGATCATGAATGTAGTCATGACATTTGACTTTTATATACAACACTATAATAGATAAAATAGGCATATGGGACCTTGACATTAACAATTTTAATAGGGGTGCAACAAAAGAATCATTAAATTGTTCAAATTTGTTCCTCTTGTCACAAGTACTTTTGTTTTTTGGTTTTGCATGAAATACAAAATGATTTTTGTTTCTATTAAGAACAAATCTTTTGGGGTTTAACATATTTGTCACAAAAAGCAATACACTAGATTCAAAATGTGCACGAGTGGGAAGTTTACGTAGGATGCGTGAGCGAGCGAGAAGAATGTGCAGAATGTGTGCACTAGCAGGGAGATTTCTTCTAAGCGTGGGCTGCTTCGGTCTACCATGGTTGGGTTGGTCGTGCTTGAGGACGTATCTGTGCCCTCTCTGGTCATGGTTGGTCTTCCGACTAGGGGTTTGGACGGGGGCTCCTCCTCTGTCCTGGCTGTTAAGAGTGCTGAGGGCTCTGTCCCTGCTTCTATGCAAAGGGATGTCCCAAATGCTCCGGTTGCTGGGGTTTCTTCGGGTCGGTTGAAATCTTTCTTTGATGCTGTTAAAGGGAGTGCTAGGCCTCCCGCTCAACCTCGTGTTCGTCCTCTGCCCTGTGCTAGGGACTCCCCGGTTGTGGTTTGTGGTTCGGAAGTTGCTGAGAACGAGGAGTACTATTTGAAGCAGGGGGTGGTTTGCAGGTTTAATGGCCCGTGGCCCTCCCTTCCTAATCTCCATAACTGGGTTTCCACCTCCTGGAAGCCGATGGTCTCTGGACAGATTGAGCTCTATCCTAGTGCTCGGGGCTTCTTTTTAGCAACCTTTTCCTCTTCTGTGGAGCGTGACTGTGTGTTGGATCGAGAGTGGATGTGGGGGATTCATTCTCTGTTCATCCGTCCTTGGTCTCGATCTTTCAATCCCCTTATAGAGCCATTGAACACCAGGCCTGTTTGGGTCCGTCTACCGAATCTCTCTCTCCAATTTTGGGAGGATTCTTGTTATGAAGCTATTGGCAACTCTATTGGATGCTTTTTAATGTTTGACTCTGTGACTCGAGAGCTTGGGCATACTACGATAGCGCGTATTTTAGTTGATTTGGACATCTCCAAACCTCTCCATGGTGATGCAGTCTTATTAGTCGAGGACAGACCTTGGAAGCAACTCTTGGACTATGAGGGTCTCCCCTTTCGGTATAAGAGATGCTTCTGTGTGGGTCTTTTGGCCTCTAATTGCCCACAAGCCCGCCGCAAGGGTGCTACTACTTGGTGGAAGGATGCTCGCTCAGATCATCTAACGGTGGGTTCTCCTCCTTCAGAAGTTTCTTCTATGGATGAGGATGATGACCCTACTTCTCAGGAACCTATGTCTGCTCTTATTCCGACTAACCTTTCTGTGGAGACACTATTGGCTTGATCTGTTGATGCTGTTCTGTTTGAGCCTGCTCGTTCTTCATTGATTACTGATGATGATCCTTCACTTGTTCTTGTTTCCTCCCTTGCACAGTCGTCTCCCCTACTGTGTGGTGGCTCTTTGCCCTTGGTGGCTTCGGTTGATCCGCTTCTCTCGCCTTAGCCGTTGGACTTGGACCCCGAGTCTTCCTGGTCTGTAGTGCTGAGAAAGAAGAAGGAACTCCCTCAATCTGTCGCATCCTCGCGACCTCGGGTTAAGGGAGTCAGATTGGTCCCCTCTGATTTTGGGGTTGTCTAAGTTTTAGTCTGTGTTCCAACAACTGTCTGTCAGTTGTTTTTGTGTGAGGTCTGTCCTCCTTTCCTAGTTCTTTCCTGGTTTGAACTAGCTTCTTTTTTTGGCCCTTTGGGCTTTTTGTGTAAATGGTATAGCACCCTGCAAATGTTGCTTATCTTTTCAAAAACAAATCTTTTGGGGGAGATTAAATAAAAATTTCAAAATGATTTGCAAAATGTTGAAACTTTTCAATGAAGACACATAAAAAATTATGATGTACTAGGATGGGTTTGGGTATAGTAATGGGGGTTTGCCATTTTATTTTGGCATTGGATATGGGATGACACGGTTATGTATGTACAAGAAAAATAAATCTAAAAACTCTAAGCAAATAAATAAAATTAGCCATAATATTAGTGTTATAAACATAAAATATTTAATGCATTATGATGTATGATATATCATAGAGGTTTATATATCTTATTCGTAAAAGGGAATATTCAATGGTCATATGCAAATTTAAGAATCACACAATCAAATGTCATATTACTCTTTATTGAGGGCATCCAAATCAACATTTGGTTAATTACTGTGTTATTGGATCTACTTGGTTGTTGGATGGATTCGGGTTTGGTTTGAACTGGATTTGTGGTCTACTTTGATTCCCTTGCAGATTTTGGTAGGGCATAGTCAATGATTGTTGGGTTTGTCTAGGACAAAGCTAAGTGAACTCGGGGAGGATCCAAATGCATCCCAACAAACCTACATAGAACCTGTCACATTTTTTTATGGAATTTTAATATCTTCAACTAAAGCATTGCAAACACTAAAACAAACTCATTTTAATTGCAAAAGACAAATGCCTTTTTAAAAGACTAAACTTCCATTCTTGCTTTTCATTCAATAAAGAGAGTTGAAGATTAATCATTGAAGGTTCCACAACAGTTGCATTACTTTTCCTATTCATGTTCAAGTGTCCATTAGTTGCCAAGAGATCATAGAAGAATTTTATTGAAAAAAAAGGTAAGTTTTTTTTCCCTACATTTTGTTTTAGAAACATGAAACAAAATCTCTTGCTTTGCTTTTCTTTCATTTTTTGATGAATGCATCACTAGGTTTAAAATTTCAAAGAATTAGGTTTTATAGATCTGATTTTTGTTTTTATTTTTTAATGTGTTGTTTATAAAATTGCTTGTTATAGGAATTACAAGGCAGTTAGTTTTATGTCCATAGGCTGACCTAAATTCAAAACAAATCCAAGTTATTTTCTTTGAAAGTATGTTGATTTGATACAATTGGTTCTAGTTGGTGGGAGTTCTATTTGTATTTGCAGCGGGTGTGATGTTAGGTATTTAAGTTCATATAGTTAGGTGAAAGCTCGTTTGCATCAAATTCTTGGACTAGATATCAAAACTCTCCCTAGAAAGAATGGTGTACTTGTGCTATTAGAGAAAATGATAGCATATATTAATGAGTAGCTGCAAGCAGGTGAACTAGTAGGCCATAGAGAAAATCATCCTTTAGCAAAGAGAAGATCAAAAGGAATGAAGCCCATATGCCCTCATCTAATCCCAATTTTGTGGTAGAGAGCCACCCATTTTTGGCCACTCTTGAAGAACAACCCACTACAAATAAGAGACCAAAAAGACCATTGGAAATGCCATTTAAAAATGAGAATTTAAATATTGTTGATTAACACATAGCAAGATGTATTTATGCAAATGGGTTGGCTTTCAATGTTGTTCGCGTACCATATTTGCAATAAATAGTGAGAAAAATTAACGAGACTTCAAAAGGGTACAAAGGCCTAGATTATGAGAAGGTGGTAAACAGGATGTCAAACTTGTAGAAGATTCATTGAAGCTCATAAGAGATTCATGGGCCAAGACAAAGGTGTCCATTGTTTTCGATGGATGGAAAAATGCTATAAATCAACCCTTGATCAATGCCATAGCAATGTTCCCTAATAAGAGATTCATGGGCCGAGATAGGGGTGTCTATTGTTTTGAGTGGGTGGAAGAATGCTAAAAATCAACCCTTGATCAATGTCATAGTAGTGGCCCCTAAGGGCATAATGTTTTTGAGAGCTGTGGATTGTGAGGGGGAGTTCAAGGATGACCAATTTACTGCTAACATCTTTATCACAACCATTGAGGAAGTTGGACCTCATAATGTTGTTCAAGTCATGATAAACAACACAAAAATTGTAGAGCTGCTAGGTTGTTGGTTGAAGAATGCTATTCACACATCTTTTGGACACCTTGAGCAATCCACTCTCTCAATCTTATGCTACAATAGAGATTGTGTATTCTATTTCTTCTTTAAAGTTTGTTCTAATTATTTTATTTTTTAGTTTTGAATAAGTTGTTGAGATCTATATTGCCTATAATACAATCATCTTGAGATGACTTGTGAAGGTTTGAGAGGTACCATTAGCCAAAATTAGTCCACCTGGAGAGAAAACAACACTAAGAGGGAAAAATAATCAAGTGGATGATCTTATATGACTCATGGTGGTATCGTGTACAGTATCACCTTAGTTTCACCAAGCTCATTGTTAGTATGATTCATTATACTGATATGGACAAGCGTTACTTGGGAGAGATATATGGTGGTATTGACTCAATGATTAAGAAGATGAAGACCATCATAAATGAGAAGGATAAAGATCTTAAATAAAATTTCTTCAAACAAGTGCACAAAATTATTGAAGAGAGATGAAACACAATGATCCCCAACTATATCTTCTTGCTTTTGCATTGAGTCCAAAATATTGAGTGCTGATATTCTTTTTGTGACAACAAGGATTTCCCCATACAAAGATTATGAAGTCTTTAAAATGTACAAGGTAGTATTTCATAGACTCCTCCTTGATCTTGGTTTGTAAGATGTAGTCATGAGTGAGTTCAATGATTTTGTATATTCCAATGGTGAAAGTATCGAGGCTCTTCATGGTAAGTTCAAGAAGGATGTTCATAGTTGGTGGTACTTCCATGGCCAAAAATTACAACACCCACAATCACTTGCAATCAACATTTTTATTATAAGTAAGTTTAATACATTTTTAGTTTTGACCTTTGAATTTTCATTTATAATTTTTTATAATATATAGCTCTACCTCTCTACTTTGTCTTCATAGTTTGCTAGTTTATCTACATTTGAGAGGAACTGGAGCACAAACTCTTTCACCCACTAAATAAATTTAATAGATTGCACTAAAAAAAGATAGATAACTTATTATATGTATATTCCAATTTGTGTCTCATTTCGCACAAACAACATGGAATGAAGGGGACACAAAGTTGTGGGATATGGAGCTAGAGTATACTCACTTGGATACTTCCACTTCCCAACATGTTGCACTTGAGGAGTTCGGAAGCAAGCATACTTTTAGTGCAAATGGAAGTGGCACTACGTGTGGTTCTTCAAACATTCCTACATCATTAAATGCCAAAGATGATGATGATGTTGATAATTTAGAAAATCTATATGGTGTTGAAAGTTGATTGTTGAACTTGATATTATTTTTTAATATTTAACTTGAAGTTTGAACAGTGAATATTTTATAATATTTATCATTATTGTTTTAAATGACATTCAAGTTTATAGTAGTTTTGTTGATTATATGATGCTATGTGGTATTCTAAATTTAATTTCGATTTTTAGGTTGCAAATATGTATATATAAATGATTTTTACATGTTTTGTATGGATGAACCCAAAATAAACCCAACCACCCCAATTTTCTTTTGATCCACGAACCTAAACTAAGATCCTAACTAGAATCAATAACTTAAGTTAATTAGGACAAGATGTAGTAGGACTAACAAGAATTATTCTTTTTTTTTATAAATATTTTTTTATCTTATCTTACAAATTTGATCCTTGTTTTGTAATTACACCTGTCCTATCTAGATTATCATTGTGTTTTAGTTATAATGGTCTAGTCCCTATAATAATATAAGAACCTTGGAGGTACTTTTATCGATACTACCTAAAGTTTGAACAATACTATTATAGGTATGGGGGCTTGTAGGAGATTATTGGTAATGTAGGTATAAAAGCCAAAGGAGTGTTGGAATGCTTGCCTATATCTATATAGGATTTTAAATTGGTTGCATGGATTGGATTTGGATTGGTTGGATATTTTAATTGATAAGGAAATTGTGAAATACAAGGAAAATAATAGTTATAGCACCAAGGGTGAAGGTGTTGGATGGATTGAATGGTTTGGGCAATTGAGGATGGCAACGATGGATGAGAATCATGATGAAAATGTAGAGGGGATTTAGGATGTGATCTCCAAGAACTATGTCATATAGGAATGATATGCCCCACTTTGTTATGTGCCATTCATGATGTTGTGTTGAAGTGCTCACCAAAGAAGATCTAATACATCAAGATGCATCTAAAAAACATGTCTCAAGACCTTGTCCACTTCCTTATGAAGGTCAAAATTGGGAATAAGAATGGGTATGATGGAATGGTGAGGTTTGGATAGAGCAGACCTACCCCTAAATGTAGCATACTTGAAGATGGCCAGTTTACACATTACCCTCAAGAATGGGTTTTCATCATGGTACTTGTTAGGATTTACCGATAGGAATGAGGAATTAAATTATCAATTAAATGCAAATTTTAAATACAGAATAGAGAAATGGAGAATACACAGAGGCGATACAACAAAACAATTAACGTGGTTCACTCTTTCTTGGGCTACATCCACAAACAACAACAATCCAATTTTATTCAACTTCCAACAATTACAAATTACAATGCATGCAACAAAATTGCTGTACATGCAACATAAAATGCACTCCAAATTCCTCATGAATTTCATTGCTTAATTTTCCCCACGCTCTGCTACGTGCGCCCATCACAAAACTATGACAAAACTTCACACAACTGTTCATTTCACACACGCACATTACTGCAACTATCAAATGTGCTTTATGTCGCGACTGTTCATCTTCAGTTTACGTGACCATTGACATTTCAATCCGCAACAAATAAAATTCATTTATCAAGAAATTACAAATTGGTTTTTCTACCGAATTACATTGGTTAATTAATTTGGGGGGAAACCATACCAGGCAAAGTGGCCAAAATTTTAACTCCAAAGTCTAAGCAGGCTCCACAAACCAACAGTACTTGCCCAAGGTGCCATAAGAATGGTTTTCACAATTGGATGCCTTTTTTTTTACCTTCTTCGTTTCATTTTTTTCTTTTGTTTTTGGTTTTATAGATTTGTTAAATTCTGGATTGGGACTTTTACATTTTGGATTCTCAATGTTGAATTTTTGGATCTAGATTTTTTAATTTGGGATTCAAGTGTTTGTTTCCATGGTGGGCTAATATTATTCCATTTTGAATAACTACATCCAATGGACTATTTTGTTGGTATTGCATTCTACAAATGTTGTTGTGAACTTCACTTATTTCTAAGTTGGCTTCTCCCTGATGTAAACACCTTAACATGATACCATCATAGACCCTATTGTAGAGGGTGCTGCCAAGGAAAATGGAGTGGGAGGTAGGTTGGATGAAGGATGTACAATGGTTATGAAATGGCTGGATGAAAAGGGTGTGGTTTTGGAGGTACATTAGATGACGTATTTGATTATGTCAAAGAAATGGATGAAAGGATGGGATTGTGGAGGTATGAGTAAATTTCATGAAACCAATAGGAATTAGGACCAACAGTTCACACACCATGGAGTACATTTTGAGATTGGATGGTGGATTTGAATCTTTGGATGATTTTTTGTGGGATTATGGACTTTTGACTTTAGAGTTTGAATTTTTGGTATGTAGGATTTGACACTTTTGGAGATGCTTGGACTTTTAGATTTCAAATTTTGGGATTTAGGAATCTAGATGAATTTTGGATTTTTGGATTTTTGGGAGTGTCACCTATTGACTTTTGCATTTAGATATAAGGAATTTTGCGTTGAGACCCTTTGATTTTGAAGAATAAATTTTTGGATCCAAATGAACTTTTGATTCTTGGATTTGTGGACATTTGAACTTTGAATTGTAGACTTGGATTGTTGGATTTTGGGATCTAGAAATATATTTGGGATTTTGGCTTTTAGATTGCTTGGAATTTAGAATTTGTGGATATGAGGATTTTAGGTTTTTGGATGGGTTCCTAGAGATATGTTGATGCATCCAAATTGATTTCAAATCTTGTTTTATGATCCCTTGGGGGGATATTATCTTGGAGTCCCATGAATGTTGTTTTAGCTTCATCATTTTGAAATAGGTTGAGTGATGTGTGATTTTGTTGGTCTTGATTGATCAATTTTGGTGATGGAAAGTCAAGGTTGGTGACAATGATGGTGGTGTTGGTGAAAGGCTTGGTGGGAGAAAGATCTTTATATGAATGGTGAGAGGAACTTGTTTCAATGTTGGAAGAAGTTTACATGGAGATCACAAAGCTATCATTAACATCCTTGGATTACTCACTAGAAGACATGTATTCGGTGCCTTAATATCTATGATGTGCATAAAATTATATAGGTTCTAGGATTCCTTGCTCATGAATGCGTAATTCCTTACCTTTCTATTTTATGATTTGACATATTTGATTTGTGATAGGATACTTAATAACTTGGAAACAAGATCCAAATCTATTTTTAGATAGTTGGAAATTGTTAGAACTTTCAATTTACTCATTTGCAAGAAGATCAAGTTGGACAAAGGTGTTTGGACCGAGTTGATAGGATTTTTGTGCTAGAATGATATTGGTGTGGGTGCTTTGACTTTGATTTAGTTGGGGACAAATTTTCTCCTTTTTTATAAGGACCTTGATATATCCACAAACTGTGATTTTGTGATGTAGATGCATTCTTTGTAGAAACATTGCCTTTAAGCTCAATGTCTCCTCTATTTATTAGCTCTTGAATATAGTTCTTCAAATTTATACATCATTTAGTGGAATCTCCTTGGTTCTCATGAATCTTATGGATATCATGAAAGAGGTGGTTTGTGTTCATTTATCCTCTTGCATGTGTTGACTTGTGGGAATGGCAAATCTAGGAGAATTTTGGACAATTTGAATGGTGCATGAGAAGAGGTATGCCACAACTCCTGAAATTTGTATTTTTGATTATGATTCCTTGGGCAGGATAAGATTGCATTGTTGATTATGTTGCCGAGTTATGGATGATGTAGGACTTACATAAGAGGTTAAGGTTGCTAATTGCTTGCTAAAGGGTGGAAATTGGTCAAGCACGTCTTGGTTTTGGTGTGAAGGATTCTCTTGTGCTAGAATGGTTTCTTCTTGGTGAAGGTTAATATGTGGGCCATTTGGATTAGGAGTTTCATTGGTTGATGGATTAAGAATATATGGTTTGATGGATTAGGGTCATCATGGTTTGACTCAAGTTTCACTTTATTCTTTTGAGGGACCTAACCATAACATCTTTGTTTTTGAAAAGTTAAGCATCATTTTCAGGGTGTTGTACCCTTCACAAAGGGCCCAAAGGGCCAAAGAAAAAAGCATAGTTCAGAACAGATTTTGAACTATACAAACAACTAGAAACAGCTGATAGACAGTTGTGGAAAACCAAAGAAGTTAAGCAACCCCAGACATAGAGGGGTCAACGAAGGCTCCACGAGCCCGAGTCTGAGAAGCAGAAACAAATTTCTTCTTTCGGAGAACAATTGACCAAGGAGGCTCAGAAGCAGGAAGCGAAGAGAACAGGGAGAGGAGCAACTCCATCGCAACCACCACAGGACAACCAACCAGTGAGGGAGTTGACAGTGAGGCATCCAAGGACAAATCAGCCAACAGAATAGAAGAGGCTTCCAATAGAGGGCAAACAACGTCTGGCAGAGCAGTGACAACGGAGGCAGAACTAGGCACAACAGTGTCAGCAGACCGGACCAAAGGTGGATCCGCAACAGAGAGGTCCAGGGGAGGAGCAGCAACATGAAGGTCGACCCCCAAAGAAGACACCTCCGAGGAAGAACCCACCGTAAGGTGATCCAGAAGCACATCCTTCCACCAAGTTGCAACACCCTTGCGATGGGCAAGAGGGCAAGAAGTGGCCAAATGAGCCATCGAAAAGCACCGCCTACAACGAAAGGGGAGACCTTCATAATCTAAGAGTTGCTTCCAAGGCCTGTCCTCCACCAACAAAACAACATCCCCATGGAGAGGTTTGGAGATGTCCATATCAACTAACACCCGAGCAACCATGGTGTGCCCAAACTCCCGAGTAGTAGAATCCACCATTAAGAATCGACCAATCGAATTGCCAATGGCCTCGAAGTAGGATTCCTCCCAGAATTGGAGAGGAAGGTTTGGTAGACGGACCCATACAGGTCTGGTGTTCAACGGCTCTGTAAGCGGGTTGAAAGAGCGCGACCAGGGCCTGATGGACAAAGAATGAATACCCCACATCCATCCTCTGTCTAAAACACAGCTACGTTCACGAGGGGAGCCAAAGGTAGCGATAAAGAAGCCTCTCGCACAAGAGTATAACTCGATTTCCCCAGCCACCAAAGGCTTCCAAGAAGCCTCCACCTAGTCATGGAGGTCTGGGAGGGAAGGCCACAACCCATTGAACCTGCAAACCACACCCTTCTTGAGGTAAAAATCCTCATTTTCCATGATCTCTGGGCCACATACAACCATAGGATTATCCCTAGCACAGGGCATAGACCTACCAGGATTATGAGAATCCACCAAGGCAGCAAAAGATTTGGGCGATCTAGAAAAACCTCCAGTAACAGGTAACCGAGGGGCAATGACATGCTCAAACACCAAATCCCCCTTAGTAGGAGCCACAGAGGCAACATAAATCTTGCTTCCATCGTTCAGCCCAGCCCCCAAAGCAGACGGGAATTTGGCAGACCGCACACCCGGGTCAGGGATAGGAGGGACCCCGGAGGGAACTACAACACCCGCAACCACAACAGGCGCACCACCAAATGGCACAACGAAATGCCCCAGAACCACCGAACTAGAACCATCCACCGCCAAAACCATCAATGACTTCTTGCATCCAATCATGGCATCTTGTTTTGAAATAGGGAGTGATCTAGCTGGGCACAACCTTGTAGAGCTAATGAGGTACCTAATCATGGCATATTTGTTTTGAAGTAGGGAATGATCTAGTTGGGCACGACCTTGTTTGGTGTTAAGCAAACCATTGTAGTTGTTGGGATATTCGTCTCGATCCACAAGGCTATCATCATTGCGATATCTGTCTTGATCTGCAAGGCTATCATCATTGTGATATTTGGTTTGATCAACAAGGATATCATCATCATTGTCATCATTATATTCATCTTGATTGATAAAGCATCATCATTATCACTTTTGAAGGGGTTTTTGGGTTGGTTTTCATCAAGAGGCACATGAAAATGAAATGAATTCATAAAATGAATTCATAACTTGTTTTTTTTTAATTTGGTTTTTACATCAGCTTAAAAGAAGGGGGAAGACAAAAAAGACACACCAACCTATGTTAGTTAGGAACTTGTGTTTGGCTTGTGAGCTCACCAATATAACTTGAAGGTGTAAGTAACATTTTGGGATTCACCACTTATGTTAGTGTTTTAATGATCAGATAATACAACTGAAAGCACTCATAAAATGCAACACATAAGACAATAAACACAACAAGATACCCTGGGAAAACCCTCCTCTTGAGGGAGAAAACCCTAGCAAATATGTCTCTTATATAATGAAGGAATAAGAGCAGAAATCCGCTTACAACTCAGGCCTAGCTCATGGCCGAATTTGATACAATGAATAATAGCACCTCTCCTAGATGCAAAGATACAAACGAATATGCTTCTCCTTGAAATTGGCTTGTTGCTGCAAGATGAAGCACTGTTGCTCAAGTGCGAACTTCTACTTGGAATGCAAATTATACTTGATAAACTTTATTGTGAAATGATCAAACATCACCTTGTATTTATACAAAATAAGGTGACTCTTCAAGGAGGTTGACCTTTCTTGGAAATAATAAATTATAAAATAATATCAAGGAAGGTCGGCCTCATCCATTTAAATCAAATGAATACAAATTAAATAACCATAGGCTATCATTTAATTTATTACAACTTAATGTGATCGCTGGAAGAAGCAGCCTGATGCTGCTAATAACATCGACACTCTCTCTCAGCTAGGGATGATACTTCCAGCTGCACAAAACATATCACCTCATCGTGATGTCGATCAATGTAGTCACATCCTATGTGAAGAACGCTTGTCACCTCATCGTGAAAGCATATCACCTCATTGTGATATTAGATATCACCTCATCGTGATATCAACCATCATGGCAATCTCCATAGATGGTATGTATTCATTACTCAATGTGATGTTGTCACCTCACTGTGACTTTCACCATGGCTCTCCCAAAGGGTGAAATACAAGTACAAGAAAATCATCACAGACTCCCTCACATGATGTTGTCATGGAGTCACACACATGACATCCACCATGGCTCTCCTAGAGGGTGGAAACAAGGGATTTCCTTGAACTTCTCTTGAGATAAGAACTCATAGCCAAGGGATTTCACCTCGAGCTTCTCTCAGAGAAGAACTCATTACCAAGGGATTTCACCTCGAACTTCTCTCACAGAGAAGAACTCATTAAAGAGGATCATTGATACTGAGACAACTTCTCAGTCAAGGTTGCATTCTCCACCATACCAAGCTTTTCTCGAAAGTACACAAAATTTATCCTGGAGAGGGGTTTGGTGAAAATGTCTACCGTCTGCTCATCAGTGCTGATATACCTCAACTGTATAGCTTTCCTAAGTACCATATCTCTGATATAATGGTACTTGATCTCAACATGCTTTGTTCTGTCATGAAACACTAGATTGACAGAAAGATTCACACAACTTTGGTTATCACAATGAATGATAGTGGGCTCCATTGATTGTCCAAACAATCCTGCAAGGAGCTTATGAAGCCACACTGCTTCACGAGCTGCCACACAAGCTGCAATATACTCTGCCTCAGTTGTACTCAATGCTACTAAAGATTGTTTCCTGCTGCACCAGGATATCATGGCAGATCCCAAACTGAAGCAACAACCAAAGGTACTTTTCCGATCTGTGACACACCCTGCCTAATCACAATTAGTAAAACCATGAAGCTCCAAATCCACACCTGTAGAGTATCTTAATCCATATCCAATTGTGCCACGCAAGTATCTTAGGATATGTTTAGCTGCAACAAGATGTATTTGCCTTGGTTCACACATAAACTGACTAAGTGCACTCACTGCATAACATATATCAGGTCTAGTGTTAACTAGATACATCAATGAACCAATCAACTGCCTATACATAGTAGAATCCACTAGTTTTGAACTAGTTGCAGCCTCCTTCAACTTATGTAAGTTTGTCTCCATAGGTGTAGACATAGGTTTGCAATCAATCATACCAAACCTCTTCAGAATGTCAATAGTATACTTGCCTTGACTTAGAATCATCTCATCTGGCTTTTGCCAAACTTCTAAGCCAAGAAAGTAATGCATGAGACCAAGATTCTTCATTTCAAATTCAGAAGCTAACTCCTTCTTGCATTTGAGGATGAGGTGTTCTTCTCCAGTAATAATCAGATCATCAACATACAAAACCAAAATCAATGCTTCACCATTAATTACCTTGAAGTAGAGGTTAGAATCTGCATCATTCTTTGAGAATCCCAGACTTAACAGGTAACGATCAATTTTTTCGTACCAAGCACGAGAAGCTTGCTTAAGACCATACAAGTCCTTCTTCAGCCTGCAAACATGAGACTCCTTCCCATGTACCTCAAATCCATCGGGTTGCTCAATGTAAACCTCTTCTTCTATTACACCATTCAAAAAGGATGTCTTTACATCCATTTGGTGAATCTTCCATCCTCTAGATGCAACAATAGCAATAATAGTTTTGACAGAAGTATAACGAGCTACAGGAGCAAAGGTTTCTTCATAGTCAACTCCCTCTTTTTGTGAGAACCCTCTAGCCACGAATCTTGCCTTGCACTTCTCAATGCTCCCATCAACCACATGGTTGATCTTGAAGAGCCATTTAGAAGACACCACAGATTTGCCTTCGGGTCTAGGAACGATATTCGAAACATCATTCTGAAGTATGGATTGATACTCCTCAATCATATCATCTTTCCATACTTGTTGACTAGAAGCTTCTTCAACACTTGAAGGCTCTGACTCAATGATCTGATTCATCAGAGCTATATAACTGGAGAATTTATTAGGTCTCTTGCTTTCTCTAAAAGTTCCTCTTGGGGCTGCAAAACTTTCTAGCTCCTGCATTGTCCCTTGGGCCCAAAGAGGTCTTTTCCTTCCAATCACAATATATGTAGGCCCATTAGTAGGCTCCAAGGGTTCAACTGGATCATTGTCATTTTTAGGTTCAGGAACCTCCCTTTGATTTTCAGGAACATGGTCAATTTCCATATCCTGAGGAGGCTCTTCTTCATCGATCTCCATGTGAGTGCCCTTGGATCTTCTAAATGCAACATCTTCCCCAAATGTGACATCTCGACTGATCTCAATAGACTTCTGACCTGGAATGTAGATTCTGTAGGATTTTCATGTCTCACTGTAGCCCACCAGAATTCCCTTCTTCCGAGAAGGTTCCAACTTTATTCTCTTTTCCTTTGGAATATGAACATACACTGGACACCCAAAAATCCTCAAATGACTGACTTCATGCTTCACCCTTGAGAATGCTTCTTCAGGAGTTATATTCCCCAAGATTCTGTGGGGACTTCTGTTTTGAACATAGACAATTGTCCTAGATGCCTCAACCCAAAGTGAGGTTTGCAGGTCTTGATCATGTATCATTGCTTTGACTGCTGCTGCAATAGACCTATTCTTCCTTTCAACAACACCATTCTGTTGAGGATTATAAGGAACACTGAACTCCCTCTTAGTCCCTGCTTCAATACAGAAATCACAGAAGATACCAGAAGTGTACTCTCCTCCATTATCGGATCTCAAAAGCTTGATCTTTTTCCCGGACAAATTTTCCACCCGTGCTTTGAATTCTCAGAATCTTTCTAATACCTCCTCAGATTCTTTAGATCTCAAGAAATAAATCCAAGTCTTTCTAGAGTAGTCCTCAATAAAAATAATGTAATACAAGAAACCACTAGAAGATGCAATAGACATTGGACCACATAAATAAGAATGAATGAGATCAAGAATACATTTAGATCTACTTTCTCTAGTATGAAATGTACCTTTTGTATTCTTACCTAGGTCGCAACCTTTACATGTACATTCATGTTCCTGGTTGAATTTCAGAAGGCCGATGACCATCTTCTCCATGATAGGTAACACTCGAAAGTGAATGTGAGCCAATCTTCGATGCCAAAGTTCATACACATTAGAAGAATCATGCACTAGAGCCTGAAGGGGGCGAGTGCATAGCCTGTAGAGACACTCGTGTCTAATTCCAATTACTTGAGCATACTTGATGTTGGAGTTCTTTGCCCATAAAAGAACTTTGCCTTCTGAAAAGACAACTTGATAACCCTTGTCTTCCAAGGCTGAGATGGAAACAAGGTTTCTCTTTATGCCTAGAACAAATATCACATCATTTAAATACAAAGAAATGCCATAATCTAAGTGAAGAGAGGAGTTCCCAACTCCTTTCACAGAGTAACTAGCACCATCTCCAATAGTGACTTGTTCACTGGAATTTGTCTTAATCAAATTGGATAGATGTTCCCTAAATCCACTGATGTGGCGAGAGGCATCACTATCTATTAGCCAAGTGTTGGTGTGGGTGGTTACATTGCTTGACAAGGCTTAATAGAACACATATTCACTTGAGTCCTTTTGTAGAGAGATTTCTTCAACATTTGCAATGACAACCCGTTGCTTAGGCCCGGAAGGACATTCCTTTGCAAATTGACCATACTTGTCACATCAGAAACATTGGACTTTGGATAAGTCTCTCTTCTTCTTGAATGCGGGAGCACCATCATTTCCATTATCTTGATTCCTCTGGAAGAATCCTTTCTTCCCATCTCTTCTTTTCTTCTTCGTTGAGTGAGAGGCGAGAACATGAATATCTTCATTAGTTGAACTTTGACCTATGACTCTAGCCACCAACCTTGACTCCTCTTGAATGCAATCGGCCCTCAATCGATCAAACTTGGGAAGTTTAGATGTTGCACTGATTCCCTGAATATAGGACTCCCATGATAACGAAAGACCATTGAGGGCAAGCATGGTCAATTCTTTGTCATCAATTATGTGACCAATTGTAGAGAGTTGGTCTCTCAATTCCTAAATCCTCATGAAATAAGCAATCACTGTTTCTCCTTTTGCCATCTTCACGTGGTGTAGTTGTTGCTTCAGTGCAGGTGCCCGACTGGTGTTGTTGATTTCGTACATCTCTTCCAATGTTTTGAACATGTCCCTTGTCGTCTTCAGCTTGGAGACAATCAGAACAATATGATATTTCACGGAATCAACCAACATCTTCTTTGCCTTGATGTCTTTCTTTCTCCACTGCAACTTCTCTTCTTCCTCCTCTGGTTCGGGAACTTTGGTTTCCACAAACTCAGCCAAATCACTCTCTTCCAAGGTGAGCATGATTTTGAACCTCCATGATGTGTAGTTGGAAGCTCCCTCGAGTCTATCCTCAATTTTCAGTCCATTTACCATCTTGACTAAATAGAGATAGATAGAAAAAGAGATTAGGGAGAATGCTGCAAAACATATTTGATCACGATCTTCTTCAAACCCACTTTGATACCATGTTAGTGTTTTAATGACCAGATAATACAACTGAAAGCACTCAAAAAATGCAACACATAAGACAATAAACACAACAAGATACCCTGGGAAAACCCTCCTCTTGAGGGAGAAAAACCCAACAAATGTGTCTCTTATATAATGAAGGAATAAGAGCTGAAATCTGCTTACAACTCAGGCCCAACTCATGGCCGAATTTGATACAATGAATAATAGCACCTTTCTTTGATGCAAAGATACAAACGGATATGCTTCTCCTTGAAATCGACCTACTGCTGCAAGATGAAGCGTTGCTGCTCAAGTGCGAACTTCTGCTTGGAATGCGAATTATACTTGATAAACTTTATTGTGAAATGATCAAACATCACCTTGTATCTATACAAAATAAGGTGACTCTTCAAGGAGGTCGACCTTTCTTGGAAATAATAAATTATAAAATAATATCAAGGAAGGTCAGCCTCATCCATTTAAATCAAATGAATATAAATTAAATAGCCATAGGCTATCATTTAATTTATTACAACTTACTGTGATCGCTGGAAGAAGCAGCCCGATGCTGCTAATAACATCAACAACTTATTGGTACATCACAAGTTACAAACTATAGATGACTTATTAATATAGGATTATACAAGACTCAACCAAGGGAATCCTTTATATACTTGAAAGTATGTGAGGTGCAATTCCATGATACAAAGGTGTTGTCTAAGGCCTGAGTATTGATGGATGAAACCACCTCACTTCACATTGGGCTTAAAATATACAACCACTTAGCTAAGAGTGAGAACTTCTCTAAGCTATTTATATAGATCGTTAGAACATGGGCTTTGGCTAATGCTAAGTGATGAAATCAGAGTTGCTAAACCCCTAAGAAAAGGAAAATAAAGAATCTGTCATTTATAATTTCCAAGATTGCCTTGCAATGTGAGGAAGAGCTTATAGGGATGGACTTCAGAAATACCAGTGACTAAACCATTTATGATTATGAAGATTGCCTTATGGCACGAGAAGAGCATACATGATTGAATCACACAAACAAATACAAACAAGAACCAAGAAAACATTTTTTTTTTTTTGATTTTTGTGTCTTTCTCTAATATAGCTACACAACACAAATGACCAATATTGGAATTTGTCTTCGACGCACACTACTAGTTGCACACAAAGAGGAAATTTGCAATAAAACACAATCCCTGTAAAGTTAGAAGAATAATTAAAAATCACATCATGATTATGTTCACCCACTTATGAAAATTTTCTTATTACACATGACATTGATTTTCAAAATTTTATGAGTATAAGACAAATAAATATAAACAAGGAATGTGACAAATTGAACGTAAAAGCTAAATCTTCAACTATATGGCTCAAAAGGAAAAAAGAGGTTAAGTCTAAAGCATAGACAAGAATACTTTTACCACTATTGTTTGTAGCATGTGGAGGAGGACACCATGTTGGAATATCAAATTTCTTGAGCCATTATTTGAATGAAGTTGAGCCATTTCATGTAAGATTGCACAAGATTATAACTGTATTGCCAAGTTAGCTTTGTGTTGCACCATTAGAGCATCAAAATGTCTCCATTTTCATCAAATGACATGTTGGGTCCCAAAATCGTTGGTCCACACTCCTAGAACTTCTTACCTTTAGAGTCAGAGATTTGTCATTAATAAGGTAAAACAAGGGCTCATCAATAAACTAAGGAGGGTTAAGGGCCAATTGATGAGAGTGGGTAGTCTCGTTTGCACTTTAGGCTCAACTAAATGTAAGAGAGTATTCCCAGAGGTATCTTTAATAGGGTTTAAACCAATTAAAATATAGCATGATTACCCAATATACATTCGACCCCTATATTTGTCACTAGGTCAAGATAAATCACCCGCATAAAACCTCTTTTATAGCTGATAAAATACCTCGCACATGGACCTATAGAGTGACAATAATATTATAACCCCAAAGACAGTTTCATTAATTATTTGATACATAGTGACAAGGTGCAAACATGCATACCATGATTCTTTGATGAGTTAGTTGTTTAGTTTTACTTAAGATTGTTCCTTGGTTTATAACAATAAATCATGAACATATATACCCTAAACTTAACCTAATCTACTCCTACTTCCATCATGGATGGAGTTTTTTTAAATGATGGATGTTTGATCCTTCACCAATATGGACTGGTGCCCACTCCATTGGGCAAAATAGTCATGGACAACACAGAGGAAAGAGTTACCATTAGCCAAAGTATCAATAGAATTAAATTTTATTTATCGTATAATTAATGATTACATCATATGTAATAGACATACTTAATAATCCATTTTAGAACTATAATAACCTATATGCAACAAATTTTAAAGACCATTGCAAAGCATTTGTAATGCATTGGGAGTTGTCACCCTTCATCTAATCCATATTACAATCACACTAGCAAATGTGGTGAGAAAAAATGCTCAATTGCAACTATACAATTCCTTGAATCATTACAAAGTATTATTAAGACATACCATTACATAGAGATGTGCTTTCACAAACCCTTCTTACTCCTCACAAGATGTATTCCCTCGTTTGTAGCTCATATTGGTATCATGTGATGCCCTATAATTAGCTATAGACTTTCCAAGACTAGAAAATTGGCTTAGCGACCAACCATTTTAATATATGAAAACTTTGTATTTATCATTTGATCTTTCATGCCTTGAATCCATGTTGTCTTCTGTCACATAGGTCGCCCATGGCTTTGATGCCATTAGCATTGATGCCCTCATGCAAAAAATCACCCCTTCGAGATGTGTTGAGGTATGAGGAAATCCTTCTCTTTATGATCACTATTATTTAAAGCATTAATGCCATTCTTCAATTTTAGTGTCCAAGGCAGAGAAGAGCTCGCACAATTTGTTGGGATTCTCAAGGAAAGATGATGCACTAGTTGTTGTAAAGTGATATAACAATGTGCAACTTGATGGCAAACTGATAAAGATTAAATTTGCTAGTTCAAACTTCTTCACACCTACTACATGTACTCTATTTGTGAATGGATTGTTAGAAGAAACGACTAAACTCTTCACACTTACTACATGTACTCTATTTGTGAATGGATTGTTAGAAAACACAACTAAATCTTCTTGAAGAGGGCATGTCCATAGTGGTTGCAAGTGCAGATGAGGTAGACAAAATGTAGTGTAGTGAAGAAAGTGAGAAAAGCACAAAAAACATTGAAGATCTTGATACTATGTTAGATAATTACCTTGCCCAACCTATGCACATAGAATGAAATAAATCTTCTCAACTACAACAACAAATTTGTTGAAGATTTCTCAATTTGCAAATGCTTTTGACTTCTCTAATGCAACTCTTAGTTATTCCAATCACATTATTCCACAACAGTTAACACCATCTCAAAATGAAGTATGAACAATGAGAAATACTATATGAAAGTTTGCATGAAAAGTTGAGGTAGTAGCACAAGACAAAACTCCAATATAGAGATAGTTTCTAGAAATTTGGGATCCATCAAGGCTTTTTTGTTTTTAATTTTTAATTTTTTTTTAACACAATATACCAAGAAAATGACTAGCTTAGATTCTATTTTAGAAATATCAAGATGAAGGGGTGGTCCCACTTGGCATGCCAAAATGTGAACAACAAACTCATAATAAATGAAAAAAAAAAAAAAACTCAATTTATACCTTGAAATCATTGCAAACCTCAAATCGAGTAGACAAGTGGATTGACTTGTGTTACGGTGGAATGTAGAGCTCAAATGAACATGCAAGATTCTTGTAGCACGTCGATGATTTTTTGTAGATTTTTTGCTTGATAAGATTGATGAATAAGAGTAGAATTTATAGAATTTCTGGATGAAGAAATGAATGGTTTAGATTGATTTGATCAACTTTAAAGACTAAATATTGATTTATAGTTAATTAATCTGATTGATTAGTTAACTAACTTGATTGACTAGTCAACTCCCTTGATTGATTAGTTAACTAGTTTGATTGACTAGTCAATTGACTTGATTGTTTAGTCAACTAATTTGATTTAGAGGTAACTTGATTGATTGATTAGTTAACTAATTTGGCATGGAGTAGAATGTGGGTGAGGATAATTAAAATTATCTATTTATTTTAATTATATATGTGCATAGATTAATTAGGAGAAATTCAAGTAATCAAGTAATAATGATCAACAATTAATTAATTATGGGGTGATGTTAGGAAGATTTAATCAAGATTAATTAATTATTCTAGTGTAATTAATTAATTAATTGATATGCCAATTTAAGAATTAACATGATGCAATTAACAAGTTGGCAAGATGATCAATCAATTAGATGACAATAGGATGATGACAAAATTAGTTGAAGAGATGAGAATAAATTGGCCACAAAAGGGTGGCAAAGTCTAGGTGTCTACATCTATCATTTTCTAAGTATTGAAAATTTTACACCTCCTATTATTGGCCTATTAAAAGCATTCTCTTTGGATTTTAAGATTTTTCCTAAAGGTCTAGGAGAATTGATGGAAATCATGACGTCTGGCACTATAAACCAAGCAAGTTCATACTTCCAAGCCCTTCTTGGCTTAAAGACACTCTTATACAAACAATCTTTGTTCTTTTCTAAATCTAAAATATCCAAATATCTTGGTTTCAACGAACGTTAGAGATGTGTCATGTACATTATAGTGGTAGTTAGTGAAAATTTTGCAATATGGTTGACTTTGCCAAAACCTTTTCCTTTTTGCATATTTATTTTGATAATGCTTCTTTGGTTTTCATGAAAAAGTTTTGATGCTATATAAAATTTGTATGTTACTACTTTGTAAGAGTCTTGACCCTTGCAAGAAATTTGGATTATGGGTTAATGCAAGAGCTAAAAGTTCTTCAAATGATTGAGAAGGATAATAGCATAGGAAAAAAATGGATAAGATTTGCAAACAAACTTAAAGACAATGAAAATGTTTTGTAAATAAAAATGTAGTTTTTTGAGATATTTAAAAGTTTTCAGTTGGGATTATAGGTGCAATAAATTTGAAGAGATGTTTATAGTATACGAAATTAATGAAAGTGAATGGTGATGTTCCAAAATGCTTTTTACATGGTTTATGGACAAGGATTATTATTTTTTTTTTACAAAAGATTTAATATGCTTGTGAATGAATTTGGATTATCCAATCAAAGATTTAATCAGCATCAAATGAATTTTCTAGGAATGAAAATGGTAGTGGATATTAAAGAATGTTTTATTCCATCTTATTGCTTCTCTAATCAATGATATAAGAAGTTTTCTAAGAACTTAGTGATAGCCATAAGGGACATGATGAATTTAAATTAGAAAGAAAGAAATTATATTAAAGAGGCTCTCACGAAGTTACAATTGAGAAATATCTAAAAACAAAATGTAAGGTAACTTGACAAACAAAAGAATCCAAGGCCTATCAAAAGTAAAAGAACTTGTGAGATCAACACTATAACTAGTCCACAAATAGTCCAAAAATCCAAAAGGACTCATTGCCAAAGAAGATAGAGATGAGGATGATGGAATGTTGGGAAAATTAGGTCTAATTTGTATAACTAGAAGAGAAGCCTATATCGCCCAATAATAGTGAAGGCATTAATACAAGATATGATGATGAATGCCTAGGGTAAAAAAGCCACAGTTGGATGACCTTAGATGGAACAAATAGTGTCATCCCAAAACTCTTATAGCTTTTGGCAAAGAGGCCATGGTTTGATGACCTTAGATGACATAAATAGTGTAACATTTGGTAACACTAAGTAGCATAGTAGTTTTAATTGTTCTATTCACAATTTCTATATTTCAAAATTATAGGAAATTATAGATCAATTGGGGCTTGCCAGTAGTTTTTGGCTGACAAATAATTTTGTGAATAACCATTTTTTTACCAAAATTTTCTCAAGCTATTGTAGGTCATTGGTTACAAGGTAGGATCATGGGAAAATCTTAGAAGGAGGAGCTTGAAGATCTCCAAGAAATCCATGAGAAAGTATGAGTAGAGAACAATGTTCTTTAGGAGGAATTACACCATTTGAGGGAAATAATGAAGAGTTGCAAGCTGAAAAGAACCATACTGAATTCTTGATTGGAATTCTAGAGAAAATATAACAAGAATTGATAATGAAGGATGAATTTCTATCAAAACTCCAACATGAAGAGAAAAGGAGTCTACAATAAAGGGTAGATTAGACCTTACTCAAGAAGAACAAGCATTAATGATGTATGGAAGAAAACATTGGAATCTCCAAGAAATCCATGAGAAAGTATGAGTAGAGAACAATTTTCTTTAGGAGGAAATACACCATTTGAGGGAAATAATGAAGAGTTGCAAGCTGAAAAGAACCATACTGAATTCTTGATTGGAATCTTAGAGAAAATATAACAAGAATTGATAATGAAGGATGAATTGCTATCAAAACTCCAACATGAAGAGAAAAGGAGTCTACAATAAAGAGTAGACTAGATCCTACTCAAGAAGAACAAGCATTTAATGACGTATGGAAGAAAACATTGGAAGAAAACCACCCATGATCATGTTTTCTTCAATGATTTTAAGTCCAAATAAATCCATTGACAAGTTATAAAGGCATACCAAGGGTATATGCTTCAGTTTGTGAGGAAGGATGGGCTATGATGGAAGAGGGCTTGGAAATGATAGTAAAGGGACACTTTACCCTAGCATAATCAAGGAAAGACCGCTACATGAGGGCCTTGATTATGGAAGCATGAAAATTAGAGAAAGCTTAAAGAAGAAGTCTACACCATGCACAAACCAAGAACAACTCAAGGAAGGTGGACATTTCTCTATTTTTTTATAAGGCCTCAAAATGATTGTAGGTTGTTTCCAAAGCATGGGAAACAATCTAAAAAAGAAGAGTGTAAACTCTACCTCAAGAGAACAAACAAGAGTCTTCAAAGAAGGGAGGAGCAAATAATGATACTCTAAAAGATGAAAAGAAGAAATGGGGAGATTCCACTCTACCTACTTTACCACTACTAAACCTAATAAGGTGGTAAAGGAGCATGTGTGTAAACAAGGTAAAGAGTCCATCTTCTATTTCAATTGCAAGAAGTAACTATTATATGACAATGTGCAAAACAAACACCACTAAGAAGCTTAAGTTCCATAGAAAGGATGCAAACAAAGGAAATCATTCTCAAAGATGGGGAAGAGAAAGGTCAAGGTACACTCAAAGGAGTTAATAAGCATGTTGATTTGATTATGTGCAAAGTTGATAACTATTTATCTCTTTACAAGATTTAAGGGCATGGGGATGACAATTGTTGGAGACTCCATTGAGAGCTTTACCCAAAATATTATTAAATCAAGAGTGAGGATCCACTAGGGGAAGACAAGCACACCAAAGCATTATCTCTCACATGATTTTTCACCACCATTAAATGGTAAGGGGTTGTCGTTTGATATTTGGATAGAGCACCTTTTTTATTTGGAAAGGAGAAAAGGGTGAGTTGCTTTCATATTATGGGCATATGAGTAGCTCTCCAAGTTTTTCTTATGAATCTAGTTGTGTTTAGGTTTCAAACTCTACCAGAAGATCAAGCAAGGAGTATGTTTCACTCACTATGGGTAAGCATGTAAACCATGCATACATTGAAAGCAAGGCAATAAAAGCAAGAAGAATGATTCATTCACTATGGGGGAATGTGACTTCAACGTGTGTTCACTTAATGGTCAAGGAAGGACAAGGAAATGAAGAATGTATGAGGTAATGAGTTGATTTCAGTCTACACATTTCTTGCTTTTATAGTAGATTTGTATATCCACTTATTGTGTGGAGCAAGGTATGGAAAATGCAGTATTGCTTGACTTCTAGAAAGAAAGTAAAATCAAAAACATGGACAACTTAAGGAATATGTTTTTAAGAGTTGTAAGTATCTACACATTTGACAAGCAATATTGTTATTGCAATACAAAGCTTGTTCCGCTTATGTCTAATGACAACAAATGGTCAAGGAAAGGGAACTAATACTAGTATGGCGAAGTAGGGGTAAGCCTAGATGATTGATTGCATGAGGACATAAATCTTCAAGAAAAAACAAAAACAAATTGGTAACATGGATATAATTATGAATAAATCGAGTGTTGTATGCATGTATATTTTCTTTGCAAGATAGCGTTGAGATTGTACCATGTAACTTGTTTTACTTGTATGATATGCCAAGCAAAGGGAACTAATACTGCTTGTATGAGAAAGGGAGGCACTTTGCTTACAATAGTGAGCATAGGGACAACCAGGGGCATCACGTGAATGATATTCATTATTGTATTTTGCACAATCTATTGTCATGGCTTTAGTATGTGCATAGTTGTATGACAAGTTCTCATATTTCAAAATAGTTTCAAACATTCTAATGATATATGACCTTCATTGTACAATGATGTAATAGTCCTTGAACTATTGATAGCAAGTTGCAATGAAGGTCATATTATAATTCCATAAAAGATAGTACAATAGTAAGGAGAATCATAGTAAGGAGAATCATTCATTTAAGTAGGGTTATATGTTGTAGCATGAAGAGACGAATGTTGTCACATGATTTCCAATCCATGACAATCATTGAACCATGTTATGTGAATCATAGGGGGTTGAAGAGTCAATGAAAAGTATGAGTATTGTGATATCAATACCCAAGATAGAGTTGATCATTGTAAAAACGCAAATACATTAGATATTTCTTACATATTTAGGTTTCAAACATAATAAGAGCATCACTAACTTGTGCTTCATGGTACTATTGGTTTTGAGCATCACTTTAGAGATGCAAGGGAGTTTTGTTCTAGTCAAACATAAGAGACTTATGCACATAGAGCACTTCTAACTTCTATTGTGAGGCACTTGAGTGTAGAGCATTCCCTTGGAAATCAATAGGGGGAATTTGGGGGGTTTTGTTCTAGTCATTTGGACCATAGTAGTTTCAAAGATAGAGTGAAAAACTCTTTAATGTTTTGAAAGTAAGCTTTTGTGGACTAAAAGCTCTCTAAGAAGGGAGGTGTGATCCATATGGGATCTAGGAGGAAAGCTCATAATCGAATAAGTCACTTTAGCAGGTTCGAGGCATTGAAATTACCTCTCATAACTTAGTAGTAGGAATCTAGTAGTTTTGAACATGTAGCAATTTTTAAATTGATAGGTTCTATCATGGAGCAGTTTTGTAACCTCCATGATGAAAATATAACTACTAGCTGATGAAAAGTGGTAGTGTCATCCAAACATGACATGAATATGAAGTTTTTCACCTGACCCTTTCCACACATTTGGAGTCTTATAGTGCTCAATAAGAAGACATTGACTACCCAAGACAGGGAGGAGAATTGGATTTGTAGCAAGAAGAAAGTGATGAACAAGTTGAATGCAGAGAAGTGGATTTGATAGAGTTGATTCTTTGTATTTGTAGTTGTTTATTTGAGCAATACACTCTAGTAGAAAAGCAATTGCCTCCACCATGTTGGTTTCCCCCCACTTCTTAGGGGTTTCCTAGAATAAATATATATTTTTTGGGTTGCATCTTTTGTCATTTCAATCCTTTATTTTTGTTTAATACATCTCTCTAATTCCTCCATTCTAACTTTCATTTGATATCACCAAGTAGCATAGTAATTTTAATTGTGAGATTCACGATTTCTATTTGAAATTAAAGGAAATTAGGGATTAGTTGTAGACATGTATATTTATGTTGTAAGGATAAAAGCAAAAGCATGCATTATGATATTTAGAACAATTTGGTCAAGGGTTTTGGTTTTTGCCAAGGCTTTTTCATATAACAAATAGATATTGGTCACCAAATGTATCTTGAAGTTTTGAAAACCTTTACACTTCGTTTATAACTAATGACTTGCTAGGTTCTAGAATTAGAGTTATGAATACAACTAATAAGAGGTATTTTATTAGTGAACGAAAAATGCCATCTTTAATAATATTTTGCCTTGTTTCATTCTTTTCAAAAGTTCTTTCCATGTTGAAACATCCATTTGTAAGACCTTTTCAAATAAAGTTCATGGAAGTAGTTCTAGTTTGAGGTTTTGTCTTAGCTTCAAGATTTTTATTTTGCATATTGTTATTTTACATTTTTATAATCCAGAACAAAAAAGGAATATATATATTTGACATACATTTTTTGGCTTTAACTACTCGAATAAATTGTGTTGTAGGTTTGTCTAGTACAATGGAGCCTATTATCGACAAGATTTCAATATGTGGAAGTTGGTTTTGGAATTATACATTGCATAATTCTCATTTTAACTTGGAAATGATTGAGCTCTAAAATCTCTTCTATTTGAAATGTTTGATGATGTACATAGAGAGGAAGCCTTGTAATATTAAACAAGTATAGCTCAATTCCTCGTTGAACATGCTATAATCTTATTCTTTTACCATGATAAATGCACAAGTTGAACCAAAGTTCAACTGCATGGAATGTGACTTTTAATTCCAAAACATCATATAGTTTTTATTTGAAGTGGTCAAGATGGAGCTCAACTCCTATCAAACATGCTATCACCTTATTCTTTAACTATGACATGTAAGTTGAGCCAAAATTCAACCATATAGAATTTTATTTTTAATTCATCAATATCAATTCTTTAGCTAAGGTGTATATATTATCTCATTGAAGAAATGTCTGAACATGGTAGTTAATTTTCCTTCCATGTATCAAAGTAAACATTGTAATTTGCTTCTTATATTATAATTTGTTTATTATCATAATCATTTTTTTCCTTCAACATTATAACCATTTTATAAAAAATGAAATGCCAATCAAGAAAAAAACATTTCATATTCCTAACACTAATTATTTTAATAAAAAATAGAAACTCAACAGAAAAGTTAACTATCTGTATTTATTTTAAAACCATGCATCACATATAATTTCAATCAAAAGAAATGTTACATTGGAGGTGTACCTTCTCATAAGGCAAAAGAGATACCATCTTTGCTTCTATCAATGTGCATAAGAAAATTGGCATCCTTTAAAAAAAATGTGAATCCTAGGGACATATCGGAGCAATCTTCTCAAGAGTTTGATATGCATTTTTAAAAGAAACTAAATTGTAGTTAGGTGTATGGTATAGCATATTTCTTTTTCATGACCCTTAATCATCTCCCTTTTCCATCATTAAGGGCACAAAAAAGATTTAGCTAGAGAAATGCCCAAATAGAGTTTTAGTAACAATCACGTGGTTTTAAGTAATAATGTCGCTCCTGTTTCCCTCTCCCTCTCTGTGTTGCTCTTCTGGTTCAAACGACACTTTTCCGCTGCATACGAATGTCGACCTTGCTGGTGTTCGGGGGGTTTTGGGGGATGAATCTCGGTATGCGCCTGATTCAAACCTTGGCGCTTGCTTGCATGTTCTAGTCGTGGTTCCTGCTCCCTCCTATGTCATGACAAACGATTTTTTGTTGATTGGTATTGTTGACGCCCCTATTCCTGAGGTTTATTTTGGCTTGGCGTTGTGGCATGAAGGTTTCTTATTGAAAAGGTTTGGTGTCCTTGATGGTGGTTCTCACCTTCCATTAGGTTCTACTCGCCCCTCCCAGCAAGGTAAACCCTTACCTTGCTCTCCTTCCTACCCGGTTGCTATCTGTAGGTTGGAGGTGCTAGACAATGAACACTTTGAACACGATGCTCTCATCTGCAGATTTAATGGGTTTTGTCTTTCCCTTCCTGATCTAAACAAATAGGCTTTGAAGACTTTGAGGCCCCTCATGAAGGGTGGGATTGAACTCTATCCCTGTGCTAGGGTTTTTTATGGCATCATTTCAATTAGGTGCTGATCAAACATGTGTGCTAGATGGTGGGGTTTGGATGTGGGGGAAGTATTCACTCTCTTAAACCTTGGTTTCCTACCTTCAACCCACTAGCAAAATCCTTGAATATTTTTCCTATTTGGGTCAGACTTTCCAATCTTCCTCTCTAGTTTTGGGAAGTGTCTTGTTTTGAATCTATTGACAACACTCTTGGTCGTTTTTACAAGAAGATGATACAACAGTAAACTATGGCCATACTAATGCCTGCATTCTCATGGACATTGACACCTCTAAAGATATGCTTGGGGATATTATCCTTTTTGTTGGGGATAGATAGTGAACTCAAATGCTCGACTATGAGGGTCTCCCTTTTTGTTGCAGGAGATGCTTTGTTATAGGACACTTGGCTTCGTCTTGCCCTAGCTTGGTGAGACATTTTGGTGGAAAAATTCCCACCGTGAGCATTTGACGATTGGGGATTTTTTTGATTCTGAAGAGGTGTTGGAAGAGGACTTGGCCCTAGGGGCTGTGGTATCTTTTGAGGCTCATGGCAAGTTATCTTCCATGGGTCCTTTGGTCATTTCACCTTCAAACTCTACATTGCCAAGGGTAGAATCTAGAGCTCATATCTCTTTGGATGCTTTGGTAAAATTGACAACTCCTATTTCACCACCTTTGGGGACAGAGGAGGATTGCCTTCCCCTCTCCCCTCAATTTGAGTCTTTGAGGATGATATTTTGTGGAAGATTGTCCATAGAAGAAAGTATGGCTGTTCTAAACATGCTTGCACTTCCCACACCTAGGTTTTGGGTGCTTGGAACATTAGGAATGGTGCAAGGTGGCATAGTTGGCTATCCTTGTTTGTTTTGTTGGCAACTTGGGTTCAATTGGTTAATGTGTTGTTGGTTGTGTTTGGTGTGTGACAGCTTGGTTGTTTTGTGGTAGCCTATCTTTTTTGGCTATTCTCCAACTATGTGTTGGATGTCTCTTGTTGTAAAGGGTTTTGAGGCCCCTTCAAAACAAGTTTTTCCACTAATAAACAAACATTCGCGTGGTTGTTGAATGGGGGAATCTTCCATTTGCTTTCTAAAATAAGCTATGTACAAATAGGTCCTGGAATAGGGTTCATGACTTCAATGGGACTTCAATTTTTGTCATTTATCTCAATGACTGTTAGTAAGTAGGTTGAAAATATTTATGGTATATCATGTTTTTTTAATAAGATAATTATATTTATGGCTATTACATATTTATGGTAATTCTAATTTTGTTGACTTTCTATTGAGAAAATGAATTCTTAACGAGTACTATATTTTAATGTGGCCAAATTTAATGAGTGAATGTACTTGAAAATTTGAAACATGTTTAATTTATGTTTAAATCTAAGATGGCGTGAAAATAAAATTTAAATTTATCTAAGATAAATAAAGACAATTTTACATCCTACACATACAAAACTTAAATGAATCATGTGATTGAAAGGATAATAAATGATTGAAGGATCATTTTGAGAATACATTATAAGCTCCATAAATAACGTTTCATGCATAATGATGACAAAATATATCTCATAAATTAAATTTTTAGTGATTTACAATTTGATGAAATTGAAGATTGCATTTCATGACAACCTTTTAAGAATGAAATTTTCCAAGATTTGTTTTAGGTTAAATTGGTTTAAAAAATATTTGAACTTGTAAGGGATAGATTGGGTGAGATTGTGTTAAAAAGTAAATAATTAATTGGTCAATTTGCTTGGGCATTGTTAGTGCAAGTATTGTGTTTGAGTGAATAGACTACTAGTTTGTCTAACAACTATCTCATCCATTACACAATTACCTTGAAAATTGTGCAGTCCCCCATCATTCAAGTCACCACTCTTGGTGGTCCCTACCTTCCAAATTGATGGTCATATCCTAAATGAAAGTAGAAAGCTAGTTAGAAATGAAGGTCATTGGGATCTCTTTAAGTTCACTCTAACTCCCTTGCTCTTCAAAAATAACACTTTTCACATTCTCTCCCAAGTTTAAATACAAGCTTATTAAGGTCACAATGGATCCAACGTGAGCTTGCAACAAGCTTTGTTCTATTATTATAACCATACAAACCATGAATGACCTAGGCACTATATATGACTTGGAACACCACCATAAACACCATACTTGATAATAGCACCACCTTGGATTCCATATAGTGCCATGAATACCACCCTAGGCACCAAGAATGACTAGTTATGCCACCTCCTATGTTACTCATCTAGTGGGGCTAGTTTTTAAGTTTTATTTTCATAGATTGGTCTAGAATGTCTTCTAGTGCTATTTTGTTGTTGTCAATCTTTGAATACTTTTTCATGAAGAATTGTTTATGTGATTATATAAGATGTTAGGCCTATTTAGCATCCAAATTCTACCAAAGTAGTTTGGTGAGGCTATCTCTTGTTTAAGAGTTGTGATTAATTTTGTGTTATTAGGTATCTAGTGTGTGAGACAAGTTTGGAACTTAATTAGTGTTACAACTACACTTGAATACCTTAATGATCTAATGTGTTTGGAGTATGAGAGATTGGATATCTATTGTCATGGATGATGAATCTTCATATCATCTTCTCTACTTCAAATCTTGACACCTAGGAGGTCATTGTCAAGTAAGATATGTGTGGTGTTGGTGTTTCCAACTGTTTGCCTGATAATCTCTATAGATTAGCCAAACCTAATGCTGAAAACTCTTAGATCAATGGCCAACAAACATGAGACAATTTTAGAATTTCTCTCCCCTATACTTTAGGCTCTACCATGCCAAGGTGTGTTTCCCTTTGTTTAACATCATTTAAGAATTCAAATATAATAAATAAATGATGCAAAAAGGCAAATAACAGTTTCACACAATATAGTGAGGATTGACCAAATTTGGCTTATTTCTCTTCAAATCCCGTGAAATTCTATTTAGTTTTGGTGTGAAATGGAAAAGAAATAAACAAAAATAAAAAACAAAGAATAATTCTCAATTTAGGATTTGACTATTTTAATCTTTCAACATGTAGACCAACTTGATTGGTGCCTTATCCATTAGAAAGTCTTTAATGATGTGATTTCTCCTAATAACAACCTAAACACAAATTCAATAGTTACCAAAACATCATTACCTTACAACAATGAAAGCAAAAATTAGACAACATTGTTAATCTTCTTGTAGATCCTCAATATAACTACACTATCCTCAATATTCAATTAAGAGCAAGATTTAGTCTATTCATTGAACATAAGCTATCAATTAAATATTCATTACAACAAATGCATAATGAAAGCCATGATAATCTTTGGTTATTTTGATTCAAAAGATATTGTAATACATCCAAGAGACATTAACAATCTGACATATATTCATATGAGCCACAAATTGAATCATTTGCCACTATCATAGAGAAAATTACAACATTTTCTTTCTGAACTTGAAAAAGAATTGCATATACAAGACTAACCTACAAAGGAATTTCCCAAAACCAAAATCCAAAATATGGCGACAAGGCTCAAAATTCCCTTTTATAGAAACAAGGGAGAAGCAAGCTTAAAGCCTTGTATACACGCCACATTTTCATTTGACAACCGCTTATAATACAAAATGCCTCAAAAAGAAAAATGACCCCATATAAGAAAAAAACCATAACAAACTAAGGCAGTAAGTTGATGCCAAAATTATTGAAGCAATTAGAGATGTTTGTATCATCCTTGATCTGATTTTATTTAATCAAAATTATATCTCCAAATTGACAAGGATATACTTGGTGCACATATGGTCATATACTGATTTGGAAATTGACACTGAAACCTAATGGACGATTGAAAGACAACTCACGTCATTTCCTCCATGCACTCCATCATTTATGTTGCAACAAAAAATATTCATCTTCATCATAGAAATTGATTGACTCTAACCACATGATCAATGTAGTTGTCACCTATCAATTTCTCCACCACCTTTAGAAAATTGAGCATACCATATTCAAGCTTAGAAATCTTGTCCAAACTAGAATTTAATATTTCCATGTTAGCTCAACATCATTGTTAACTGGTTTATAAATGGGAGGAAGGGTCTCACAAAAATTAGTCCTCTAGGATTTACAATATTTCATTTCTCATTCATTCATTAAAATAGGGGCATCTGAAATACCTCCAATTCTTTAAAAACATTCAACTCCCTCTTCATAAGCTCATGGAATTTATTATGAAAAAGAAGTATACCTTCTAAGAAATCAAATCTTGAAAGAATGTTGGCTACATGATTATAAATATCAACCTCTAGAATGGAATGCTTTGATAGAAGTTTCAATAATGTAATCCCAAGAGTCCAATTGAATTGAAAACACCTTAGTTTGCTTCTTGTCCTGGCATGATGTGTAAATGAATCCTTCATGGTTTTGTAGCTATCCCAAACCTCATCAACATGACTCAAAATACAAGAAAATTTATGGCCCAACATGTTGTCAATCGGATAAGAGAATTTCTTATTCCCATCTTCTTTTACTTTCTTTTCAACATCCTTTCTTTTTCTAAGATCCTCTTTCAAATTGTTAATCTCCAAAGTCAGAGCCATCTTCTACTGAGATGATTTTCATCAACAACCGGGGAGGTGGAAGCAATCCCGTGACAACATTGACTTGCTCTTATAGCTTTAAATTCAAAGTATTTACCTTAGCTAGATCTGCCTATAATTTATTTACATCTACCTCCATGAACATAGTTGTATTTATTGTCAATGTTGTTGCTTGCAATGCACTTGTGTCCCCCAATCTTCTGACAATAAAGTTGCCAGTCAACTCATTTATATTATTTATTACTTGGGGCTTATTTGTTTATGGAAAAATGGACCAAATTGCTAAGGTTTCATGCCTTGGATTAAAACCCGACCCAAAGTAAAGTACATCTATCCACTCTTCAGAAGTTAACTTTGGATCATCACCTTCCTATCTTTTGATAGTATTGAATGCAATTGTAGATGATATATCCCATCGTAATAATAAAAAACACTCTTCACAATTTCTCTCCCTTTCTCTGGAGTCATATTCTCTAATTCATAATTGACGTCAACCCATATTTGAGAGACACTTTCATCTTTATTTTCCTTGGTTATTCTTGTTTTCGCTCCCTCCATCCTTTTTCTACAAGCTTCACCTCTATTCTTCAAGAGGAAATCCTTGAATTCCTTTGTGGTGATGAATTTATCATCCGACATGAATTCAATGCATGCTAGGGCTCTTGCATCATCTATCACCTACCCACCTATCTCAAAATTTATCAATAACCTATCATTAGAACGTCTCTCAACTACAACCCTTGGTGGTGGATGCATTGTTTGCCTAATTTTTGATTTTTTTTTGGCAAATCATCATCATCTAAAGGATAATCCACTAATGATTTTGTTGTAGGAGAAATTTGTCGTAATGGTGTTACCTATTGAGAACTTTGTTGCTCAACCATATGAGATGAAGGGCTAGGTCTATCCACTTGTGGCATATGTACATTGGCCAATAAATTGGTTGCATTATCATTCTTTTCATGATTCTATCTTGAATATATGTATGTGCACCTCTATAAGTAGGATCGACCTTCTTTCTTCTATTCTTTACAATTTGAATTTTGACCCATTGTTCTCTCCTTGTCACATCTGCTTCTAAAGAACAATTTCTAATTAAATCTTCAATTGGGTCATAGTCATGCACATAAGCTAGCAATTTGTATCTAATTCTAGCATCATGAATGAAATGCTCAGGATCACATTTTCTCACTTTATCTATCTTCATTCTATAGGGGATAACATTATTTAAGAATAATTCCAATCCCTCTTTGACTGGTAATTTGGAAATTAGAAAAAATAATGTTGAGGGTAGGATGGCATGTTTCTTATAATTTTCGAAATGAGCCTTATCTGACTCATTTAATTGCCATATGATTTGTAGGAAGGAAATTATGTTTGGAATAGACCTAGGCAAGATATGAGGTGCAACAGGGGCACCTTAAACCCTAATTATCTTACAATATGTATAGAAAAACCAGTCACCCCAATTATGGTTGACTCCTAGCTCCATATGTAGGTCCTTTGGCCTTAGGAATTTTCTAACTATCTCAGACAACCCCCAATAAACTTGTTGGTCTATATTCAATATTTCTATGACAAAAAATTCCTCAAAGATAATATAATTGGACTTATCACAATTATTATCCCAAATGTAAGTCCATTCCTGCACATGCAATAATCTCTTCTGAGCATAACGAGATCTAATTTGCATGTGAGGAGACCATATATTTACTCCATTGTAAAGCAAGATGTGGCATAACAAAGAATACCACTTGAAGTGAACAATATCACCTTTCTCCTTGAGCGCACACAAAGCCTTGTGAATTCCATCAACAATGAAGGCTGCATAATCATAGGGTTTGTTTACATCCCTGCTTTGAATACCAGTTTCTAATACTATCATATTATCTAGAATTTGAGTTTTGCAATCCATCCCTAGAACTTAGCATAGAGAAAAGTGTTTTTATAAAGTAATCAAAGAAATCATAATTGGATGGCTCTGAAACTCTTTGTTTTGCTATCTAGGCCTAAAACTAGATAGCCATTTAACTTTGTAACTATCCCTTAATCTTTGATACTCTCTTGTAAGTGATCCTAGGTCAACAAGAAATTGAGCATTCTTATCCAAGTTAAACACCCCAAAAATATAATTTCTATCAAGGCTTGTTAGAAAGACCCCCGATCCACTATAAATTGCCTTTTTCTCTAGGTTATAAGCCTTAGCTATGACTTTGATCAAATAAGTATTGATGAAAACCTTGGGAACCACCAACCTCCCAACCACTAGTCTCCAAATATATCAGATTAGTCTATCAACTAGACACTTTCTAAACTCGTACTTAAACAATGTGTACCCATGGATATGAATTATGACATCTCTCCAACATTCATTTTTATCAATGATCCTATTAGTCAAAATTACAGAGCCCTGAGCAAGCTTTGGTCTCTTAGACGATCTAGGTAACTAAGCTATTATATCTTCATCCAAACTCCTTTCAATTCCTCTAGAAGTTTTGGCCATGCCTACCAGATCAGGTTTTTTTCATGGTTACAAAGATAAGGTTAGATTTCTTTTTTATAAAATTCTTGAATTTCTTACAAAATTTGACTAATCCAAGGGCCTCTTCAAATTTCAAACACCTCCCTTAACAAACCAAAAAAATCTCTTCAAAGATAAAGAGTACAACTAGAAGGAATAAAACACTTACTGCTTTGTCATCACTACAAACCCTCTTCGACAAGATCTTCACTCTGCAACCCTTTTTAACAATCTGGAGTGAAAATACAAATGCAATTATGCCAAGCCTTTTGAAGGGAATCCGTAGGTATAGGCCAAATCCACCATTAATGCTCACATGCGCGAAGGTTTCTCTACATGTAGTCGTTCTTCATCTTTGAATGTGGGCCATTGATCTTGCAGAAAGCAACGGTTTCTGTGATTATTTAAATTCCTTTACATGAAAAAGAACGGCATCTTTACTTCTCCCCAACACAAAACATGTGTCATCATTTCAGGACTTCGCGAAAGCTGAACGAACAAACAACATACTCTTGCGAAACTCTTGCAAATACGTTGATTCACATAGTATAACATAAAGAAGCAGTTGTAGGACGTGGAAATATTCAGGAATTCCAGAGTGAACCATGACATTACAAATGTTTTAGCAACAAAAGAAACTTGTGCGAAACAAAAGGCAACCCCTCACAAAAAAATTGAAAGAAAGAATTTTGCTTTGGAAATAAAAGGTCTTGCAATAAAAAGAACCTCAGTGATTCAATCAGGTCTTAAATGCACATGTGTTAATTGAGACAACTTAAAACGCTTGGAAAAAGGGGCCAATTATGCATGAACACAAAGGCTTAATGAGAAAACTTAAGTAATCGACAACCTAGTGGGAAGTTCAATGAAAAAAGAGAAGGAAAAGCAACAACGCCACAAGATGCTTAGGTATTTTTGGCCAAGGCATAAACAAACTCTAACTCTTTGCGTGGTCACAAGCATTTTAGTTAGCGCGGTTGGTATTTCACTTACAATGAATAGGGAACCCAAACATGTCAACTTTAAGGGGACGTGTGTCATCGTTTCATGTGGCTGCAAGGAAATGGAGCATATACAAAAGAGCCTTGCGAAATGGGGAAGGCTTGTGAAATAGCGCCACATGTTTGATGAGATCTGACAGGGTTAGTGTTTAAGTGAAGAATTACATGCATGTGGGAAAAAATGGCGCAATTGATGCCTAGGTAATGAGGTCAGTCAAGAAACGAAGTGAGGGCATTGAGGAGATAACTTAAGGGGCTAGGTGGCCAAGGTAGGCGGTCAATGAAAGATTAGAAATAAAGCGTAGGGCCCAACTAGGGTTTAGGGATTTTTAAGCCCTAATGCATTATTTTTTTCGCAATTTTATAGGAATGAAAATATTTTTGCAACTTTTCTGAGACTTGTGTGGGAAAGAGCATAAACACATGGAATTGTGTTGTCATGTAGCCTAAGATTTGAGATTACTTTTCTCACTATATGTACACCACATTACTTGAGACATAGTGGAGTTTAGGATAAAAGGTTCATAGGTTGTTTATACATTGGACACATTCATCTACTGATATGTGCTAGGAGATTCTTTGTATTGAAGAATTGTGGCCTATTTGTAAGCACACATGTTAATACTACTAGTTGAGGTAGCATGCTCAGTGGATGATATAGTTTTTTGCCATTCTTATGAGAGTGATTTGTAGATCACTCTTATTGGAAATGGATCTTAGCATTGTTTAAGGCACATTAGGGAGTCTTGTGATGTGGTCTTGTGATCTATACGGGTCTATATCTTTGTTTGGATATTTTTTACATATTATTTTAATAATGCACTATATATTATTGCTGTTAATTGAACTCATGTATTGTGACATGATGTAATGTCTGCATTATATGCTTAGAGTGTGTTGATGTGTCTTAGTTGGTGTTGTGAATGTTGTATGCTTTGGTTGATTGATATGCCATATGATGGTGTAAGTGAAAAAGATTAAAGGAAATCATCTAATAAAATTAATCATATCACGTCGCTATTGTTTCTTCATGCAATTCAAGACAAGTTGACGATTGGAAAGGATTGAGTTACTTTCTTTGACAAAATTGGTGAATAATAACATTGAAAGTAAATGCATAAAGTGTACAAATATGATTTACCCAATTAAAGGTACATGTAATTAACCATACATTTGAAATACATAATTTTTTTATGTAAAACAACAATAAGAAATAAAAAACACATACGACACTAGATATACATGGAGAAACCTTTTTGAAATAAACTCCACCACCAAGAAGATGTCAAGCTTGTATTAATAAAAATAATTAAGTACATCAATACAACTCACACAATCTTATTCAACATGACCGCATTTTGGTAATGTGAGAGTACCTACAAATAATGATACCTCCTCCATATGAATCCCTCAATATATAAATTAAAGGAGGCTTGGAAAACCACCATAAAATAGTTCCACGGGCCCAAACATGGTCTCAAAATTCCATGGTAAAAATTCTCATGACTCACTACATGGAGTAGTTTTCTTAATTAGAAAGCAACTCCTCTTAGTTACACTGATCCATCATAAGATATTATTCAGTCTAGTTTTACATTTCTAGGTGCACCATGTATGAAATAATTTCTTTGTATATTTTGAGAACATAATTTTAAATCTTTGACCTCCTTTTGTAACCTCTCATATTCAATATTGCAACAATCTCATATAATGTATATAATATTCATAGTAAAATAATATCCCTCAACTCTTCAAGGTAACTTCAAGAAAGTTGGAGATCTAATATTATACACTAGGATTACAATTTAACTATCACAATGTCCTAATTTTCTCCCACTTGGTGTTATAAATTGCAATAACATAAATATAAAACATGAAATGAATCAAGTACATGATATAAGGCCCATGGCCTCCCTACACCAATAAAAATTATCTATGCTCATTGTTTTCATAAATGAACCTACAACATTACTGAAAGCGTCAACATTCTAAATCGTGACCTTACCACTTTCCAACATCTCGCAAACAAAGTGATATTGCACATAAATGTTCTTGGTAGGAGCATGGTACATGGAATTTCTAGCTAGACATATAACACTCAAATTGTCACATCCAATCTAAACCAACTTGCAGTTAAACCTTACTCCTAAACATGATTTATATTTAACTAGACTATATCTTTACATTTATGTGTAGTATCCATATACTCAAATTTTTTAGTGGACAAAGAAATCATACACTACCTCTTACTCATCCAATTGACAACACTAAACAAAGAAAACACGTAGCCACTAGTTGACCTCAAATTATTCAAGTCACCTACCCAATCTACATCAACAAAACCTTGTATGTCTAATATCTTGTCCTCATCATTATAACCATGATAAAATAAATAATAATAAAAATTTCCTCATAAATATCTAAATACCCTCTTAGCACAAGTATAATGCTCTTTACCATGGTTAAACATAAACTTGATAAGAATTCTCATTGATTGAGAAATATTGAATCTAGTACATACCATTACATACATTAGGATGCCAACAACATTAGCATAAGACACATTATACATATCCTTAAAAATAACATTCATTTTAGGAAAGATATCCAATCAAAGATTGGTGGCTACAAGTATTTGGGAATACATGCATAGAAAATCACCGTAAACTAGTGACAACAAACTTAGAGTAAGACAAAGTTTTACATGAACTTAGTTACTTCTGATTTTCATTCTAAAGATATTTTTATTCTAAAGATATTTTTTCTACCCTTGAATTCATCAACATACATGGAAACAATTATAATTTGATCAATATATTTAATATGAGCACAACGGTCTTAATCAATTATAGAAAAACCCAACTTCAATGTGAAAGCATTGATTTATCTTGATATCACATGCAAGCCAACTGTTTTAGACCATACAATTATTGTTTTAGTTTGTTAACCATTTTTTTAATTTTTACCACAAGTCCATCATGTTGTCTCATGTAAATTTCCTCTTCAATATTTCCATGCAATAAATATGTTTTGGCATCTATTTTATTTACTTCAAAACCACAAACAACAATAAAAGGTATGAAGCTAATGGATGATAATTTAGCAACATGAGAGAAAATCTCAACAAAATTAACTCCCCTTTTTTAGGAGTAGTCCTTAGCTACTAGTTTGGCCTTTTACCTCTCTAAATTACTATTTTCTCCAAAAAGAATCTTCAACATCCACTTGCAACCAATGGGCTTCTTTCCCTTAGACAAACTCACAAGATCCTATATTTCACATCCATAAAAGGCTATAATATCCTCCATGAATTCCATCCAAGAATCATACTTCTTTTAAGAGAGAGCCTCCCTAAAAGAACTTGGTTCATTATCAGTGCATGCCAAAGAAAATACATAATATAAATCTAGTGGGTAGTACTTGTCAACTAGATTTTGTTGTCACATTGATTATCTCGAAGGTGGATCAAGCCTTTCTTGTTCCTTTGCATGATTAACCTAATTAGAACTCACATGAATCCTATTCTTCCTTCCATCCAATCTATCATTATTTTCAACATATGCATCTTCTATTGCACAAGTGGTTGTTGTTGCACCAAAATATCGACCTGTTAATGCCCAATACAATTGTTGGATTTATATAAGATCAAGATCCACAGGAGGCAGTTAAACCATGCAACAAAGCCCAAGCATCGTGCTAGACTACGCCTACCACAAGAAGATGAGACCAAGGGTCACACCTTGCAACAATCCACTCCAGTGAAAGCGTGGGGTTCAAACCTGTGACCTCGACTCTGATACCAATTGTTGCACAGGCGACTGCTATTGCTCCAAAAGATCGATTTATTAATGCTTGATACAACTATCGGATTTATACAAGATCAAGTTCCATATGAGGTGGTTAAACCATGCCACGAAGCCCAAGTGTTGCGTTGGACTATGCCTACCATAGGAAGAGGAGACCAAGGGTCAAACCTTGCAACATCTTCTTTCTTATTGACCTTAATCTCAAAATGCACTTTCCCTTCTTTATTTCTTAAATGACTAGTCTGGATCAATAAATACTCCAAGTCACTTGAAAACCAAATCCTTAGAATAAATCATTTTCAAATTCTAAAGCTTATAAAACTTAAAATTCTCACCATATTCAATGACTATACATTTATAAGATGTGGGATCCAACTTAGATAATTTTCTCTAAAAACATGAACACAGGCATCACAACCAAATGCCCTTAAATGTGAAACAAAGGTTTTCTTACCTATCCACACCTGATAAGGAGTTTTATGAACATAAGTTAAACAAGGAGATTTGTTAATCAAGTAGAAAGTATTATCCATAGCTCTTGTCAAAAGTATTGTTCCAATTTGTACCACTTATCACACTTCTGCCTCTTTCCATTAAGATTCAATTAATCCTTTCGACATCTCCATTGTATTGCAGATTATAAGGAGTAGTCTCTATTGCAAAATACCTAAATTTTTATAATAATAAAATTGCTTGGAGCAATATTAACCTCCATTATTAGATCTCACCACCTTTATTTTACTACCTAATTTATTTATCAAGTATAACCTTAACATCCTTAAACTTAGAGGAAAAAATCATACTTAGATCTATATGAAAATAAACCTACATGTATGTTGAGTAATCATCAATATAGGAAATATAAAAATATGATTTACAATACAACCCACATCCATTAGACCAAATACATCCATATAATAACTTCTAAAATACATTTTTCTCTTATATTTCTATAGGAAAATAAACCCTATTATACTTTCCAAACACATAGTGCTCAAAAATAAAAATCATCAACCATTTTTTAATGATTAATAATGGCTCAAATACCTTTTAACCAATTTGTGGCCCAAACATTGGTTCCATAAAATACACACATTTTAGAAGATAGTTACATTGGCACAATTACAATATGTGGAGGCTCAAGCCTAAACTGAGTTTCACTCCATAAGCCTCTCACTACCATCAAAATTTCTTTGACCAATATGCAATCAAACTTATCAAATGTCATGTGCTCTCTAGAATAATTCAAATCTAATACATGAATATTTTTCTCAAGTCCTCAAATATGCAAAACATAATACATAGTTTTCAATCTCCCATCACTATAATAATACTTACCTTTATCTTACTAACAATTTGAAGCGTACTTGTTGTCACTTAGATTCAAACCCTTGCCAAGTGATTGAATAAACGATCCAGTGAAACATGTGAACACTCCAAGGCCCGTGGATTTCCCACAACTTGGAGTGAATCTCCAAAGAGGATTGGTTCCCCTTAGGTCGTCATCTTATTTAACCTATGCTACCACTGCTTGCAGAGAAAGAGATAGGAAGAATGATGTAAAATGAAATTTGAATCTTAATAAGGTGATGCATTGATGTTTTCTAAGACTTGTGTTGTTTTTTGTATACACATGTTCAATAACTTAGGTTTCGAAAGGGAACAACTCCAATGTTTTGCATAATTATGTATGAGTTTTTTGTAGAAAGTTGTAAGTGTTTGCAACTTTCTTGAAGGAAAAGAACGTGTTTTTCAAAACCAATAACTGTCTTGACAATAACACAAACTACAACCTACATCAAATATACATTTTTGTTCAAAGATGCTGAAAATGGGACATATATCTAAGGATTCATGTTATGAAAATTATTAAAAAAAAAACATCAACCAATGAATTGCATAAAATGAAACATACTTTTGAAGGCCAAATGTTGATCTTTATCGATAAAAAGATGATTTGAAACTATACATAGTCCAAAATTTACTTTGAAATTTCTTTAAAATGGATGAATTTACATTAAGTCACAGTCCAAAATGAATTCATATGAGTTACAATGCTATATTCTCATAGAAAAGAACTTGCTATAGTTACATAATTATTTCCAAAATATGCAAGAATAGACTAAAAAGAACCTAGATGTACTATTTCTCTATCCCCCACATGGGAGAGAAATTAGGTCATAAATTAAAGATAATTAATGATTTTTCTTGACCTAGCTACTTGTTCTCCACCTAGGCACGTTGAAAAATGTCCTTGTTTCATTCCACAAAAAACCCTAAGGTGGTGTTGAAAAAGGGTGGTCTTGAATTTTCAACCTTTGTCGGCTCCATAAAACTCTCCAAGAAGTTTGCCTTCACTCCTAGATACTTCCAATTGATCCTCAAACTGACTTAACTATCCCCCATATCTTCTCACCTACTGTCCAAGTCATCTAGTTGGTTCTAAATGCTCTCCAACTTCTCACAACTCCTCTTTACTTTCAAACTACCACTTGCACGATAATAGGACATGTGAAAAAGGCTTGAAGTTGAGTTAATTCCCTAGGAGAGCATAGGAGGATCTTGAAGAGATACAAATTTAAAAGATTCATTTCATTTATGCTTCTTTTACTCTTATCTTTCACACAAAAGACAACATTATCATCTACAGACTTGTAGCTATCTTTGTCACCTCTAACTCCATCATCCATTCCATTTCTATAATAAGTTCATTGTAACATTGAGATCTATATCATGTAGTTACGTCTCAAATCTCACAACCATTTTGACTATCATACTCAATGTTTTCTTCATGTCTTGGAATATTCATTTTTATATCAATGTCCTTGATTGTCATCCATCATCGCTAGGTGTAGGTCTACCATTTCCTTGTCTTCATTTCTTCACCATGACTATCCTAAATGATGTCCCTATGAAACCCTTGCTTCATTGTCATTTTCCTACCTGATAGTTATTCAAAATTTTAATGTTCTAGTCCTCCTAGACCTATTCCACTCCTTATGTATGAAGGTTCTTCTTAAACTCATTCATTTTCTTTTCAATGCTCACTGTCACTTTTTTCATGCCTCTCATAGAGATTCTTAGAAGTCTTCATGCATTGCACTCTTAACTCATGAAATTTCCATTGTCCTTTGACATTATGGAACCTTTATTTCTCATTTAGATTTTATTTTTTCATGTTTAACTTGCATTAGTTTTAATTTCTTAAGGTCACTATCATATTCATTCTTCACCATAGACTATCCTTTATGCATTGTCTTATAAAATGCCTTGATATGCAACATTAACAAAACATTAAGATATTTTCCTTCTTACATGAGGATTGTTACTGTAGTTTCCAAGATCACTTTCCTTTTAATAATATCTTATGACTATCCTAATAATGTCTATATGACTGTACTTCTATAGTCCATGACTTCAATATTTATGACTCAACCCTCAAATTCCATCACAATCATTTATATTGTACTATCCAATTGAAATTTAGGATATGCCTCTTTTCTTTGTCATGTGAATAGCCATCCATTATTAAATTTTCATTTTTTCATTGTACATTGTGGATTGGTTGTTCTTCTTGAGTCTTCATGATTTTCTTTATATTATCTTCATGGTGACTTTATTGTGAATGACTACTTCTGTTGTGGCTATCACTATATGAAGTCATTTTGCTAGCTTTGGGACTTTGAACTATCCTATGATAGTGTATCTCATTTAAAACTACTTGCATATGGTTCAAGCATTATCTTCCATAGATCTCTTTTCTTGTATATACTTCATCATTAAGTAGCTTTTCTATTTACCTTTGAACTAAATTTCTATCCTTTTTTGGATGTTCTTTCCTCTATCAATTTTTTATTGGCATATACCTCATGGCTATCTTGTAACTCATTAATATGCAATATGGACTATCATCTTCATGGAAAAACTATCATACTACTATCATTACTATTGTCATTAAGCTCCCTATCATACATAGATCACTACCCTTTTAGGTTACTCAATCCTAACTTTTCCTAGTTGAAAATAATCATCTCATTGTGATTTGAGGGTCACCATGGCTTATTGATAGATCTTGGAAACACTTTGTATTTGACACATTGCATTCTTCATTGTAATTTCTATAGTTACTGCCCCTTGAAGAACATTTCCACATAATATCATTACATTAACTTTCATTTATTAATAGTATTCTCATGTCTTGACTGTGTATTATGTAGAGAGTCTCATGATGATTGTCTTTCATTCCATCTTAATAGAGCCTTGTTTTCAAGACTCCATACAACCCTTTGGAATTTCTTTTCCATGATTACCATCACAAAAAATATCATTTGGTTCTCAAAAAAATATAGGTCTTTGACATCCTCTTTACCCAATATTGTCCTCTTATTTTTTATGATGGATGTTGCCTTTGGTAGGATTCCTCTATTCTCATCTAGTGTATTTTTCATGCATGAAATCTAAATATAGTTTCCAAGGTTCTCTTAATGACTATAATTGACCCTTTCACCATTATAACTAATATAGACCCAAGAAATATTGTTATCATTTCCACTATCTTTGAAAATATTGATAACATTGATAGCTAAAAGGCTTCTTTATGATGTTGTCGAGTTTTTTTCTTGATGTATTTCTCATCAATAGTTGTGTATTGTTATAGTGGCTCAAAAATATGCATAGATAGCTTCCTCAATGTTCGAAATGATTATTTTAAAACCCTTACATCCTTCAAAACCTCATTGCTTGTCATGACTGTCATAACATCAAACTCTTACATATAACTTGATTGACTATTCTCATCATAGTACGCATTACTGTCAAACATTGAAAATACTATCATGCATTCTAGAGTATTGGATTGGTTGTTAATGGTCCAAGTCATACCTATGAATCTTCATATAAGACTATCATGAAATGTAAAATTCTAAGACCCTTTAGCATATATTTGACACACTTTCTAGCCTATGATCTATTCATCATGAAGAGCCTTAACACACTATACATCTTCAAAAGACATGCAAATGTTATGTAATTCTTAACAATTACCATGGCTGTCCAGTTCTATTCCCTCTTGAAGCTATAACTATAGCCTTCCTTTGATGATTGTCACTTACTTCACTATTCTCCTTGGTCAAACAGACACTTTTTCCCTCCTTTTATAATGACATTCCTATGGTTTTTGATACACATTATTTTGTGTTTCATGACCACTATCTTTTGCAAGGTCACTACCCTTTTCATATGGTATATTGTCCTCTATGATAAAGGTTAGTGTTATCTTTTTTGAAAATTTTCTTTAGGATGACTATACCCTATTTTCATAGCTTCCCTCAAATATTTCCTTAAGACTATTCACCATATTGTGCATCAAGGGAATGAAATCTCTCTTACTTCTCAAGTCTACTCTCATCGCCCACTTAAATGCTTCTCCCTTTGCAACAAAAATGGGAACTCTACTACCAACAATCTTGTTAACCATGCTCTTGAGGCCTCTCATTGTTATTATAACATGAAAATTTCCTTAGGTTTTCTCCAATACCTTCTATAGGTCCATGTGCATACTCTTCCTTCCACTATAATCACAAGAAATTCCACTATTATATTGTCCTTTTGATTGTACTTTTCATTTCAAATTTTGAATATCACTCAGGTATTTCATTTTCTAGCATATTAATGCAATTATTTGAGCTATTTTTCTAAGACCCACTCCATCTAGTAATATAATATTGAGATTATTATTGTATCTCAACCCATTCATCTGATATTACCTTAGCTTTCCCCCTTCTAATAAACATGGTTGCTCATAGATACTCTCTTCCATATTGTGAGCTATTAGATAATAATTTTCATTGCTTTCTAGATAATGTTATGCTTGATCATTCCCTTCTGTGATACCAAAAACAACCTCATTTTCATTTTTTCATCAACTATTCAAGTTTCATTTGTCTCACACTAGATTGTTCTAGTATCTCTACCATAATAGATTTTCCTACCATTTTGAGAGAGCAAGGAACATACGAACATCATTATATTGTTTCTCCATGATAGCAAAAATATCATCAAACTTGTCATGACCAATTTATTCTCTCCATTATCTCTAAACCTTTGTGAATATTGTATGTGGGACCCAATCATAGTATATCTTTGTCTAGGGTTTAAGAATATTAAGACACCTTTAGATAAGGGTAACAAAACTTGACAAGGCTTATCAAAAACCATCATGGAGACAATGGAAACAAATATCCCAATATTTGAATACATTTATCAAGAATACATTAAAAGCAAGATCCTTTCATCTCTACACAAGGAATGCACCTAGAAAAGTAGAGATGTTGGCCATATGGAGCTTTCTCCCTAGAAGTATCTATTACATGGAAATGATCTATTATAACACTTGAAATTATTCCACATCCCATGCACTATGCCAAGTCTTCCTCCTTCTGCAACGTGGTCTTAACAAAGATATAAAATTGTATCTTCCATGTGTCATGAGCTTGAAAAAGTTTGATCTCAACATGTCATGCTCTCCTGGGAAGTCTCTACAACACGCCAAAAATGTGCCATAAAAAGAGTATCCAAGTGCATCCTCCATGAAGAGAATGGTGGAAGACTCTTTCAATGCCATTTTCCTCTCCAACTCATCACACACAGAGTAATAGGGCAACAAAGACAAAATAAAAACCCTAAACTTCTGCTATGTGGGTGAAACTTTCAAAGGAAAACAAACTTTATGATTTTCCCTCTTCTTTCCTTGGTGTGAAACTTTCACTAAAAAATAAATATTAAACTTCATTTCCTTTCTTTATGGCACTAAACTATAGACTCCTAAAAGAAAGCCTTTTTGGAAAATAACTTATACGCTTTTATTTTATGAAAATATTTTAAAAACTTCCAAAAATGACACATTTTGGCTAGATGGTATAGTATATTAAAAACTTACTATTGCCACCAATGAAAATATCTCCATCACAAGCTTGGTAAGATAACCATTCCTTGTGAGATACATATGGTAGAAGAAACCCGAATCATTCAACTAATAATCATCACTAATGAAAAATGAGCTAAAATATGCAATGCATCATTATCACTATCATCAAATAATTTATTTATGGAGGAATAATTAAAGCTCTTTTTTTTTCTTTTATTCCTTCACATAATTTCTCTTTCCATAGCTCTAGTACTTTACTCTTCCTCAGTGTTTTGAAGCATCCTTTTTTTTAACTTAGATTTATATTTATTTTATTCTCCTTTAGACCCACCTTTATCCTTAGGCCTTCCATGTCAAAATAAATACTACACATTAATCCTTAGGATAAATAGATACCACACATTAATGTAAATAGATGGTTCATTATTCACACTCTTGCCCTACTAAAGCTTCCAATAATGTTAAATATCTATTTTTTGGATATGGATATGGTTAATATTCATAAATGAATAATGATTAAATATGAAAAAACGTATAGATTCTTCTATCAGAAGATTAAACAAATCCTAATTGTAATGCCCAAAATTTTCAATAAGAAAAACATATATTATTTAAAACACAACTTACGTACTTATCATCACCCAAATGTATGTACATCAACTTCCATTTAGGACCTAACCATGGTTAAAGCTATACAACTCCGTGTTGTGACATCCTGACTCAAGTGTGGAAGTTAACTCTAAGGGATTCACCATACAACTATGACTAGGGTTACTTGCAAACACACCCTCTTATACCTTCTATGATTGACCCTAATACTTCAATTTTATTTAACCAAGGTTTTTATATATCGTTATCGCCTAAGACCAAGGGTCAATCAAATTACTAATAAATTAATGAACACCTTATGTCCCATTACTTTAGACATAAGTTTAATATCTATTGAATCCTAAAGGAAATACATTCCCAATACTAGACTTATTTATTTTGATCAAGTCACATTTTTAATTTCCCAGAACCCATTTCTTGTGGGTTAATACATTAATATCATTCATAACTTATTTAACTATATTTTTCCAATAACTTAACCCTGAACTCCTCAAAGTAAGATAACTAGATTGAATCTATGATAAGTAAAAAGGAAATTGTATCTTCTTGCTCGGTAATAATTAATTAATTTTATGACACATTAAGATAGTTTTAATGTAACCTAAGTTTGATGTCCACTAGGAATCGTAAGGGATTAGATCCTTAAATTTGTCCTTACCCTTAAACTAATTATTTATCATTATTATAATTAGGTCAATGGTGACACAAATCTTGAAGTATGATGGCACATTCTTTGCCCATATCCTCATTCATTAAATAAAATCATCAATTTGATTCATGAATTTCACATTAACTCATATGAACCATTTATACTAGATTTACTTGTTAGGAAATAATGCATCATACCCACATTCTTAATCCATTTCCTACATAAACCCATGAGACAAAAGCATGCATGCAAGTAACCATAATACATAAATCAAATATACAAGCCACAAGATAACATAAGATATACCCTAAGAAATCCCTCAAGAGGGAAAAACCTAGCCTCCAAAAGCATCCATACTCCATATATTATTCAAAAAATACACAATACATGAACTTACAAGAGTTACGATGAATACTTCTAAAGCATCAAGCATGAATCCACACATCCCATGCTATGCTTAAGATATGCACTCCTAAAAAAGACTCAATAATGACAACCCACTCACCCAACCAACCTTAACCACTAAAAATATGCTTGATTTTATAGATAAAAGCTCACACAAATACAACCAAGTGGTAAGATAAAACCATGTACCACAAAACCATGTGAATATAAAATAATGTCCCCTCATTTATTATTGGGTACCAATTTTTTACTTTAATAAATGTTTTTCCCACATATTACATTATTATCTCATGTCTCCCACACATTATATAATAATCCAATGTTACAATATAATATTACAAGTGGTCCCCAAATAATTATCTAGTGTGACTAAGCACATCTCCTAGGTGCACCACAACTAAATAATTATTTAATTACAACATTATATTATAAAATTTTATGCAATGGTGTACAACACCATATCCTAACATTCTCCCACTTGTATATATTGCATAAGGGCCAATCAATGAAATACATCATCATAGGCATACATGAAATTGCATGAATCTCCAACATGATCTGATGCTCCATCAAGATACATATAATAAAAGCAAAGTGACCACCATCTCAAGTAAGAAGTCCTCTCATCCTCCAACGTGCCACCTATGGAAGGAAAGGAACATGCCAAGGTGAATATGCACCAATCCACTTGAACACAAACATAAAATCCAAGTGATAACAAAGGCTCCAAACAAGATGATGTCAAAGGTAAAAACCCACATGATCAAAAATAACATCCACAACACATGCTAATATATCCAACCATCCATACATCCTAGGTATCAAAAATATTAGTAAACTCATGCCAACAACATATGAAACCCATGAACCACAATCAAGCTCATTGTAGCAAACCTATAATGAAGAACATACATATCTAGGAACTCCCACTACATGGGTAATATCAAATCATATCATGTATACCAATCAAAAATATATCAAGGTGTGATAAATGATCAAAACATGAAGTACAAAGAACAATCACAATGATCCATACATGCAACACCAAAAAATGCATACTCTCTCAAATTATGTTACCACAATCCTCCCAAATCACATTCAAACATGAACCTCCAAGAAGGAATCATAGAATGAAGAGAAAAAAACTTGTAAATAATAACATATCCTTCTATCAACACCTCAAAGTGCTATTCTATGTGAAGTATGATCTCCATTATACCCCAAATGAAAATCCTCAACAACACCAAAACATTCAATCTCTTAGATCAAACAAACATATGTATCATATATAATGCCAACATGGATGTAAGCCTCTCAAACCAAGGTAGATAAAACTCAATGTAACCATTCCCAAAATAGTAATCAGCCCAATTACCATCTCTTAAAATATTCATCAATGAATGATAACATAAAATCATATGCACAAGGAGATAACCATGATAAAAATACCTCAAAATGAATCCTCTAGAATCAACTATCCATAGCTCAAGATCCATATCTATGGAAGATAAATCATAAAACATAATACATCTGAAAATAAGATGGGAAGTACTTATTAGAGGATAAAACACAAAGTAGACCAAGAGTTGGGAATGGGAATTCTCCTCTAGGATAACCAAGTCATCATGATTCACTTAAAGATAAATATCCTCTATAGGTCCATCATGAATTCAAATCCATATCCAGGTGAAAGCTCCTTGGTATTCCTATTGAAACCTCAAAAGAGTAACTATCTCAAGAAAATGTCCCTAATCGCAAGAGAAATCCAACATCACCTAAGTCTCCAAGTATCCATGAGCACCTAAAATCAATCAATCCATGCTAAGCTCCAAATGTAACACACCATCCTCATGAAGATCCCAAGAAAATGACCAGTGTACTCAATACCAAGAGAGCCAACAAGATTAATTTCAAAGATCCAACCACATAATCTAATGGTGAGTTTTGTTTTGTCTCAAGAGGTCATCCATGCAATTTACTCTACAAAACCCTCATATGAAAGAACAATCGAAGAAAGCCCTTTTGACCCAAAATCTTCAAGCCTTAGATCTGCAATAAACCCAACAAATATTAAAATCACAAAAGCCTAAATATACCAAAAAACACCTGCAACATGTGTTACGTATCTTGTAATGCCTTAGATGTATTTTTCATAGCCATGGATTCAAATTTGCACTAAATCTACTCAAATAGGGGTTATAATAAAACTTGGGAGCTCACACCTCTCATGACCATTAAAGCTCTGATACCACTTGTTAGGAAATAATGCATCATACCCACATTCTTAATCCATTTACTAAATAACCCCATGAGAGAAAATCATACATGCAAGTGACCATAATGCATAAATCAAATAGAAAAGCCACAAAATATACCCTGGGAAAGCCCTGAAGAGGAAAAAACCAACCTCCAAAAGAATCCATACTCCATATATTATTCAACAAAAAAACAATACATGCACTTACAAGATTTACCATGAATAATTATAAAGCATCAAGCCTCTCCAATGCATCCTCCATGTGTCTAAGCATGAATCCACACATCCCATGCAATGATTCATGTACCACTCCTCAAAAAGACTCAATAATGACAACCCACTCACCCAACCAACCTTAACCACTAAGCATGTTCTTGATTTAATAGATATAATCTCACACAAATACAACCAAGTGGTAAGATAAAACCATGTGAATAAAAAACCATTGACCCCTCATTTAATATTGAATACTAAGTTTTCACTTTATTAAATGCTTTCCCCAATATTAGATTTTTATCTAATGCCGCCCACACATTAAATCATAATCCAATTTTACAATACAACATTGCAAGTGGTCTCCAAATAATTACATAGGGTGACTAACCACACCTCCTAGGTGCACCACAACTAAATAATTATTTAATTACAACATTATAATAAAACATTTTATATAATGGTGTACAACACCATATTGCAACATTACTCTCAAAATGGTTTGCTCATTTGATTATTTAATGTTTAATGCATTGAAAGTCTTATGAATTAGTCAGCCTTAAGAAGGTCTTGGTTTTAATCCAACTAAATAAAGTTACTTTATTCCATAAAGTATCCCTTTAAATAATTTTAAGGTCCTAAATTTCTTTTATGATTTATTTCAAAAAGTGACTTTAAACTTTACAACTTAAAGTCAAGGGGACCTAGCCACATTGTCCCCACCAAGGCAATTTTATTAATGTAGTGTAGGAAAAAGTATCCCTTTTTCAAAATTAATTTGGGAATGAATAATAATAAATAAATGAGCTTAATGATGCCTTAATTTAGTGTTATAATATGTATTTTTCATATTCATATTAAATTTAGGGCCCTTTTAATTAAAATGGACTTAATTGTGCCATTCTTTTGGTGTTGTAAGGAGCACCTTTACGCTTTCACACTTTTTTAGGGCTTCATTAATTAATTGAGGTTAATTTTATTTAATTGGCCCCTTTAATTCAAATCCAAGCCTAATTAATTGCAATTTTCAAGGGATAAAACTCGACATTTATAAATGCCATAACATTGTATTTAACATTGAGTAATGTGTGTCCTAAGAAAGTGGCCTCATACCCATTTTCCATAGGGCGAATGGGTTCTCACTTGCTCCTAAGACCTAAATTCAAATTATGTTTTTGGTGTTTTTCAATTATTTCAAATGTATATTTAGATGTCGGCTTGTGATATTTGAATTTCAGGAATTAATGTTAAGATATGTATAAATAAGAGGTCATTTCACTATGTTTCATCCTAAGATACTAGAAATTTTATGTGACTTCATGAGATAAAGAAAGAGCATTATTAGAGCATTCAAGAGCATTTTCAAGGCATTCAAAGGCATATTTATTGAAGATTATTGCATCAACCAAGATTCCTATCATCATGTCAAAGATTTATTGCATCATGCATGTTTTTTGAGCTAATATGGTGATGTAGTGTTCAAGTTCTATGCAAGAATTCAAGGACATTATATCTAATAAAGTTTCATGATCAAGATCTACATTCATTGAGGCCACTTCATGCTAATTTATAGATTTTTATTCCAATATTCAAATAAGGTTTGGTGAGTTGTTACATATTGTTTTTCATTCATCATTCATTTCATGCTTTTATATTTCATTACAATGCTTAATTACAAAATGAGGTTTGACCAAGGAAAAACCACATTCCCTAACAAACAACTTTTCTCTCTTTGATGTGTGATTGTAGATTTTAGGTTGAAGATCATTTAAGAGAAAAATTGAAGAAAGTTGCAAAGTTGTCAAAGTTGCAAGAAAAGTTTACATATCATGAAAAATCCTCTACATAATTTATTTCCGATTGTCCAATAGTGAACGTTAGGAATTTGGGAGTGCAGGTACAACAAAAGAGAACCCATAAAACATTTTTCAAGAACCCTAGCCAAGATCCATTTTCCATAAGGAAAATGAGTCGTTGCTGAGCTTCAAAAGGTGACTTTTGGTGAAAGGTACACATCCTTTTCCCCTTTCCATATCTCCCTTTTTATTGTTGTTTCTATTAGATTTGATTATTGTTCTTCATTTGTATTTCATAGCATACATTTTGAATGAAATTAGGGAAATAGGTCTTTGGGGTGAACTCATTCATCTCCCCAACACACCCATTTTCCTTTTATTTCACTTTGATGAACCTAACGTTGGGTTCACCAAAATGAAATGAAATAAAAATAGGATGGTATAAGGGTGTCCCAAAATGGATCCAAAGAGAGACAAAGGGCTCCTATCATCCCTCAATTCATTAGGAAATGAGATCCACACCATGAAATAACAATCAACCCTTAGATGAATCAAATCAAGATGTGAATCTGTAAATTTCCCTTTTTTGCTAGGATGGGGTCTAGGTCAAAAATTTTTTTGGGGAGAAAAATTAAAAATAACAAAATAACTCCAAATTTAGGTCTATAGAGTGCATTTAGGAGATTTAACATTAAACAAAAGGAACTAATAAACTTTCTGGAGAATCTGAAGGTAATAAATAATGTGCACTTGTTAAAAGTTGTTGTTTATGTAACCCTAACAGGGACTCATTTTCCTTATGGTGAATGGGTCATAGTAGGCTATTATGAAAAAATCTAAATCTAAGATTTAAGCTTAAGACCTGCAATTCCTTCTTGTAACTTGAAGTTTCCGCTTTTGGATCTAGATCTGTCAAAAATCTGCAAAACAAATTTGATGTTTTTTGGTGGAAGGGGGTTCGCCTTGGTCAAACCCCAAGTTTGGTAATTAAACTTTGATGATAAATAGAAATCTGAAACATGAAATGTGTGTGCAATCCTAACCTTAAGTGTGTCTAAGAATAATATTTCAAATAATTCTAAGAAACCCTCCTCAAGTGTGTTAGAAGAGGATCCTAAATGAACATGAACAATGAATTAAACCTTCTTTAGAAGACCTCTAATCCCCTTAATAAGTCACAAATCTAAATATAACTCTCTTTAGGTGGAAAATAAAATGATCATAGAAGATGGAATCACTTAGGAAACAAGTCATTAGTCTTGGTTGAATGTCTTGTGCATCTCCCAAAACCTAGAATCCATCATGATTCTCCATAGACATCTATCATCAATTCTTCAATAATGCTTGATCTTTGATGACAAAACGAAATTTAGGACATACAAAAACAATAGAATGTTGCTCCAGGGCTTCAATTTTTCTTGCTCCTTGCTCTTGAATGCAAATGCTTGATCTCATGTGAAACTCTTTTTCTTGTCTCGTCAAAAAATAAATGTAAAACTTAGGGAAATATCTCTTTGGGGTGAACCCATTCATCACCCCAACACACCCATTTTCCTTTCATTTCATTTTGGTGAACCTGAGTTTTCTCCTTGTATTTTCTAATTTTGGAGTCCTCTTTCACCTTAGATTTAGATCTTGCATTCATTTGTATCTCTTTGCATTGAATTGTGTCTCATTTAGGGTGTCTATTTTGCATTTAACTTTTCATTTCATTTAAGGGTTTTATGATTGCATCTCTGCATTCTTTAAATCTAAAAAATACAAAAAAATCAATCATCTTGCATATCATTGACATAGCATTGCATCATATTTATTTGCATTTAGGTGTTCTAGGTTGTCATTTTCTAACATTTTGCATTTGCATTTCATCCTCATTTCATAGAAAATTAAAGCTAAAACTTGTTGTATCAAACCAATATCTGGAAACTACTGATATTTACTCAAAAATATATAAAAAAATATTTCAAAACCCTCACCTAGGACCCATTCTCCCTAGGCTGAATGAGTCCTTGATTAGGGTCATATTCTAATTTTCTAGGAATTGAAACATTCATTTCTAAAATTTTGTTTGTTATTTTTAGATTTCTATTTTTGTTTGTAGAATTTTTGTTTCTTCAGTTTGGTCATATCTATCTTCATTTGATAAATTTATGCATTTTGTGATTTCAAAATTGCATTTACAAGACATTATTTTTAGGTTTTTTCATAATGTAATAAGACAATTACCTTGTTTAGAATCTGAAAATTGCATTTACATTCTAGGTCATTGCATTGCATTTTATCCTCTTTCCATTTTTGGTTGGAATTGAGTTTGTGAATCTTGTATGAGCTTTACAACTTGGTGTCCTATTAGAAATACTATTGTGAGACATAGTTCAAGACTCATGTCATCTTGTGATACACCATTTTCCGTGGATCTTGGGTTTTCTATCTCTCTTTCTAATAGTCTTGATAATCAAGCCCCTATGGGTCATAACCTACATACCTGATTTCCAATGAATTCCTTACCTACCACCAATGTGCATGATGTTGTTCATGTCTCTCAAGAAAACATAAGAAGAATAGATGAAGGCCTAGAAAATTTACAAGTCTTTCCACACAATGAAAAAATGGATACTAGTGTCATTCCTACTTTAGATAATCTAAGGAAAATGATGGATACTGATGCAGAGTGGCAGGGATAGAAAACACCCAAATATAATGTAAAATACCCTCTAGCACTTAGGTTTCAACAAACTTCCACAAACTATGGTGAATTAGGCACTTTTCTGTCAAAAGGCTAGTAGCCTTACCCGGTAGGACAGTCAATATAAAAACCACATGGATTATTTTCAAGGCACCAAACCTATGAATTCAGACATCCAAAATGGACCCCTACAAAGTTCCAAAACCTTTCCTCTTGACTGTCAAGGCATCACTCACAATGGCCCTTTCTACCACTACTCCAAGAGGCCTAATTCACAGACCTACACCTGGGTCTTGACTATCTAGGCTCTCCCCTTCACCCCAAAGCCAAAAAATGAACTCCTACAGGTTTTTCACACCTATTACCATCATTCCTAAGTGCCTTTCAAACAGATTCTTCAAAATAAAGCAAAAACTCACTTTTTTGCTTGTCACATGGGCTTGCCACATAGAGATGTCAAGCCAAAACATTGCACCATTTGCCTCCAAAGTTCTTTCTGCTCTCCAAGACCTCTGATACATAACATTTCACCCTCATACCTTCCATCCCACCAAGATTTTGCAATGCTACAGTGTGGGAATGGAAGATGCATCCATTTTTTGCTCAAAACCTTGATTTTGAGGGTTTTCAGACCACCCGGGAGTAAAATTAAGATATCTCCCTTATTACTCAATGAAATATCACCACTCCAACTCCAAAAGAAAGCTTATTCAATTACCTTTCCAACCATTACACCCTTCAACCATAAAACAGAACATACAGATCGTACCAAGTACGGGATCAGCAAATTCTAGAGGAAAACATGGGGTTTGAGACCACCCGGTAGTAAAATGGCAATATCTCACTCAATTCTCAATGAAATCACACCATTCAAACGCCAAAAGAAAGGTGATTCAATTATATATCCAACCATTACAGGATTATAACATGAAACAACATATAAAGTCCGTACAATGCACGGGATCAGCAGTTTCTTGATGAAAAACTCAAAAACAGCAATTTCTCCTTTGAAAACTCCTTCTCAACTTCTTCAACAACCTTGCCTCGACCAAGAGAGGCATATTTGAAGCCTCCTAACTCCCTCCAACTTCCTCCAACTTCCATTTTAATCAGTTGGTCATTGGAAACACATTTAGACTTCACTTGAACACATAAATGCCTAATTAAGGCAATTTAGACAATTTTCACCAACTTGCCTACAAAGATGCTTCCAAAATATGTGAAAGGCATACAAGCCAACTAAAATGAGCAAGGTGACTCCCCTCAAGTGTCTAGATACAACAAGGCATCCTTATTTTGTTAATTTTCCAAAATGTACTAGACTTACAAAGGAGGATGGAGACCTTGTTTATACAAAGAGTTGGTCACCAAGACCAAAATTCCATTAAAAACTTAGGAGACCTATTACAAAGCATTGAAATGGTCCTTAGGACCTTATTCTAACACAAAAATAAGAAACAAAACATAACTAAACATTCTAGGTCCATTAGACCCATGGGTGCTCCTGCACCAGATACTAAAAAGGGAATAGAGATGGTGCGATGTATAGGTCATCTTGTCACTAATAACATGTATACCATGAGTAGTTGTGCTCAAGATTTGGGGTATACTCAAAGACAAGGTGGGAATTCAATTCCTCCTTCCACAATCTCCATATCCATTCCTACATACACTAGTACTAATGTTACCACAACCTTTTAGCCTACTAGCAATGTCAACACTTCCTTAGGTATTTGCGTTGGGAATCCTTCTAGATTTGTGAATTCAAATATTATATCTCCTCAACTATCTCCCCTTACAAACCTACAATTCACTTTTCCTCCATAAACATACATCACTCCACCTTATTCCCGTCCATATCATAATACCAAAAATGATCCCATCATTAACACACTTTTGCAAAACATGGTATCCCTTCAACAAAAAATTACCACCCTAAATAAAAAAAACAATGGCCAACCTTAAAAATACATCAAAACCAATCCATTATCCTTGGAGATATTGAGAACACAAATTCCACAAGGTATAGAGGTTCCTAGATTTGAGAAATATGGTGGGAAAGGATCTATCTTGTTAGCCATGTTTCCTCTTACACAACCCAATGTGGTGATTTCATTTTTGAAGACAAACTCTTGGTTAGGATTTTCCCTAGATCCTTGAACGATACTATTTTATAGTGGTTTTTCTCTTTATCGAATAATTCAATTCATTCATTCAATAAAATTATTGATGCTTTTTACAACCACTTCCAAATTCATATGGGTCCCAAGATGACTTTAGGTGACCTGATGAAATGTAAACAAAAGGATGATGAGCAAGTTACCGATTTCATAGCATGATATCAAATTCTTTATTCACAAGTAAACATTAAGATTCCTGATGTCGACCTTCAAAGAATTTTTATTTCCAATTTGCAAGACAAAATTCAAACAAATCTTGAGATGATGAGATTTCCCTCCTTCACACAGTTATGCACAACCCTTTGTGATTACCACAATTCAGTTAGTAGTCATGATGTGACAAATCAACCTAGCTGTCCTGAAAGGTATGAATCGACACCTCAAAATAGTTATCAACCTTTCAAGAAACAGAATAGGGTCTTTTTACAACTTAATTCCCATCTATCAAATTAAAAAGTTGATAAACAAGCGGCTGATTTAAAGATGGCAAACTATTTTTCCTTTGGGGATAGGAATAGAAAATTTACCCCTCTATCTAACACCCTTCATAATATCATGTTGCAGCTCGTGGACAAGAATATGATTTCCTTACCTCCTGTCGGATCTCCCGGTCCTAATAAACCATTACCCTCAAACTATAGATCAAACACTTATTGCCATTACCACCAACAAAATGAACATGATACAAAATATCGTAAGTGTCTTAAACATCTTGTACAAGACCTCATTGATTCTAATCAGCTTCAAATTGGAGGTGTCAATTATCAAGGTAATAAATATGTAGCTCTTTCCAACCAAAACTTACAAAGCTTTACCAATCCCACGACGAAACACACTATTTCATTTGTCAAAGCTAGTGAAACAAAGAATGATGTTATGAATGTTGAAACAGATGATGAAATCACAAAAGATAAAAATATGGACAAAGAAGTTGTAGTAGTGGTATTTATTGAAGCTAAACCTCGTACGGGCCAAACCAAAATTCCCCATGATATTGCTTTCTCACAAAAGGACATAATCAAACACACACCCCAAATAGTCCTAACCCACTGTGCCCGTCATAGCCTTCGTTTTGCATTATCTTAAAGCCTTTTCCATATTCATCCTTAGCTATTTGAATAGACGGGGAGGGGTATGCATTGTCTACTTGATACAACCAGGAGTTAATATCATCTTGAATAAGGATCTCTGCAACTAGAATAAACGATGTTAATCCTAATCTAAATCAATATTAATCTAAATCAAACAACAAAGAACAAATAAGGAAACATAAAATAACTAAACAAATTAATTGGAAAGCTCTCACCAAATATGCGTTCACTCCTTCAAATTATCTTGATTGCTCTTCTCCATTTTTTTGTTTCAATATTCTTGCCCTCATATTTTTGTGTTTGATGCAAGAATAACTTCGTCGAATGTCTAAGAAAAATATCAAAGATAAGTTTCTTCTCAAAAGTGTATGATTTTGGGAGGAGGAATAATGATAATGATAGGCCATTTTATATATTTTGGGTTTTCGAACGATCAGCTCAGATTGAAAAGAGAGATTGACGGATGAGATTGATGAATGCCATGTGTTGTGAATTCTATGTCAGATAGAACATGAGTTAGAACATGAGTCAGGAAAGACTCCAAGATAAAGACTAAGTTAGAATGATAACTTAATCTTGTGTCAAGACTTTTTGAAAACAGAAAGAACAAGAGTTCAAGATCTTAATCTTTAGTTAAGAGTCTTCAAAAATAGAAGAAATAGACTTTGTATGTCAAAGACAAAATTAGAAATCGAAGAATAATGCATTCAAATGCAAATAGGAGTTAGAACTAGTTAATCAACTAGTTGTGACAGAGAATCTTCTCGTAGAGATAATTAGGTGTTGAACCCAGAGATAACTGGAGAACTAAAAATAGATCTCGAGTCAGAAGGTGAGTGAATGATTAGTCAACTGATTGATAGAAGAATGTGACATAAATAATTAATAAATGAATTAAATGTTAATTTAATTCAACATTCGAAAATGAATTGAATTGAATTAAATAAATAAAGATAATTTATTTAATTTAACTGTTGAAAAGGATAAATTGAATAATTAAATAATAAATATTTAATTATGGATAAAGGGGGTTAAATGAATAATTAAATAATAAATATTTAATTAAGAAGGAAGTATGATAAAGGGGGTACTTAAATAATAAATTATTTAATTAAGAAAGAAGAATTAATTAGTTAGCGACATAATTAAATAATTATGATTTATTTAATTAATCAAGGTGAATAAAGGTTATTAATGAATTAATTAAAAAGGGGTATTCAATTAATAGAAGAAATATGTGTTAGAAAAGGTAATTAAATAATTAACATTATTTAATCATGACCATGGACTATAGAAAATTATGTCGAATGTGTACTCGCAGGCCTAGACCAATTTTCAGTGTTTACAGTTTGCCCCTCTTTGATACAATGTTGTTACAGTGTCGTGTCAAAGAAAAATATGCCCTGATCATGCCCCAACATGAAACAGGTTAGGGTATGCCCCCTCGGGAAAATTGACAATTTTTGAAAAATTTCAAAAAAATTGGGAAATGTTCCCGATAAGTCAATTTGATGACTATAAATGTTATGGAGTTGATGGAATTAAATTTGGAGATGATACGAATGAGTACGGGTCATTTGAAGCTGAAAGGTTAAGCGACCAATAGACTAGGGCAGAAGAAATGCCACCCAAACCCTAGCTATAAATAGGAATTAGGTTGAAATCTAATTCATTTGCACCCAGAAGAGTTTGGAAAACTGAGAATTTTATCTGACTAGCGAATGAAAATGGCACCCATTCCCTATGCTGCGCATCGAGGATATCGGATCTGGACCTTCAGGTAGCCAACTGACATAGGACCACTGGTATGTACCCAAGAACGAATCCTAAAATTTATTTTTGCACGTATTTTTAGGTCTTTAAAAGTTAATTGGCATATGCGGTCCTTCATGAACAATGCATATGTTGTCGTATTCGCCGCATTTGACTGCGAAATAATGCATGTGCTAAAACACGCCTAGGCTAGATTATGAATTTGAGGGAATAAACACATTTGAATTATAATGCACCACATATGTAGTTATGCAACACATCTGCATTAGGGATAAACGCATGTAGGGTTGTGAACTGCATGTGCATTAGTGAAACGCATATGTAGCAGGTAGATAGGCTGTAGAAAATGCACCACATTTGTTGTAAGTAGAAATGGGTGTGGGAGATGTGCAATGCATATGAAATATGTGACACAAATTCTTTGTCATGCAACACATTTGTATGAATGCACCACATCTGTTAAAGTGGGCCGCATTTGGCTGGTAAAATTTTTTGAATTTTTTTTTCTAAGAAAAACTTGAAAATTTCTGACATCGTGATTGAAATGCAGGATGTATTTGATCCTATATATACGTGGGAGACATGTCTTGACACATTCAATCTGAGAGATCATTTGAGTAGTGCAGAGATACAACTCTTGTGGAGACTTGGTCTATGTCACTATCTTTCGATGCCCACTATTCGGGCGAACAGGGGGATGCTCACGACGTTGTGCGAGCGATGGCACTCTGAGACATCTTCATTTCATTTTCTGACTGGGGAGGCGACTGTCACATTTGAGGATGTGTACAGGATACTTAGACTGCCGATTAGAGGAGAGCGGGTGATGTACGATACCCAGCACGGATTGACCGAGCTAGCAAGATTTTATCAGGTAGACAATATCAGTAGGCTTGGCACTGAGCATTATGAGATCAGATGGCTGGTGTTGGCGGATAGATACGATAGGCTTGATTGCATATTATGTACACTGATAGGGGGGATAGTTCTACTAGATTGATGGGGACATGGTTTTACAGTTGGATGGGGTGAGATGTTGGTTGGTATGCTGGAGAGAGAGACCATGTATGCTTGGGGTCCATGTCTATTAGGGATGTTATATTTCCACTTACACGATATTGCATACAGAGACGCACAGTCACTGAGTTGTGGGACCACTTTGTTGATGGTTTGGGCATGGGAGAGGATAGTTGTTTTTCGTCCTCAATGGCTCGATGCTTAGGTGATAAAGTCAAGAATGGCTCGATGCTCAGGTGATAAATTCAAGAATTCCAAGATAGATATTTGTGCGGGGGTTTTACTCAATTGATCTAGGAGGTTGTACTTAAACTTGGAAGTTTGCGTAGGTGGCTCAGAAGAAGGACCTGGAATAGTAATCTTAGTTCTCTGTGTGTTTACAACACATTCTGGATGCTTCTTAATGATGATGGTATCGACCTGTTCATTTGCAGCTCAGAGGCTATATATGGTCTTTCCTTTTCCATAGTCATACTTGGTGTTTGCGTAATTGGCTGACAAAGAATTCTTGGTTTCCGAACTGGAGGCTTTTCCTTTTGTGTGGTCATGTAACGGGTCTATGAAGACCTTATGATCACTGTTCTTGGTATTTTTCTACCCATCGACCTCTATGGTTCTGTTTTCAACAAAATCTTGTATAATATTCTTTAGTTGGTGACGTTGTTGTAGGTTGTGTCCTTTCATTTGATCATAGTCACAAAAAGCATTATCATCCCACCATGAAGGTTTGAACTGTCTAGGATCATACTCTCTTGGTTCCAAAGGTTTAATGAGATTATGTTTAATCAACTCTTTGAAAATTGTCTCGATTGGTTGTCCTAAAGGAGTAAATTCACGTGTCGGAAATCTTCTTTGAGATCGTTCTTGCTGTGAGTTTTGGACATAATTGGCTATTTGATCTGGACTATTCATCATGTCTTGATTGGAGTTGTAACCTCTAAGAGTGATAACTGGTCCCGTATGTATGTTTTTAGCATCAACAATGCCGTCATTTGTAACATTTTTGTTTCTAGGCCAGAATTTATTCCTATCATTGGGTGCATTTTGATGTTGAACCACTGAATTTCTGCTTGGTACCTTAATTTCTCCTTTGTCTATAAGGCCTTTTTCAAGGATGATGCCCTTTTGTACCAAGTCTAGGAATGAAGTACAATAGTGTACCCTTAAGTCACTTTGCAGTTTTGGATTGATGTTTTTTAAGAATATCATGACCTTTTTCTTTTCTGGTATTTCAACTAGACATCTGCTAGCTAGACTTCTCCATCTCTGGAAGAAAATGGTGAAAGTTTCACCGTCTTCTTGTGTTTTGTGGCTAAAGGTTGCTATTGTTACTTCATTGTCTATGTTAAAGGAAAAATGTTCGACAAACTTCTCAGCTAGTTCACCTTAAGATCGTATACCATATGGTAATTTAGAAAACCATTCCAATCCTATCCCGATAAGGGTTTGCAAAAATAGTCTCATCAAGTATGTGGGGTCATATGATATGTCCATGCATGTTGTTGAGAATTCCCTAATGTGTTCCAAAGGATTATTTCTCCCATTATACTTAGGCAAAATTGGTATAATGTATCCATGGGGGAAAGGTGTCATATAAAGCGCTTTGTCAAATGGACATGGACATAGGTCTTGTGCTGAGATAGTTCGTTTGCCTAACATAGACATGTTGTCCATCTGTTGTTGAAGAGTTTGCATTTGGTTTTGGAGGAAATCTACTTGTGTCAAGGACATGGTGTTTGCATTCTTTGGATCAATGCAGGTGTTCTGAAATGCCATGTTTTGTGACAGGTTGTGATTTGGTGAGGGAATATATCCTGTTAGAATGTTTTGATTTGGTATAGGAATATTCCTTGTCTGAATGTTGTGATATGGTATGGGAATAATTCCTGTTTGAATGGTCTGATTTGGTATAGGAATATTGCCTATTTGAATGGTCTCATGTGGTATAGGAATATTTCCTATCTGAATGGTCTGAATTGGTATAGGAATATTCCTTCCAACTTTGGATCTCTTACCAGTCGTGTTGGTGCCAAAGGGGTTGGAGGAAGTTGCCCCCGTAGTAAATTGTAAACCTTGTGTTATGTTGAAAGGGGTTGTGTTTACAATTGACGACATTTGAGTTGGTATGCCAATTGGAATTTCTGCGGTAATTTGGGGAATAGAAACACTCGACGTCACAGTTTGCGTTGGTTGAGTAGACTGTGTTTTCAAAGTATGAATATCAAATCCTGGTGGTAGTGTGGCACCTTCTACTAGCAACTTTCCTAGATATCATTGGGGATCATTTTCCAAACAATCATCCACAAAGGATGCAAACTCAGGATCTTGTACAACGACGTCTATGTCTTCTATATAAATTCGTCCATGTGTGTCTCTAGTGACATGTTTTTCTAGCAAAGGTTTGTGTGGTCTCTTACTTCTCGATGGTTGATTTCCAAATGGATTGATGAATTCATTGGGGTTTGACATTGCTTATGTTTCTTTTGAGACCTTGTTTCGACCATGAAAAGTTACTTAAACCGAGGTAATGCAGACTATGTCTAAAAACTAATATGACCTATGTCTATGTTTTTTGGATTTTTTTGACAATAAATGATATTGCTAAAGTGATTTCTAAAATGACGTATACTAAGATGACGTATGGTAGGATGGACAATATGCAAAATTTTGAGTAGACTATGATGGTAAATGATTCTAAAATGGGTATAACCTACCACCTCTGGAATAAATGCATGCAATGATTTGTGTTTGACCAAGGAATTTGATTGTAGGACAAGGACAGTTGACAAGGTGAATTTTCCCAAACTAGACTGTTGAGCTGAAAAGATTCACTAAATAGGACCAAAGTGACTAGGTTCAATGACAAGGACAAATCGGAACATGAATGTATCCAATGACGCGAAAAGTTGTTCTATTCAACTATATGCAATTTTATAGGAAGTATCTATATGCATGCAACTTAGGATGACGTATGACTAAGATGTATATAACACCTATTAATGCAAGGTTTTGAGCAAAATTTTTCCAGTTTCTGTCCAAGGTTGATCTTTAGAAACGTATTGCAAAAATGATAGTGATGTTTCAGACTTAGTTTGTAGTTTTCGAAGCTTTTTTGTTGACAGTCAAATGTGGTTCACCTAAAAGTTGCGGTTCAAATTTTGACAGATGCGGTTTACAATTGTGCATGCAGTGATTTGACTAAAACCTTGTTTCAGACACTGATAGAGTTTTGGAATTTTGACAGATGCGGTTTACAATTGTGCATGCGGTGATTTGACTAAAACCTCATTTTGGACACTGATAGAGTTTTGGAATTTTAACAGATGCAGTTTTCTTTATGACAGATGTGGTTTTCAATACGCATAAGGTTTTCTGACAGATGCAATTTTTCGTATGAAAAATGCGGTTTTTCAATACGCATGCGGTTTTAAATATGGACTATGTAAACTTAAATTTTATGACAGACACTTGTGGCTTGAAATTTGACAGATGCGGCTTGCATGTACACATGCGACTCAAATTGTGACAGTTGTGGCTCATAATATCCAGACAATGAAAAATGCATTTTTTGACAGACACATGTGGATTTTCCCATAACAAATGTGACTCACTCAGATAGATGCTGCGTAAAACTAACAATTGCGACTCACTTTTTGATAGTTGAAGTTTTTTGAAAGTTCTTTTGACTGACTCCGTTTGTTGATCAAGATTTTTGATGAATACAACAAAAAAAAAACACAACAATCAATGTATTTTCAGTTTGTGATGATAGAACTGTTAAGACCCAAAAACATTTACAACCTAGGCTTTTTGGATAATACTTGCTGAGTTCTTGCTTGGATTTCTCAAGCTACACATATTTATGGTGGATGACTAGTAGCTTGACCCCACTGGCTCCCCTCCATGACACTCACTTATACGGGGCAACCAAGCTACTGTACCCATGAAACTCCCATGGCATACATCTCATCTCCACACATAAACCGTAAGAATGTAAGATGGCTTCACAGAGCCGACCCTGCTGCACCAACAAGTAGGTAGGATTTTGGTAAATCTACAACAAGGTGTTTAATAAGGGCATTCCATTTGTGGGGCACTATTCAACTTCAGCGAGAGTCCATTTCTGTCCATCTCATCGAAATAGTGAGCATGATTTCTGGGCTTTCTCCAGAAATCCGTTTTTATATACCGGGTGGAAGTCGCTTGGCTTTAGTGTGTTACTGGTCTGAATCATCTTGGGGTGAGTAATTTTTCCCACCAAGACAGGCCCAAGTTTTAGAGTTAGTAACCATTTCTCTTACACCTAGGATTGCATGACTGTGCAAGGGGAGAGGATACTCCGATATACCGAATCATGAAGGGTTACAAAAGCATGCTTTCACACCAATCAAAGCAAACACTGATTATTTTTATTCCAAATGGCAGTTATCTATCTACCAAATAGAAAGCTTGCAAATAAATAAAGACAAAGGCATTAGGTCTTGCATGCAAGAATGATTAGTAGTTTGTTTTTGGTGTCTTCTACTTTCATCTTGTGGAAAACAATGGTTTGTGTTTTTATGGTCTTCTATGCTTCGTCCTGCAAACACTAAGTTAATTCAACTTAACACAACTATAACCAAACATTAGCAAAAATCAAAATAACCCAAACAACGAAAATGAAAATATGAATATATGGAAATGACTAAAAAAATGAAAATTGATTACTAGGCAAATGCAGCGTTTCAAGTCATAGATGCGGCTCGATGTTGATAGGCAGATGTGGTTCATGAATTTGTTGACAGGCAGATGCGGTTCAGAGTTTCATAGATGCGGTGCAGAATGACAGATGCATTGCAAAATATGGCAGATGTGGTGCGCGATGACAGATGCGTCATTTTTCTAAATAGATGCGGTGTGCCATATGATAACCTGCAAAAAAAAGAAAAGCATAAAAACATAAAGACAAAAAGATGTGCGAATTTGAAGCGTGTTCACGTCGGGTTCACCAAATGTAACATAGACTGAAAATATGGAATAAGGATCTCTGCAACTAGAATAAACGATGTTAATCCTAATCTAAATCAATATTAATCTAAATCAAACAACAAAGAATGAATAAGCAAACATAAAATAACTAAACAAATTAATTGGAAAGCTCTCACCGAATATGCATTCACTCCTTCAAATTATCTTGATTTCTCTTCTCCATTTTGCTATTTTAGTATTCTTGCCCTCAGATTTTTGTGTTTGATGCAAGCATAACTTCGTCGAATGTCTAAGCAAAAAATCGAATATAAGTTTCTTCTCAAAAGTGTATGATTTTGGGAGGAGGAATAATGATAATGACAGACCATTTTATAAATTTTGGGTTTTCAAACGATCGGCTCAGATTGAAAAGAGAGATCGACGGATGAGATTTATGAATGCCATGTGATGTGAGTTCTATGTCAGATAGAATGTGAGTTAGAACATGAGTCAGGAAAGACTGTAGGATAAAGACTAAGTTATAATGATAACTTAATCTTGTGTCAAGACTATTTGAAAACAGAAAGAACAAGAGTTCAAGATCTTAATCTTCAGTTAAGAGTCTTCGAAAATAGAAGAAATAGACTTTTTATGTCAAAGGCAAAGTTAGAACTCGAATAATAATGCATTCGAATGCAAATAGGAGTTAGAACTAGTTAATCGACTAGTTGTGACAGAGAGTCTTCTCGTAGAGATAATCAGGTGTTGAACTCGGAGATAACTAGAGAACTAAAAATAGATCTCGAGTCAAAAGGTGAGTGAATGATCAGTCAATTGATTGATAGAAGAATGTGACATAAATATTTAATAAATGAATTAAATGTTAATTTAATTCAACATTCGAAAATGAATTGAATTGAATTAAATAAATAAAGATAATTTATTTAATTTAACTGTTGAAAAGGATAAATTGAATAATTAAATAATAAATATTTAATTATGGATAAAGGGGGTTAAATTAATAATTAAATAATAAATATTTAATTAAGAAGGAAGTATGATAAAGGGGGTAATTAAATAATAAATTATTTAATTAAGAAAGAAGAATTAATTAGTTAGCGACGTAATTAAATAATTATGATTTATTGAATTAATCAAGGTGAATAAAGGTTATTAATGAATTAATTAAAAAGGGGTATTTAATTAATAGAAGAAATATGTGTTAGAAAATGTAATTAAATAATTAACATTATTTAATCATGACCGTGGACTATAAAAAATTATGTCGAATGTGTACCCGTAGGCCTAGACTAATTTTCGGTGTCTACAATATTGCTTTCTCATAAAAGGACATAATCAAACACACACCCCATGGTCCTCTATACATAGCTAGAAGAATCAATGACAAACCTACCAATGAGATATTAAATATTGATCTCGTCTATGTAGAGAATGCGATCACTGAAGAATTCCTATTTGTGCATGACCTTTATCAAGATACATATGAAAGACCAAAAACATGGATAAAAACACATAATGGTTTTTCTTTCCTTGTGATTGGCTTGATAAATATCCTTCTAAAAGTCGAACCAAAAACATTAAATGTCTCATTCACTATCATCCCATCATCAGACCAATTTAATGTGAAGTTAGGCTATCCATGGCTTCACTCCATGAATGCCACCTCATTGGTTGTACACAAATGTTTAAATTTTCCCTTTGGCAATGAGATCTTTATTGTGCACCATAGTGGATTTAATCCTATGTTTTCCCGTGGGGACTTTTCATTGTATTTCTTGTAGCTTGAGCCTATTGAACCTATTAGACTCCGTGAAGACTTCTTTTCCAAATCATATCAAAAGTATAAGGAAAAACATATATCATAATTATCCCTTAGAAATACACCTCAACCCGTGATTGAGCCACCTGTCCTTGATGAAACCATGATTGAACCAAAAGCCCTTCCAAACATCAAAGAGCAACCCATTACAAATTCTCCTACCATTTCATATAAGAGACCACAAGACAATCAAAACAATCTCATTGTGCCTCCTAAAGTAAAAAAAGTTTACAAAGCTAAAGAGAAAGTGGTTGAACAACCTCCCTTGGTTCCCTCCATTCCTCTCTTAAGGGAATAAAGGAAACCTATGGTTTACAAACCCGCTCCTACATAATCATAAATTGACAAAAAATTGAGTAGAAACTAAAATGCTAGAGAGCCTAGGTGTAGATGCCATGCTATTGCTCACATGTTATAAAGTAAAGAAGAAAAGAGAAATATAGAAAATAAAAATCTGAACTTATCTTCTGCAAGGCATGATGTCTCTTCGCCCTCACCGCAATGTAAAAATGAAAAAAATTCTATGGATATTGTCATTATAACTCTCGTTGTGATTAATTTAGATGATGATATTGACATTACAAAGATTGATGAACAAGTGCATAATGAGTTGAATTCATTGTTCTCCTCTTCCATGAGCTTAAATGAAAAATATCCTTAAAAGAGTGTTGAACTTGGTTCGTGTCCTAGTTCGACGCTTGATGTTATCCCTTTGGGTAGTTTTCCACCTTCCACATATACTGATCAAGATTGGGATGCAGATGACTTGCTATCGGTCGACTCGCATGTGCCTTAATAGTCTTTTGCTTTATTTTATTTTTCACGATTCTTTATGTGGTTGCATGTTCATAATGTGATCCCTCATACTATTTTTTTTGATGTCTCTTTCTCTCTCTTCATGTGCATTACTCTATTGTATCTACATTCTTCTCTATGTCATAAACATTTTATCCTTTTTCTCTTGTCTTATGTTTTCCTTTTGGGGATGATGCAAGGCGTTAAGAAATTTAGGTCTCTTCCATGTTGACATGAAAGGATTTTTTTTTGTTTTCACTCTTTTTGTGTCATTCTTCCAATTCTATGAGTATTTGGGTAATGATGGTGTTTCTAATCTCTATAAAAACATTGTAGCAAAGGCACATTGACCCTGAATCCATAGACCCCTTGTGTATTTTTGGGGGCAACCCCTCCTTACTTTTTCATGGCGTAGCTTCATTTCAGAAACATATGACTTGGTATAGGGATTTTTGAGGAAGCTCTCATGTCTTAGGATTAAACATTGGCTACTTTAAATAAATTTCTCATAGCAATGGTGTTAGCAACCACTTTAAAGTGGGGGAATACATTGATAATATCTTTCGACATTTCTCATGTTTCATGGTGAAATTTTCTTTCTTCTTGTGATGCATCCTTTTCTTGGTGGTCTCATTGGGTTTGATGTCCTCCAAGAGTGTGATATCCCTTAACATATGACTTTCCTCTTAGTGGTGATGTGACGTACTACATTATCTAAATTATAAATCTTTCTCTTGACTTGTCCTCTCTTGGAGACATTAGGCACGATGTTCCCTAAGAAGAAGACCTTACATGAACTAATAAAAATGCCTTTGAACAAATTTTTTTACTAGGATTATTGTTCATAAGTGTTAGCATAACACAACTTGCTAGCCTTATGGAGCTTAAACTCTAAATTCAAGGCCACCTAGCATAACACACCTTGCTTTCCTGTGGAGCCTTTCCTCATTCATAGGTGTTTGGCATAACAAAACTTGTTAATCCCTATGAAGCTTAAACTCTAATTCAAGGCCACCTAGCATAACAAACATTGCTTTCTTATGGAGCCTTGCCTTGTCTTGTGGCACCTTATTGAAGTTTTCAGGATGATAGCTTTGATATAGTATGGGATACTAATATGATTCTCTCATTTTCCACCCTTTTTGGATACTCACTTAGTGGAAAACTTGAGGTTCCACTACCCTAGAGTGAGTGCAAAACTGATGGCTTAAATGTATTTTGTGTCAATCAAATCGTCTAGGCTTGATCTTCCTAGTCTTTGATGTTGTATGATTGTGTATCTTTGTCATTTATGCATACATAAGTGTATTGAATGTCTAATTTAGTGTGAGTTTGTGCTTGCACTCATCCTCGCACTAAAGTGGGGGAAAAATGTGTTGGCCCCACAGTTGTCATTGCACCAAAAGATCGACTTGTTAATGATCGATACAACTACCAGAGTTAATAGATCCACGAGAGGCAGTTAGTCCATGTCACAAATCCTGAGGGGAGTGCTGACCATTTGCCAACAATATCCCCCTCAATCCAAGCCAAGGGGATTTGAACCTAACACCTTTGGCTCTGATACAAATTGTTGGCCCCACAATTGTCGTTGCAGCAAAATATTGACCTGTTAATGCCTGATACAACTACCAAAGTTAACGGATCCACGAGAGGTGGTTAGTCCATGTCACAAATCTCGAGGGGAGCGCTGATCATTAAATGCCAAAAAAATGTAGTGTAAGAAAAAGTATCCCTTTTTTACACTTAATTGGGAAATGAATAATGATAAATAAATGAGCTCAATGATTCCTTAATTTAGTGTTGTAATATATATTTTTCATATTCACATTAAGTTTAGGGCATTTTAAATTAAAATGGACTTAATTGTGCCTTGTTTTTGGTGTTGTAAGGTGTACCTTTACACTTTCACACTTGTTTAGGGCTTCATTAATTAATTAAGGTTAATTTTCCTTAATTGGCCCCTTTAATTCAAATCCAAGCCTAATTAATTACAATTTATGAGGGATAAAACCTGACATTCATAAATGCCATAACATTGTGTTTAACATTGAGTAATGTGTGTCCTAGGCAAGTGGCCTAGGACCCATTTTCTATAGGGAGAATGGGTCCTCACTTGCTCCTAGGACCTAAATTCAAATTATGTTTTTGGTGGTTTTTTAATGATTTCAAATAATATTAAGATGTCGGCTTGTGATATTTGAATTTTGGGAATTAATGTTAAGATATGTATAAACAAGAGATCATTTCACTATGTTTCATCCTAAGATTCTAGAATTTTTATGTGACTTTGTGAAATCAAGTAAGAGCATTATTAGAGCATTTTCAAGGAATTCAAAGGCAAATTTATTGAAGATTATTGCATCAATCAAGATTCCTATCATCATGTCAAAGATTTCTTACATCATGCATGTTGTTTGAGCTAATATGGTGATGTAGTGTTCAAGATCTATGCAAGCATTCAAGGACATTATATCTAATCAAGTTTCATGATCAAGATCTACATTCATTGAGGCCACTTCATGCTAATTTTTAGAGTTGTATTCCAAGGTTCAAATAAGGTTTTGTGAGTTGTTACATATTTTTTTTCATTGATCATTCCTTTCATGATTTTTTATTTCATTACAAGGTTTAATTACCAAAATGGGGTTTGACCAAGGAAAACCCCCATTCCCTAACAAACAACAGTTTTCTCTCTTTGATGTGTGATTACAGATTTTAGGTTGAAGATCATTTGAAGATAAAAAATGAAGAATGTTACAAAGTTGTTGAAGTTGCAAGAAAAGTTGTCATATCACATAAACTCCTCTACAAAATTTATTTTTTACTATCTAATAGTGAACAACAGGAATTTGGGAGTGCAAACACAAATAAAGAGAAATTAGAAAGCATTTTTCAAGAACCATAGCCATGACCCTTTCACCATAGGGATAATGAGTCCTCAATGAGATTCAAAAGGTGACTTTTGGTTAAAGGTACACATCCATTTCCCCTTTCTAGATCTCCCTTTTGAATGTTGTTTCTGTTAGATTTGATTATTGTTCTTCATTTGTATTTCATAACATAAATTTTGAATGAAATTAGGGAAATAGGTCTTTGGGGTGAACCCATTCATCACCCCAACACACCCATCTTCCTTTCATTTCAATTAATTAATCAAATTTAATTAAGGTAAGTACAAATTAGGAGCTAATAGAATGTGCATCCGTTCTTATCCCTTCGATGACTTTTAATTTAGACCATTAGATCTAGGTAAACCAAGTAAACACTAAATCATAAGGATTCCTCTTTAAAGGTTTGTATTTCTCTTGTTTTATCTCATTTGTGATTGCAGGTTGGAGATAATGTTGGGAGGAGAGTCTTCAATGAGGATGAGAATAAATTTCATATTTCTTTCCTTTTATTTCTCCTCCTTTACTCATATGAGTAGGTATATATATATATATATATGAACACACACACACACACTTATAATTTCATTTAGAAAAAAATGTTCATAGTTTTATTCTTTTTTTAATCCATATATATTATTTTTTATTTTTATTAAATCCCTTTAACTCCATATGTTGCATAAATCTATGTATATACACTTGATAAACATACACAAATACCACTATATATATCTTTACATAATGAATATATATAAAAAATCTAAATAACACGAACTATATTGTATTGTATTTTATTTTTCTATTCCTTACTGTTGATATTAAAATAAGGGTATATATAACCGAGTAATTTTATTTCTAGGTTATACATAAAATGATAGATATTTTTTTATAGCGGTCGCCATAAGGGGTCAACCCCACTATGGATGCTATAGTGCCCCCCTTCATGGGGATGGCGACCCTCCACAAGGGGGTCAACCCCTTTGTGGGTGTCATGACTCCCCAAAGAGGGCGATGACACCCACAGTGGGTTGCGACCCACTATGGCACCATCCTTGTTGGCCATGGGCTTAGGCCACAATAATAGGGGTTTGACCCATTTTATTTTATTTTTATTTTTTTTTGTTTAACATTTACTTTAATATCAACATTTCTTAAATTAAAATATAAAAATAAATATATTTATACTTTATTTTCTCAAGTTAATATATACTCTCGAACTATATATATATATATATGTTTTATAATACATGGTTCTAACTACATATATATAAATATATATTTATTTTATATATAAATATATATTATATACATATATATGTATATATTTGTATATATGTATATACATGTATATATGTAGATATCTACATATATACATATGTATAAATGTTTATATGTATATATGCATATACATATATATGTATGTATATATGTATATACATATATATAAGTATATACATATTTACATATATGTATATACATATATATAGGTATAAACATATTTACATATATGTATATATACATATCTACATATTTAAATATATGTATATGAAACAAAGAAAAATATGCTCTTTCCAAAATGGGATTAACCAAATGGAGGAACCTACTTTTACTTAGTGTTTCACTCAATTATGATAGGTAAAATGAATAAATAACAATCAGAAATTAAACCTAACTATTATAAAAATAATAAGGAAGGTTTTCAGATGCTAAAACAATGTGTACCTTGCTGAAAAAGTGTTGTTTTGAGCCTCACTAATGACACATTCTCCCACACATTCTCCCAGTGGTGAATGATTCCATGTTAGGGTTCTAGAAAAGTGATTTCTAGATTTTGTTCTTCAATGTTTGCACTCCTAGCTCCCAGGTGTTCAACTCTCGAAAGTCAGAAATAAATTCCGTAGAGCACTTTCCATGATCTTCCAATAAAGACGACAACTTTTGCAACTTTAGAATCTTGACAACCTTGCAACTTTTTTTCTCCACTTGATCTTCAATCTAAAACCAACAATCAATTATCAAGAGAGAAGACAAAATGTTGTGTGTTAAGGAATAGGGGTTTTCCTTGGTCAAACCCAATTTTGGTAATTAAACCTTGTGATGAAATAATGCATAAAAGGAAAGATGAATGAACAATAATGTGTAGCAACTCACCAATCCTCAACTGAACCTTGGAATTCAAATCTAAAACTTAACATGAAGTGGCCATAGTGAGTGCATATCTTGATTTTGGATTTGGATGTGAAACAATGCTTGAATTAGATCTTCAATACTACATCAACACATTAGTTCAAAAAAATGCAAGACTTTGACATGATGAAAGATATCCTTGATTTCTATATTAAAAATCTAGTAATCCACCCTTGAATGACTTTGAAAATTCTCTTGAATGCTCTCTTGATCATAAACTTTCTATAATTCTTGAATACTTTAAGTCTCTAGGTGAAACTATGTGAATTAACCTTATATTTATACTTATCTCAAGATTAAATCCTGAAATTCAAATAGCACAAGCCAACATCAGATCTAAGATTCAAAATCACTAAAATCCTGCCAAGAATAAGTTCAAAAAGGGGTGTCCTAGGTTTAAAGTAGGACCCATTCGCCATAGGGCGAATAGGTCCTAGCACAATCAACTAGGACATGAAACAATATGTAAGAAAGGGGTCCTAGGACCACGAAGGACCCATTCACAAAGTGGAAAATGGGTCCCAAGTCACTAGCCTAGAACTCAAACCTTGCCAAATAAAGTGTTATGAAACATTATTAATGAGTGTCATGATTTATCCGTCAAAAAATCCAATAAATAAGGCTTGGATTTGAATTTAAGGGGCCAATTAAGCTCTAATTAACCTCAATTAGTTGATATAACCCTAGATTAGTGTGAAAGTGTAAAGAAACACTTTACAACACCCAAATAAGGCATCATTAATTCCATTTTATTAAAAAGGGCCCTAGACTCAATGTGAATGTGTAAAACACATTACAACACTAAATCAAGGCAACATTAAGCTCATTTATTATTAATTATTCCCAGATTAAGTAAAAAGGGATACGTTTTCCATTAATAAATTTTTCCCCCAGGACAAAATCACACTAAAGTAGACATTCAAGACAGTTATGTATGGAACAATGACAAAGATACACAATCATACCTTATCAAAGAATGAGAAAATAAAGGAACATAACTGATCAAGTATCAATCATTCCAACACAATGTGGAACATGATTGTTTGTCCGAGAAAAGGATAAAGCTTTGACATTCTATCCAACATGATGTGGACTAGGTCTAGGTTGTTTTTTCGTAACATGCGTGCTCACTCTAGGGTAGTGGAACCTCAGGCCGTCTACTAGGTAAGTATCCCAATGAGGTGGAAAATGAGAGAATCATATTAGCCTCTCATACCATACCAAAGTTATCTTCCAAACAAATTTGATAAGGCACCAAAATGCTAAATGATTTTGAATTTTATGTCTATAGGTTTTTTTGTTCAAAGGAATTTTGATTTATGTAAGGTCTTCTTCTTAGGGAACATCATGCCTAATGTATCCAAGAGAGGACAAGTCAAGAATATCAGATTTCCACTTATGGGATGCCTTGTTTCACATCATGCCACTAAGGGAAAGTTTTATGTTGAGAAATATCGCACTCTTGGAGGACATCAAACCTAATGATACCACCAAGAAAAGGATGCTTCACAAGAAAAAAAATCACACCATGAAATATGCAAAATGTCAAAAGATTTCATCGATGTATGCCCCCACTTTAAAGTGGTTGCTAACACCATTGCTGTGAGCAATTGCTTTAAAGTAGCCAATGTTTACTCCTTAGACATGAGATTTTTCCTTGGAAAAACCTATGCCAAGTCATATATTTCCAAAATAAAGCTACTTCATGAACAAGGAGGGAGGGGTTTCTCCCAAGAATGTATAAGGGATTTAGGGATTCGAGGTCAGTATGTCTTTGCTAAAATGTTGTCATAGAGCTCAAAAATGTCATCATTCCCCAAATACTCATAGAACTAGAAGTATGAAACAAAGAGAGAAAAAAAAAAGAAAAATCCTTTGGGTCAACATGGAAGAGACCTTAATGTCTCAATGCCTTGCGTCATTTCCAAAAGGAAAACACAAGAAAAACAAGATAAAGGAGAAGCTTTTGGGTCAACATGGAAGATACCTAAATTTCTCAACCCCTTGCGTCATCCCTAAAATGAAAACACAAGACAAATGAAAAAGATAAAATGCTTATGAAATAAAGAAGAATGTAGACACATATAAATGCATGCACAAAAGAGAGAGAGAGATAAATCAAATGAAACATCATGAGGGATCACATGACACACATGCAATCACATAAAGAAACAAAACAAAAGACTAGTAAGGCACATACGAGTCAACCTATAGTAGGTCTTCCTCATACCAATCTCGGTCGGTATATATGGAAGGTAGACAACTAGCCAAAGGGACAACATCAAGTGCCGAACTAGGGGAAGCACCAAGTTCAACACTCTTTTTAGGATATTTTTCATTTAAGCTCATAGATGAAGAGAACAATGTATTTAGTTCATTATGCACTTGTTCATCAATCTTTGTAATGCCAATGTCATCATCTAGATTAACCACAATGGGAGGTCGAATGATAATTTATCTTGAAGATTCTTGTTTGTGTTGTGGCGAGGGTATGGAGTCATCATGCATTACTTCAAGTAAGTTTGGATTGTGATTTTCTATGTTGTTCTTTTATTCTTGATTTTGTAACATACGAGCAATAGCGCGATGTTTGCGCCTACACTCTCTAGCATTTCAATTTAATTTTAATCTATTGTCAATTTGTGTCTATGTAGGAGCATGTTTTTCAACCATAGGTTTCCTCTCTTCCTTTAGGGGAGGAACGAAAGGAAGCATAGAAGATTTTTCAACCACTATCTCCTTAGCTTTGTAAACTTGTTTTATCTTAGGAGGAAAGATGATATTGTTTTGGTTATCTCGTGATCTCTTGTAGGAAATGGTAGGAGATTTTGTCATAGGTTTCTCTTGTATATTTAGAAGGACTTTTGGTTCAATCATTGTTAAATCAAGGATAGATTGCTCAAAGGGTCGAGGCATGTTTCTAAGGGATAATTTTGCTATAAGATTTTCCTTAAACTTTTGATATGATTTAAAAAAGAAGTCCTCTTGAGGTCTAATAGGTTCAATAGGCTTGGGCCAAAAGAAATCCAATGAAAAATTCCCTTGGGAAGACACAAGATTAAACCCACTATGATGAACAATAAAGATATCATTTCCAAAGGGAAAATTTAAACATTTATGCACAACTGACAAGATGAAATTCATGGAGCGAAGCCATGGATAGCCTAACTTCACATGAAATTGGTTTGATTGTGGGATGATATTGAATGAAACATTTAATGTTTTCGGTCCAACTTTTAAATGGAGATCTATCGAGCCAATCATAGGACAAGAAAAACCATTATGCGCCTTGATCTATGCTTTTGGTTTTTCATATGTATCTTGATAAAGTTCATGCAAAAATAGAATTTCTTTAGTGATCATATTCTCTCCATATACAAGATCAACTAATATCTCATTAGTGGGCTTGTTATTGATTCTTCCGGTTATGTAAAGAGGACCATCAGGTGCATGTTTAAGTATGTATTTTTGTGAAAAAGCAATATCAAGAGGCTTTTTGATTGACCCCTTATGAGGTTCAGCTTCGATAAATTTGACCAAGGCATGGATGTTACTATTCTCTTATTTTTTTAAGTTCTCATTTATGAAGCAACTAAGGCTATTGAAAATTTGTGTTTCGTTTCTAGTTTTAAGAAATGTCCTTTGATTTTGTAAGGATAAAGTCTTGTAAGTTTTCTAGGTTTTTCATCTAATATTTTTATGTCTTCTTGTGAGCAATGAACATCATGCACATTGGTTATAAGAAGGGAAGTCATGGGAAATGAAGTATGCAAACTATGATCCATATGGGGTTGATTATCAACACTATTAGGAAGAGAGCTAGAAAACCCAAGATCCACAATGAATGGTATATTTCAGGATGACATGAGCCTTAAACTACATCTAACAATAGTATTTCTAATAGGACACCAAGTTGTAAAGCTCATACAAGTTTTACAAAATTAGTGTGCAAACCCAAAATGGAAGAAGGCAATGCAATGACCTAGAATGAAATGCAATTTTGAAATTCTAAACAAGGTAATTTTCTGATTATAGTATGCAATTTAATCTGAAAATGAAATATTGTAAATGCAATTTTGAATTTTTACAATGCAATAAATGAAGTAAATTAAGCTAGATATAATTAAATGAATGAAATAGAAAATTCAGTAAACTGAAACAAAGATGTAACACCAACAAACAAAAGCATAAAATAGAAGTTTTTAAATTCTAGAAATGCATATTTAGGTCTGATTAGGAACTCATTCACCCTAGGGAGAATGGAGAATGGGTCCTAGATCAGGGTTTTGAAATTGATTTTTACTAATTTTTAAGCCTTTTCTAATATTTTTCAGATTCAGGTCTACTACAGTAAGTTTCTATTTTAGATTCTATAAATGCAATGTGAAATACAAGATGAAAATGTGACAAAATAATGAATTACAAGACCTAGTTTGATATGCAATTTTTTTTTGATTATCAAATACAAGTTTATGTGAGGAAAAATGATTTATTTTTTTTATATTTTTCAGATTTAAAGAATGCCAACAATGCAATTCTAAAACCCTAGATGAGATGCAAATTTGAATGCAAAATAAGACACCCTAAATGAGATCATTCAATGAAAATGAAATTCAAATGAATGGAAGATCTAACCTTGGATGAAAAGAAAGACTCGAAAATTAGAAAATTGCAATGCTCAAGAAGTTAGGTTCACCAAAATGAAACAAAGAAAAATATGTTCTTTCCAAAATAAGATTAACCAAATGGAGGAACCTACTTTTACTTAGTGCTTCAATCAATTATGAGAGGTAAAATGCATAAATAACAATAAAAAATTAAACCTAACTATTATAACGACAATAAGGAAGGTTTTCAAATGCTAAAACAATGTGTACCTTACTAAAAAAGTGTTGTTTCAAGCCTCACTAAGGACTCATTCGCCCAGTGGCGAACAGGTCCCTATTAGGGTTATGGAAAAGTGATTTCTAGGTTCTATTCTTCAATGTCTGCACTCCCAACTCCCAAGTATTCAGCTCCCAAAAGTCAGAAATAAATTTTGTAGAGAAATTTTTGTGATCTTGCAATAAAGATGACAACTTTTGCAACTTTACAATCTTGATAACTTTGCAACTTTTGTTCTCCACTTGATCTTCAATCTAAAACCTGCAATCACACATCAAGAGAGAAGAAAAATTGTTGTTTGTTAGGGAATAGGGGTTTTCCTTAGTAAAACCTCATTTTTGGAATTAAACCTTGTTATGAAATAACGCATAAAAGGAAAGATGAATGAACAACAATGTGTAGCAACTCACCAATCCTCAATTGAACCTTGGAATATAAATTTGAAACTTAGCATGAAGTGGTCATAATGAGTGTAGATCTTAATTTTGGATTTGGATGTGTTACAATTCTTGAATTAGATCTTCAATACTACATCAACATATTATCTCAACAACATGCAAGAATTTGATGAAAGATATCCTTGATTACTGCAATAAAAATCTAAGAATCTATCCTCAAATACCTTTGAAAATACTCTTGAATTCTCTCTTAATCATAAAATTGCTATAATGCTTGAATACTTGAAGTTGCTAGGTGGAACTATGTGAATTAACCTTATATTTATACTTATCTCAAGATTAAATCCCAAAATTCAAATAACACAAGCCTACATCAGATCTAGGATTTAAAATCACTAAAAACCCGTCAATAATAAGTTCAAAAATAGGTGTCTAAGGTTAAGGAGGACCCATTCGCCATGGGGGGAATGGGTCATAGCATAGTCAAATAGGACAAGTGTTAGGGACATGAAAGAATATATAAAAAGGGGGTCCTAGGACCTAGGAAGGACCCATTCGCCAGGTGGCGAATGAGTCCTAGGTCACTAGCTTAGGAGTCAAACCTTACCAAATTAAGTGTCGTGAAACATTATTAATGAGTGTCAGGATTTATCCTTAAAAAATGTAATAAATAAGGCTTGGATTTGAATTTAAGGGGCCAATTAAACTCTAATTAACCTTAATAAATTAATAAAGCTCTAGATTAGTGTGAAAGTGTAAAGAAACACTTTACAACACCCTAAATAAGGCATCATTAAGTCCATTTTATTAAAAAGGGTCCTAGACTCAATGTGAATGTGTAAAACACATTACAAAACTAAATCAAGGCAACATTAAGCTCATTTATAGTTAATTATTCCCAAATTAACTAAAAAGGGATACTTTTTTCATGAATACATGATATATGCATACATTTTTAAATCTTACTGCTTATATGCATTGTGCATCTTACTATTATATTTAGTTTTATAACAAGATATACATCCACACAATAAATATTTATTTATTCATGTACATTCATATATGTAAATAATAATGTGCAAATTTAAACATGGGGATGTATCATTTTGAGGGAAAGATTTTATACCGTATTCTTATGAAATCTACCAACGATAACTTCCCACTAACTTTTATAACTCAATGTACATTTTATCTTTGAAGTCATTAACATGATTTTTTATGAACAAAATGAATATATCTTTTAGGTGTAGGTGATGTAGAATAGAAAATTGTACTCCCTTGAAGGTGATAGTACAATTTTACACTTAGTTTGGACCCATTTTAGTGACCTTGAATTTATGCATTTAAACCCTTTCTAAATAGGCCCTAAATCCCTTTATTATGCATCCCAAGGCCTATTTTTATCATTTTCTGACACTGAAATAAGCATTGAACAAATGCAACCTATCATTAAATTTCCCCAAAACAAGTGTATCCTAGAAGTTTGGACTAGGACACGTTCACCCATGGGAGAATGTGTCCCCTTACTTAGCTAGGACCAAAATTTTAATAGCTTCTTGGCGACATTTTAATATTCAAAATTTAAATTGTAATTGTTGTCTATCAGAATGTAATCTTTGGAAAATCAGAGAAATGCCTATAAAAGCCTAGTATTTTCACCATTTCAAACTTTAAATGAGAAAGGAGAGAATATTCAAGAAAGAAAAATTCAAAGTCTTGGAGCAACATTATTTGAAATTGTAAATCTTCAAGCCCAATTACATATTTGGTCAATTTTTCTCACATGATTGAAGGTTGATGCCAATAGAAGAGCATGATGAATTCTAGGTTTAGATGCATTTGGCCATTTCCCTTAACCTAATGACTTATTTCATATTGTTCTCATCTTCAAGCTTCATTCTACTAGCATAATTAAACAAGGCATCATTGTGTTTTAGATTTATTTAGGGTTTTTTGACTTCTCCCTAAGTGGATCTTGTCATTGTCATATACAAATCGTATTGTATTACACTTGAGTAGGGTTTATTTGCATCTTAACTCATAACAACCTTAGAAACACATAAGGTTAGAGCTCACACACTATCTCTTATAAAATCTTTGTCCTTTTATCAAGGTTTAATTACCAAATTGAGGGTTTGACCGTGGAAAACCCCATACAAACAAACAAATAATTTATTTTTGTAGATTTATTGTAGGTTTAGATCTGAAGATGAAGATTTGTAGGTATAGGAACAAAGAGTAGAAAAATAAGTACAACATAAAATTTTGAATTTTTGGAAAGGATCACAAAGACCCATTCACCTAGGGGTGAACCAATCCCTTTGCATATGTTGAAATCAACTTTTGGTGATAGGTACATACTATCTGATATCTCCCAAATCTTCCTGCAAAGTGTTGTTACAATGTTTATCTTCAAGAATTTTCATTTTACATATTAGGTTATATAGTTCAATTAGTTTCATCATTTAAAATTATTTCTAGGTCATTCCTAATCATCTTAGGACCCTAAAGGATCACCAACCCAAGTCTCATTGACTCACCATTGAGGTTGAAAGTTAATCTCTTGGATTTTTTGTTGGTATTCAAATGAAATCTTGGATAAGGCCCCTTAAATCCTAGGTTCCTTGAATTTAGGACCTAGGACCCCCCCTTTTCCCACCATTTCATTTTGGTGAACCTGAAATTTGACATCATAAATTTTTGATTTGGAAGGTCTTTCAAACCCTAGATCTAGGTTTTGCATTGTCTTTTGCATTCTTCATTTAGGGTTACATCTTGCATGCTTGCATGATTAAAAACTCATAAAAATCCAAAAATATTGCATACATTTTTCATTAGTTTTTGTTTCAATCATCTAGATGAGAATTTCATTTAAAATTGCACTCAAAATTATCACTTTTTTTAATACATTGTCATACATTTGCACTTGCATTTCATAAGAAAATTCTGGAAAAATAGTCACTATAGAATCACTTTGCAACTAGAAACAATAATCATGAAGAGTAACTCAGAAACTTATTTTTTATTTTTTCAAAGCCCTATACAAAGATGCATTCGCCCTTGGGCGACTGTGTCCTTGTATAGGTTTTCAAATAGATTTTTGTGCATATTTTTGTCTCTATATTTGAACTTTTTTTCTGTTGGTAAATCTCTATTTTGAAATTATGGGAAAATATCGTTGTGTGTTAAATAAAGTTGTTATTTTTCTTAGATTGAGAGAATTTTCCTTTTCAATAATTGAAATTTATATATCTATAGAAGCATTGTTTATATTTTCAAAATCATTGGATAGTATAGATAGATTAGCTTTCATTTTGCAAGCATTCAAAACCTTAGAATATTTCAACACATTTAACAAAATAACCTGAAAGTGTACATTAAAAATTAAGGATTAACATTGGAGAAATCATAGTCATATGATCATGTCAAATCTCTTCCTACAAGTTCATATATACCTCAATCCCTTTAGTACTGATGACTTTGATATCTTAGATGAAGCCCTTGAGGACTTCATCTCACCAATATCATCCACTTAGGCTTGTAACAACACAAATCAACAATAAATGGTCAATGAAATTACACCTCAACTCATTATTTACCCACCTTCACAACAACCCCAAATCTAAACGAAATCCATGCTTATCATAGGACCACCTTAAAACAAACCAAAAACTCAAGGACATATCTTATGTTTCACAAAACAAATCACTAGCAACCATGTGTCACTAAAACCAAGTTATAAGACCATTTCTCATACATATAACACAAGGAATCCTAAGAAACCAAGATAAACTCAATCCATCCCTACATCAATACCACTTCCACAACTAATCTTTCCTAGTACCCCTCACTTACCTTAACATAGTGGAAAAGAGTATGATCTTGTGGAACAACTCTGCAATACTCCTACTATGATTTATTTATGGGATATCATTCAAACATCATCTGCTTATCATGGCATGCTTCAAAATTCTTTGCAAAAAGTTGTGGTTCCTCCTAGTACACAACCAAATGACATAGCAACCCTAATTCAAGGTATGAACTCAGTCAATGTAGATATCATTTTTCATCAAAGTGAGTTACCCCCATTGGAAACAAAAAAAATGATTCTTTGATGATAGTGGCTATCATTAACAAGTTTGAGATTAGGCATACTCTCATTGATAATGGTTAAACACTCAATTTTTTTAGTGTCAATATTTTGGATAAAATTGGAGCGAACAAGACTAAAATTCAACTAGATTCTTTGTCTATCCATGGTTTTGATAATGTGGAATTTTTTTTTCTTGGTGTGATAAAATTACAGATTAAAGTTGGTAAGGTGACTTTACAAACTCTTATCCATGTCATGCCCCATGATCTTTCATATAACATACTCTTGGGTAGACCATGGATTCATGAAATGAATGTAATGCCTTCAGTGTTACACTATATGCTGAAATATGTTTATAACAATAAGGTTTACACAATAAAATTTGATCCAAAATTGGAAAAACATTTACAAACTAACAAATGAATGGGAAGTCCTTTGAAGACATTGATAACAACTTCAAAAGTGGAACCTTTACAAGAAGAAGACAAAGATAAGTGTCTTTCATCAGTATCAAAATTGTTAGAAGATGATTGGGGTTCATTAAATTTCATACCTACCTTCACGAGTGAATAAAAAATCACAACAATGACATTTGAAAAAGGAAAAGAAATAGCGGTTATATCAACACAATCTATAGTAGAGTCATCAAAAGAATTTAAATCCACAACTTCTATTAAAGAAGAATATACAACTTACACATCCACCCATGATGAGATAGATCATGATAAAATTCCATCTTTGAAAGAAATGAAAGCTCTTTATGGAAAAGGATATCAACTATTGAAACAATTTGGCTATAATGGAAAAGGATGTGGAGTGAAAGAACAATGCATTATATTTCCCATAGAGCCTAATATACAAGAAACAACAAGAGGTCTTGGATATTTCCCTTAAAAGATAATGAAAGCATCAAAAGGGTCTTCACTTAATATCAATTCTATCATGTAAGATTCTTCAAAGACAAACTTCAAATTGTTGCATCCTGAATTAATAGATACCACAAGTAATGATATGTCAATGTATAACTTTCAAAATGATGAATCTTTGGAATTTTTTTTGGGAGTTTATGATGTTTTACCAAATCACCATGATAATAGAATATTCACATATTTTTTCAATACTAAGGGATACTTTGAAGAAGAAATCAAATCAAGTGATACCAAACAAGATGAAAATCAACAAATCCCTGAGGTTCCAAATCAAAGTACATTACTTGTGGGAGATACTATAAAAATACCAATGGATACATCTAATGAAGAGAAGGTGATTCAAATAGGAAAATTACTTGATGATGATGAACAAGAAGATCATGCAATGTTATTACATGACTTTCCTGAGATTTTTTCTTGTACTTATTCAGATATACTAGGTATTGATCCTATAATAGTTAGGCACAACATTATACTTGAAAATGATGCCAAACCGGTAACACAAAAGATACACAAGATGAATCCTAAGATAGATTTATTGGTTAAGGCTAAAATTGAAAAGCTCTTAGATGTTAGCTTCATCTACCCTATTGATTATTCACCTTGGATATCCTTTTGGAAATTTTTTCATTAATGTCAAGTAAAATGATGAGATCAATATAATTGAAGTATATTGCAACAAATATGAAAATGATTACCTTACAATTAAATGTAGATTTCTAAAACAATTTTTTTTGAACAACATGACAGACTTGTACAAATTTAAAGAACATTATAAGGTGTGATCATAAGACAAGCATATGAAATCTAGAAAAAGAAGCAACATTATAAGGTGTGATCATAAGAAAAAATTGATTCTCATATATTACACAACAATTTAATATTATAAGACAAAATACAATTAAAAATATTTGCAACACATAAGCAAAAAACATATAGGACAATAAGAAAAAGACAAAATAAGTAAAAGTCAAAAAGGTGTGATTATTCTAAATGGAATGATGCAAATAAAAAGTAAAGTGCTTCATTAATGAAAAGGTGTGGTTCCTTTTAAGAGACTAAAAGACACGATTTGATGATGGAGACAACAATTATGTTTTTAAGAAATATTAATGTTTGTAAACAACAAGTTAAGAGATAAAGGCAAAACTTATTTTTGAAAAGGAATGAGGTAGCAAAAGATGTCTCTTTTCATAAGATTTGCATCCATTAAATTGAGTCATTCCTATTCAAGAAGATATAAGTAAATTTGAAGAAAAGATATATGAGTGAGTGCGGGAATGATGATGTGAATAGAGAAGAAGAAATATACATCATTTGAGTGATTGTGTAAGAGAAAATTTAATATCGTTTAGATCAAGCATAGATTGAAGGAGGAGATCTATAGCTATCTTAAGCAGATTTTATAACTGTTTTCACCATATTTGTGAGGAAATCAAAAGGTTTAATATTTAAGAGAAGTTATTGAAGGTATAGAAGAAGAATTTTTTCAGATCTAAGAAAAGAGTTATAACAGACTTGGTGCAAGATTGAAAGAGATATATTTGAGCAGTATTGTCCATCATCCATTGAAGAAGCAACATTGAAGGTGGAAATTTGTTTTTGAAGTCATTATATTTTCCTAAGTTGTTGCTTAGAAAGTGGGGGTTGGTGTCTCCAGTAGGTTGGTGCCTAAAAATTGAGGGAGTTAGTGCTTCCTATAGGCCAGTGCCTACAAAATAAGTTAGAGGTTGATGCCTTTAGTAGGTTGGTGCCTATTATCATTATAATTCACATAAATATATAAAGTACAATATATGTACCATGGTTTTCTCCCGTAAGGCCATAAGGGTTTCCACATAAATATTATGTGTTATTGTGTTCTTCTCATGTGCATAATTATTGATGTTGAGTGAATGGTGTTATTCTGATTGGTAAAGTTTTAAATTGGTAAAATTTGTGTTATACTGACTCACTCCCCTTCTCAGTATAAATGTGTGCTCATCAATTGGTATCAGAGCAAGCCCTTCGAATAAGTCTAACAAACTTGAAGGGAGATCCACATACAACACATCATGAGTGAAGGATACTCTTCCAACAAGGCTCCATTGTTTGATGGGAAAAGCTACGTATTTTGGAGTATGAGGATGGAGGCCTATATAAATGCTATAAAATTTGACTTTTGGAAATCAGTGGTGAATGGATATAAAGCTCCTTCAACACCTCTAATGGACTTAGCAGGAAAGAAGGCAAGTGAAAATAATGCTAGAGCTAAGAATGCAATCCTATGTGGATTAAATGAATCTAAACTTGTAAAGATAATGCATTGAAAATCTGCCTAAGAGATTTGGGACAAGTTGAAGCACACTTATGAAGGAGATAAGAAAGTGAAGGGAGCCAAATTGCAAACACATAGAAGCAATTTTGAAATTATTAGAATGAGTGAAGAGGAAAATATTGCTAGATTTTTCGTGCATGTGGATGAAGTTGTCAACACCATTCGAGGCCTTGGAAAAGAAGTAAAGGAACCAACAGTAGTACAAAAAGTGTTGAGATCCCTTGCACCAAGATTTGACCCTAAAGTATCAGTAATAGAGGAAATGAAGGACTTGGAAACCATAACCATGGATGATCTACATGGAATCTTAATAGCCTATGATATGAGAATTGAAAGATATACTTCACTACAAAAGGAGGTTGCATTCAAAGCATCCAAGAATTAAAAAGGGAAGAAAGTGGAAGATAATAATACAACAGATGAGGAAGAAGAAAATTTTGTGAGGAAACTAAAAAGAGGAACAAAGAAGTGCAAGCCAAAGAAAGGAAGAAAAATTGATAGTATCATAGAAACAACAAAAGAGAAAAATTCAAGAAAAGCTAAATACTTATATAGAGATAAGTATTCTTCAAGTAACTATGATGTGGAAAGTTGCGAAGATGGATTATTTTTCATGGATGAAGTAATAGAAGATAATGAAGACAAGGATGAAAATCAAGAAGAGGATATAGATCATGATCTAAAATATTTGGAAGAAGAATTGGAATTTTCTATAAGCGAGATTGAGAGGATAAAAAGGAAAGGTCTAAGAAGAAAAAATAGATTCAAAGAATAAAAGAAGAAATTTATGGAATTTGAGAAACTAATATTAGACTTGAAGCTTCAAATTGAGGAAAGTAAGAGGATAGAAGATATAACCAAAATTTGACTTAAGGAAAAAGAAAAAGAATGTGAAAAGTTGTAAATTGAAATTGTTTCCACGAGGAAAGAATTAGAAAAGAAAACAACCAAGTTAAACAAAAGCCTCAATCTTGGAAAGAACACCAAAATATTAGAAGGAATCACTAAATACCAAGCTCATCATCAAATAAAACAAGACTTGAAGAAAATCAAACACAAGGAAGATTCCAAAGAGACTCCTAAGAAGAAAAATGAGGGAAAGACAAAGACTCCTAATGAAGTTAACAAGGAAATTTTCAAGAAGTCCTTTATTTCAAGGCAAGTGGATTCATACAGGCCTAAGAGTACATTTCATGGCAATTGTTACTTATGAAATTATTATGGACATAAGGCAAGAGAGTGTAGAACACAAGTAAGACACACTAATGGATGAAACATAGATAGAAGGTCTTATGGATTCTAAAGAAGGAACTATAACTCTTTTATTCATTTAGTGGATTATAGTGTTGTATGCTACAAGTGCAATAGTTATGGAAATATAGCACAATATTGTAGAAGTGTTTTTGTGAAACCACCTAGATAGGGTACGAAGGAAAACACCATGGATGAACAAAAGGAGAGATTTTACAAAAGTATGGAGAAGGAAACAAGAGAAAAATTATGAGAAGAAGGATAAATCTATGATTGAGAAAAAAACATTTCATACACAAATTTGAGAAGCATGAATCTAGGGGGAGCTAAGTATGGCAGTATCTTTCAGCCCCATGGAGAAGATAATTGAAAAGGTGAAGTATCTTAAAAATTGAAGAGAAACAAGAGTATCTAAGGGGAAAATTGGGAGTAGTCACACACCCATCAAATTAGTATATGGGATCATACACTTAGGGAGATCTATCCACAATAGTATCTTATAGCTCCATGGAACAAGAAATGCAAGACATTGTTGGAAAACCCTTTGCCATTGATGTCAAAGGGGGAGAGATATAGTAAGGGGGAGAAATACAGAAAGAAAGAATTATGTCTATTGCCATCAATGACAAAGGGGGATATTGTTGGAAATTTTTCATTGATTTCAAGTAAAATGATGAGATCAACATAATTGTAGTATATTGCAACAAATATGCAAATGATTACCTTACAGTTAAATACAGATTGGCAATACAAATTGTTTTGAATAACATGACAGACTTGTACAAATTTAAAGAACATTATAAGGTGCGATCATAAGAAAAGCATATGAAATATGGAAAAACAAACAACATTATAAGGTGTGATCATAAGAAAAATCAATTATCATATATTACATAGCAATTTAATATTGTAAGACAAAATATAATAAAAAGTATTTGCAACACATAAGACAAAATCATATAGGACAAAATAAGAAAAAGACAAAATAAGTAAAAGTCAGAAAGTTGCAATTATTCTAAATGGAACGATGCAAATAAAAAGTAAAGCACTTCATTAATGAAAAGGTGGGGTTCCTTTTAAGAGACTAAAAAGGCACGATCTGATGATGGAGGTAGCAATTATTTTTTTAAGAAATATTAATGTTTGTAAACAACAAGAAGTTAAGAGATAAAGGTAGTGATTATTTTTGAAAATGCATGAGTTAGCAAAATGTGTCTCTTTTCATAAGAGTTGCATCCATTAAATTTAGTCATTCCTATTCAAGAAGATATAAGTAAATTTGAAGAACAGATATATGAGTGAGTGGGAATGATGATGTGAATAGAGAAGAAGAAATATACATCATTTGAGTGATTGTGCAAGAGAAAATTGAATATCTTTTAGATCAATCATAGAATTAAGGAGGAGATCTACAACTATCTTAAGCATATTTTATAAGAGAGTTTTCACCATATTTGTGAGGAAGTCAAAAGGTTTAATATTGAAGACAAGTTATTGTAGATATAGAAGAAGAATTTTATCAGATCTAAGAAAAGAGTTATAACAGACTTGGTGCAAGATTGAAAGAGATATATTTGAGTAGTATTGTCTATCATCCATTGAAGAAGAAACATTGAAGGTGGAACTTTGTTTTTGAAGTCACTATCTTTTGCTAAGTTGGTGCTTGGCAAGTGGGGGTTGGTGCCTCCAATAGGTTGGTGCCTAAAAATTGAGGGAGTTGGTGCTTCCTATAGGTTGGTGCCTACAAAAAAAGTTAGAGGTTGGTTCCTCTAGTAGGTTGGTGCCTACTATCATTTTAATTCACATAAATATATAAAGTATAGTATTTGTACCATGGTTTTCTCCCGTAATTATTTCCACATAAATATCGTGTGTTATTATGTTCTTCTCATGTGCATAATTATTGATGTTGAGTGAATGGTATTATTGTGATTTGTAAAGTTTTAAATTGGTAAAAGTTGCATTATACTGATTCAAATTGCCCCCTCTCATTATAACTGTGTGCTGATCATATCCAACATTGTAGTAGTGGAAAAATTTGATAATTGTATTAGTATATGTATGGATTTTCATGATCTTAACAAAGCCTCTTTAAAAGATGATTTTCCATTCCTAATATTGACATGATAGTGGATTCAACCATGAGAAATGCCTTATTATCATTCATGGAAGGTTTTTTAGGATATAATCAAATCTTTATTAACCCCCAAGATCAATACAAGACCGCTTTTACTACACCTTGAGGAACATTTTGTTGGGTTGCTATGCCTTTTGGTGGAATAACATATCAAAGAGATATGACATTAATATTTCATGCTCATAGAAAATATATTGGAAGACTATGTTGATGATATTTTGTCAAATTCGATAACTCGTCAAGAACATCTTAAAATACTTTGAAAAATATTTGGAATAATTCATAAATACAACTTGAGGTTAAATATGAGGAAATGTGTTTTTGATGTGTGTTGTGCATATTTTGCACACACGCCCCGCCATAGGCAAGGACCCTCTTTTTTCACTCCCGGCGGGCTTCTTTTCTCCTGCCTCATTTTGTGTACCCCTCATTTTTCAGTCCTAGTTGGTCAATGCCCCTTTCAAAGTCTCATTTTTGGCTGACCATATTTTTCCCCTAAAATAAAAAATTGCTAAGTCTTGGGTTTTTCAGGCATCGCCTCCTCACTCACTCGATTCGCTTTTTCCTTCATTTTTGACTTTGGGGATAGGTTTAATATGGATTTGGGATGTTTTTGTGGTGCCTAAGTGAACTACCAATGTTTCGTTAAGTTTCAGGAAGTTGGAAAAATTTCAAAACAACAATCCTGCAACAACATTCCTAGAACGACATTCCAACCTCTTGTTTCTGGAACGTCCAAGAACTCCTCCGATTTGAAAACAGACTTTGAACTAGATGCTAAAATTGGATCTTATCCTCCCTAAAAATTTCAAATTCCAAATTTGTAGGTAGGAGATACCATCCAGAGTTCCATGCTCTGTTCATCATTTTCAAAACAACATTCCGACCTCTTGTTTCCAGAACATCCAAGCGCTCCTCCGATTTGAAAATGGACTTCAACCTAGATGCTAAAATTGGATCTTATCCTCCATGAACCTTTCAAATTCCAAATTTTTAGTTAGGAGATACCATCCAGAGTTCCATGCTCTGTTCGCCGTTTTCAAAACAACATTTCCAGAACGACATTCCGGCCTCTTGTTTTTAGACTGTCCAAGCACTCCTCCAATTTGAAAATGAACTTTGACCCAGATGCTAATATTGGATCTTATCCTCCCTAGACCTTTCAAATTCTAAATTTGTAGCCAGGAGATACCATCCAGAGTTCCATGCTCTGTTCGCCATTTTCAAAACAACATTTCCAGAACGACATTCCAGCCTCTTGTTTCTAGAACGTCCAAGCGCTCCTCCGATTTGAAAACAAACTTTGAACCAAATGCTAAAATTGGATCTTGTCCTCTCTGGACCTTTCAAATTTCAAATTTCCAGCCGAGAGATACCATCCAGAGTTCCATGCTCTGTTCGTCGTTTTCAAAACAACATTTCCAAAACGACATTCCAACCTCTTGTTTTCGAAACATCCAAGCACTCCTCTGATTTGAAAACGGACTTTGACCCAAATGCTAAAATTGGATCTTATCCTCCTTGAACCTTTAAAATTCTAAATTTGTAGCCAGGAGATACCATCCAGAGTTCTGTGCTTTGTTCGTTGTTTCCAAAATAACATTTCCAAAACGACATTCAAGCCTCTTGTTTCCGGAACGTCCAAGCGCTCCTCTGATTTTAAAATGGACTTTGGCCTAGATGATAAAAGTGGATCTTATCCTCCCTAGACCTTTCAAATTCCAAATTTACAGCTAAGAGATACCATCCAGAGTTCCATGTACTATTCATCATTTTCAAAACAACATTCCTAAAACAACATTTCAGCCTCTCAGTCCTGAAACGTTCAAATGCTCTCCAGTTTCAAGAAGCCTACCGTAGGCCCATTGGGAGACCCATTGAGAAAGTTGAACAAGGAATAGCACGTGGCTCATATCACCATTCATTTTATTCCCACCTCTCCTCGTGGTGCCCATCAATAGAGGTGGTATCAAAAGAAGGCAACTTTTAGGCAATTTCAACTACAATAAAAGGGAAATCAACTAGAAGACAAAATTGCTATAGTGACTGGCCATTAAAAGACAAAATAGGAAAAAGACAAAAGTTGTATTTTAAATTGTTGAATATTGTGGGGTAGGTGAAGCCCTAATGTAATTGAATCTGAGCCACAAAATGTAACTAAATCATAGCCATTCATTTGGGCTTTGGGAAACTATAAATAGGGGTCTTCCCCTCATTTGTAAGGGTTGGAGAGCTATTGTAAAAACATTCTACAGCAATAGAAAGCAACATTGCATGATCTATGGGTGTTACTTTTTGAGTTTTCTCATTATGTGTGCATGGTTCTACCTTCCAAGTTAGTTTTAGTTGTTAGTTTCTTGAATGGAAGTGGTAATGGTGATTGTTGTTTCAGTATTTGATGAATTTCCAGCCCATACTTTTGGCACTTGTTGATAACAAGCTGGTGTGCAAAGTTAGCTTGGACTTCTTTATTTGATTGCTGCAACTTAGTTCACTTGCATGTTCATGATGTGTGTATGCAAACTGAAAATCTGCAGTCCTTAGAAGATTGCACTGGTTTTGTGTAACTGTAGGATCCTCTTGGCCAATAAAAACCTAGTTTAGGGAGTTTGTCTACTATAGCAGCCTCCATGATCACTATTCATTCATAGTTTCAAATCCAGTAACCTTCTCTCTTCCCTACCCTTTTTCCTTTTTTTAATAAGTAACCTTAGGCAAGGTTCATTGCACATTATAAAGCTAAATCGGATGTTGAAATGGAGTTCTAGACTGCTATTTGAACCTGCAGCAAATGCTCAACAACTCTCCCATCTTAAGAACTCCATTTGTAGATCCAACTTCCCCACCTTGTAATTCATCTGTAAGTTCACCTTGTGATTCCAAAAAATCACATAAATCAACTGAAATATTCCAAGCATCGTCATGACCTGACATCTGAGAGACCTTGGGATAGTGTTCTGCAATTTGATTGTGGAAAACTGTCTTTCAAGAGAGGTAATGCACCTACTCATTACCTGTGTTGTGAAGTGCACAAAAACACCATAAACAAAATTGGTGCTAGAAGGAGGGCATGTCACGTTGAGGCTACAAAGCTAAATGTTGGATGTTAAAAAAAAAAGCACTTTCAAAGAAGAAATCTAAGATAGAGAGATCTCTATTAATGCTGAAGCATAAAATTAGAAAAAATTGAAGGCAAAAAGAAGCCGAGTCAAAATGGAGCAGCACGTGCAAATCAACATCACTCAGCTACATGTAGACTTAAATAGTAGATTGAGAAGGCCATTGCAGCAGTTTGCATTGGCAGATAGATGTAGAATTCATGGCACCCACAGGCACAATGAATTGGAGTGTCTAACCTTCTTGAGCAGAATTGAAAGAGTCTTGCAAGGAGAGATTCCCTTTTGAAAAATATATCAGCCTTTAGCCATTGTAGACCTAGAGGAAGAATTGACAACCATGGCAGCCAAGGTATTTGAAGATCTGATCCAGGAATGTTTGGGTAGCGAAAACAAACCAAGATTGGAGGAAGCACTAATCTAAAATGGTGGAGATCACAATGCACCACATTCAGAATTTACTTGTCCATCATGTGCAAACATTATCACTCAAACACGGTGTTGTTTGAATGAGTTGGAGCAGCCAACTTTAGATAAGGACGAGTCACTCCATGAAGAAAAGGAGCTATCAGCATTTGTAGGATGTCACAGTGCAGATAGTCCAAGAAGCTCCACATAAATAGATGCTAGGACAATGAATGTTGAAGCTGAAAATGAAAAGGAAGAAGTTGATTTCCTTGGGACAATAGAAAGCTTTGTTGAAGGTTCACTAGGAATGGAGTTGAAAAGACTCTCCTTCATCAGTAAAGGGCAGTCCTCCACTCAGGAGGAGGAGCCATTGGCAGTTGAGGATGAGTCAATCAAGTTTGTAGAAGTGTATGCTAGGGAAGCCAATGAAGATGCTGAAAATCAGCAAGAGGAAGAGGTTGACAGCCTTGGGTCAGCAAAAAATGATGATGAAGGCATAACTGAAATTAGACTGGAAGACTTTTCCTTTGTCAATGATAGTGACCAAGCATCTGAAAATACATATTTGGAGGAGTGAGAACAACCACTCACTGTGGCTGTCTACCATCAAGCTTCTTTTGCAAGTGATGATGAGGACCCAATAGCGGAAAGATATGACCAGCTTGTCTCCAGATTAGCAAAGGATTGGTCTGAGCTAAAATGTCAGGTGGATTTGGAGGTATTGCTGCTACCAAATTGGTGCAGGATCCATAATTCATTGCACTCGGAGTTCACATGTGAGCTATGCCAAGAAGTTGTCCAACAAGTTAGAGAACAAGCAAGGCAGCTAGGTACACCACTTCTTGCAGTGGTTTTAAGGATGGAATGTGGGGATCAAGAGCCTGAGCCGAGTCAAAACTTAGTTGAAGGCAACCCTAAAGAGGATGTTGGGACAACAATAGAATAAGGAAAACAATACAGTCTTGAGCTTTCAAGCGATGAAGTAGATCAAACATGAAGGCTGTCCACTAGTCATCAAGAATTTATTCCTCTTCAAAAGCATTTGAGCACCATGGATAATAGGCTTTATGAAAAGTCCTTGGAGGGAGATTGCATGGTGGATTTTGGTCCCCTTGATGAGGTGCCATCAATTGATGACTTCTTTCCATTGGGATTTGTACTGCAGAGGTATTCTCATGCCGAGGAAGAGCACATCCTAGAAGATGGTAGCGATGGAGACATACTCCTTGAGCCTCCAAATGGTGATGTACTAGAGTTTTTGGATTGGGAGAGGGGTTCCTTCTCCATTTATAATGATAGTGAACAAGGGGAAATGAGTGAACGTCATGATGAGATGCATGAACAACAAAGAGAATAAGATAAAGGCGGGGGTGTTGAGATAGCTACCAACATAGATGAAACACCCGGTCGACTACAAGATGCAACTTGTAGTCCTTCTGCCATGATCATTACCGATCCTCCTTCATATTCAGATGGCTGCAATAGGGCAGATTCACGCATGTCATTGTCCCACAACATTGAACACCACATAAATAAAGACAATGCTTGAGAAAGGAAGTGGGACAATGTACTTCCTTTTGAGGACAACAATCATGTAGATGTTTGGTTTGTAGAAGATCAACGTGATGAAGTCTATCTTCTAGAAGAACAACTGATAGGGATTGTTGATCCCACACAAGATGTGGAAGAAGTGTTTGCTTCCCCATTCTCCCTACCTTATGCAGACTTGATGCCTGAAGTGTTGCACCATTCAATGCCTCCATCCGAAGCTACCAATGCAAAGATCGACAATGCAATGCTCGCTCTCAATTGTCAAATGCTTCCACCTCCATGTGATGAAATCCACGTTCTATCCTTCCTTGCTCCCCTTAATTTCCATAGCTGCACTTATCATTTTGATTATGGTAATGAGAAAAGAAAAACATGTTTATGGATTAACCATGGGTTTAGCGAGCCTCCTCAATTGCTAATTTTCCCTGACTGGGTGACTAAAATTGAGTGCTGCAATGTTGAATTTCTTTTTTCAAAATATAAGGATAAATCTGCATGGTTGAGAACTATAATGATTTCCCATCTGCTTGTGCATGCATTGCGAAATCTAATGGGCTTGAGTGTTGGTCTGCCTTGCCTGAACGTAGTGCTTTGTAAATATCTCTTTGTACATACCTCATTTTGTGTAGTGTAGGTTTCCTGTAAATACTTTGCTTTCCTATTTTCCTTAAGTTAGCTAGCTTGTTGTAGGTTGCTTGCTTTGGAGTAGTTTCTTCGCTATTTTCTTTCGCTGTCCCGCTTTGGTTAGTTTTGGCATTTTCTTTTTCTTTTTTTTTGTTTGCTCTTGCTTTGCTGCTGCTTTTCTCAAGGTCCCTTTGCTTTTGGTTGGGCACATCTGTGCGCACAACAACCATTCTTATTGCCTGGGGTTGTTCTATGTATTTCTTTGTCAAACTCTAATCAAGTTTTCAGAGTGGATGGTGAGGATCTTCTATTAGTATCAAGCAATCTAGATGTTTGATTCAAAGTGGATAAATCGTTGGTTGGTTTGATTCTGAAGTATTCTAGAATCTTATATCTCTCACAAATTTTAAGAATCTAATGGTCACTGCAGGTCCTTTGTGAAGTCTAGTTAAGTGAAAAATCTAAAATTATGCTCCAACGCCACTGTGATTCCCAGCCTTGGGCGTGAGCTTCATTGCTTGCAGGTTGAAATAAAAGAACTAAAAATAAACAAAGAAATAAAACAAAATATTGAAAATAAAAAGAAGAGAAATTCAACTTTTTAGGGGTATATGAGCAACTCTACCGGGGCTATGGATGCCTGGCCTACAGTAGAGAAATGTTCGGAAGAATCAAAGCGACAACCTCATCGAGGCTATGGACGCCTGACTGGCAGCGAGGCAATGTCCCAAATTGTTTTGGAGTTAGAATAAACTACATAGCTTAACTTGGTGGAGCTTGGGTTCTTGCAGCAACTGAAGGATGGGAATTAATGCAACTGCACACACTTGGATTTTCAACATACTGAAGGTTGGACTAACTGGTGGTTTTGATCCTTTAGTTGAATGTGAAGATTGGAACCAAAGATTTTGGGTTCGTGATTCCAGTTTGTCATCGAAATGCTTTAGAGCATTTCCCCAACGATTCACCATTTGTTGTGCATATTTTACACACACGCCTCGCCATAGGCAAGGACCCTCTTTTTTTGCTCCTGGTGGGCTTCTATTCTCCCGCCTCATTTTGCGTACCCCTCATTTTTCTATCCTAGTTGGTCAATGAGCCCTTCAAAGTCTCATTTTTGGCTGACCATATTTTGCCCCTAAAATAAAAAATTACTAAGTCTTGGGTTTTTGGGGCTTCGCCTCCCTGCTCGCTCGATTCGCTTTTTCCTTCATTTTTGACTTTGGGGATAGGTTTCCTATGGATTTGGGATGTTTTTGTGGTGCCTAAGTGAACTGCCAATGTTTCATTAAGTTTTAGGAAGTTGCGAAAATTTCAAAACAACAATCTTGCAACAACATTTCTAGAATGACATTCCGGTCTCTTATTTCCGGAACATCCAAGCACTCCTCCAATTTGAAAATGGACTTCGACCTAGATGCTAAAATTGGATCTTATCCTCCGTGGAACTTTCAAATTCCAAATTTTCAACTGGGAGATACCATCCGAAGTTCCATGCTCTGTTCGCCGTTTTCAAAGCAACATTTCTAGAATGACATTCTAGCCTCTTGTTTTCAGAATGTCCAAGCGCTCCTCCAATTTGAAAACGAACTTCAACCCAGATGCTAAAATTGGATATTATGCTCCTTGGACCTTTCAAATTCCAAATTTGTAGCTGAGAGATACCATCTGGAGTTGCATGCTCTATTTGCCATTTTCAAAGCAACATTCCCTGAACGACATTTCGGCCTCTTGTTTCCAGAACGTCCAAGCGCTCCTCCATTTTGAAAACGGACTTAACCCAGATGCTAAAATTGGATCTTATCCTCCCTAGAATTTTTAAATTCCAAATTTTCAGCTGGGAGATACCATCTGGAGTTCCATGCTCTGTTCGCCATTTTCAAAACAACATTTCTAGAACGATATTTCGACCTGTTGTTTCCGTAACGTCCAAGCACTCCTCCGATTTGAAAAAAGACTTCGAACTAGATGCTAAAATTGGATCTTATCCTCTTTGGACCTTTCAAATTCCAAATTTTCAGCCAGGAGATACCATCCGGAGTTCCATGCTTTGTTCGCCATTTTCAAAACAACATTTCCAGAATGACATTCCAACCTCTTATTTCCGGAACATCCAAGTGCTCCTCCGATTTGAAAATGGACTTCGACGTAGATGCTAAAAGTGGATCTTATCCTCCTTGGACCTTTCAAATTCCAAATTTGCAGCTGGGAGATACCATCTAAAGTTCCATGCTCTGTTTGCCATTTTCAAAACAACATTTCCAAAACGACATTCCGGCCTCTTGTTTCCGGAACGTCCAAGCGCTCCTCCGATTTGAAAATGGACTTTGACCCAGATGATAAAATTGGATATTATCCTCCTTGGACCTTTCAAATTCTAAATTTTCAGCCGGGAGATACCATCCAAAGTTCCATGCTCTGTTCGCCGTTTTCAAAATAGCATTCCTAAAACAGCATTCCGGCCTCTCGGTCTCGGAATGTTCAAACACTCTCTAGTTTCAAGAAGCCTATTGTGGGTCCATTGGGAAACCCATTGAGAAAGTTGAACAAGTAAAATCATGTGGCTCCTATCACCATTCATTTTATGCCCACCTCTCCTCGTGGTGCCCATCAATAGAGGTGGCATCAGAAGAAGGCAACTTTCAGGCAGTTTCAGCTATAGTAAAAAGGAAATTAGCTAGAAGACAAAACTACTATAGTGACTGGCCATTAAAAAACAAAATAGGAAAAAGACAAAAGATGTATTTTAAATTGTTGAATATTGTGGGGTAGGTCAAGCCCTAATGTAATTGAATTTGAGCCACATAATGTAACTCAATCATATCCATTCATTTGGGCTTTGGAAAACTATAAATAGGGGTCTTCCCCTCATTTGTAAGGGTTGGAGAGTTGTTGTAAGAACATTCTACATAAATAGAAAGCAATATTGCATGATCTATGGGTGTTATTTTTTGAGTTTTCTCATTATGTGTGCATGGGTCTACCTTCCAAGTTATTTTTAGCTGTTAGTTTCTTGAATGGAAGTGCTAATGGTGATTGTTGTTTCAGTATTTGATGAATTTCTAGCCAATACTTATTGATGACAAGCTGGTGTGCAAAGTTAGCCTGGGCTTCTTTATTTGATTTCTGCAACTTAGTTCACTTGCATGTTCATGATGTGTGTATGCAAACTGAAAATCTACAGTCCTTAGAAGATTGCACTGGTTTTGTGTAACTGTAGGATCCTCTTGGCCAAGCAAAACCTAGTTTAGGGAGTTTGTCTACTGTAGCAACCTCCATGATCACTGTTCATTCCTAGTTTCAGATCCAAGAACCTTCTCTCTTCCTTGCCCTTTTTCCTTTTTTTTTTAATAAGTAACCTTAGGCAAGGTTCATTGCACATTATAAAGCTAAATCTGATGTTGAAATGGAGTTCTAGACTGCTGTTTGAACCTATAGCAAACTCTCAGCAACTCTCCCATCTTAAGAACTCTATTTGTAGATCCAACTTCCCCACTTTGTAACTCATCCGTAAGTCCACCTTGTGATTCCAGAAAATCACATAAATCAACTGAAATATTCCAAGCATCGTCATGACCTGACATCAGAGAGACCTTGGTATAGTGTTCTACAGTTTGATTATGGAAGATTGTCTTTCAAGAGAGGTAATGCACCTACACATTACCTGTGTTGTGAAGTGCACAAAAACACCATCAACAATGTGGATAGTGAATTTTTTTTGGGTTTTATAGTGTCACATAGAGGCATTGATGTGTAAACAAAAAATATTGATGCGATAATAAGTATGCCACCTCCTAAGAACACTTATCAATTATGTAGCTTATGCGACAAGATTCAAGATATTCATTGATTTGTTGCATCACTAGCAAATTAGACTCTTCCTTTTACCTAGCTCCTTAATATGGAATCAAAATTTAGATGGAATGAGGATTGCCAAAAATATTTTGAAAGTTTTAAACAATTTTTAGCTAATCCTCTCATCCTACAACCCGTTGTCCAAGGAAAACCTTTTATCCTTTACATATCAACATCAACCCATGCTTTGGTTGCGTTATTGGCCCAACGAGGTTAGAATGGAAAAGAACATCCTATTGATTACATTAGTCTAAAATTGATTGATTATGAAACTTGATACACAACAATAGAAAAACAATGTTTGGCTCTTGTGTGTTCTACCAATAAATTGAAACATTATTTTTTGAATGCAAAGGTGCATGTTATCACAAAATTTGATCCATTAGAACACCTTTTTTCTAAAACAGACTTAGCAAGACACCTAGCTAAATGGGTTATGTTGTTAACTAAATTTTACCTTAATTTTTTTCCTCAAAAGTTAATCAAAGTTCAAGCATTGATTGACCATTTAACTGACGCTCCTTCATCGTTAGTAGTGCCCAATCATGACTCATTCCCTAATGAGAATGTGTTGATGATATACAAAAATGAAACATGGGAGCTATATTTTGATTGTTATAAGTGTCAAACTGGCTCTAGAGTGGGAGTTATATTGATTCCACCTTCAAGAAAGCCAATTCCCTTATCCTATCATCTAAATTTCCTATGTACAAACACCACTGCAAAATATGAGGACCATATTGTTGGGATACATGTGACCTTATCCTTAGGGGTTCAACACATTCATATATTCAATGATTCCTAATTAGTCATTACAAAAATTAATGGGTCATATCAAGCAAAACATGATAAGTTATCCCAATACAAAAATATCACAATGACATTACTAGAATATTTTGAATCTTACACCATTGACAATGTTCTACGAGAGGATAATTAAAAAGAAGATGCAATGGAAAGTGTTGCTTCCCTTGTTGTTATTGAGGGCCCTACCATGAATTTCACATTTTTTGTTCATACTCTCACAAAACCATCAATAGATGAAATGGTGAAAGAAGCATTAGTTTCCAATATTGAAGTCTCTAGTGAATGGTATGCATCGATATTTAATTATTTAAAAGAAGGTACCTTTCCTAAGCCAAATACTAAGAACAATAGAACTCATATTTGGAAGCTTGCAACTAGATATATAATCCTAGCAAATGTCTTATATAGACAATCCTTCAATGGTCGTTTGCTTAGATTCCTTAAACAATATGAAATTCCTATAGTGCTTGAAGAAGCTCATGCAAGTACTTGTGGGGGGAATTTTGGGAGAGGATCATTATTTCAAAAGTTAATCCGCATAGGATACTATCGGTGAAATATGGAAAAATATTGTTTTGATCATGTTAAGAAAATTCATAAATGTCAAGAGCATAATAATTTGATTCATGCTCCTACTTCTGAACTTCATGCCCAAGTTCCTATTTGGCCATTTTCGGTATGGGGTTTGGATCTCATTGAAAAAATTTCACCTCCCTCTTCCTCTACACACACATTTATAATTATAGCTACATATTATTTCACAAACTGGGCAGAGGCAATCCCTCTTCATTTTATGACTATTGATGTAATCTATTATTTCATCTTGGAAAACATTATTGTTTGATTTGGTCTTTCTTCTACGTTAGTTTTAGATAATGACACACCATTCAAGAAAAATGAAGTGAAGAAATTTTTGGAAACATTTCACATTCAACAACGCTTTTCAACACCTTATTACCCACAACCAAATGGTCAAGCAAAAGAAATAAACAAAACACTCAAGTGAATTTTACAAAAAATGGTAAATAAACATAATAAGGATTAGCATACCCAACTATCTTATGCGTGTTGGGATTATTTCATAATTTTTCAAACATCCATAGGAAATACACCCTATAATATTGTTTATGGTGTTGATGCAATAATTCCTTTAGAGTTATAAATTCCCTCTTTAAGATTTTCTCTCAAGGGCATTATTGACAATCACACATATAAAGAGAAAAAGTTAGAACAACTTGAAATACTCGATGAACAATGTATAAATGATCTTCAACATCTCCAAGCTTATTGTAAAAGAATGCAATGTAGTTACAATGATAATGTTATTCCTCATTCATTTAACAAAAAGGATTTAGTGTTATATGAAAATCAACGCAATGTTAATGCCACTTCGAAAGAAAAAGGAAAGTTTAGATTGAATTGGTTAGGCCCTTATATCATTGAAGAAAGCTATGGGTTTGGAGAATATACACTAAAAGAAATGGATGAAACACCTCTCAAATAACCTATAAATGTTGTGCATCTGCACATATATTACACTTAACAATCATATTTGACTAGTATGTACATTGAAGAATGTTGTTAGATTAAGTAGATGGTTTTCTATTGTATATTACATTGCTTCATTCTTGACAAACATTTATGGTGTATCTTGAATTATGTAGAGTAATAATTCATTTTCTTGAATTATTACTTTCTTTTACATGTTATTCAATCATATGTGTGTGGTGTTAAATTAGATCATGTTACTGTGCATTTAATCTACAAATTAGATCATAATGGCATCTAGTTTAATATGTCACACTTAATAAAAATGTTATATCTAAGTAAACAACAATGTTCAATTAGGTCACATAAATTAGATCATGGAGAAATTTATCAAATAATCTTACCAAGATTGTTTAATAGATCACACTGACATCTAATCAAAATAAGAACTCATACAAATAAAACATGCTCATATTATATAGAAGATCATAAATTTTATATACATGATCACCATTGTAACAAAATGTGGTGTGATATAAAATAGTACATCTAGGGAGGCATGTGGCTCCCATACTCCTTAGGGCCTAGTATTGGTGCTCATTGAGATACAGTGGAGTGGGAGCAACTCATAGAGCTCATCTGATCTTAAAGGCCTCATACCTCACCTCTAGCTATCCCCTTGTGTACAAATGCTACAATGCACTCTTGATCTATCTGATCCATGTATGCTTGCACTCTAGTGAGCTTCACTTGCAACCTACTGAGTTCATGCCACATGAAAGCCTATGAATCACTCTCTAAAGGAACCCAAGTGGCTCTAAGATCCTCATATGTAGCCTCGAGCTCCTTGTAAATCCTAACCTCCTCATGTGTGGCTCTAGATTGCTCCTCCCTAGATCTAACCTCCTCAACCTTGGCTCTATACAAATCAGTAGTCCTCATAGAATTGTTGTAGGAGCCTATCCTCCACTTAGATAAGGGCTCAAATAGGTCATCATGGTGCCCCACAATAGGTGGTGGCATATGCTCCGCTTGTGTCACCTACTATGGGGCATATTAGGTACCATATCTAAGGTGAATCGATTGAAGAATTATATCCACTCATGTACCAATAGAAAGAAGGAAAACATAATATAATTTAGGACAAGATATAACAAGTAACACATAATTAAAACATAAAATATAAATAACGTATCATCACCTGATCACTAGCCTACCAATCAGGATCTGGATAAGATATAATAGGTTCCCTATCGAGACTCCTCTCATGGGTAGGGTGGGTGGTAGGTGAGGAATTATTGCACTCTCCGTGCTCAAGGGAAAAGTTTCCTATTGTAGTCATTTTATGTGCTTAGGTGACATGAGGATGAGATGAAGGTCTCTCCTTGGTGGCATCCACAACCTCTATTGGCTCATCAAGCTCCTCTCCTATCGACTGTTGATCCTCATCCTTTGTATCCTCTGTTGCAACATCATCATCAATAGTATCTCCATCCACATTCCTATCCTCTCTCTCATCTCCTCGATAGGGTAAAGGTCCATCATCACCTATGGGATGATCATTAGGGAAGACATATGGAGGTCATGCTCTTTCCCACTATCACTCATAGGATATAGTGGTGCCTACATCATCTAAGTTAGATGTTGGGGTGCATCCTAGTCCTTATCATCTGAATCACTTTAAATTATGTTGTCGATGGTAGGATGATGGATGTCTCTTGGCCTTGCACCACTACGTGTGGATCTCAAGAATGTAGTTTGTGGCCTAGGTGCTCTCTGGATCTATTTGAATTGACACATGAATCGATCATAATATAATTGTAATTGTGATATAGTCATGTCATCCAATAAATAATGTATCCTGCTGCATCTTGGTTAGCTATCGTGTAAGGTATGGCCATTGTGGTAGAGTCCTATATGGTCTCCATACTATATCATCCTCCTCAAGATAATCAAACCTGACTCTCTAATGTAATAGATATTTGCATTTCCAAGCTTGTCTCAAAGTATAACTGTATTCTTGTGGATAGTCGAGGGCTACTATCATTGGGATACCAATCGATCTACTACATGTGATATGCTCGAAGGCCCACACTTGAAGAATTGTACAATGTATTATCTTGTGAAGCTCTTGATAAAAAAACCGACCAAGATCATAATAAAGGTGAGTGAGCATGCTACATCCCCATGCATAAACTACCTAATGTTGCTCCATCTCATGTATGGTATGCATAAGGCCTCCCTCAAGGTGCATGCCTCATCCATCAGGTACAAGAGCTAATGTAATAATCAAACTTATAATCCATCGAATAAAAATAACACAAGCATATAGAGGACTCTAAAGCTTGATGTGTGATCTAGCATCTCTATGATAGCTAGTGTGGTATTGAATATCACACCTCATCTGTTGAGGTGTGTGATCAAGGTGAAAATTCTAATCCTGGATAGGTATTCTAAGAATATGGTATATGTCCTCCAATGTCACTATCATCTCCCTTGTTGGGAGATGAAATATGCAATTATCTATATCCCACTACTCAACCAACACTATTAGAGTAAAATCATGATACCTCATGGGTGGTATATGAGGTATATCCAAAACAATCTGGTAATACAAAGAGTCTCATCCTCCTCCTAAGTCATTCGGGTAACCTACTCGCAGAGAAGAGTAAATAGTCATCCTCCTAAATGTTGATGGGATCATGGTGGATCCTAAAAGAAGCAAAGAAAATTATCATTAGTTCATAGAAAAATATATTAACCAAATAGTTTAAAGCAAAGAAAAACTACCCTTGGACACTATGGCCAAAATGGGACAGGGTTGTCATTTTGGGATAGGGGGTCTAGGATAGGGTCGCCATGATTTTTGAAAAACCTCAAAAATAGTGTAGAATATAAAGGTAAATCACAAAGAGAAGGTACAAGGGACTCACCTCTGCTGTGATGGTGCCTCTTGCAACCTTCACTCATAGGACCTCTAGTCTTGGGGGAACATATGGTCTTCGACTCAACATCCACACTCCTTTGCAACAAGGTATCTCTCTCAATGGTAAATGTCAAAATCATGGTCAAAACCATGATTTTTCACTAACATAGTAAAATTTATTGGTACCAAATTTTACTCAAATCATCATAATGGGGGCTAGAGAACTCTGTTTTTAATGTTGTCTATTGCATTGGATTCATTGTCCCTCCCAATCTTATCTAATTTTTAGTAATATATGGTGTTGTGATCTCGTAACACTATTATAATAATTTCCATCATAAAACCTAGTAATTTGATGAGGTTAGATTGCTACCTTGATTCCACCTCCATAAAGCAAGCAAAATTAGGGGGCATACATATACCCTCAAATTTGGTTCTTCGTAGAATTTTGACATGTCTATTTCAAATAATAATATGATTCTGAATAGCTAACAAATTGGTTTTGCAAGATGTGGTTCCTAATGTTGCGGTTTTATTAAAAAAAACTATAATGGGGGCTTCATCCTCCCCATTCACAAAAGAAATATAATATCCATATGAGTATCCCTTTATGAAGCATGATTTACTTTCAGTACTTTAGCTTGCATATGCACGTAGCATCATATGGCCGCTAAAGTGGGGACTAAATGTAGTGTAGAAAATTATACTCCCTTGTAGGTGTTAGTACAATTTCACACATAGTTTGGACCTATTTTAGTGACCTTCCATTTATGCATTTTAACCCTTTCTAAATAGGCCCTAATTCTCTTTATTATACATCTCAAGGCCTATTTTTATCATTTTCTGACACTAAAACAAGCATTGAGTAAATAAAATCATTAAATTTCCCCAAAACAAGTGTGTCCTGGAAGTTTGGGCTATGACTCATCCACCCATGGGCGAATGTGCCCCCTTACTTAGCTAGAACCCAAATTTTAATAGCTTCTTGGCAGCATTTTAGTATTCAAAATTCAAATTGTATTTTTTAGCTATCAGGATCTAATCTTCATGAAATTAGAGAAATGCCTATAATGAGAAAGGAGAGAATATTCAAGCAAGAACAATTCAAAGTTTTGGAGCAACATTATTTGAAACTATAGGTCTTCAAGACCATTTGTAGATTTGATCAAGTTTTGTCACATGATTTAAGGTTGATGCAAATAGAAGCTAATGATGTATTCTAGGTTTGGGAGATGCATTTGGAAATTTCCCTTAACATAATGAATTGTTTCCTAGTGTTCTCATCTTCAAGATTCATTCTAATAATAGCCTACAACAAGGTATCATTGTGTTTTAGATGTATTTAGGGTGTTTTGACTTCTCCCTAGGTGGATCTTGTAATTGTGATATAGTAATCATACTCTATTACACTTGAGTAGGGTTTATTTGCATCTTAGAGAATAAAAACCTTAAACACACATAAGGTTAGAGATCACACATTGTATTTTATTATATCTTTGTCTTTTTATTATGGTTTAATTACCAAATTTGGGTTTTGATTGAGGCAAACCCCCATACAAACAAATAGACAATTTCTTTTTATAGATTTATCATAGGTTTAGATTTGAAGATGAATATTTGTAGGTACAAGAACAAAGAGAAAACAAATGGTCATGCAACATTAGATTTTGAAGTTTTGGAAAGGATCACAAAGACCCATTCAACTAGGGGTGAACTAGTCCCATTACACATGTCAGAATCAAATTTTTGTAATAGGTACATAATCTTTGATGTCTCCTAGATCTTTTTGCAAAGTGTTAAAGTTTTTTTTATCTTTAGGAATATGCATTTTACATATTAGGTCATATAGTTCAATTAGTTTCATCATTTCAAATTATTTCTAGGTCATTCCTAATCATCCTAAGGCCCTAACAAGTCACCAACCCAGGTTTAATTGACTCACCATTGAGGCTGAAATTTAATATCTTGGCTTTGTGGTTGCTATTCTAATAAAATCTTGGAAAGGCCCCTTACATCCTAGGTTCTTTGAATTTAGGACCTATGACACCCCCACCCCCCCTATTTTCCCACCATTTTAGGTGATAATATTTTTATATTCCTTATTTAATAAAGTTTAACTAAATAAAAGTAACATGCAAGCATTTTCTTATTCTTTTTAGTACACATAGCATTAATATAAAATATTAATAATATCTCCTTATTTTTACTCAAGAACTTCCATACACTTACAAAGGTTACAAGGGCCCTTTTTAAGGTTGTTTTCTACACACTTCTCTTAACATGTTACAATAATGAAACAAATGTAGTCATTTCCACATCTTAGAATGTATCTTTAAGTCTCCCATACCCACACATGAACACAAACTTATCCAATGGCCATGGGATGCTCACCTCCCAACTATTGAACTACTCATAGACCACCCTCAAGCTATGAGATCCCCCTAGGAACCAGGTTACATACATACAACCATATGTAAATGCTATAAATATTTTCAACATAAAAATGAACGCATATTTAACCCTTAATTCATTTTCCCATCAACCAAAATACAATCTCATAAACACAACCCAAAAACCCCACTTTAATCATGCACATATACTTGGGATTATATGTCCATAAGGTTGAGTTTATCCCTAGCATCCCCTCCCATATTCACAACTTAAACCAATGGGAATTACAAATTTTCAAGAAATAAAGAAAACCCATAAATTTAAAACCTCATTCATATAACTTGCACAATATAATCAAGAATCCAAGAAGCCTACCTCTTTCAGCTTGTCACACAAAGTAGAGGATGAGTTGGGAGCATCTTCAACTCCAACTCCATCTTCCATTTCCCTTCCCAAGCCAAGACAAGAACTCCTCTCCATTCAACAAGTAAAAAATCTCCAAGAAAAAAAAGAAGGAAAATAATGTTCTCCCCAAAAATCTCCTCTTTTCTCATTCTCAAATGGGAGTATATAGGAAACCCTAACTTTAGTTCAATGAATGAGGGGATGATACTTGTAACTCTCTCATTCCTCCCTTAAACACATTCTCCCAGAAGTTCTCACACATGTTTGAGAACTTTTTGGGAGATTGGGAGTGTATTTGGACACTCTTCCCATGATCCCTTACAAAGGAGACTCACACATGTGAGTCCTTTGTGGGTTTACACAAGTTCATAAATGAACCTAGGCAGATGGGAATGGCACAAGACAAAGTATCTTTTCCTCATCTCAAAGCCTAATTTTCGTCACTCCTCGTAATGGGCCATTAAGAGGGAACAAATCAAGGCCCTTGACCGAGTTTGGGGTGTAAATGAACCCCATACCCATAGGTACTTACCCTAGGGTGCCAAAAACCAAGAAAGTAATTAAAAATAAGATTTTAAAGACCCTCAAAAATCCCATAAAAGAAGGCATCCGAAATTTTCCACCTAGGATGCCAACACACATCTTAAGATCACATGAACTTAAATAAAATCACAAACACACATTCATAATTAACATTACAAAATTAATCACATCACAACCGAGACTATAGTCCCTCCATATGAACTAAGGTATTTGTTTCATAGTTTAATCACATAGGTTCACAGGAGATCTCCAATTCTATAGGCCATGGAATTATACCTGCACACTCAATGCCACATGTCAATATGTTCAATAATAATCATAGCCAAAGCAACATAATTAAACAACCACATGTATGATATGATGGAAAAATTGAAACCTTAGGACTTCACCTTAGTATTTCAAGGGATTTTTCACATGGGGCCATATCATTTAAATTTAAGATTGACTAAGATATGAAATTGACTTGCAACCTAAAGGCAAGTCAATCAATCCTAAGATATGAATTTGGGGACTTTAGAATGAATTTTGTATGAAATGTAATGATGCAACTAATTAAAAATGAAAATGCATTACTCTGATGTAAAAAGAACAAATCTAGAAAGTCACAAACAAATTTGATGTTCATAAACAAACTGAACAAACTTGTGTGTACCTATCATATAAATTTGGAGATGAATTTTGAAGGCTAAGTCACCCAGGTCACCTATGTCTAAGTAAATCAATTTGAAATCTATCTTCACAATCCTTAGGAGTCTGGTCAAGGGCTTCTTCTCTCCAAATTTTACTGTCAGAACGTCATCAGTTGTTGAGGTAACTAAGTTTTGGTGTCTTGTTGAGTTGTAAGGTTTCAATGCAATAATGATCAAATGGTCTTAATTTTTCCTCCCACCTTCTTCAAATCTATAACATGCACATTCAAATAGAGAGGAAGGGTTGTGCCATATAAGGGCTTGCCTCGGTCAAACATCATGTTGGTGTTTCCACCTCCATAATGGAAAAATTGATGACATAGAGCTTATCCTTTTGAGGGATAAAGGATAAATGATAAATGAATGAAAAATCAACAATTAGATGCAAATCACCACTCAAATATGATTTCATTTAAGGATTGAAGTCAAAAACATCTCCTCAAGGCTTGATTTCAATTTGGCTTGACTTGATTTGAAGACATACAAGGGTTAGTAATCATGAACAAAATGTATGCAAAACATGAATGGACTTACATAAAAATATGATGAATTATTGACATGATTCTTGATTGAAAATAATGTTGAAATAATGCTAATAAATATTCTCTTGACTATCCTTGATTTATTTTAGGATCTTCGCTTTTCTCCAACATTCCTCTTAAGATTGAAATGGTGAAAATACTATGTATTTATATGCAATTAATCTAATTTCCTAAAAATTAAATCTTGATAGCTAATATTTGAAATTTTAAATTCAAATAATAAAATGCCAACTTTGACATATTAAAAATTGGAGGGAAAATAGGGGACTAAGTCACTCAAGGTGCCATTGTCCCAACCCTATTTTGTAGGGTGTAAAGTGTCAAGAGCAAAATATTAAATACATTTTCCTTCGTTTTGTACATGGGTTTTCTTGAATGGGCCATGAAATGTATAATTTAGGGAATTACATACACAATTAGGTCCATGCACTTAGGAGGGAGAAAAATATAGTGTGAAATTGCCATAGGTAGCAATTTATGATGCTACAATGTATATATATTCAGAACTCAATTCTAATAACAACTATTCATGATATTACCTTCTATCAATCTATCTTATTTCCAATTAAACCTAAATTTCAAGATTCATAGCTTCTTGATTAAAAAAGGCCTATCTTTTAATTCATATAAGATGAATAAAAAAACATTACTTAATTTAAATTAATTACCTAATTATTCTAGAGTATCATTTCATTCTCAATTTTGTTTTTTTGCATATAAAATTATTCAAGAATATAACATTTGATAAATCATATCTATCATATCTAATCTACCATGCTATATAACCCAAATCAAAATATACTAATAAGCCATATATATCAACCCTCATAGTTAAGAAAAACATCATGAGACACATTTATTGTAATCTTCCTTATTTAAAACATCAATTAACTCAATTAATCATCTAATTATCTTAGGATTATCATTTCATTGCAAATTTATCTAATCATTGAATCATCAATTTTACCACTAAACATATGGAATTGTAGAGCATATAATTTGGTAAGGCATATCTACCCATTATACCATATAACCCAATTCAAGGTCTAATAATAAACCAAATATATCAATCCTTCATAATCAAGACATCATAAGTCATGTTTCCTTTAATCCTCACAAATAGGACAACATCAATTAACCCCAATTAATCATCTAAATACCATAGGTGATATTTTTATTGTAAATTCATATAATATTACTTTTATCCATTCTACCTTTGAAACACATGAGATTGTAAGAACATACTCAATTTATCTACTCCTATCATTCAATCACGATAAATGTCTTTTACTACTCAAACATATCAATTATATTAATTGTGAAAAAAAGCATAAAATATCAAGTCAGCTGAATTTGACTAAAGTTTATGTTAATTCCATATATTAGGGTCTAAATAGGAATTTTAAGACATATTAATGCATTTACACTTTACTTAAGCTAGTTAGTTACTATTCCACCTTTCAAAACTATATACTAGTTTATTTTAGGTTAACAACATACCTTGGGGTGTTTTGGGGATTCATCACACTATCCTTTAAGCTAGGTGACCTTATTGGATTATAAAACATGCAACATGATAAAATATTTATCAATCTCCTATTTATGATAATCCTTGATATATCATTAAAATAATTTTCTACTCGAGCATATCCATGTCTTGGATTTTAGACAAAGAGGGGTAATTTATCTAGGTTTACCTATATAGCCTAAGATATCTCAACATGACAATCCTAGTCCATTTACCAATTTTTTTCTACCTAACCATTAATTAATGTATTGCATCTCAAAGATTAGGGTTATATTAGTTTCACACAAGGTAGGGCCTTACATCCCCCTCCCCTTAGCTTTGACTTCCTCCTGGAAGTCGCTAAGGCTTTAGGACATAGTTACCACAAGGTATTATATTGTTGTTGAAGGAAACTCTTATTCTCTAGTTTTCATGAAACTATTTCTCTTACTTATGAAATAATTTTCTCACAAATCCTCCTATTAAGATGGAAATACGAGTTATACAATAGTACCTAATATTACTTTTATCCATTCTACCTTTGAAACACATGAAATTGTAAGAACATACTCAATTTATCTACTCCTATCATTCAATCACGATAAATGTCTTTTACTACTCAAACATATCAATTATATTAATTGTGCAAAAAAGCATAAAATATCAAGTCAACTGAATTTGACTAAAGTTGATGTTAATTCCATATATTAGGGTCTAAATAGGAATTTAAAGATTCAAAATCCATTTCATATTAATTCATTTACACTTTAGTTAAGCTAGTTAGTTACTATTCCACCTTTCAAAACTATATACTAGTTTATTTTAGGTTAACAATATACCTTGGGGTGTTTTAGGGATTCATCACACTATCCTTTAAGCTAGGAGGCCTTATTGGATTATAGAATGTGCAACATGATAAAATATTTATCAATCTCCTATTTATGACAATCCTTGATATATCATTAAAATACTTTTCTACTTGAGCATATCCATGTCTTGGATTTTAGACAAAGAGGGGTAATTTCTCTAGGTTTACCTATATAGCCTAAGATATATCAACATGACAATCCTAGTTACTTCATTTACCAATTTTGTTCTACCTAACCATTAATTAATGTATTGCATCCCAAAGATTAGGGTTATATTAGTTTCACACAAGGGAGGGCCTTACATCCCCCTCCCCTTAGCTTTGACTTCCTCCTAGAACTCTCTAGGGCTTTAGGACATAGTTACCACAAGGTATTATATTTTTGTTGAAGGAAACTCTTATTCTATAGTTTTGATGAAACTATTTCTCTTACTTCATATGAAATAATTTTCTCACAAATCCTCATATTAAGAGGGAAATACAAGTTATACAATAGTACATTCTCTTTCCTTCTAGGTAATTTTGTAGAATATCAATATTAATCACATGTTCCTTCATTATTATCATCTTCACATTGAAATAAGACTACAAACCAAGTATGGAAGATTTAAATTTTGGTCTCCCATTATTTGTGACAATTTTCAATCATTAATATGCCCTACACACAATTTGGAACACCAAAATAATGAATTACTTATCCACTACCATGATCCCATATCATATCACCTTTTAAGATAACCTTTAATTCTCTCCTTTAGTCACTAATCACAACTAATCCACATTACATCCATTATTAACCAATCACATATGCATAGCTCTACACAATTCACAACTCCATGCTCACATAATAGGTTTTACAAGGATGAATGGTACTAATTACCTTTGAACAATTTATAATCATATAATTATAGCTTTTGACATTTGAAATATTTCACATATGTAGAACCAAAGTTTCATTTAACTGCATATCCATATAACCATGTAACCATTCATTTGAATATCATAAGTTCCATATAACCAAGTAACCATGGATCTGAGTATCATAAGTTCCATAGAACTAAGTGACCATGATTCTGAGTATCATAAGTGTCATAGAACCAAGTAACCATCAATTTGAGTATTATAAGTTCCATAGAACCAAACTATAACCATTAGGAATGATGGTCTTGAGGCCCTTCTCTAAATACCCCTCCATACACTTCCTAGTAGCTTCCCCTTGTTCGTGTAAGGGGGTTATACTCCAAAAGGAAGGTACAAAATAAGTACACACATAAAACTATGGATGAATGGATTACAACCATCTCGTACTAGTCCCATTTGTATCCCCTATCCTCACAAAATAATTCTTGTACTATATATGACCTACTAGGGAACCCTCCTAGATATGGTAGTTTATAATAGGCATATTAAGATATATTTTTTCCAATAGTTGACAACAATAAGAAATCTTCAAACAAAAAATTTAATCTCATAGATTAAAGTTTCAATAAGATTTCTCAAATACATAAAATAAAGAAAGATTCAAAAGTGGCCACATCAGGAAATCTCAATTTAAATAAATTAAATAAGTCCTTGAGGCAAAAAGAACTAGCAGAACATTTAAAATGGATAAATATCCCAAAAGTAAAATTTTACACTATTGGCATAATTCAAAAGAAAAACACAAAGAAAAAGAGATATTCAATAAAATAAAATAAAAATATCAATAACCCATATTTTATCAACAATTGCACATTACGAGCACCATGCAAATTTTCTAAAGCCACCTAGAGGGAGGAGGGGGATGGTGGTTATCTAACCACATAATAGCATGCAATAAAAATATGGTCCCTAACCACATGAATTTAATAGAGCACAATATTATGCTAGACTCATCCATAAAAGAATGGTGGTTCTTTAACCACATAAATATCATAGCTAGCAATAAAAGGGTGGTCCTTGAATAGATGAATATAATAATGCATAGTATCAAGGTGGAATCATCCACAAAAATATATAATAACCATATTCTAATCATCAAGTATAGGTCCCACATAACCTGAGACATGCTAAGAAGTCAACCCTTAATTCACTATATTTGCAACACTATATAGGAACACTATTTGATGTATGGAAGACAAATTTAGTTGGGCCCTTGTAATATGTCCACCACATTACTATCCTTAGCTATCGTTAGGACACCTTATTACTCATAAATCTATTGTCATAATCATGTTGTGACATGCTAATGTCTTCACTATGTTACTTATCCGAAATCATAAAAAATATCCTTATATGGATCTTGATATGATACCATGTGCTAGTGTTATGAGGTGTTCTCCAAATTTTCTCTTGAAAATCCCCATCTTATCATCCCTATTCTCAAAAATTTAGAACACCTCAATTTTACCATACATAATTTACAAAGGGTAAACTATGTGGATCATGCATGACATCCACCCCCCTTACTCCAAGTTGGATACCTTATATCACAACTTGAGGTATAACACAACATTTACTAATTATTTTCACACATTTCACACATATAAATTCATGAGGTACACTACGTTAGTGAGGCACCCACACTTTGCTTGCTCGGATCACTTGTTTTTCATTTGTTTTCTTTTCTTTTCAAAATAATACTATTGGTTTACATAAGACACCTTTAATATCTTGAGTTTCCTAGGTACTTGCCACATTATGTTGTTCTAGTACAATGCACAATTTTCACTCTTACAAGGTTTATTCATTTATAGCTACATGAGGAGTTTCCTTTCTATTTATGCTCTTGGTCATTTAATAATTGTTTTTGAATTCACACCAGTTTCTAGTTTGGATTTTCACTTTCTTTCTAGGAAGTGGTCTACTAAATGCACCACTCTTTCTTATTTCACTACATTTCATTTATTTGATGTTTTTCCACTAGAATTGCTAACAATCAAATGTATAAGAGTTGTCTAATTTCATTTCCAAGTTTCTTCTTAGTTTTCAACATGATTAGGTCTACTATGTTTCAAGTCCTCTAGTTTTGTCACCAAGCAACTATAATTTGTTCAACACATTTCTTATGAATCCAAAATTTCAAGGAGTGTTTAACTATTATTTATATTAACATAACATAATAATGTATGAAAGAAATTTAAATAATGCATAAATCTCAAGGAAAATCTTCATTAATAATCCTTAAGTGCATAAAAAGAAGCAACATTTCTATATCTAGTACAAAAATAATTTAGTGCATTCTACATTTATCTTTCCACATTTAATGTCTCAATAAGTCAATCAGTCATACATGAGAAGTAAGATTATATCTATAGCTTAATTTCAACTCATACAATGGCCTTACACAAGAGGTTTCATAGTTGTAGGTTAATAGTTTCAAATAAATATTCAAAAATACAATTTCACACTAAATTTTCAAAATGTCTCTTGTACCTTTACTCATTCTCTAATGAATTCTTAAACACCTATGATCCAATAGCTCTTTTGTTTATCTCAAGGATCACAATGGGAAGGGTAGTTGATTGGAAAGGAGTTTTAATTATTCATAGAAACTTTAAGATTTTCAAAGAATTCAAACATGTCTAGAGGTCATATCATTTGGTCTAGGTGATGTAAAGCTTAGCTCCTCATCTATATTGCAATGCTTATGTAATAAACATTGGTTTAGAAGCACTTGAATTACTATTAATGTAATTGGACTATCTTTACTGTATGAATTCATTTAATGTTACAGGTTTATTAGGTAATCCTTCAATAGCATCAATTTTTTATCCATAGTCTAATTTGCTTAGGCGATACAAAATATTTAATATTTATATTATCCATGTTCCAAGTGTTTTGAATGTTCAAGGAGTTTTACTCTATGCTATTCATACACACAAATATTGTTTACAATTTCAATAATGTTTCAACTTGGTCAATTTATATGCTTTACAAATTAGTCATGTCTTGCAATTTATTCTTTCATCTTTTATCAATGTTTAAAGTCATAGGTTCAAATTATAGCAATATTGCTCATTAATGATATTGATGCTTTTCTAAATAAACATGTTGTTTAGCTTGTTGAAGGTATGATTTTGATTTGGTTTTCACAAGAGTGTTACTACTAACACATTATTTAACATGTATATAAAATCCAAAAAGAATATTTAAAATAGGCATTTTAATCTATTTCAAACATTTCTATGCCCCACACCAATGTAGGTAATATAATTAATTTTTGAGTTTTAATGCAACAAAAATATTTATATTTTTATCACCTAGACTGGTTTTCACAATTTACTCTAACTTCATGTTGTGACTTGCACACCTCTAACAAACACGCTAATCTAGACTCAAATAACTCCCAAAGCTCCCGGTGTTGTAACCATTTCTCTATTACCAAATGTAATGCCCAAAATTTTCACTAAGAAAATCATCTATTTTTAAAAATATAACTTAAGTATTTATCACCACCCTAATGTACATACATCAACTTCCATTGAGGACCTAGCCATTTTTTAAGCTATACAACATGTTGCGACATCCTGACTCAAGTGAAAATGTTAACTCCAAGGGATTTTCCATACAACTACGACTAGGGTTACTTGCAAACACACCATCTTATATCTTCTAGGATTGACCCTAATACTTAAATTTGATTTAACCAAGGCTTTTCTATAATTTTATTGCCTATGACCAAGGGTCAATCAAAATATTAATTGCAGTGTAGAAAAATGTAACCCTTTACATTTTCTCACTTGTTTGGGCCCTCCTAAAATTGGACTTAATAGTGCCTTAATTTAGTGTTATTAAATGCACCTCTTTATATAAATACACACTTATTTGGGACCTCTTAATTGATTGAGCTTAATTATGCCTTAATTATCCCTTCTATTAATTTAAAAATCCTAATTAATTACATTTTTCAAAGGGGAAACTCGGAAATAATTAATGCCTAAACATAACACTTTACATTGAGCAATGTGTGTTCTAGGTATAGGGAATTGGGACCCATTCACCCATAGGTGAATGGGTCCTCCCTAGATCTTTGGACCTAAATTTAAATTATTTTTTGATGATATTTTAATGTTATCAAATCCATAATTCAATTTTGGATTGTGATATTTCAATTTCAAGAAATTAAGGATACATACCTATAAATACAAGGTTATTTCACTAAGTTTCACCTAGAGTTTTTATGGAAGCATTTCTAAAGAAAATTTGATGATCAAGGGCATTCAAGAGTAGATATATTAGAGATTTATTGTAGAATTCAAGATCAATTCATCATGTCAAAGTCTTCTTGTATCATGCATTTTTTTGGAGCTAACATTGTGATGTAGGTTTTGAGATCAATTCAAGCATTTCAAGCATTATTTCAAGTGTCAATATCCACATCCAATTCAGCCATCATGCAAGTTATAGGCCTCCTAATATCTTCATTATCAAGGTTTCATTCAAGGGTTTGTTGAGTGGTAACATAGCTTTGTTCATTCTTCATTCCCTCTAAATCATGCACATTATTTCAATTCAAGGTTTAATTACCAAAATGGGGTTTGACCAAGGCAAACCACCATTCACCCAAAACAAACATTTTTCTCTCTTGTGTGTGTGATTTTAGATTTAGGTTGAAGAAGACTTTAAGACCTTTTGAAGAGCAAGATCTACAAAGTTGTCAAATTTGTAAAATGTTTTCAAAGTTGTTGTTGAATCACAAAATCTCACCTATAGATCAAATTTCTGACTTTCATCACTGGAACCTGTACAAATCAGATGCTTTAGGTCTACACCAGATGCTCCCAAAATATTGTTGCAACCCCTATAATTGACCCATTTTCCCATGGGCGAATGAGTCTCAGATCAACTTTTGAAAAGAACTTTTGGTGAATAGTACACATGTTTCTGCCCTTCTCAGATCTGCATTCCATTTTCTAGTTCTATAAATATTTATCTTAATCTTCAAGTTTCAAGCGTTAGATTGCATTTTGGTTTTGATTTTCTATTTTTAGTTTTTCTCCCCAAAGTGTTGTTTGACCTTGACCCCTGTCCTTTAGTCATAAGGAAATCTAAAGATTATCACTTTGGGTTGATTCACCTAAAGGTTGATAACCAATTCATTGTGTGGATCTCATTTCCTAATGAAATAAAGGAAAATAGGTCCATCAAGTCCACATACTTTTTACATTGCCAAAAAAAAAACCTATTTTTCTTTGTTTCATTTCAGTGAACCCGATGTTTGAGAATTATATCTTGCTAATTTAGAGTCCATTTTCAGCCCTAGATCTAGGTTTTGCATTTATTTTCAGTACATTACATTAATTGGCATCTCATTAAGGGTTGTTTACTTACATTAGTTTGCATCTTGTTTAGGGTTTTAGGTTTGCATTTTTGCATCCTTTAAAATCTGGAAAATTCAAAAATATCTATCATTTTGCATAGTGTTTACATAGCATTACATAATCAGTCATTGAAATCTGAAAATTGAAACAAAATTGCATCTCCAATTATGTCTTTTTGCTTGTCATTTGACACTATTTTGCACTTGCATTTAGACCTCATTTTACAAAAAATTGAAACTGTAAACTCACTATTTGAAAATCATAAAAACCATCTCAGAAACTTGCAATTAACTTTTAAAAACCTTGAAGTGAGACCCATTCGCCCATGGGTGAATGAGTCCCTGATCAAGGCTTTTCTTGAAATTTTGAGCATTAAAATTGCTAATTCTACCTTCTACGTTTCTATATTTAGTATGTTGTTTCAATTTTTTGAATTTATGTTATCTGAAATTGTTCATATTAAGAATATTTTTTCAAATTTAATGCATTGTTTGAATTCAAAATTTCATCTACAAGACATTATTTTCAGGTTTTTACATAGCATAATCAAAAAATTATCTTGTTTAAATCTAAAAATTGCAAAATGTTTGCATCCTTCCTTCAAGAATTTGCTAAGAAAAAGTTCAATAAAAAGAATGGTGTTAATTCTTCACACAATTATCCTAGCTATGAGAGTCTCATACTACAAGAATATTAAGCCATTAACACATCTCTTAAACATCCCACTTGTGAGAATATCTTAATGCAAGAGAAAACAACTATGGATAATCCTGAAAAATCATAAAGATTCTTCTCCCAACGTTGAATATCATGAGAATTATATTTGTGACTCTTTTGAAGAAATCTTAGCCCAATAGGATGAGATCATAGATACATTTATTAGCATTAATTTTCCTCACCTTCAATCATCCTTAAATACCCCTTTCACTTGTGAAAATGACATGACAAAACAAGAGACAATCATTAATAGCCCTATTTCTTCTAACACATCCCCCCTTTACAAAGGAAAGGAGTTCATCTTTCATCTTGTATTCAAGCAATTATCAAACCAAAGAATAAAGTGCATAAGCATTACAAATCCAAGAAACAAAAGAAGCATGATCCTCTTGCATACTTAGATGGAATATTGAGGATATCCAAGATTGAGAATAATTTTAACACTTTTACATTGGGGATTAATCAAGTTACCACCTATACCTAAAAACTTAATAGAAAATAAAAGTGATCAAAATATACCATATTGTGCATATCACAGAACTCTCATGCATCTTACTAATGAGTGTCATGCATTAAGGCTCGTATTGAGTGATTTTGCTCATCCTAACATAATTGGATAGAAATTACATGAAATTTTATCCTTGCCATGTGATAGTTGTAGGATCATAGCATACTCACTATGACATGTTTTACATTCATTGCAAATAATTTAATATCTTGCAAGGAGCTCATTCTCACCACCCATCTCAGCTCATCCTTGTCCTGCACTTAGTAGGGGAAAGGATTTAGATAGCCTTGTCCTATCATGGCACTTGAAGTTGTCCCTTTGCCTAGTTTTCCAACTTTTACATACAACATTTGAACAAGATTGGGATGCAAACGACCTGCTATAGGTTGAATCACATGTCCCTTGCTAGTCTTGTCTTTGTTTTCTCTTTCATGTTCCTTGTGTGATTGCATGTGCATAATGTGACCCCCCTACTATTCTGCTTGACATGTCTTCATGTTCATTCCTCTATTTGTATCTTCATTCTTCTATATGTCGTAAACCATTATCTTTTCTTTTGTCTTGTATTTTACTTTAGGGGATGACACAAGATGTTGAGACATTTAGGTCTCTTCCATGTTGACCCAAAAAAATTCCTTTTTTTTCGCTCTCTATGTGTCATTCTTCAGGTTCCATGAGTTATTAGGGGAATGGTGACATTTTCGATCTCTATAATATCATTGTAGCAAAGACATACACTGACCTTGAATTTGTGGATCCCTTGTGTGTTTGGGATTTCATTTTAGGGGTAACCCCTTCCTTTTTCATGATGTATCTTCATTTGGAAACACATGACTTTTCATAAGGATTTCTAAATAAGTTCTCATGTCTTCTTTATTGTTAGCATTTATCATTCGCTACTTTAAAGTAATTTCTCATAGTGTGGTGTTAGAATTTTTTTTAAAGTGGGGGCATACATTGGCATTATTATTTTGGAGATATTGGACTATTTATTATGTTTCATTGCATGGTCTTCTTACTTATTGCGATGTGTCTTCTTCTTGGTGGTGTCATTAGGTTTGATGTCCTCCAAGAGTGTGACCTTTCTTGGCATATGAATTTCCTCTTAGTGGTAATGCCACATGTTGAATTCCCTAAGTTGTGAATATTTTATCTTAGACTTGTCCTTGTTGCAAGGTGTGCGCCCTTGGTCTCCTTATATTGTGCAGTGCAATGCTTGGATTCGTAACACGGCTTAACCACCTCTCGTGGATTCATTAACTCTAGAGGTTATACCAGGGATTAACAGGTTGATCTTTTGGTGCAACGTCAACTGTCTTTTCAACAATTGGTATCAGAGCCTAGGTCATAGGTTCAAACCCCTCACTTGCATTGGGGGGATTGTTGAAAGGTGTGCAGCCTTGATCTTCTTATGCTGTGCAATGCAGTGCTTGGGTTTGTAACATTGCTTAGCCACCTATGGATTCATTAACTTTTGAGGTTGTATTGGGAATTAAAATTTTGATCTTTTGGTGCAATGAAAACCGTCTTTACAACAGTCCTCTCTTGGAGACATTAGGCACAATGTTCCCTAAGAGGAGACCTTACATGAACTAAGAAAAACACCTTTGAACATGTCTTATCCTATTTTCATTTTTTTCATAAGAGTTTAACATAACACAACTTGCTAACCTTATGAAGCTCAAAGCTTCAACCCTTTTTCATGGCCACCAAGCATACACACTTTGCTTGCCTATAGTGCCTTGTTTGTTCATAAGTGCTTAGCATAATGCAACTTCCTAAGCCTTATGGAGCTTGAAGTTCATATTATGTGGTGCCTTATTAAAGTTATTGGAGATATAAATTTTGTATGGTATGTGAGCCTAATAAGATTCTCTCATTTTCCAACCTTGGGGGCTCACCTAGTGGACAACGGATTTCACTAGCTCATGTGAGTGTGCATTATTGTTTGCATAGTGGAAAATGAGTTCCAGTTGTAAACATTTTTGGAAAAATAGCTGAGGTGTGTTCCACATCACGTTGGATAGTTGAGGCTTGATCATTTCCCTTTTCCTTTTCCTTTTCCTTTTTCTCTTTCTTTTAGTCTTTGATGTTGTATGATTGAGTATCTTGTCATTGTTTCACACATATATATGTTTAACATAGGCATGTGTCTCCTTGTGCCTTTGTTGGTTTTCCCATGAGATCTTAGATCTTGGGGGCTTGACCACCCTCCTTGATCTTTGTCATCTTACCTTTCCAATAATTGTACAATTAGACCTATCTTGATTGTCTAATTTAGTGTGAGTTTAATGCAAGGTGATCCTCTCACTAAAGTGGGGGCTAAATATAGTGTATAAAAATGTAACCCTTTACATTTTCTCACTTGTTTGGGCCCTCCTTTTAAAATTGGACTTAATAGTGCCTTAATTTAGTGTTGTTAAATGTACCTCTTTACATTTACACACTTATTTGGGACCTCTTAATTAATTGAGATTATATATGCCTTAATTAAACCTTTAATTCATTTACAAAGCCTAATTAATTAAATTTTATAATGGGGAAACTTGACAATAATTAATTCCTAAACATAACACTTTACATTGAGAAATGTGTGTTCTAGGTATAGGGACCTAGGACCCATTCGCCCATGGGCGAATGGGTCTTCCATAAACCTTTGGACCTATATTTAAATTATGTTTTTTATGGTATTTTAATGTTTTAAAATCCATAATTCAATATTGGCTTGTGATATTTGAATTTTAGGAAATTAAGGATACATACCTATAAATTCAAGGTTATTTCACTAAGTTTCACCTAGAGTTTTTATGCAAGCATTTCTAAAGAAAAGTTGATGATCAAGGGAATTCAAGAGTAGATATATCAAATATTTATTGTAGAATTCAAGATCAATTCATCATGTCAAAGTCTTCTTGCATCATTCATGTTTTTGGAGCTAACATTGTGATGTAGGTTTTAAGATCAATTCAAACATTTCAAGCATTATTTCAAGTGTCAAGATCCACATCCAATTCAACCATTTAATACAAGTTGTAGACCTCCTAAGATCTCCATTATCAAGGTTTCATTCAAGGGTTTGTTGAGTGGTAACATAGCTTTGTTCATTCTTCATTCCCTCTTTCATGCATTATTTCAATTCATGGTTTGATTACCAAAACAAGGTTTGACCAAGGCAAACCCCTATTTACAAAAAAAACCATTTTTCTCTTTTATGCATGTGATTGCGGATTTAGGTTGAAGAATACTTGAAGACCTTTTGAAGAGAAAGATATTTACAAAGTTTTCAAAGTTACAAAAATTTGTCGAAGTTGTTATCAAATCATGGAATCTCACCTATAGATTGGATTTTTGACTTTTTGGATTGAAACTTGGACAAAGCGGAAGCTTAAGATCTACACCAAAGGCTCCTAAAATACTGTTGCAAACCTTGTACTTGGTGTTGAATATTCAAGATATTAAGAGGGGGGTGTGAATCAATATATTCTTTCTTTTATTGAACAAACACCATCAATTTCTTTAATGCATAAAACAAAGAAGAGCAAGAACACAACATGAAATCACACAACACAAGAACACCAAAATTTTACGTGGAAAACCCAATGAGGGAAAAACCACGGTGAGGATTAGCTCACTATATATATAGTTTTTTCAATACCGGATACAAAAGAGGCTCATTAACAGTTAAAAAAATCTCACTGCTTACAATGAATCACTACCCAAATAGGGAGGCTCACTGCCTACAAAAATGATAGAAACAAAATGGCTTACAACTAGAATATGAACCGATGGGGTTACACCACAAGTGTAGATTCAGTTCCTTTGATGCTCAGAGTATTCACTTGCATGTCAACAGACTAATCTTCACCCTTCTTCTCACACACTTATCTTCATCTACAAACCATCCTGTATATATATCTAATATATCCAAATGCATCAATTAGGTCGGCCTAATTGGATGCAATACATATTTACAAAAAGATAACTATTGACTTCATACAAAAATTCTCCGAAAGTAATTCAACCACGTGGAATGTACTATTATGTCAATTGGGACCAAAGCTAGGTTTCACATATATTCACAATACATGTTAAACTATCTAATTATTAGGCCGGAAATGAATAAACCTAATAATGAAGTACAATCATTAAACCGATGCCAACACACCATCCAATCATATGATCATATAAGAATTCATATAAATGCTTCTGGTAACCATAATTTTTTTCCAAAAACCTTAAACAATGATGATTACCAGATGGAATATGCAGACCAAAATACCGAATCAAACACCAAAGGATGTAAACTTGTTCTACATATTGGTTTAGGGTACTGGACCAATTTGATACCTTAAACAACATGGTGTCATAAATGACAACATACAAACTGATCTTCTTCATTCTTTCAACAATCTCCCCCTTTGTCATTAATGGCAACATGTTCCAACAAAAATGTATTCAAAAAATCTCCTCCAATCTCTACCAAAACTCTCAAAATCTCTCCCCCTTTGACATCAATGGCAAAGGGCGACCAAAAAAAAAAGGAGTGTAAACATGGTGACATTCAAAATTGCAAAAAATTCCAACTCTTTCAAAAACTTCTAGAATCTTTTACCCATTCAAAATTTTAAAATCTTTCAAACATTCAACCTTTCAAAATTCCTTCTTTGATAATCAATATTTTTCTTCTTACCTTGTTCAGTTTCTATTTTTCTCTTTCTTTTCTCTCCTCTTTTTGTTTCCAAAACAAAAATAATAGAAATTTGAACATTCAGGATTCAAGTAAAAATGACACTCTTCACCTAAAACACCTTCTTGTACCTTTCTTTGATAACTGGATATAACTTATTCCAAGGAAATACAACAAAATCTATTCTCATGCATATGATTTCCAATAGGGCCAAAAATGTGAAAGAAGATGACCAATCTGCAGATGAGCACTGACTTTCACAATCTTGTGCATCAGTAAGTATTTCAAAAAGATGGTCTAACCGGACCTCAACAATATCCTTAACAAGCCAGAAGGTTTTCACCACAACATCTATTTGTCTCTGCACAATGATCAGTTCTGCGTGCAATTCACCAACTCTCAGTATTTGTTTCCCTTATTTGTCTTCAAAGATATCAAAGTTATTTTCGATGATGTTTACCTTAGATTTAATTGCTTCAATCCCGCTTCTAAAATTTTCAACCACATCAAGCCACCAAAGACAGTATTTGTAGATATCTAACATTTCTTTGTCTCTTTAATAAGTTCGGATAACCTTTGTTTAGCTTTAGTACATCTCTTTTCAACCAGAGCTTCTAACTTACATCCATCTGAACCTTCCAATAACATTCTTTCTTCAACAATCTCAACTAAATTTTTTGGCGAGGAGTCAAAAAAAATTGATACATAAATACCTTTTCTAAGTAGATACTCAACTAGAGAATGATCGATCTTGAGTCTAGGTGCTGCCACAATAGTGGTTTACAATTTCTGAGAGATTCTGATTTTTGTTGAAATCACATATTTTTAGAAAAAATAATGATTTAATCCTTAAAAAGTTCCATTTTAAGGATTCCAATTGAAGAAGGTTTGATCAATCCACCTTGGATAGAACCTCGCTAGTTTTAAACCTTACCTATAAATGAGTCTCCTTTACACCTATCAAAATGCTGATAAAAAATCACTTTTGATTTACCTTTTGGGGGATCAAATGAATTAATTTAAAATTTATTTGAAATGATTATGGTATTCTTTAGAACAAGCTATCAAATGAATATAATTTTAATATGTTTTGGTTTTATTATGTATTTGTTTTTTTAGTTTTATTAAACATAGGCTTTTTCATCGAAAATGAAGGTCTCTATTTTGCATATGGAAAAATAGAAGATTATCAAAAAAAATTTTGAAACATATGAGTGCACTAGATATTGAAGTCCTTGATCCAACAAAAATAAAATAAAATTTCTATATATACAAAAATAGTTACACGTTATACAGTCACGCTATGTCTGAATTGTAATTGGTTTGACTTCGAAACTTGATTAAAGAAAAATATTCAATAAAACACTATCTAACCAAGTGGAAGTACTAGATATCGAAGTTACAAATCTAAATTCGAAAGAATTAGAATTTTATCCTTTATGGAAAAAAATTATGCGTTATATGGTGTGTGTCCTTTTTTAAAAATGTTGTTTTATGAAAAAAACTAGTTTTTGTGGGAGATGGAATTGAAGTGCAATTTGATTCCAAAATTTTTGAAAAAATACTTTTAGAATCTATGGACAAAATGTGACAAGACTCTAGTTTGCATCATCTTCAAATTCCTCGCGGTTTAGCCACTATAGGTGCCCAAATGTGAAGATTTAGTTAAAAATCATAATTTTAGTGTCTAGTTTGGCCAAAAATTGTAAAGCACTATTGTGGGATCACTCGTCTATCCATAGGAGAGGATGCATTCCATACTTCACCAATTTTCTTCATCTTTCCTATAAATAACATTGACCGGATGTCATTTGGATTAGAGGATTCAGATCCAGACTGAGATTCTTCTTCTTTTTCCTTCTCTTCTGGAATGACAATGATATCTTCGGTGATAGATTTTCTTTTCTTAGATTCCAAAGGGGAATTACTAATGACAACTTCCAATTCTTTTGTTTCAGAGGACGATCCTTCCTCAAATTGACTAGACATAACCAAACTAGAGCACATATCTTTATGCAAAGATAAGAAAAATGTTTTACACACACTTACTTGATCTTCCAAGCCTTCCAAGTATTTGTAAATTTTTCTTCCAATGGGAATCTCGAATTCCCACTTAACACCTTCTTTTCCTGGTAGCAATTCTAGAAAATAGAATACCAAACATGTAAGTAAAGACCCAAAGTGAAAAGGGTATCCTTCTACCAATGACATTCACACATTTTCGGTGAGATTTTCCAGAATCAAGCCACACAAATCAAACTACTTATTCTCATTTACCATTTTATGCGCCAGATACACAACAATAGTCGAAGTAGAGCCATCTCGATTTCTGTAATAAATTTTATAGGAAATTCCATACACAACGTACCTCGTAATGGGATTGACAATAGTATCTATCACTAGTGCTCAAGGGTCTTTGTCAATTCCTGTCAACTCCTCTACTTCCTTGTATTTTATGGTTTTATTTTCGGGAAGGTCTCCAATGCTGCATAACTCAGTGACAGCCTCAATCACTTCGTAAAAAATAGGGTTTGTCCAACACAATGCTGCCATCCTTGAATTTATTCAAAAGGAACAAGATAAATTCTCTATTAGTAATCCAAAGGAATTCTCCCCACAAATCCAAGCCTAGGGTTTTTATGTTTTGTAAGTCATTCGACTCTAACCCTAATTCCAATTTCCTTATCTTTCGATGATCAAATTCATCCAATTGGACTCCCTTCAGCCTCAGAAGGATATTTCCACTCGATCCTCTATTAGAATATTCCATAATAGCACTTAACTTCTTCAAATTTAATAAGAAATTTTCTTCTTTTATCTTCCTTTGTGGCCACGAGAGATAGAATTTCATTGCTTGTTCTCGAATGTTCACAAATATCTCTCAAAGATGCTCCAAATCGCTTTAGAAACACTCCAAGATAGTTCCAAGTCGCTCTTCAAATGCTTGGGTGATCAAAATGACTTGCAAATTTTTTCTTTATATACCATCATTTTTCCCTAATTCACATTAATTGCAAAAAGTTGACAAAAACTTTATTCCACTGCACTGAGAAACCCTAATTTACTCCACAAGAGAACATGCTTGCACTTTTTTTTTGTTTCTTTTGCATCACCTCTATCCATCCATTCCATACAACATATCCTCATGCCAACATCTGGCACGCCATATTTCTAGGGGGTTCAAGCAATTTTATGATAAAGCTCCCCCCAAGACCATGCTAGTTCTAATTATGAGAGGAATCATCTACACCAGATGAGGGTACAGACACATCAATAGTCTCCGATTCTTATTTCTTCTTCCATATCTTTCTCATTTCTTTCTTAATTTCATTTTTTTCAATGTTTTTCGCAGGTTCATCATCTTTAATCGAAGCAAAAAAAATTCCCTTTTTACATCTACACATTTTTGAAATATGCCCCAATTTTTTGCAATTGTAGCAAACAACATTTCTCTGACTTGCTTGACTTCCATTAGCTCTTGATTTGCACAAATTTTCTTTGTGTCCAAAATTGTTATAGGTATAGAAATAACCAAAAAATGATTGATTTATCCTACCTCCATTAAATTGATTCATCATTTGAATTATGCATTCACTAGCTCTATGTCCAATCTTCTTGCATGCATAACATTGTCTGGAGAAGGAACCAAAAAAATGTTTCATCCTACTCCTACACTCAGTTGCTCTATGACCAAATTTATTACATGAAAAACAAACACCATTGAATGATGGGTACCTTTGAGCATTTGGTTGTTTGAGAGGCGGTCTTCTTCCTTGATTTCTTTTCTGCTTTCCTTTATCTTGAGTCTTCTGATTATTTACTAGATTTGAGTTATGCATATTTTCACCAGTTTCATTACTTAAGCCACCTTTGTCTTTAGAAGGTCTTTATCCCGCTATCAATTCATCAAGATTGGTGGAGCTTGTCTTGAAATCATCTTCATAGAGTTTTGATTTCTCTAATTTTTCTTTTAGATTCATCACTTCCTATTCAAGTCTTGAGCATACATTAGACTTACTTTGTATCACTGTATTAAGACACTCTTAAACTCTCTTCTTTTCATCCACTTTTACCTTTAGTCCATTAATCTCTTCATTTTCTTATTTTAGTTGCTCACTCACTTCTCTATGTCTCTCTTTGAATTTCTTTAATTTCTCTTCCAATTTTTGGATGCATTCATTTGCTTCATCAAGATTTTCTTTCAGATCTATTCTTTCAATTTCAGCCTTGTCAAGATCTTCAAGGGCAGTTTGAAGCTCTTCTTTATCCATTTGTTCAATCTTCAAGATCTCCCTCAAGTTGTTAGGCTTCTCTAGAGGAACCAAGCTCTGATACCAATTGTTGAATATTCAAGATACTGAGAGGGGGGGTGAAATCAATAGCTTCTTTCTTTTATTGAAAAAACACCATCAACTTCTTTAATGCATAAAATAGATGAGAGAAAGAACACAACATGAAATCACACAACACAAGAACACCAAAATTTTACGTGGAAAATCCAATGAGGGAAAAACCATGGTGAGGATTAGCTCACTATATATATATATATATATAGTTGTTTCAATACTAGATACAAAAGAGGCTCACTTCCAGTTACAAAAAAATCATTGCTTACAAGGAATCATTATCCAAACAGGGAGGCTCATTGCCTACAAAAATGATAGAAACAAAATGGCTTATATCCAGAATATGAACTAATAGGGTTACACCACAAGTGTAGATTTAGTTCCATTGATGCTTAGAGTACTCATTTGCATGTCAATAGAATAATCTTTGCCCTTCTGCTTGCACACTTTGCATATCCAACTCACACACACACTTCTCTTCATCTACAAACCATCCTTTATATATATTTGGTATGTCCACATGCATCAATTAGGTCAGCCTAATTGGATGCAATACATATTTACAAAAAGATAACTGTCAGCTTCATACAAAAATTCTCTAAAAGTAGTTCAACCATGTGACATGCACTATTATGTCAGCTGGGACCAAAGCTAGGTCGCACATATATCCACAATACATGTTAAACTATCTGACTATTAGGTCAGCCATGAATAAACCTAATAACAAAGTACAATCACTAAATCGATGCTAACACACCATCCAATCATAGGATCATACAAGAATGCATATATACATGCTTCTAGTAACCATAAACCTTTTCCCAAAACCTTAAACAACGATGATTACTAGAGGGAATATGCAGACCAAAATACCGGGTCAAACACCAAAGGATGTAAACTTGTTCTACATACCGGTTCAGGGTACAAGACCAATCTGATACCTTAAACAACATGGTGATGTCAATCAAAACATATAGACTAATATTCTCCATTCTTTCAAAACTTGGACCCATTCGCCCATGGGTGAATGAGTCTCAGATCAAATTTTGAAAAGAACTTTTGGTGATTTCTACACATGTTTCTGCTCTTCTCAGATATGCATTCTATTTTTTGGTTCTACAAATATTGAGCTTAATCTTCAAGTTTGAAGTGTTAGATTGAATTTTTATGTTGATTTTCTATTTTTAGTTTTTCTCCCCAAAGTTTTGTTTGACCTTGACCCCCATCCTTCAGTCATAAGGAAATATGAATATTCTCTTTGGGTTGATTCACCTAAAGGTTGATAATCAATTCATTCCGTGGATCTCATTTCCTAATGAAATAGAGGAAAATAGGTCCATCAAGTCCACATATTTTTACATTCCCAAAAACACCTATTTTTCTTCATTTCATTAATTACTTAAAGAAAACCTTAGGTCCCACCGGTTTAGACATAAGATGGCTATCTACTGAATCCTAAAGGAAATATATTCCCAAAACTAGAGTTGACTTAGTTATTTAGTTTGATCATGTCACATTTGTAATTTAACATAACCCATTTCTTATGTGTTAATGCCTTAATATCACTCATAACTTATTTAACTATAGTTTTCTAATAACTTAACCCTAAACTCCTCAAAGTAAGATAACTAGATTGAATTTATGATAATTAAAAAGACATTTATTTCTTCTTTCTTGATATTCTTTAACTAATTTTAAGAAACATTAGGATAGGTTTAATGTAACCTAAGTTTGATGTCCGCTAGGAATCACAAGGGATTAGATCCTTAAATTTGTCCTTACCCTTAAACTAATAGTTTATCATTATTATAATTAGATCAGTGGTGACACAAATCTCGAAGTATGGTGGACCATTCTTTTCCCATATCCTCATTCATTAAATAACATCATCAATTTGATTCATGATTTTCACTTTAACTCATATGAATGTTTTATACTAGATTTACTCTTAGAATGGTTTTCTCATTTGATTTTTAATGTTTAATGCATTCAAAGTCTCATGACATTGTTAGCTTTAAGAAGGTCTTCGTTTTAATCCAACTAAATAAAGTTTTAGTCCATAATGTATCCCTTTAAATAATTTTTAAGGTCCTAAATTTCTCTTATGATTTATTTCAAATCAAAAAAGTGACTTTAAGTCATGACTTAAAGTCAAGGGGACCTAGCCACATTGTCTCCACCAAGTCAAATTTAATTAAGGTAAATACAAATTATGAGCTAATTGAATGTGCATCCATTCTTATCCCTTAGATGATTTTTAATTTAGACCATTAGATCTATAGTAAACCAAGTAAACCTAACTCATAAGGATTCATCTTTAAAGGCTTAAATATTTATCTTGTTTTATCTCATTTGTGATTTGAAGTTGGAGATAATGTTGGGAGAAAAGTTTGTTAGAGTAATGGACATTTACTTTATTAATTAAACAATATTTGTTTAATTATGTAAAGTTTCCTTTTAACTCTTTTTCACTTAAGCTAACATTAGATACATAATAATTAATTACTTCATTAATTATTATTGTGCAAGCCTAGGGTTTTGCTTTTTAGGGTTTTCATCTGTATGTAGTTGAAAACTATCTTTTGTATCATTATTCATTTTATATTTTCAGGTGAATACATTGCTCCACATTCTTGAGCATTTCCTTTGTTGTTTCTCTTTGCTTCTCCTTGTAATAGGTTATTTTCTTGCAAAGTTCTTTTGGGCTTCTATGGTGTTGTATCTTCTCAACTCCAATATGGTATCAGAGCTTCAGATTTGCAGCTACTTGTTCTTGTTTTGAGATTTTGCATTGGAAGCAAATCTAGGGTTCTAAGTTTTTTTTTGGGTGGATTCAGCATACTCTTTTTTTTGGGTTCACTTTGGGCTCAAATGGACAGTGCCATTGGATTCGTAGTGCCCAAAATCTCCTAAAATGATTGTCAAATCATTGATTTTAGTTACAGTCAATTTGGAAGGAAAAATATTTTTTGCTCTAAGGCCGTACAAAGCAAAAATTGCAAAATTTTTTTAAAAAAATAAGGTTTTTTTTATTTTTATTGCGTGACCTGTTCAAAACCGTCGGCCACTGCTCCATCGCCCGTCGGCCACCGCTCCTCTACTCAGCCGCCGCTCTGCCGTCGGCATCTGTAGTGCCGCCCTGCTCCGTCAGTCTCCGTAGTGCCCGGCTCCGCCGAGCTTCGCCAACTCCCCTCTCCGTCGGTCTCCGCAGTGCCGAGCTCCTGCTGCTCCCCATTGGCCTCCGTCGTGCCTGGCTCCGCCAAGCTTGCCGACACTTGCCAACACTGCCAGCTCGGCCGCCTTCGAGCCCGCCAACACCACCGCACCGACCCCGCCTGGCTCCGTCGTGAGCTCCCCGCTGACCGATCGAGCCCACCGACATGAGCTCCCCGACCCGAGTCGGCTCCTCCAGCCCCCGCGGGCTTCTAACACCCACTGCCCAGTCACATGGGTGACCGCGGGCTCTACTGCAGTGCTAGCCCCCTAATCGTCCATATGGCCAGGGGTTGATTTTTTTAACCCTTGAGGGCTGTGAGAGGAATTTTTTTTCCCCTTTTGAGCAGCTTGTGCTAAATCGAGCGTAGAATGGGCATTTTTTCTCGGATTTTCGAAAATGAGATATCGTCGGAAAGCTAGTTCTAGCGACATTTCAGTGGTAATGGTAATTTTTCCTGATTTTGCAGTTTTGTAGTCCTTTTTTCCAGTCAAAGTTAGAACTTGGTTTTTTCACTCCAAGGGGCGTATCTTTTGCGTCCGAACTCTGTTTTGCGCAAACGAATAGGCATTGGAAAGGTATTACAGTGCTCTTTCCAGATTTATAGTCTATTTTACCAGAATATTTACTAGGTACTTTTTATTCAATTTTGTGTGTTTTTACACTTTGCTCAATTACTTGGTCATCTTGGCTCCTACATGGGGTTTGTTTGCATTGGATGGGTTATCTTGATATGATTTATCATTGTTGAGATCATTAGTTTCTGAATTTTTCATTTGAAGAGTTATCATGGGTTTCTCTACTCACCCTTCAGTTGTTCTTCTGGAATGGGGTAATTATGAGTCATGGGCAAAGGGTATACTTACACATTGTAGGTGGCTTAATATTTTGCCTCATTTGTATGATCTCATACCTGAACTAGCAACTTTAGAGGGCAGATTAGCATGGGATATTATTAGAAATCACATTACAGGAATTATATTGTCTAGTGTTGATCATGACACTATGTTGGTTATATCAGACATTGATTGTCCTCACCCACTTTGGATACGTCTTTGGGAGATCTATGGAGACCCTATTCTCTCTCCATTCCCAGAGGATCCTGCTTCAGATTGTCTCATACCCATTGCTTGGCGAGGGAATACACCATTTGATCATGATACTTTAGAGGAGCTTGAGTATTTAGACACCTTTACTTATTCCGATGGATCAAAGGTTTGTCTCATAGTTCCTACTCTTCAGACTGAGACTTCATCAGCATCTCTTGTTGTTCTTGATTCAGTGCAGCAGGGAATCATACATCTTCTAGACATAGCTACTTTGGACTCTTATGTTGCAGACATATCTTTCTTATTTGTTAAGTCCTATATTGCAGATTTGGAGGATTATTTTGAGGACATTCATCTCCTCTACCTTGACAGTCAGGTTACCACTATTCACCCACCATTATCCGTGCATTCAGAGGTTGCATTTCAGTATTCTCCACATCAGTTTGGATTTGGCATTATTTGTTTCCATTCAGACAGTGAGACTCTTCAGCATCCTATCATGGCACACATCTTAAGACAGATTGGTTCATCATTCTTCATAGGATTTCTTCGATACAGGTCCATGGATCCGTTTCTTCCCAAGGGAAGGAATATCATTTTCCGCTTCAGGATCTCCTTTTGGATTCTACATCAGGCATCTACCATTGTGACAGGAGTTTCTTCATTGTGGGGGGGCCTTCTTCTCTCTTTCTATCTCTCCTATGGAGATCATTGTACATGTACTTATATGATAGAAGTTGTCTATGGGGGGTATCATGTTATCCACCTCCTATCCTTCTTTCATTAGTGCATTGCATTCCTTCCTTGCATTCTATTTTGGGGAGGAGTTTTGTTCCCACTGGGTTTTCTCCTTTACCCCATTTAATTTAGTTTGCGTTGATTTTGTACATGGGTACCTGATCTGGCTTTATTGCCGAGACCCATTGTTTTTGCTTTCAGTAGCTTCTTCTAGGTTTTAGCTTCTCCCTATGTCTATCTTAAAGGGGGGTGTTAGAGTAATTGGGTATTTACTTTATTAATTAAAAAATATTTGTTTAATTACGTAAAGTTCCCTTTTACCTCTTTTCACTTAAGCTAACATTAGATGGATAATAATTAATTACTTTATTAATTATTATTGTGCAAGCCTAGGGTTTTCTTTTTTAGGGTTTTCATCTATATGTAGTTGAAAAATATCTTTTGTATCATTAATTCATTTTACATTTTCAGGTGAATATATTGCTCCACATTCTTGAGCATTTCCTTTGTTGCTTCTCTTTGCTTCTCCTTGTAACAGGTTATTTGCTTGCAAAGATCTTTTGGGCTTCTGTGGAACATGGAGTTGAGAAGATACAACAACATAGGAGCCCAAAAGATCTTTGCAAGCAAATAACCTGTTACAAGGAGAAGCAAAGAGCAGAAGCAACAAAGGAAATGCTCAAGAATGAGGAGCCATGAATTCACACAAAAATGTAAAATGAATTAATGATACAAAAGATAGTTTTCAACTATATATAGATGAAAACCCTAAAAAAGAAAACCCTAGGCTTGCACAATAATAATTAATAAAGTAATTAATTATTATGTACCTAATGTTAGTTTAAATGAAAAGAGGTAAAAGGAAACTTTACGTAATTAAATAAATATTGTTTAATTAATAAAGTAAATACCCAATTACTCTAACACCCCCCCTTAAGATAGACATAGGGAGAAGCTAAAACCTAGAAGAAGCTATTGAAAGCAAAAGCAATGGGTCCCGGCAACAAGGCCAGATCAGGTACCCATGCACAAAATCAATGCAAACTAAATTAAATGGGGTAAAGGAGAAAACCCAGTGGGAACAAAACTCCTCCCCAAAATAGAATGCAAGGAAGGAATGCAATGCACTAATGAAAGAAGGATAGGAGGTGGATAACATGATACCCCCCATAGACAACTTCTATCATATAAGTACATGTAAAATGATCTCCATAGGAGAGATAGAAAGAGAGAAAAAGGCTCCCCCACAATGAAGAAACTCCTGTCACAATGGTAGATGCCTAATGTAGAATCCAAAAGGAGATCCTGAAGTGGAAAATGATATTCCTCCCCTTGGGAAGAAACAGATCCATAGACCTGTATCGAAGAAACCCTGTGAAGAATGATGAACCAATCTATCTCAAGATGTGTGCCATGATAGGATGTTGAAGAGTCTCACTGTCTGAATGGAAAAAAATAATGTCAAATCCAAACTGATGTGGAGAATACTGAAATGCAACCTCTGAATGCATGGATAATGGTGGGCGAACAGTGATAACCTGACTGTCAAGGTAGAGGAGATGAATGTCCTCAAAATAATCCTCCAAATCTGCAATATAGGACTCAACAAACAAGAAAGATATGTCTGCAATATAAGAGTCCAAAGTAGCTATGTCTGGAAGATGTATGATTCCCTGCTGCACTGAATCAAGAACAACAAGAGATGCTGATGAATTTTTAGTTTGAAGAGTAGGAACTATGAGACAAACCTCTGATCCTTCAGAATAAGTAAGGGTGTCTAAATACTCAAGCTCCTCTAAAGTATCATGATCAAATGGTGTATTCTCTCGCCAAGCAATGGGTATGAGACAATCTGAAGCAGGATCCTCTAGGAATGGAGAGAGAATAGGGTCTTCATAGATCTCCCAAAGACGTATCCAAAGTGGGTGAGGACAATCAATGTCCGATATAACCAACACAGTGTCATGATCAACACTAGACAATATAACTCCTGCAATGTGATTTCTAATAATATTCCTTGCTAATCTGCCCTCTAAAGTTGTTGGTTCAGGTATGAGATCATACAAATAAGGAAAAATATTAAGCCACCTACAATGTGTAAGTATACCCTTTGCCCATGACTCATAATTACCTCGTTCCAGAAGAACAACTGAAGGGTGAGTAGAGAAACCCATGATAACTCTTGAAATGAAAAATTCAGAAACTAATGATCTCAGCAATGATAAATCATATCAAGATAACCCATCCAACACAAACAAACCCCATGTAGGAGCCAAGATGACCAAGTAATTGAGCAAAGTGTAAAAACACACAAAAATGAATAAAAATTACCTAATAAATATTCTGGTAAAATAAACTATAAATCTGAAAAGAGCACTATAATACCTTTCCAACGCCTATTCGTTTGCGCAAAACGGAGTTCAGATGCAAAAGATACGCCCCTTGGAGTGAAAAAACCAAGTTCTGACTTTGACTGGAAAAAAGGACTACAAAACTGCAAAATCAGGAAAAATTACCAGTACCACTGGAATGGTGCTGGAACCAGCTTTCCGACGATATCTTGTTTTCAAAAAATTGAGAAAAAATGCCCATTCTACGTCCGAGTTAGCGCAAGCTGCTCCAAAGGGGAAAAAAAAAAATCCTCTCACAGCCCTCAAGGGCTAAAACAATCGGCCCCTGGCCATATGGAGGACTAGGGGGCTGGCGGCTGTAGGCCCACGGTCACCCATGTGACCGGGTGGTGGGTGTTAGAAGCCCATGAGGGCTGGAGGAGCCGACTCGGGTCGGCGAGCTCATGTCGGTGGGCTTGGAGGCGGTCGAGCTCGGCGGGTTCTGCGGAGTCGGCAAAATGAGCTGGGCGAGCTAGGCGGTGTTGGTGTCGGAGGGGACGAGCCCGGCGGTGTCCATTGCTTTTGCTTTCAGTAGCTTCTTCTAGGTTTTAGCTTCTCCCTATGTCTATCTTAAGGGGGGGTGTTAGAGTAATTGGACATTTACTTTATTAATTAAACAAGATTTGTTTAATTACATAAAGTTTCCTTTTAACTCTTTTTCACTTAAGCTAACATTAGCTACATAATAATTAATTACTTTATTAATTATTATTGTGCAAGCCTAGAGTTTTCCTTTTTAGGGTTTTCATCTATATGTAGTTGAAAACTATGTTTTGTATCATTATTCATTTTACATTTTCAGGTGAATACATTGCTCCACATTCTTGAGCATTTCCTTTGTTGTTTCTCTTTGCTTCTCCTTGTAACAGGTTATTTGTTTGCAAAGTTCTTTTGGGCTTCTGTGGTGTTGTATCTTCTCAACTCCAACAAAGTCTTCAATGAGGATGAAAAGAAATTTCATATTTCTTTCTCCCTACTTCTCCTCCTTTACTCATATGAGTATATGTATTTTCTTTCATTTAGAAAAAAAGTTCATAGTTCTTTTTTTATCCATATATATATATATTTTTAAAAATTTTCCTTTCAACTCCATATGATACAAAAATCTATGTATATACATTAGATAAATATACACAACTACCACTATATATATATATTTACATAATAAATATATAAAAAATATTTGAATAACATAAATTGTATTGTGTTTTATTTTATTTTTTTGTCTTTGCTAATGATATTAATATATATATATATATATATATATATATATATATATATAATATCAATAGCAAGGAAAAAATAATAAAATAAAATAACTTAGTGATATATATATATCACTAGATTAATAATATTCTCCAATGTGTGTGGCCACCATAAGGGGCCATCCCTATTGTGGAGGTCACAACACCTCTCTTCACAAGGACGAGAAACCTCCACATCGGAGGTCAACCCCTTGTGGGTGTTGCAGCTCCCTAAAGGGGGTTGTGACCCACTGTGGGGCTGCCCTTGTTGGCTACGAGCCCTCTTGGGTTGTGGCAGTAGGGGTTGACCCCATTTTTTGTTTTTTAAATTTTTGTTTTTGTTTAAAATTTACTTTAATACCAACATTATTAAATTAAAATATATTTATCTTTATCCTTGATAAAGGATATAGAGGGCCTAGGTGAGGACATAATAAGATCATTATATGTTTTAATCATATGACTTGAGATAAAAATAAACACATGACCTAAGTGAGATTAAGCATGCTAGTTTTAATAGGTCCTAATTAATAATTAACTAGGTAATTTATCATTTACTCTAACATGTACTTTCCACCTTCTATGTGCTTTATTATGAAGAAAATTAGTAGAAATAAATGACTACCACTGCCCACTCACTATATCATTATTAATAACTAGTGCTCTATCAAGAGGAGGTAGTCCTAAACCAAATACAACCACATGAATTATGTTACCTAGAACCTTCATAAAGTGACTTTTAATTAGAGTATCTAGCATATTTCTAACCATTTCTTTTGCTTCCCCTAGGTCAATCAAAATAACTATAAATATTGACAAGATATCATAATTCACACAATATCAATGGTTTGAGATCATGAACTTCTCTTCTAAAATCCATTATATTACATACAGTAGCAATCTACTCCTAGTTTTAAAGACCATTTTCAGTTTTTTTTCAATGATTCTATTGAGAAATGCTATTTATCATTGGCTATTGATCAATATTAAATGTGCATCCATAATTATTATTGGGCTTAAAATAAGGGTTTGGACCCCATTTTATAGTTATTTTAATTTTTTTGGAGAGATCCATCATAATTGTAAATGATTTTACCTATCTAGCGGCTTCAAATTCAATCCTATTTTATATATTTTGCCTAAATTTGCATGAGATTTGGGAAATTCACATCGTTTGATAATAAAATCAACATAATTTGCATTCATACAAAGCACACCCCTTAATGATTATACATCATAAAGTGATGGTTGAATGATGGTTAGTTAACTAACCATAACCTTAATTGATTGATTTGGGTTTTGGTGGTATCAATTGGCTTTCCATTCTTTTTAGTTTTGTCCATGTGTTCACCCTATTATTGATTAAACAATTGAAATCCATTTCGATTGCATGAACTTCCAAAATGTTAGCATCTCCATTTATTTTTTTAGCAATGTGTTGAACCGTAAAAAATTAGAATGAATCCGAAAGGGGCCACACACATTGGAGAATATTATTAATTTTCTAATTTATCTATTTTCTATTTCTAATAACATTGAGTCTCCCTCAAACTTAATTTTGTGGATGTCGTATATATTATAGATTTATAATCCAAAAAAAAGGCTTTGGCTCAAGCTTTGTTTGTTACCCCTTTTTTTTTTTTGGATGCACCCTAATCAACCTTTTCTTTTCATATCCTATTAGACAATTAACTCTCAAAACTATAAGACTTCATTTTAGAGCTCCATTAAAATTCATCTTTAAGACCTAAAGAGGGATAAATCCATTTTAATCCTTCTCTTTGGTTTGGGGAATTAACTCATCTAATCTCATTAATAGGAAGGGAAATGCTAATGAAACAAAGAAAAAGAGGGTGCAATCACCAAATGAGATTAACCAAATGGGTGCACCCAATTTTGACTAGTTGTTTCACTCAATTATGAGGGCTATAATTCATAAATAATAAAAAAAAAAAACCAGATTGTTATAACATTAAAAAGGTAGGTTTTAAGATGCTAAAATGATGTTTACCTTTTTTGAAAAAGTGTTGTTTTAGGCCTCACTAATGACTCATTCACCCAGTGCTGTGAATGGGTCCCTGCTAGGGTTCTAGAAAACTAATTTTTGGGTCCTATTCTTCAACATCTGCACTCCCAGATCCTAGGTGTTCAACTTCCAAAAGTCAGAAATAAAATTTGTAGCTTAGTTTATATGATTTGCAAGTAAGATGACAAATTTTACAACTTTGCAACTTTGACAACTTGTGTTCTCCTCTTGATCTTCAAACTAAAACCTACAATCACACATGGAAGGAGAATAATTTATTTTTGTGTTAGGGAATATGGGTTTGCCTTGGTCAAACCCCGTTTTGGTAATTAAACCTTAAATTGAAACAATGCATAAAAGGAAAGATGAATGAACAATGTAATGCTACAACTCACCAATCTTCAATTGAACCTTGGAGTACAAATCAACAATCTAGCATGAAGTGGCCTTAATGGATATAGATCTTGATCTTGGAATTTGATATGAAACAATGCTTGAATAGGATCTCCAATGCTACATCAACATATTAGCTCAACAACATGCACGATGTATTATGCCTTTGACATGATAATTGAAATCTTGATTGTTGCAATAAACTTTAAGAAACTACCCTTGAATGCCTTTGAACTTCTCTTGTGAATTCTTGATCTCATAAATTTTCTATAATTCTTGAATACTTGAATTTTCTAGGTGAAACTATGTGAAATAACCTTACATTTATACTTAAATTAAGATTTAATCCTGAATCTCTCTGCTCAAGAAAAATTGTAATGATTCCTTTTATTGATGGAAAGGAGCTACCCCTATGGTAGCAATTTGCTTAAAAAAAAAGATTTAATCCCAAAATTTAAATAACACAAGCCGACATTAGATATAGGATTTGAAATTATTAAAATACCACCAAAACACATCCCAAGGGGGGTGTCCTAAGTTAAGGAGGACCCATTCGCCATAGGGAAAAGGACTCATTTGCCATAGGACGAAGGACCCATTTTCCATAGTGGAAATGGGTCCTAGCATACTCAACTAGGAAATGTTTCAGAGATCTTGTGAAATAACATGCCAAAAGGGGGTCCTAGGACCTAGTTAGGACCCATTTTCCAGGTGGCAAATGGGTCCTAGCTTAGTATCCTAGGACACAAACCTTGCAAAATTGTGTTGTGTAATATTATTAATTAGTGTTAGGTTTTATCCCTAAAAAAATGCAATAAATAAGGCTTGGATTTGAATTTAAGGGGTCAATTAATCTCAATTAATTAATAAAGTCCTAGATTAGCATGAAAGTGTAAAGAAACACTTTAAAACACCCTAAATAAGGCACAATTAAGTCCATTTTATTAATTCATTCCCAAATTAAGGAAAAAGGGATACTTTTTTTGTTACTACATTTTTCCCCCACTTTAGTGAGAGTTTTTGCTCATGTCAAAATCACACTGAAGTAGACATTCAAGACACTTATATATGCAGCAACGACAAATATACATACATTGTCAAAGACCAAGAAAATAAAGGATCAAGCTTTGATTGTTCCAATGTGATGTGGAACATGGTTGTTTGTCTAAGAAAAGGGGAAGGATCCAGCCTCGAGAGTTTATCCAACACGATGTGGACCAAGTCTAAGTTGTTTGTCTGAAAACATTTACAAGTAGAACGTGATGTCCATTATGCAAACGACACATAGGTAAAAGCACAAAGTTGTGTCACACTTTATAAAGGAATCGACCAACAATAATCCAACTTTTAAACTTGAATCACTAAAAAGTGGCATCTATGCTTTGAATTTTAAAATAATGTAAACTAGTAAAATATGTATTCTTTAGTATATTTTATGTTTGTATTTTAAAAAAAAAAATTAAAAAATTATTTTAAACTAGTTTTTAATAAATTAACACTATAATTTAGTTGCTAATAAAATGCTGAAAAATGAAGTTGCATGAGACCTCAAACCTTTTATAGTAATTTTTTATTTCTTTCAAATTTTGTGTGTGTATTTATAACTCGAACTTTAGTGCATGGATATTTTTTTTTAAAATTTTAATAAATATATATTTTTAAATAAATATTAAAATGTGCATGAATGAAAAAATAGTTGTTTCCATCAGACGTCAACTTTCATATTAAATATTTATCTAAAATGGAATTTTTTTTATACCATCTTGAAATAAATTCTTTTATCTAGTGCATCATATTTTTTTCAAATTTTTAATAAGATTTAGTATTTTTTCTTGGCATGATAATCAACCTAATATTTTGTGTTGATAACCTAATTTTAGAAAAAATAAGAAATAAAATATAAATAATAATTAAACTATTAAAATAAATATATTTTTGAAAACTACACTTATGAATCTACAAAAGGGTATTTTTATATTTAAAAAAATGGTATTTACATTAGTAGGAGTTATTAAAACTTCAAGTTTTTCAAATAATTTTTTTTTTTGGTAAATTGGACTCAAAGTGGCGCTCCATATATTTTTAGCGAACAATTTTAGTTGAAAAAGTTGTGGAATTATCTAACTTAGCTAGAATGAATCTTACTAGATCATATGTTTGACCAAAATTGATTTTTAGTTAGAAATACTTAGATTCAGTTGTGTTGATAAGTTGGTTGAAAGTGTGACACAACTTTGTACTTTTACCCACACATGCTCACTTTAGGGTAGTGGAACCTTAGGTTGTCCATTAGGTGAGTATCCCAAAAGGGTGACAAATGAGAGAATCTTATTAGGCTCCCATTCCACATCGAAGTTATCCTCCTAACAACTTCGATAAGGCACCATAATGCTAAATGCTTATGAATATTATGTTTATAGGTTTTGTTCAAGGGGATCTTGCTTCATTCATGTAAGGTCTTCTTCTTAGGGAACATCATTCCTAGTGTCTCCAAGAGAGGAAAAGTCAAGTATAATAGATTGCCACTTATGGGATCCCTCACTTCACATCATACCACTAAGGGAAATTCACACGCTTAGAAATATCACACTCTTGGAGGAAATCAAACCCAATGACACCACCAAGAAAAGGATGCATCATAAGAAAAAGAACATCACACCATGAATATATGCAAAATGTTGAAAGATGTTATCAATGTATGCCCCCACTTTAAAGCGGTTTCTAACACCATTTCTATGAGTAACTTCTTTGAAGTAGCCAATGTTCCATCCCAAGACATGAGAGCTTACTTGGAAAGCCCTATTCCAAGTCATATGTTCCCGAAATAGAACTACGTCATGAAAAAGGAAGGAGGGGTTTCCCCAAAAATACGATAGGGATCTATGGATCCAGGGTCAATATATCTTTGCTACAATGTTCTCATAGAGCATGAAACTATCATCAATCCCAAATACTTATGGAATTGGAAGAGTGACACAAAGAGAGTGAAAACAAAGAAAAACCATTTCGGGTCAACATGGAAGAGACCTAAATTTCTCGATGCCTTGCATCATCCCCAAAAGGAAAACACAAGACAAATAAAAAAGATAAAATGTTTACGACATAGAGAAGAATGTAGGTACATATAGAGGAATGCACAGAAAGAGAGAGAGATACATCAAACGAAACATCACTAGGGGATCTCATTAAGCACATGCAATCACATAAAGAAACATGAAAAAAAAATGTAAAAGACAAGTAAGGCACATGCAAGTCAACCTATAGAGGTCATCCACATCCCAATCTTAGTTGGTATAAATGGAAGGCGTCCAACTAGCCAAAGGGACCAAAAAACATGTCAAAACTAGGACAAGACTAACTAACCCCTTGCCCCCACTAAGTGTAGGACAAGGATGAGCCGAGATAGGTGATGAGAATGAGATCCTTGCAATAAGGAGTGATTTGTAATGAATGTATATCATGTAATAGTGAGAGTGGTATGATTTTACAACTATTACATGGCAAGGAGAAAAAGGAAATGCTATGCAATCACTTGATAACAATCCTCATCATTTAAGTGAAAATCACTCAATATCAATTTGAATGCATGACACTCATTAGTAAGATGCCCAAGAGTTCTATGATATGCACAATAATTCATGTTTTTCTTAGGTATATTTCTTTTACTAAGAGGTGGAAATTTAATCTAACATTTTTTATGGAGTTGCTCCATATTTCATTCAACTTGTGTTTGAGTATGTAAGGATGGAATTTTTTTGAGTTTATAAGGTTTTTGTTGCTTCCTCGATTCAACAGATTGTTGAGGTGGATATAGAGAATGAGGACCTGAGATGATCCTATCATTCTTGGTAGGCATTGGTTGTTCTTTAAGAAGTAGGACACTTATGTCAGGAGGAGGATCTTGATATCCTATTGGAATTTGGTTTGTTCAATAGGAATTTTCTCTAAAAGTATATGAATTTCATACTCATTAGTTATGTCACATCCTTGGTTGGTTAAAATATTAAAGCCTTGGCCATAAGTCCCTTCAAGGTTGATAGGAGTGTTGGTCACTTTGTTAACATAAGATGAATGACTATGCACTTGACTAGAGGAACTAGGTTCATTCATTTTTGGAAGTTTAGGCTTAGTTTGTGACTCAATATTAGGATGTAAATGACCAAACATCTCAGGTTGTTCCATGGAAGGATAGAAAGATGCATTATCCTCAAGATTATTAAGTCAATAATTTATGAATTGATTCATGCTAGCACCATCTTATCCAATGATGTCAACTTCCTGAGGACACTCATTAGGAGTTGGGTGAGCATGACTGGGGTCAATTTCATTAGGATCATTCCCAAAAACACAATTGGAAACATCAACCAAAGAGAACAAAGAATTCCACACATTGCACTTGTCCATTTTCAAAATTTCAAACTTAGAACAAGGAAATTTGCTAGTTACACTATGCAACAATCTAAAAATGAAATGTAAATGAAAATTTGAATTTAGAAAATGCACTTTAAAATGAACCAAATTAAGCTAGATCTATTAAAATGAATGAAACAAAAAATCAGAAAACTGAAACAAAAGATCTTACAACAACAAACAAAAGCACAAAACTGAAGATTTCAATTTCTAGAAATGCAAATCAACACCTGATCAGGGAATTATTCACCCTAGGGAGAATGGGTCTTTGATAAGGGTTTTTAAACTAATTTTTACAGATTTAGGTTTGATACAGTAAGTTTTAGGATTTAATTTTCTGCAAATGCAATGTGAAATGCAAGTTGAAAATGTGATAAAATAATGAATTACAAGACCTAGATTGATATGCAATTTTGTTTTGATTTTCAAATGCAAGTTTATACGATCTAAATCATATGCACGATGACTATTTTTTCTTTGGATTTTTTAGATTTTAAAGAATGCAAACAATGCAATCCTAAAACCCTAGATGAGATGCAAACTAAGACACCTTAAATGCGATCTAATTCAATGACAATGAATGTAAGATCTAATATATGATGAAAAGAAACTCCAAAATAAAAAAACTACAATGCTCAAGAAGTCACGTTCACCAAAATGAAACAAAGAAAAAGAGGGTGCAATCACCAAATGAGTTAAACCAAATGGGTGCACCCAATTTTTAACTAGTTGTTTCACTCAATTATGAGGGCTATAATGCATAAATAACAATAAAAAAACAAACCTAACTTAGACTATAACAGTAAAAAGGTAGGTTTTAAGATGTTGAAATGATGTCTACCTTTTTGAAAAAGTGTTGTTTCAAGCCTCACTGAAGACTCATTCACCCAGTGGCAAATGAGTCCCTGCTAGGGTTCTGGAAAACTAATTTCTAGGTCATGTTCTTCAATGTTTTCACTCCTAGATCCTAGGTTTTGATTTGTCAAAAGCTGGATATAAATTTTGTAGCTTAGTTTTCATGATCTTGCAAGTAAGATGGTAACTTTTACAACTTTGCAACTTTGATAACTTTTGTTCTCCACTTGATCTTCAATCTAAAACCTACAATCACACATGAAAGGAGAAGAAAAAATGTTGTTGTGCTACCGAATATGGGTTTGCCTTGGTCAAACCCTATTTTGGTAATTAACCTTGAATTGAAATAATTCATAAAAGGAAAGATGAATGAACAATGTAATGCTACAACTCATCAATCCTCAATTGAACCTTGGAGTACAAATCAACAATCTAGAATGAAGTGGCCTCAATGGATATAGATCTTGATCTTGGACTTTGATATGAAACAATGCTTGAATATGAGCTCCAATGCTACATCAACATTTTATCTCAACAAAATGCATGATACCATATTCCTTTGACATGATAATTGAAATCTTGATTGCTACAATAAAATTTAATAATCTACCCTTGAACACCTTTGAAATGCTCTTGTGAACTCTTGATCTCATAAATTTCCTATAATGATTGAATACTTGAAGTCGCTAGGTGAAACTATGTGAAATAACCTTATATTTATACTTAACTTAAGACTTAATCCTGAAATTCAAGTAACACAAGACGACATTAGATCTAAGATTTGAAATTATTAAAATACTACCAAAAGCACATCCCAAGGGGGCTGTCCTAAGTTAAGGAGGATCCATTCGCTATAGGGTGAATGGGTCCTAGCATACTTAACTAGGACATGTTTTAGAGATTGTGAAATAACATGCCAAAAGGGGGTCCTAGGGCCTCATGAGGACCCATTCACTAGGTGGCGAATGGGTCCTATGTCACTATCCTAGGATACACACCTTGAAAAATTAAGTGTTGTGTAATATTACTAATGAGTGTTAGGTTTTATCCCTCAAAAAATACAATAAATTATAAGGTTTGGATTTGAATTTAAGGGGCCAATTAAGCTCAATTAATCTCAATTAATTAATAAAATCCTAGATTAGTTTGAAAGTGTAAAGAAACACTTTAAAAAACCCTAAATAAGGCACAATTAAGTCTATTTTATTAATTTATTCCCCAATTAAGTTAAAAGAGATACTTTTTCTTTACTACAACCTCTTTTTTTTTGATCCGTAATGGCAGCATAGCTACGAAAATTTGTATTAATTTGTAAAAAAAGGTTACATATAGTTTCTGATAATTACATTCCATGAAAGGTTGAATACAAAAGAGCCATAGACCAATGAGAGAAAGCTAGTTATAGAAAGAAAAATCGAAGCTACAGAAATTGAGGTGATCGCTACCAACCTGCATTGCACCATCTATAGGTCTTTGTAGAAGCGTCCATAACCCACCAAGTTTCCAAACACATCGCACCATTCCATACCTACAACCACATCCAGGGCCAACCTTTTGCTCAGGAACTTGTATCCGACTGAAACCCATATTCTGTGATGACGAAGTTCCTCTCCTTTTAGGTCCAGGATGAATGAATGCCAGTCCACTTTGACCCCCATTTCAAACATATGTTCCATGTCATCCGATAATGGCAAGCCCACTCCAAGCATAGCCACTGCCACAGTGTCAATGTCACCCACCAGAATTGAGTCCTTGAATACCGAGTGGAGGAGAAGCAAAAATATCTCCTTAGGAAAATTTAAATCTAATAGAGACGCCAGGAATCATGAGGAAATGTCCGAGTTAGCCCGCATGTGATTCTTGGAGAAGCAATAGGATTTCCCAAGCACCATACAAACCGATTCTAGGAATAGGATGTCCCTATTTAGACACACATTCTTTAGCCTCCTATCTGTGATGGCACCGAGAAAGGTCGCCTCCTGCTTCAGACTCCTTAATTTTACCGGTGTGTCCATTTTGCGTGAAAAGACATCTTTGTGGAGTGCCATAAATAGGAAGGCAACTAAACACTTCATTGAATGTCGATCGCCAACACATATTTCAATTCTCTTGCTCCTTGTCCTTTCAATTAATTCCTCTACCTTTGCTTGCAATGTGACAATAGATGACACTAGAGGTCACCTCCACGGAGGACAAATTCCCAGTGAGAGTAATAAGAGGTGTACTCATTGGTACCTTTGGGCATAATTTCCAAGGCTCATGTTGTCTTTAAATTCTCTCACTTCCGTAGTGTGATTTCCTTTAACCTTGGTTTGATGATGTCGTAACTCTCCTCTTGCTAAACTCATTAAATTCATCTATATCCAAACTATCATCACTTTCTCACATGCCAGGTGGAAAGGCCCATGAGCCCGTATCTAGCCACTCTAGATTAGAAAAAATCTTTGGCCTCGACACATGGGACCAGAGCTTACCTGGCTCCTACACTAGTGGTTTCCAGAGCATCTGCTTCTTTATTTCCTTCTCTGTAGATGTGATTGATCGTTACTTTTTCAAAGGATTCCACTAGCTCTAACGCCATCCCTAGGAAAGCCCTGAGCTTCCAATTTGGGGTATTCTTGCACCTAAGAGCATTGATGACGATAAATGAGTCATCCTCAATTTCAAGCTTTGCTAAGTTCAATTCCTTACACATTATCAGGCCCTGCATTACTACTTGAAATTTTGCTTCATTGTTGGTACCATCTAGAAGTTTCTTTGATGACGATGCCACTGTTACACGTTGGTCAATTCTTATGATGCACCCGTCCCCTCCATCAGAGTTGAGCTTAAACCAATCCTTTGCAGATGACTGATGCCCGAGCGTTCAATGACTCCCTTCCTCCTTTTCCAACCCAGGGAGGAATCCTTAGAGAATACTATGCAACTCGAAGACTCGCATCCCACTTTGAGAAATCCTTATTTTTTTTTGCTTTTTGCCCAAGTTTGGCACTTAGGGTCACAATTAGGCATGCCTCAATTTTTCTTATTAATGATGGAAAACCCATTTTCTTGTCTTGGAAGATCCTCCTATTCCTTTCCTTCCACAACTCCCAAATCATAATTGAGGGACCAAGGATCCAAATGTCCCCATATATTGAGTTCTTCTTCAGGTATGTCCACAATATGAGCCAACTAAGCAAGTTAGTGTGTAATGCACTTGCCCACCCCAATCTTGCATAAAGCCATCTCCAAAATTCCTGGGCCTAGCTACAACCTAGAAAATGGTGGTTTGTGGTTTCTTCTGCCTTTTCACAAAGCACACATTTGGAAGGCCCGTGAAAACCTACAAGATGAAATATTTTCGACGTTAGGATTCTATTTGGTAAGCCTTCCTAAGCAAAGACCCTGACCTTGGGGAGACATACTTTTCTCCGGTAGAGGTGTAGGGGCAACTTGCTTTTGAAACTCCCTCTCTCCTCATAAAGGATTTTGTATCCATCTTTCGCATTATAGCTTGCCGTCTTCGAGCCATTCCACCTCAACGAATCATTGCCACTCCTTAATGATAATACTCTTCCTTTTAGCTCATCAAAGAGAAGATGAACCTCCCATGATGGGAAGTCAAGGTTTGAAAATTCTTTCCACTTTCATTTGGGGGGTGACCCATGGTTCTTGTGGATGTAGTCTCGAACTTTGTCTCCCCACAATTCTTTTAACGCCCGTTTTAGATTTATGACTTCAAAAGTGTTGTCCAAGCTCGGGCAACCTACCCAGGAGTCCTCCTAGAACAAGGCCTTGCTTCCATTTAGGATATCCCAAGTTAGGTTGTTACTGATGAGGGGCCTACATTTCTTCATAAAATTCCAAATTCGAGAGCCAAAAGGAGGATCCAAGATAGTAAGGATGTTTCCATTATTTTCATCCTTCACATACTTGTTGTGCAATTTTTTTGCCCATTTGCTCTGACCCTCAATGTACATGCGCCAAACTAATTTGGTTCCCAAAGCCATATTTTGCATTTCCATGTTCTTGAAGCCCAACCCTCCATCGTTCTTTGATCTACATAGCTTTTCCTAGGAGATGAGAGATAATTTCTTCTTCTCAGTGTTTCCTTGCTAGAAAAAAAGCCTTAATATTCTAGTGAATTTGTCTGCATAACCACTTGGTATGCATAGGATCGACATTAGATAAATTGGAAGAGTAGAGAGGACTGATTTGATTAAGGTAATTCAGCTAGCCTAGGATAGCCATCTAGCCTTCCATGAATGTACCTTGGAGTTTTTTTTTATGCAGAGAGGATCCCATAGCCCTGTGAACCTTAGTCCCTTGGCAAGAGGAATACCAAGATATGTAAATGGAAATTCGACTTTTCTGAATCCTAGCACTCTTAATATCTCTTGTTCCTTCCAAATGTTTGAGTTTAGGAAGAAAACTTTGGATTTTCTCTTATTAACCTCTTGGCTTGAGGCTAAGGCATATTGTTCGAGGATTGAGTGTAGATATACTGCCTCTTTTCTCTTGGTTGTGCCAAAAAGGGTGGTGTCATCTGCAAACTGCTGGTGGGTTATTGCTTGAGCTCCACTTGTCACCTGAAGTCCTACCAAATGGGAGGAGTGAAGGCCTTGTGAGATTGTTGTGCCTAAGGAATCTACCATCAGAATGCATAGAAAGGGGGAAATTGGGTCCCCTTGTCTTAATCCTCTAGAAACCTCGAAGAAGCCTTTAGGAAAACCATTGACTAGAACTAAAAATCGCGGAGTAGAGATGCAGCTGAAGATCCAATTTATCCATCTCCGATGGAAGCCAAAGGCCTCCAATGTTTTTTCCAAAAACCTCCAATCCACTATGTCATAATCCTTTTTGATATCGAGCTTGATGATCATCCCTACTTGTTTAGCCTATTGCAATGAGTGAATTGTTTCCTGGACAATTATTATTCCATCCAAAATTGCCCTACCCGAGACAAAACTTGATTGTTCATCTGCTATAATTGATGGCAAAACTAGTTTCAATCTGTTGGCCATTGCTTTTGTTATTACTTTGTATATGGTGTTGCATAAAGAAACCGACCTGAAATCTTCTAGAGAATTTATTATTTCTTTCTTGGGGATGAGGGTGAGGAAGGTATTGTTGATTTCCTTCAATATCCGTCTTGATTCCGAAGACACATCAATTGCATCTGAAAGCTCATCCCCAATTAAGTCCCAAATTTTTTGGAAAAAGTTGGCTAGCAATCCATCTGGTCCCGAGGCTTTATCAGGGTGGAGTTGGAAGAGAGCCATTTTGATTTCTTCTTTAGTGAATTTCTGTGATAGCATCTTGTTTTGGTCCTCAGTTACCAGTTTTGGGATATTTTTTAACAGGGCTGCCTGCTGCTCCAAATTAGATACTTCAATATTGTTAAGGAGGTTCTTGAAATACCTCATTGCCTCTTCAACAACTTCACGCGGCTCCTCAATTAGGGAACCATCCTTGCCCTTGATAGAGACTATTTGGTTTGCACTTCTATGCTGCCTTGTGCTGTCGTGGAAGAATTTTGTGTTTCTATCCCCTTCCTTTAACCAAACTTCCTGTGACTTCTGTCTCCAATATATTTCTTCTTTGGCCAAGATATATTCATATTTCCCAAGCAACTCTTTCTCCTTAAAATAACTTTGAACATTTAGGCCATTTACCATGATATCTTCCTCAACTTCAATTGGAGTTCTTCTTCAATACTTTCTCTTGATTCAAAGATGTTTTTTAAGCATCTCCAATTCCAATCCTTGAGTTTCTGTTTCAGCCACTTCAATTTAGAGACTAGACAATACATTTTTGAACCATTGACCTGGATTTCTGACCACCAAAGTTCAACTAGTTCCTGAAAGGAGGGATCTTTAAACCACATGTTTTCGAATTTAAAGGGGGAATGATGTGGACTTCTATCTTCTTTGATTATCAGCTGTATAGGAAGGTGGTCAAATCCAACACTAGGGGAGATAGATGCATCAAGAGTGCAATGCAAACTATCCAATCCACCCCATAGAAGAAAGCTGTCAAGTTTTTCTGCGATCATACCAATGCCTGCCCGCTTGTTTGTCCAAGTGTATGATTCATTTCTGAAATCTATATTTAGTAGCTAATTCCTGATAATCCACTCTCGAAAGTCTTTCTATGATTGGTTCCCTCTAAGAATTCCACCTTTTTTATCTTTTTCCTCAAAGACAACGTTGAAATCTCTAGCTAAAATAAAGGATTCCCCGAATTTGTCACTTAAAATTCCTCAATCTCCACCCATAAGTTCCACTTTTGCATGCACGAGTTGGGTCCATATATGTTGATGAGACTGATTTTGAGACAAGATTGGATGCTACAAACTCTACAAATTTTCCACCATGGCCTTTCCATCAAGGTCTCTATCTGGACTAGCTTTGGATTCCAAAACAGTGCCAAACCTCCTGAGGCGCCGAAGGCTTGAACACCACTACCTTCCCATCTTGCCAATTTTTTCTTGAACTTTTCCAGATCTTCCTTATTGAGCTTTGTTTCTTGGAGCAACACAATTTCTGCCTTGGACTGAGAGATTCTTCTCTTGATCAGGCATTGTTTGCTAGGGGCGTTTAGGCCCCTAACATTCCATCATATTATCAACATTGCGAACCAAGGAATGGGGTGCTCTTCCCCAAATTTAACATCATTGTGAGTTTTTGCTGGCCTTCCACATCTCCTACCAACATTATCAATTCTTGGACTGATTTCCCGCCTCTGGTTTTTGTCTTTCCACAATCAAGTTTGGTCCTGGATGACGTTGTTTGCTTAATTCCCAAACGGTCGTTGGAGAGGAGACCTTCTACATCATTTTCCGAGTTGTCTGTCGCTTCCAAATTTTTTTGTTGAGCCAAGGGTAAGGCTACCCCAGGAGGGAATGACTCCATTTCTCCTTCTATGTCACACCTCCATAGGCTAAGATCATCCTCATTTACTTCTAGTGGAGAAAAAACCGGATCCAACGATTTTTCTCCGACATTGTTACTTGTATACATTCCTAACCGTGACACTTTCTGATCCTCCCAACCATCTAAGGGCCTGTTTGACTCAAAGTTCGTTGTCTCCTCCTTATCCTCTTGGCTTGAGATGGCTTTGATGTTTTCGTTGATTTCACGCTCACCCGCTTCGGTATCAATCCTTCCTATTTCCAACTGCTCTAGAAAATTCCTCTCGGAATTGATTTTTGAATTGCAATTCGGAATAATTTCCTCAAATTCCGATGAAGAATTACGAAGAGGATCAGATGTCTTTGAGAATCTTTTAGTTTTTTTCGGCATTGATGACTTAGGGTTTGTTGTACACCGAAGGATAATTCTGCCAAACCACACCTCATCCATCACCAGATCTAGCACTTTTCCTACATTTTTGGAACATCCCACAATATAGCTTTTGCAAGGGATGCACCTTCCACCAACTGGGTCCACCATGATCTTCTAAATCCCCTTCCGAGTCAGAATCTCCAAATTATCCAAGAAATGGAATTCGGTGTTAATTTCCACCAAAATTTTGGCTTGTCCCATTTTTCCTTTAATGAAATCTCCTTCAATCCCGACAAAGATGACCATCACGTTTCCAAAATTTTCAAGGATTTCCTCGCTCCAATATTTCAGGGGTAATTTATCAAGAGTTATCTAGTATGGATAGTTTTTTGGTTTGTGCTTTCCAAGATAAAAGTTTGGCATCCATTCTGTTTTATAGAAATAAAATCCCCTAAAGAAAAGAGCGAGTAAAATCCCCTAAAGAAAAGGGGCTCGCCCTGAAGAATCCTATTCTTGATTTCTTTGTTTTCACATTCTATCAAAATAAAATTTTCAGCTAGGGTTTTTGCTCTTACCCGATTACCAAATCGCTCAATAATCCATTCGGTGATTTCCTTCAATTATTTCCTCGATTGTAGCCTCTTTGCCTGTCCATTTCAGGATCAATCCACACCGTGTTAGGTAGTCCCAGTGAGGCTGAAGGTAACTATCATCTATTGTCATGATTTTGATTCTTCTGTCGGCAGGGGAGAAGGATTTCCATTGTTGTGCCTCTTTTTTTGGAATCCAAACCTTCCGCGCTCGAAACTGACGATCATCCTTTGGAAACTGCTCAGGGGCTTGTGATCGGCTATTTCTCTGGGAGTTTCATGATGACCATCCTCCCCCAGCCTTTGTTTGGTTTAAGGATTTCCCTTGTCGATTTTTCCTTTGCCACCTATTCCTGTTTGGTTGTTGACACCCGCGCCAACGATTTCGAGTGTAATTTCCTTGGTTGGGGCCACCTGTCTTCTGTTGCCAACTATTGTCACTTCCTGGCTGCCTAGTTGTTCGTGATCTTCTCCACCCGTCACCATTCTGCTGCTGTGGCAGGCTTCGCTCCTGAATTCTCTCTTGGTTTCGCTCCTGGTTTCGCACTTGATTTCGCTCCATTTTTTATCTTTCACCTACCTATAGTTTATTGATTTGAGGAAGTTGAAACATACTACAATTATTTTATTTTATTTACACTGTTTACTTTTTTTTAAATTTTATTTAAAAATTTACTTAGTTTATTTGCTTTATTTTTATATGCAACTTTTAATTTTACTTTTTGGAAAAGTCACCATTAATAAAATGTTTAGTTTCAAGTTATTTTATTTTATTTTAGAACTTCTTTACTTTCCCCTAGTACTAAAAATACTAATTCAACATGTGCATTAAATGAAAAATAATTCAAATACAAAATATCAATATATATTATTGTACTTATAAATTATTATTAATTTATTATTATTTATTTCATATTTTCTTACTTAATAAGGAATCAATAATATTATGTTTTTTTACTAAATGACATAATTAATATTATGTTTATTAATATATATTAATTATTTGACATGTAAATAGTTGCCAAATTCAAGTTAAAGAAGTTCTCAAATAATTATATACTTATATGTTACATTTTAATAATTTCATATTAATATATATTTAATTTTAAGATTTTTATTTTCTATGAGAAATTGATAATATATTTATTTTATCTTTGTATAAATTTTTTAATTTCACTTTAAAATTTATTATTTATTATTTTGAATTTATTTTATTTTATTTAACATAATAAATATTATATACTTATATATTTTCATTTTAAAATTCTATTAAGACATATTTTCTTTATATTTATAAACAACCAAATCTATTATTTCTTAATAGAATCTAAAGGTCAAGTATAATAGACTCATTGTTTATAAAAATAAACAAGAAAATGTATTGTCAATAGTGGCATAGTATGATGGTTAAGTAGTTGTGGTGTTGTGATTCAACTGTGTAGTTTTACGAGTCAAACTCATTGACCCATGTTTCATGAGTAGTGGTTCACAAGTACCCATCTCTCATGACAGTGAATGGCCCTCTAGGTGATACTAATAGAGGTGAAGCATTAGACCTTCTCGAGAGGTCACCCATCCCAGTACTACTCCATCTCAAGCACACTTAACCACAGAGTTTTCCACAAGGTTAAGCCCACTTAGCTTGTAACCCCATTCACTATCATGAGAGATGGGTTCTTGTGAATCACTACTCATGAAACATGGGTCAATGAGTTCCACTCTTAAAACTACATGGTTGAATCTTGATAGCAATATCACAATTTGATATGTTGTGGAAAATACCTCCTACTTATTAGTTGTGTTGTTGTTCTTGCGATCAAGGTTCAAACCCCATTGTGGTGTAATTGCTGAATGCTTTAAATTGAGGATGAGATCCCCCATTTGTGACCTCACCGGTTTAGAGATCTCAAGAGTGTTTACCTTTATTAAAAAAAAACAAAAAAATGTACTTCTTAATAAAATTTAGTGAGATCAAGTGTGCTAGTTACACCTAGATGTTTTATAATGACAAAAACACCCAAAAACCACATTTATTGTCGAGCTTTGAATACGGCCTTTTAAGTACAGATGAATGAATGTATTTCTTAATAAGACCTAATTAGGTCAAGTGCGCTGGTTACACCAAGATGTTTTGTAATGACAATAGCACCCAAAAAACAATATTTATTGTCGAGCATTGAATAGGTACCGCCTTTAAGTAGGACAGATGAACATTGTTCAATGTGTTTTTTCCGTTACAGAGTTATTGGGAATGTATTTTTGCATTGGTTCTTCCGTCGTCAACTGTAATAATGGCAGCATCGTTATATTCAAATAACTAATGGGGAATGAGCACAAAGAAGACTTATGATCGCTTCTGCCATAGAAACGCACTTACAGATAAATCAAGGCATCCCAGACAAGACAACATTAGAGGGTAGTAGAATACGTCAATCAAACTTCTCGAAGAATGTGTCATCAATCAGCCGAAGACATTGTAGCTCCGCTGCTACACAATCCCCCAAGGTTCATTGAAGCTCTTAACAGCCGAAAATAGCCAGCCTATGCATAGATCACATGCTGATCCACTTTATGCTGGCATGCATTAAATAAAATAATATCTTTTTAGTGAAGTGTGATGGAGAGAATAACACTTCATTATGCACTGCATAGTTTAATTGTCTTATTTGAGAAAGCATAGATCTACTGCAAGTTTTCTGATCAAGATCTATAATAGAAGATTCATCATCAAGAAGAATTTGAAAATGTCTTCGTGTTGCAAGTCTGATCCAATAGACTTTTTGGTTTCATGGATTTCATTAAAATCTTTTATTTCATTTCATTCATAAACTTGTAATGGATAATTTAAACCTACACATCTTTTTCAATAGAAATAATTAGATATTAGCATCTCTGATCCAATAGACTTTTTGGTTTCATGGATTTCATTAAAATCTTTTATTTCATTTCATTCATAAACTTGTAATGGATAATTTAAACCTACACATCTTTTTCAATAGAAATAATTAGATATTAGCATCTCTGATTTCTAGTTTTATATAATAGAATACAATATTATGAGGAAATATATGTGTAGACTAAAGATTTTTTTTGGTTATGAATAGGGGATTCAATTTGTCAAAGTTTTCCAGAGGTCGAGCATAATTCAATTACACTTTTAGTAGATTTGAATCTTTGGTAAATAACATCGTGAAAAAACATTTTAGTAGATTTGAACCTTTGGTAAATAACACCGTGAAAAAACATACCATTGTCCTTATCAATTTATCTACAACCCTTCATAAACTTGGACAAGATTTAGTAAAAATATTTAATTGAAATTCATGAGTATATTTAGATTTTTTTTAGAGTAATTTGGACACATGAACATTGTCAATCAATAGAAAAAAATAATTAATTTTGTAGTTTCTAAACAAAGGTACCTTCAAATTGAAAGGAATTTAAAAGTAATGCTTCTATTTGTAGTAATAGTTCAAAAAACCGATTTCTAACTAGTACAAATACAAGAACAACAAAATAGAGTAAATAGAATATTGCAAAAATAAAATAGAAAACACTATAAAAAATTATTTACATTAAAAATTAAAGATACAATTAAAAAGTTCATGCCACAATCCAACTCTAATTTCGTAGGAAAATCACACCTCCTTTTATAGTAGAAATGTCCAATTCTAAAGGTTTCTAACATTTTAATGCTTCTAATAGCCTCCAGTTTATTCTAAATTATATAAAGTTTCATTTCCTAGATTATATTCTAAAAAAATATAGACAATCTTAGCTTCCACTAAATTCCCCCTCCTAGAAATTAGGTAGAATAAAATACAAAAATAAAAAATAGGTACAAAGGAGAGTGGAACATTATATTAGTAGCCCCCTGATGTTCACCTCTGTCGTGCCATGCGACCCATGTACTCTCAAGTTTCTATTCTTCCATGTTCTCAAGGTGAATGTGTTAGTCGTTTGCTCACACTTTAGAGCAATATTGCAAATTAACAAACCAAACTTGAACAAAATCTTGAATGTAATGAACATAAATTTTTAAATATTATTTTAGCTTGAAAAATTAGATTGTTAGCAACTTGTATTTTACTAATATTATCTTCAAATATGGTAGTGCTAAATTTGAGAAAGGCAAAGCTCCCATAATATAGTTTGAATCCAAACAAATTCTTTTGTCACCTTCTTTATTACACTATATACTACCTCATAAGAAAAAATGAAATAGTTGTTTAGATTTTACCACTACATGTAATAAGGCCTAAACCAAGATTAAATACATAACCACCTATATATTTTTAATTTTTAACATCACTATCTTAATGTAAATATATAAATCCAACAAAAGAAATTGAGGGCATATAAGTATAATGGATATTGTAATGATATCTTCCATAGATGTATCATTATTATTATTTTTTTTTTGCATCCAACCAATGAATTCATTTATGATCTAATATAAATATAGATACTAAATTAACTACAAAGCATATGTCTTATTTGGTATAGGTTAGGTAAACTAAGATATCAACTAGTTGGGGAATCTAGCTTCTTGGAAGTGAAATATTTAGTAGGCTTGGATCTAGATTGAATTAGAGTATAGGAATGTTTGTAACCAATCATTCTAAAATTTTATAAGATATCTGATGGAACCCCAAAAAACATTTCTGGTTCTATCTTGAAAATTGTGAAAAATCCAACTGGGTCCCTTGTTTTCTAACTTTAGGTCATGTTCCTTGTCACTATGATAGGGTTTTACTTTCACAAATTTCCCAAAATTTTGGCATAAACCCTTGATCATTTTAATTTACATTGACCTGTCTTTCCCCGTTACTAGTTACCTAAGTTGTCACTTGTGCCATCAAAATCATTGATTTATCGACCCCTAGTCTTAGGTTGACGATTGCCTCATGTCTTTTCAAAATTATGTTTTGTATGAGCCGTCTGATCGAAAGAATCAACCTTGACCGCTCCCCGTATGTCTGTGGTGGTTTATCACTTCTTATTTTATTCACATGGGTTGGCGGGCCTCAACCACGTGTTTGGTACAATGGTGGACCCGATATCCTTGGAAAGGATGACTAGCTCATTTCAAAGATGATCGACGGTTGATGTATGGAGGACATGGCCATATCTTTACCACTCCCCACCAACCCGTCTTATTGTATTAAATAGCATTTTTAGACATGGGCTAGCGAGCGATGACCATGTGGTACTGCTTTATGGTGGGGCCTGAATCCTCACAAGGTAGTGGAAGTTGTCCGAGGCATAAATCAACGACAAATTTTATGGCATATATTTTCATCAGGACCGTTCTCAACATGCCCATATTTTTTTAGCATTAAGGAGGAATGGTGATACGGGTTGGTGAGTGAAATAACATCTATCATATTGATTGATCTGCTGTACCTTGGGAAACTATGTTTTTCTTATTATGTATTGAAAATTGATGGTCGATGGTAGGTGATATGGATTAGTTCTAACCACTCCTCGCTATCCTGTGTGGGTCTCGCCAATGTCCTGTATTTTTTGTTAGAAACCCTAGATTAGACATGCAAACCTAAACACCTTCCACAAAAGAGAAAACATAAAAAAGCAGAGCTTTGCATGTGAATGTGCGAAATGATATATTCAGGAATTTAATATTACAATGAGATGATTTGCTTTATAAAAGCAAAGTATGCAACCCTAAAGTTGACCTAAAAGGAAACCCTAGTGTGCACAATTAATAATTAATCAATTATTAATATGCCTAAGTTTAGCTTAAGAAACTAGAGGAATAAGTGACTTAATTAATTAACCAGTATGATATAATTAATTAAGCATATAACTTATTACTCTAACACCCCCCCTTAAGATGAACTTAGGAAGAAGCTAAAACACTAGAAGAAGATGCATGCAAGCAAAGATGGGTCCCGACAGCTAGGCCTGATCAAGTACCCATTTACAAATGCAAGAAAGAGGTAGAGGAGGAAAACCCAGTGGGAAAAAACCCCCCTACAATGATATGACATGCTGCAAAGAAGCACTGGAAGAACACTATAGAGTAACACTGGAACCGCAATCTGGCAAGCAAGGAAAGATACTTCTGTCTACAAGAAACCATATCGGAATCATAATGATGCAACAGCAGACCCGATGCCACAGAACACTCAAAAACTCCAAACAGGAACAACGCTAGAATCTATGAAGTAGCAGTCGATTATTGAATGATGTATCACTAAAAATGAAGTGCAAAGATGCAAGTGGCACTCTCCCAACTGTCAAAATATCCAAGTAATCTCCAAGACATCCATTGGGACAAATATGGAATAATGATAAACTTGGGAAAGATACAGAAAAAATTGCATGGACAACAACATAAAGCTCCTCAATACCTTTCCAACACCGCAAAGATAACAAAAATCGAAGATCGTGGCAAAAAGTTATGAGCTTGGAAGCATAAAAAGTACATCTAACTTCAAACAGTAATAAATGCAGTAAAATAGGAAAATAATGTAAAATAAACTATACCATAGGATAGTGCTCAGAACTAGCTTTTCGACGATATCTTGTTTGCCTGATTTCGATACCATATGCCCAAGTTATGCCAAAAACAAAAAAATTGCTCTTTTAGGGCAAATTAGGGTTAGGAGGGGACAAACTGCCGTACGACTGATGATGTCATGCTGACGTCAGCACTTTAATGCAAAACATTTGACAGCCATCTGGCCATTGGCGCAAAAATTTGGTCCCCCTGCATAAATAAATTTTGGTCAAAGCCCTTGGTCGCCATGTGACCTCGCGGAGTGGGCTAGGGGCTAGATGCGAGGGGTCTGGTCCCCCATAGGACCTGCGAACTGTAGTTGGAGCCCACGGGGGCTAGGTTGACCAGTGGCCGGTTGGTGGTGCCGCTAGTTGGAGCAGCGGGCAAGTGGCCACCTGGTGGCCACCCGGCGATGGTAACCTTTTGCACTAGTGACGCGACAAACGATGAGCATTTTCAAAATTTTTCTCGATTTTCGTGAAGAAAACTACCTCGAAATGCATGCTGGAGAGGCCGTACGACTTCCTTGGCAAAAAAATTTTGCCCTCCGAACCAACTTCTCCAAAATTGATGAAACGAAAGGCAATCTTAGGGTTTTTGGCCACTGCGAACGCAATGGTGACCTCCATTTCTGCTCAAAATGCTCCAAAATAATGGCTACCTCCAGGGCATCAAAAAAATCACCGAACTTGAAACCCTGACAGATCTGGCAAACGATGACCAAAATTTACAAAATAAAAGCCAAACCTGACTTTTTCTAGCACTTTGAATCCAATGGTGAGGCTCGATCTGATCCAAGACACTGCATAAATGAACTCATGGCATAAAATCCTCAAGGAACGTCGAACGAACTCTGCAATGGTTTTCTCCAGAATTTGAGAAGGGGTTGCATGTCAAGGCTCTGATACCATGTTAGAAACCCTAGATCAGACATGCAAACCTAAACACCTTCCATAAAAGAGAAAACATAAAAAAGCAGAGTTTTGCATGTGAATGTGCAAAATGATATATTCAGGAATTTAATATTACAATGAGATGATTTGCTTTATAAAAGCAAAGTATGCAACCCTAAAGTTGACCTAAAAGGAAATCCTAGCGTGCACAATTAATAATTAATCAATTATTAATGTGCCTAAGTTTAGCTTAAGCAACTAGAGGAATAAGTGACTTAATTAATTAACCAGTATGATATAATTAATTAAGCATATAACTTATTACTCTAACATTTTTGACGGGCACATGGGCTAGTGCCACACAGATTATTGTTGGAAACAAGGCACACTGAGAGGGGGGGTGAATCAGTGTTGTACAATAATCAACTTTTAATAATCTTTAACTTCACAACATTAATAACATTCAACAGTAATGCATAAATAGAGAAGTAAACACAACACCATAACACCAAGATTTTTACGTGGAAACCTTGTTAGGGGAAAAACCATGGTGGATGGCCAATCCACAAGTATAGTTCTAAGTATACTAAAAAATGAAGACTAAAAAAGGGGAATGCACTTGCATTCAGGTGCACTACCTAGAGCTCACTGCTCAAAGAAAAGAGTTCAGATTAAGACCATATGCATATTTGAACTGAGATGATAGAATCTAAAATGCTTGATTATAGTTCCAGATTAAGTACAAAAATTGATTTGCTATCTTACAGACTGATTTTGTAATAGTGTTCTTCTCTGCTTATACACACCACATAGATCTTTTATGTGCAAGTGAAACTGCACTTATTCAAACCTCTCTTCTACTCTAACTCGCAATTCAGACACACACACAACTTGTACATACACCAAAATGATACAAAAGATCAAGTATATATATCCGCGACATGAGATTTGATTGCACTTTGTCGGCTTTATCAAAATTATGACTATTAGCACACATAAGGAGAAATATACAATGCGTATCCTCAATGGTCAACCAGAGCTTGGCTAAGACCCATAAAAAATATACAAGCATGTAGATATTCAATTAATAAACTCACATACATCCACGACTTAATATATTTTATAAAGTCGGCCTTAATATAAGAAGAACTGAGAATACATCAGCCGAGTTTCCTAACTCTTGTGATAGTAGGTATGAGCCATTGCATATTAAACACAATATAGATAATACCTCCATAATCGTTGCCTAAGATGCACAACACAAAATGGTAACCTAAATTGTATGCAAAGATCGATAAATGCTAAGTTACTGGATACATTGTTATGCTTTGAGTGAATTCAATTTGACTATCGATAGGCTTGCATAAGGATATGCACACCATATCAATGCATAGGGTTTCCATCAATGACAACAACAAATGACAGTTGCAGTGTCTCTTTCCAATAATCTCCCCCTTTGGCATTGATGGCAACACTTAGTGAAAAATGGACAAGTGTTGGATCAAGTATCAAGATAGATTGTACTGCTACCAAAAATTCAAAAATGCAATTCTCCTCCTGAGATGATTCAGAATTTTTCACTTTAATTCTTCTACCCCTTTGACATCAATGGCAAAGGTCGAGATCAAATTCCAAAAAAGGATCGCCAAAAAAAATTGTTGTGCAAAAACTCTACCTTACATGAGCTGAAAGATGTTAGCAAAGTCTTTCTTTAGCTAAACCAGATTTACATCCCAAATGCTTTTCAAACTTTCCAAGATTGTGATGTGACCACATATCAAATAGGATTGTGTCTCTGTGATCTCCAGGTTGGTTGGATCAACAGCTCCTATAGAGTCTTCTCCTTCTTTTAGGGCACTTGACAGTATGTCAAGTTTGGGACAAATTATGCTTCAGATTTCATAGCTTCTAGCAGTAATCTTGTCATTTTCATGCTACAAACCTTTTATGCTATTGAGCAGAGACATCACTTCTCCTTCTGCTTTCCCAATGCTGGAGTCTACTAGATCAAATGCTTCAGAGATAGCATTTATCTTGTCTTTCAAGTCTTTGATCTTCTTTTCATTTTCTTCTGCGAATTTTGGAAAAGATAGACATGCTTTATAGATCTTCCCTCCTTCTGATAAAGCATTCTGCATATTCTTAATGCATGTAGTTAAGAAGTTTTTGTTTTGGTTAATCAACGTTTTTACTGCTCGGAACCTCTTAGCATTAAATTATTTATGTACTTTTTCCATGGCTGACTTTTCTAGCGACTCAAAGTGAGTCCCAACTAAATCAATTAGCCTTTTTAGTTCATAGGAGGATGAGCTAGCCTAATCTTTTTCATAAGATGGCATTATTTTCTCCTGTACTACGGATGCCAGATTCAGTCGTTCACTATCCTCAATGTGCAATTGAAGTAGCTCTTCTCTGGCCTGAGCTTGAGCAATCGTTTCTACTTTCATTTTATGGATTGGGCTTAGGGTAGACAAGTGAATAGGAACTTCAATCAATTTTGGATCCAATTACTCCTTCTGTGCAACCAATAATTTCTTTACAAAATCAGCAGTGTCTCTTGTTGATATCATAGCGGATTTGACATTATCTTTCTTCTCCTCAACTAGTATTTCCTCAGTTGAAGCTTTTGACTTCTCTTCAGTATTCTCTACTGATTTAACTTGTGCATTTATATTTGTATCAGCTTCTGTGTTGATTTATGGAGGAGATATTTTGAAGTCTTCGATGGCATCAGGGTTTTCTACTTCTGCATCTTGAATTGGGTTAGATGAGATATTATGTGCATGAGTCTCCTCAAATACAATTTTGATTTTGTCTTTTAATAACAAATCTTTTAGAATTTGATGTGTTTCTCGAGTGACCTCATCTGTTAGACCAATCATCATTTTATTTACCCTTGATTTTCTTCTGAACTGCTTCTTAGACTTGTTTAGGAATGCTTTCATTTCTTCCACAGACATTTCTAGACATAATTATGCAAGAACTCTTTCTTTCATGCTTTCTTCTTCCGTTAGGGCACTTAATCTCCTTGGTTCCAAAATTTCATACAGACCTTTTGGGAGGTTAGACATAATTTCAAGCAAAACTTTGTTGAAAGTATTCATGTACTTTATTGTAACTTCTTCTAAAATTATTTTATCAGATTCAGAGAAAGATTCATACCATTGAGAGAGAGGTTTAAGATTTTCATTTGAAATCATTCCTTTTTCGACTTGGTCAACAAACATACTAGCTGCATTAGTTTTGGTCTTCTTCTTTGCTTGAGTATTTGCACGAGAGGGTTTTGGTACCGAAGTTATTTTAGTACCTTGCTACTTGATCTTCTTGACTTTTTCATTAGATTTTATTTCCTCATCATCAGAAACAGTCATGCAGACTCTATTGCTTTTTCTCTTCTTTCCCTATGCTTCCTTTTCAGATCTTTTGCCTTCACTTTTCATAGTAGCGGATTTTACTGTAGGAGCTTAGTGAGATGTCGAGCTTTTGGTTGTTCTAATTTGGGTAGGTGGTGTTTTCGGGCTAGATGATTGAGATTTTGTTTCTTTTCCAGTAGTAAGCCCTAATGTTGCTTCTCTCTCCCTTTTCTCCCTGACTTCACTTAGTTGCCCCGTGGATACACCCAAACATTCTACAATAACTTTGACTTCTTTTCTTATTCTTTTGGTTGCAGTTGGTCTCTTGAGCTCAGAATGGATTTGGGTATGCTTTTTTGCATAAGTGCCAAATGTCTCTTCAAAATGATCATGAGGTTTGCTTAACAGATGCTGAGCAAACATTTCCAATATTTTCCTTGACTTCATAGCCCATTGACATGATCTAAACAGTTCTTGGATCTACTGCTTCCATCAGAAACTGATCAATGTTCACCATGAAGCAAATTGAGCCTTTGTATTTCTCTACAATGGTAGTGGGAATTCTTTCCCTTGCTTGTATTCTGGTTTTCATATTTGTGAAATTTAACAATAGGTTCTAGATTCGTTCAGCTACTGAAATGTTATTCTGCCATTGAACTTTACCAACACCTAGAAATTCCTCCATGAAATAGAAAAATAGAAATAAGAGTAGACTGCCATATTTAAATGAGTTTTTCTTGTCCTTTTTTATATTCACAAGGTTTTCCATCAACTGGATTCTTAATAATTCACAGAGGTCATAGTCCATGTTTTCTTTGACCATTTGGTAGGCATTGTAAATTGTCGTACCAGATATAGAGTTTTCCTGCCTAGAATGGTAAATCTTATAGCTTATTACCATAGATGTAAATATGACATTTATATCAGCAATATTATCAATAGTCATTGCTCTCTTGTCATATGTCGAGCCTGTGGCATCACTGATGGTTTGATTTTTTACTAACTTTAGGACAGGTAGACCACCGAAAGAATTCAAACTTATTACTGCACTAATGGATTCCTTGGTGATTTTGAAGGGAATAGTAAGCCACATGAATTTGTCATGCAATCGAATCAAGACATAGCAGACCCACTCCGACTCCATGAACACGAGAAATTTAACCATCGAAATAAATTTCTTCGATTCCAAGATTTGATGTTCCAGTTTTATACTGAAATCCTCATCAACTATATGATTATTATACAAATTCACAAGTTGATTGCTTCCCAAATCCTCAATGTTTGCATGTATATAAACCCTAATATCCTTTGTATGTATCACTCCATGCGGAACTGATGAAAATACCCCTAGTGGGTTTGTCTCTAAAGACTTGTGGGGTTGCAATTTAAATCTGGGATGAGGTATGTCCCGAACTTCGACCACTAAAGGATTATTCATCTTGCAAATCGCACAAACTAAGAAGTTCTTGATAAATACCTTTTTTCGCCGGATGCAAAATTAATCGTTGAATCTCCTTCACACTTGATTTTTGCCTCAATTCACCTTAGGGTCGCCTGGAGCTCTCCAACATCTTGCACTTGAGGTAGCAAAGTGACAAATGAGGAATAAAAGTGACCTTTTATCACTTATATACCTAAGCCTTTTGACGCAATAAATGCACTTGTCCTAATACATCCGGTTACATTGTATCTATACACTGTGACAAATAAGTCATCTATGAACCTTCAATTTGACATACCACTTGCAATAATAAGTTCAATAGCATTAGTTTATCATTTGTGCATCTACTGAGTACATCCACATCCAGTATCACTTTCCAGTTAGGGGTCCATCTGATTTGGTTTAATGCTCCCCCTAGGCCAAGGGCCTAAGAGTAATTCCCAAAGGAATTCCCAGAAGTAGGTTTTGGTGCTGGCACACTTTCTTCAATAGAGGGTTCTTTCTTTATCCATTTCTTTTGCATTTGTTGCCTAATTTAATCTTATAGTGATCTTACCATTTCCTTTCACATTCTTCTACACATTTTTCTTTTGATTTACCAGACCTTTTATGTTCTAGAAATGTGTTGCAATATGACCGAGCTTGTTGCAGTTGTAGCATACAACATTTCTCTTTCTAGAAGAATTGTTCCATTGGTTTCTTCTTGATCTGCATTGGTTAGTAGCATGGCCAAGTCTGTTGCATGTGTAACATCTGATACTCCTATGAAATTGATTCATCATACTTCTGCATTCATTTGACTTATGACCAATCTTGTGACAATTGAAACATTGAGCTGAGAATTGTGGACCACTTTGATTCATCCAACTTCTACATTGAGAAGCCATGTGTCCAAACGTTTTGCAATTAAAACGGTATCCATTAAACTTCTGAGCATTAAGTTGTCTTACCCGATACCTTCTAGGTCAGTTCATTTGATTTTCTTGCTTGAATTGTCTTTTTCCCAACAAAGGAATCATAGTCAGAGGAATTTAGGGGGTGATCCCACAATAGTGGTTTACAATTTTTGGCCAAATTGGACATTGAAATTATTATTTTTAACTAAATCTTCACATTTGGGCACCTATAGCGGCTAAACCATGAGGAATTTGAAGATGATGCAAACTAAAGTCTTGTCACATTTTGTATGTAGATTCTAAAAATATTTTTTTCAAAATTTTTGGAATCAGATTGCACTTTTTTTTCCATCTCCCACAAAAACATTTTTTTTTTCTTCAGAAAACAACATTTTAAAAAAGTGACGCACACTGTATAATGCATAACTTTTTTTCCATGAAGGATAAAATTCTAATTCTTTCGAATTTAGATTTGTAACTCCAATATCTAGTGCTTCCACTTGGTTAGATAGTTTTTTATTGAATATTTTTTCTTTAATCAAGTTTAAAATTCAATCCAATTACAATTTAGATATAATGCAACCGTATAATGCGTAAATTTTTTTGTATATATCAAAATTCAAATTTATTTTTTTGTTGGATCAAGGACTTCAATATTTGGTGCACTCATATTTTTCAATTTTTTTTTTGATAATCTTCTATTTTTCCACAGGTGCAGAACAAAGACCTTCATTTTCGGTGAAAAACCTATGTTTAATAACTAAAAAAAAAAATACATAATAAAACCAAAACATATCAAAATTATATTCGTTGGATATCTCGTTCCAAGGACTACCTAATTATAATTGTGTTTGTGAATATTTTTCCATTTTCATTTTCAAATCGAGCTTCGAAGTGAAAAAATCTTGAGTCTTTTTGTGTTGGAGGGTGGGAAGGTGGGAAAAGGGGGGTTCGCTCGAACCCCTAAGGGTTCACTCGAACCCTAGTTTTCTTGAACCAAGGTTCGAGCAAACCCCCTTTCCACAATGTGGAAACGTGGGTTCCACATGTAAAGGGGTTCACTCGAACCCTTGTTCGTTCAAACCTTGAGTTCGCTTGAACCCCTCAAAATGAATTTTTTTTGCATGGGTGAGGTTTTTGGAAGTTTTCCTTCCCCACTCGAATTGTAAACCACTATTGTGGCTTCACCCTAGGGTGATCCCACAATAGTGGTTTACAATTTTTGGTCAAACTCGACACTAAAATTATTATTTTTAACTAAATCTTCACGTTCGGGCACCTATAGTAGCTAAACCGTGAGGAATTTGAAGATGATGAAAACTAGAGTCTCGTCACATTTTTTCTGTAGATTCTAAAAATATTTTTTTCAAAATTTTGGGAATCAGATTGCACTTCTTTTTCCCTCTCCCACGAAAACTATTTTTTTTTCAAAAAATAATATTTTTAAAATGTGACACACACCGTATCATGCATAAAGTTTTTTCCATGAAGGATAAAATTCTAATTCTTTCGAATTTAGATTTTTAACTCTCATATCTAGTACTTCCACTTGGTTAGATAGTTTTTTATTGAATATTTTTTCTTTAATCAATTTTTAAAGTCAAACCAATTACAATTCAGACATAGTGCGACCGTATAAGGCGTAACTTGTTTTGTATATATTGAAATTAATTTTTTTTGTTTTGTTGGATCAAGGACTTCAATATCTAGTGCACTCATATTTTTAATTTTTTTTTTATAATGTGCTATTTTTCCACATGTGTGGAACATAGACCTTCATTTTCGGTGAAAAACCTATGCTTAATAAAACGATAAAAACAAATACATAATAAAATAAAAACATATTAAAATTATAGTCCTTGGATAGCTCATTCTGAGGACTACCTGATTCAAGTTATTTATGTGAATTCTCGTCCATTTTCATCCTCTACCCGAGCTTCAAAGGGAAAAAATCTACTAAAATTTGGTGGAAGAGGGGGAGAAGGGAAAAAAAGGGGGGTTCAAGTGAACCCCCCTTCGAGAAAACTCCCCTTCACTCGAAAGGGTGAAGGGGGGTTCGTTCAAAGGGGGGTTTGCTTGAACCCTGCTTTTATTTTGAAATTTGCATTCGTTTCTATGAAGAAACGTGACATCATAGGGTTCAAGCGAACCCACCATTCAAAAGGGGGTTTGATCGAACTAGGGGTTCAAATGAACCCCTCTTTTGGGTTTGTGTGAACCCCCTAGTTCGCTCGAACCCCTTAAAACATGAAATTTTGAATGTGTGATCATTTTTACAAATTTCCTTCCTCATCAAAATTGTAAACCTATTACATGGGTTTACCTTGACATCCATTTTTTGAGCTTTCTCCTTCTACATATCCAAGACCTCTTTTGTCATCATGAGTCCTCTGATTATCAATAAGTTCATCAAGCATGGCAGAACTAGCTTTGAAATTTTCTTTGTACTCATTTGCAATATCAAGTTTATTTTTGAGATCATCTAGCTGTCTTTAAAGTGCTTCTTCATTGTTTCTTAACACTTCCAATTCATCATCCAATCGACTACATACCTCAGATTTTTCTTTCAAGGATTGAGTCATATTTTCTTCATTTTTTTCTTTTTGTCTTCAATCTCTTTGGTCATTCTCATCGTGATGGATTCCATCTCAATCTTCAAGATTGTATTCTCTTGGGTAAGTTTTTCACATTCTTCATTTTTTTTTTCAAGGTTTTTCTTGATTGTTCATCTTCAATGCTCTTATTCTATTTCTATTGAATATGATCACATAGTTCCTTTCTCTTGTCTCTTGATTTGTTGACCTTGTCTTTCAGAGACTCAATGAATTTTTTTGCTTCCTTAAGATTTGATTGAAGTTTTTGGACTTTAACTTTTGACTGGTCAAGATCATCTAGAGCTACCATAAGCTGTTGTTCAATACTGCCTGAATCGATTGGAATTATTTCCAAGATCTCCCCAAGCTATTAGACTTCTTCTTCTAAGAATCTAGCTCTGATACCAATTGTTGGAAACAAGGCACACTGAGAGGGGGAGGGATGAATCAGTGTTGTGCAATAATCAACTTTTAACAATCTTTAACTTCACAACATTAATAACATTCAACAGTATTGCATAAACAAAGAAGTAAATAAAAGACCATAACACCAACATTTTTACATGGAAACCCTATTAGGGGAAAAACCACAGTGGATGGCCAATCCATAAGTATAGTTCTGAGTATACTAAAAAATGAAGATTACAAAAGGGGAATTCACTTGCATTTAGATGCACTGCCTAGAGCTCACTGCTCAAAGAAAAGAGTTCAGATTAAGACCGTCTGAATATTTGAACTGGGATGATATCATCTAAAATGCCTAATTACAGTTCTAGATTAAGTACAAAAATTGATCTACTGTCTTACAGACTAATTCTATAATAATGTTCTTCTCTGCTTATACACACCACACATATATTTTATGTGCAAGTGAATTTGTGCTTATTCAAACCTCTATTCTACTCTAACTTGCAATTCAGACACACACACAACTTGTACACACACCAAAATGATATGGAAGATCAAGTATATATTTCCGCAACATGAGATTTGATTGCACTTTGTTGGATTTATCAAAATTATAACTGTTAGCACACACAAGAAGAAATATACAATGCGTATCCTCAATGGTCTGCCACAGCTTGGATAAGACCCATAAAAACATATACAAGCATGTAGATATTCAAATAATCAACTCACATACATCCATGACTTAATATATTTATAGAGTCTGACTTGATACAAAAAGAATTGAGAATACATCAGCTGAGTTGCCTAACTCTTGTGATATTAGGTATGAGACACTACGTATTGAGCACAAGATAGATAATACCTCCATAATCGTTGCCTGAGGTGCGCAACACAAAATTGTAACCTGAATTGTATGCACGGATCGATGAATGTTGCGTTACCAGATACACTATTATGCTTTGACTGAATTCAATCTGACTGCTGGTAGGATTGAATAAGGATATGTGCACCATATCAATGCATAGGGTTTCCATCAATGACAACACCAAATGATAGTTACAGTGTCTCTTGCCAACAACTTCTACGGTTCTAATAAAGGTGGATGTGGCTAGAGATAGTAGCTAAGATTGTTCCAAGGTAGAAACAATGCTAAAATTAGAGCTAATTCTTCAGCACGCTTGTGAGATTGGTAAATAATTTCAAGGCCGTCAAATCTGTCAGAGGATGGTACATGTGGGAAAGTGAAATTGAAGTAAGGCATGGTACAAGTGGATATGCTGAAGATGAATCATGATCATTCCCTGTTGTCCTGCTATGATGAAATACAAGTGATTTATTCTCTATGGGAAAGCAGGTAAATGTGACACAACATGTATGGTTGGAAAATTAAGCATGTGATTGAAATGCAAGTTAAGGAAATACTTTAGTCTCTTGATTTGAGATGAGTATCAAATGCATGCGCCTAATCTTGTCAAATTTATGAGCCACTGCGTATTGAGCACAAGATAGATAATACCTCCATAATCGTTGCCTAAGATGCGCAACACAAAATGGTAACCTGAACTGTATGCACGGATCGATGAATGTTGTGTTACCAGATACACTGTTATGCTTTGACTGAATTCAATCTGACTGTCGGTAGGCTTGAATAAGGATATGTGCACCATATCAATGCATAGGGTTTCCATCAATGACAACACCAAATGATAGTTGCAGTGTCTCTTGCCAACAACTTCTATAGTTCTAATAAAGGTGGATGTGGCTAGAGATAGTAGCTAAGATTGTTCCAAGGTAGAAACAACGCTAAAATTAGAGCTAATTCTTCAGCACGCTTGTGAGATTGGTAAATAATTTCAAGGCCGTCAAATCTGTCAGAGGATGGTACACGTGGGAAAGTGAAATTGAAGTAAGGCATGGTACAAGTAGATATGCTGAAGATGAATCATGATCATTCCCTGTTGTCCTGCTATGATGAAATACAAGTGATTTATTTTCTATGGGAAAGCAGGTAAATGTGACACGACATGTATGGTTGGAAAATTAAGCATGTGATTGAAATGCAAGTTAAGGAAATACTTTAGTCTCTTGATTTGAGATGAGTATCAAATGCATGCGCTTAATCTTGTCATCACTAATAAGAAGGAATATCTAATTGTTGATTTAGTTCAGATTTTTTATCAATGGTTGATATTTTAAAACAAGTTTGGTTGATTGATAATGCTCTCACATAAGCTCTTCTAGAAATTTAATGCAGACACACACCAATTGCTCTATTTAATAAGGATCACTTACTTGATTTTCTCACTATCCAATTGAGAAAGAATCTAAGGTTTGTGTAAGTAAGCGATTTTGAGATAGTCATTTCTGAGTGAATTGGTAATTTTGTTTGAAGAAATTTTGTAGTAGAGTAGAAGATGGGGAAGATAAGTGTAAATTTCAGCCTAGTTCATCTTTCCAAGAGGCTCAACCCTCTGAAATTTTAGTGTTCTCCTCAAGATGAGAAATGTGGACCAAAGATACCAACAAAACTGGTGAAGAAGACATGAGCTATCAAAGGTTCAACATGAGGTGTTCTTAGGCGTGCCTACCACCTTAGAGGCCAAACCATCTCGGAGGAAATGACCAAAGGAAAAGGTAAGAAGATTGAAAGACTGGAAAAAAAAGTTGCTAGAAGGAATAAGTATCATCATGCTCGCATGGGACCTCATCATTCTCCCATCGAGGTTTCTGATGATCCTTCTGATAGTGGGGATGAAACTGATTCTGGCTATCGCCAGTATCTTATAGCCATGAAGGATTCGACTGATTTCGAGGATTAGGTGATGATGGCTACTCCTCTAAAGATAAGGACATCGAGTGGGAACACTTATTCACCTGGTGACAAGGAAAAGTAATATCATGTTACTTTCCTTGTTAGGTGCTTAGGTTTTTGGTCATGTGTGATGTTTTCTCTTTTGAGTTGGTGTGACATGAAGTGGGTTTCTAGCCTTTTTGGATTTTTGTGTTCATAATGACACTTTCTGGGGTGATATGGATCTACGTGTTTTTTGATGCTACCACGACGACACTTTTTGATGACTGGCGGGATGGCTCTGATCAACAGTTCCTCGGACTCTATTTTTCTTTTTCATTTTAAGGATGAATCCCCAAAATCAGTTGGGAGATATTTTATTGTTTTCTGTTGAAATTCACTTTGAAATGAAAATGAAATGTAATGTGAAGTGTATTCCACCTTGGCACTTGTTGCTCCCTTGGCTTATAAAAGGGATTCTAAGGATGGATAAAAAGAGAGTAGGTGAAGGAGTCGGTAGGTAAATAGGTACTTATTTTCAAAGAAAATAGATACAAGAACATGGATAGTAAGTTTCACAATAACATGTTATAGGAACAAGTCAACCAACATATGTTTTGGATAAGCAATACTGACGAACAAGTGATATAAATTTTCTTTATATTTTCTCTCCTTCATGCAAATTATACAAGCTATAAATATGCTGATCAATGGTTATCTTTTTTATCTCTGTTGAGTTCCAATGGATGTGTTGTTTCATTCTAGCTTGTTCATTCAAGGAATGCATGTAAATTCTTCAATTTAGCAGTAGGTTTGGTACAGTATGTGTATGAGGATGTTAGTAAGAATTTAATAATGGATATAATAGGTGAGAATATTGTAAGGAAATATCTCTAAGGCTATAGGTATTTTTCTAAAATAGAAGGTTGATTATCCAATCACAATGGTCTATGGTTTGACTCCATTTTCTGGAATATGGCATTGGCTTGGTTTAGTAACCAACTTGACTAAAAATCACACAACATAATTAAATTTTTCTCCAAATGTTTCATGAGGTGTGTATGAATGTTAATGTGACTATATATTCTCTTGTTTAAGTTAATCATGATTTTGAAAGTCTGCCAAACTTTCAAGATATGGTGCTTTTAAACATATGAGGAGAATCATCTGTTTGTTTTATGTTTTGACACTTGACACACTGATATCTAGGAGCATAGTTGTTTAGGGATCATCCTCCCTAGTCTGATAGAGCCTAAAGAGAAGTAGAGATCCAAAAATCTTTACTTATGTGTTGGCCAATCCTTACCCTTACTGATAATTTTTCTTGACAAGTTCATAGGTTTGTGGTGAGACTAAGTTTGAATCTAAAAAAATAACCAACACTATCCATGCATATTTTGAATGTGAAACAAATAATCCATAAATTCTACACATTTACAAACCAAGAAAATAATTCAACTTTCCCAAATCGCTTATATCAAATGTATTATCTATAAAAAAATTAAAAGAATTGATCAGGTTTATATTAGGATAAATAATGATAAAATCATCCACATAAATAGAAAAAAGATTAATCTTGTACTGAAACCTTCTCCATATATATTTGGACTTGATTTACATTTATGAAGCCTAGGAAGTTGAAAATACTTTATAAAATTCTCATTCCATGCCCTCAACACTTATTTAAGACCATATAATGATTTATCTAATCTGAAAACAAGGTTAATATATTTTGAACTCATAAAATTAAGTTACTAATCTATATATCTTTTCATAAAGATCTCCATTCAAAAATATATTCTTCACATTCATTTGATGAATATTAAATTGCATTTAGTTACCATAGACAACAATTCTTATAACAATAATTCTAATGATGTGTAATTTCTTATCATAATCAATATCTTCCTTTTAATTAAAACCTTTAGTGAATAGTCTACATTTACATTTTTGTGACATTATCCAATTATAAATCCATTTACATAAAAACAAATATATTTCCCTTTTGGAAGGGGCATAAGATCTCAATTTTTTATATCAAAGAGTTATATTCAAATTTCATGGTTTCTTCTCATTCTTCCTTATCTCTAGCTTTTAAATAAGAGATTGGATCATGAATTTGAATAATTTTCTCCATATGTGCACTCACTATCATATTTCTCCATGTTCATGAATGTCTTGATTTCTCCTTATCTTTTGTCCTAAAGTAAATTTTCTCATTATCATTAATATGCTCTTCATCTATAAAATTGGGTTGATTCCTATCATTGTGGTCTCCTAAAACTATCTTGCACATCATCATCATAACAATAATAAAAAAAATTATTCTAATATTCTAGTCAAAATAAAAGTATTTGTACTTGGTGAGTGTTGATATGAAGTTGTGAGTTGTGACTATTCATAAAACATGAGATATTTATTGAAAACACATTTTTTAATATTTGGAGGAATCGACAGTTCAATGACCTAGATCAACTTGGCATGAACACCATTTGCATGAACACAGTGATCAACAGGTCGAGCCTCTATAACCTTCGGGCCTCCACAAGGGTCCCCACCCCATTTCAGAAAGATTAATGGGGTTTGAACTTGGGTGGGTATACTACCACACACTTAGAGTAGGCAACCGCACCACTTGAGCTAAACCTCAGGTTATTGAAAAAACACTTTTATTTACAAAATACTATACCCTATAATCCCTTGAATTTTCATTATAACCAATAGAAAAAAACTTATTCAAATTTTAGGTTGTATATTTTATTCTTTCGATTTAGAATTTGTGCCTAAAAATGCATCAAAAAATATTTAAATATCCAACATGTGGCATTGTACCTATCCAATATTATTTAGAGGTCATATTTTGAGATATTTAGTGGGTATTATATTAACTAGATGTGTTGTACATGAAATAACCAAGACCCAAATATTTTCATACAAAATTTTATAACAAAATATACACTAGGCCATTTCTAATAAGGTCCTATTCAACCCCATTTTTTTGAGGTGTATATGGAGTTGTCCTTTATACAAGTTTTAATACCAAATCCTTTATAAAATAATTCAAAATCATCATAATAAATTCACTCCCATATAAGTTCATAAACAATCAAGTCTATTATCACATTGATTTTCAATGAGACTAGCTTTAAGTTTTGAAAAAAATCAACACTTTATTTGTCTATTTGATGAAATATGTCCATACACTTTTGTTTCAATTATCAAAAAAATCAAGAGGTACCTACCACCAAGTACTGATGATTGTTTATTTTTTCTTGTCACAAATGACATTTGGATCTTCATGCTTGGCATAAAGGAAAATTATTTTGATTATGTTTCTTAAAACATAACTTTCATATACATCTTCAAAAACTAAAATTTTGGTAAAACTTCTAACCATATTATTAGTTAGTCAAATCCCAAGTCTATCATGCCATAGTTTTGAAAGATAATATACATGAGAAATCCAAACTTTAGGAGCTTCATCATCAACAAAACCAACAAGATTAAAAGATCAATATTGTGATCAATTATGCCTTTAGAAACTACTATATTTGGTAGTCTTCTTTCTCTAATGATTTAATAATTTAATTAGCCAAAGAAATAATTTCATATCTTTCTTGAAAACATTTGTATATTGAGAGAAGGTTGATCCCTAATCCTTTTACATTTTTTCCCTTTTCAAAGTTCCATTCTTAGAGTTAACACTTCCAAAATGAAAAGAAACTAATTTGGATTCATTTCAATTGATTATTTCTTGAATTATATTATTATCTTAATAGAATTATCAAAATATAATCTATCATTAATCATGTGAAAAGATGCGCTTGTTTAGAACACATTCTTTGCAGTATGATCAAACTACCTCCTTTGGTGAATAGATTATATTTTTAGTTTAGAATTTACCTTAGAATAGCTCATTGTTGAGTTATCTTGTTTCTTGTGTGTGATTGTAAAATTGTTTTTCTCAACATGATCATCATTTCTTCTTTTTTTATCTCCTTACAACACCTCACCCTTACATGGTTTCTTTGATCTTTCCTATTTTAAAAATAAAAAACTCTACATATGAATTTTTTCTCCATGATACTCACAATTTTTTACTCCCTTTCCACTTTGTTACATTATTATTCCTAAAATTTCCTTTAAGAAACTTTCAAATTTTCTTTACATTATGAAACGACAAGATTTTTATTCACATCAAAACTTTACAAGATTTTTTCCCTTATGCACGACCTTACTTAATACATCCATCCTTAATGATTGAGACTCTTCATTTAAAATTGATTTACAAAAAAATGATCAAAATATAAGGGTTTTTGAGATTTAACTTAAGCACCATTGTCCAATATTCCTTAAGAAATTAAAGGGATGAGAAGGTTACTTTCAATCATAGAAATTAATTAAATATATTTCTTTTTATACTCCTACCTTATTTTTTCTAATTGAGAATTCAAATAAGAAAGCTTATTTAAGTAATAATCCATCTTTTCAAAATCACTTGGTTCCAAATTTAACAATTTTTCTTCTATGTTAATTAAATTAATAAGATCAAAATATTTATTTATTTCTCTAATTTCTTTCATAATTTTAGTGGATTATCTAAATCAACAAATTATATATTTATTTGTAGGTTCAAAAATTTACCAATAATTCCTTTCTTGTTCATGATTACTAGCCTACAATGCTCTTTCTTTTTCGTATTAAGTTTCAGCCACTTCATTAACAATTCTCCTTAAATAATTCTCTTTGAGAGGATTTTTATCATAAGCTTCCATCCTAAAAATCTACTTCTATCAAAGATATGCAAAATTCAATATTGTTAGAAGCCACAAAGTGAGTGAAGTCCACTATAAAGAGAAGATCTATACAACCAATTTAAACCATTAATCTAATGAAAAACAATCTTGTTGAATAGCACCTCAATACTTCAACAACAAAATTTACTATAATAACATGAAAAAAATAATTTGAAAGCAATGTTTATATTTGTAACAATATTCTAGCAAACTGATTTCTATATAATACAATGACAAGCACAACAAAATAGAGGAAAACATAGCATTGCAAAAATAAAATAGTGTACATTATAGAAAATTAATTTAGATTAAAAATTAAAGATATAACTTAGAAATTCATACCAGAATATACACCTAACATCTAGTTGATGATTGATTGTTCCTTTTGCCTTAGTGTATAGACCACACCTCCTTTTATTACTATGTATTGCATCTATAATTGTCAAGTCTAGAAGTTTCTATTGTCTCAAGATTTGTTATAAATTGTAATTCATTTTAAAATTTGAAAAGTACCATTATCTAGAGAGCTCTATTTTAGAAAATTTTAGACAATATTACTTTTCACTAATCTAATGTTTATTTCAAATTTTCCCTAGACAATTCTTAGAACAATATACTTCATCTTCATACTTTTTAAAAATCTAGCCTCAATAACAGATGTAAACATCCTTTATTAACAAATAATGATTAATTACCTGATAATCAACCAACAATTAATGTCAAAGTAAACTCATAGAATACTCATAGACATAGTCATTTACTGACTCATATCAACAATTAACAAACAACAATCAATAATCGTCTAAGTGACATTCATTGCCACCCTATATCAACATTTATTCCCACCCCATTATCTCTTTTATTTTTAAGGACGAGAAAACATCAAACTTCTGGAAGAATGTGTCATCAATCGGCCATAGAGATTCTAGCCCCACTTAAACACAATCCCCGGAAGCTGATTGAAACTCTTAACAGCGAAAAATAACCAGCTCATGCATGAATCACATACGCTTATCCCCTCGTACTTGCTTGATCCATTAAAAAAGCGAAATATGGAAAATATTATTTAACCCCGGGCAGAATTTAGTATAAAAATAAGATTAGAATATGCACAATAAAGCAAAAATTCCTTAAGTACGTTTAGATTTTTATTAGAGTAATCTGGGTATAAGAACATTGTTAATAGACAGGAAAACACATTTAATTCTGTGGCTACTAGAAAAACACACCTTCAGATGATATTCGCTTCCATTTTTTCATTGGATAATTCTTAGAATGATACAATTGCTAAGAACTTATCCTGAATATCAGGTGTAATATTCATAAAATACAGATGTTTCCATCTTAGCCAAACAGTTGCATTTCCCTTGTCAGAGCACCAGCTAGTTATTTGGACTGGAGGAGGAATGTTTTGGGTATTGGTTAAAAATTATCAATTCTAGTATACGTACTGGGATATCAGTTCGACATTGCACTTAGTCTCAATACCATGATCTTTACTGCTATTGTTTTGGTCATTTTGCTTTCTTTAAGTTAGAATTCGAGGGTTGAACAGATAAAATCTGAAGCCTGGTTCCCCGCAAAATAGAATATATATTTATTAACTACGAAATTCAATATCAATGGCATTGAATGATTTGCATTCAATCTAGCTTAAGATAGCCAGTTCAATTCAACGTTCAAACTGCTCCAGGAAGCCTATAACAAATTTAATCAGGTGTGCTCTCTTCATTCCAGAAATAAACTATATCTAAGGATGTTGATTTAAAATAATGGAAAGATGGTATCGGTTGATCAGCGACTCTGTAGACAGAAATGGCTGTCTTCGTTCGTAATGTAAATTTTATCAGACATGCATGTTCATCCCACACTGTTAAGTTACAAAATAAGCACGCTATACCGAAAGGAGAGATCTCAAAACAGCTCTAAATTTTGGTTATGCCAAGCTACAAGAGGCTAAGAGATCTCCGAAGCTCCACACAAATGTTAATGTAAAGTTTATGTCCCAATTCTTTCAACTCGCAATTCAGAACCAATCAGGATTATATTATCAGTATTGATTAGAAGGATTAGGTTTTCACACTCCATAAAAAGATTTTGAATAAAATTATATAGATTGCATGAGTTTTCTGCAGTTTATGTAGATTATGTAAGATTGTTTTTAATTCGATTGTGTTTATTTTTTTATCTATATTTCATGTAGATAATGTAAGATTGTTTTTGAATTCAATTATTTTTCAATCTATATTTCAGATTCATTTTTTATTTTGATACATTACGAATGCAATCCAAAATCTTGATTGAAAAACAGACCAAACAATCTCATTAACTTTTCAGATTCGTTTACTTGGTCGTAGATGAGAAATAGCGAGTGCATGCTTTGAACAGTTAATCTACGACTATGAAGTTTTCTCATCAAATAATGAAAATCAACCCTGAAAACATAAATCAGAGGGCAGCAATGTTATGCATCAGAAGCTAAAGTTGAGGGTTTATAGTATTATCATCCAGAACAACGACATAGTGGAGCAATATAGCTTTTACGATTCGTTGTCACTCTTTAATTTATAATTTTAACTTTTTTAGATAACACATAAATATTGGCATCTTACAATAATATGAGGGATCAAATTTAGTCTAATTATACTTTTTAAGGATTTTGAATCTTAAGAAGTAATATAATTTAAAGAACATGTCAATTGAATTGAACCAGTTAAATTATAATTTTATATCTAATTAGAAACTAAATAAAATCAAGACAATTCAGCCATGCAACATTCATTTAACAGGCTTGATTCGGCAAGCAATAAATAATAAATCTGGTTATGTTCTCAAATGCATGTTCAATATACGGTGAAATTCAAGAACTGAGCTCCCACTGTTTACAAAGGATGAAACTATACATAAAGGGAAAAATCACTGTAACAGTTCACTCACAACATTTAACATTTCATACAGGACTTGGGCAATTAATCTGGTTGATGGCTCAGTGCAAATTAACAACAGTAAGCTTGGTTTCATACTGACTGAGGATTTTGAGAAGGGAGGTCGCTTTGCGCTTGGCACGAACAGACCCGGCAGCGGCTAAGCTCTGCAGACTCTGAACACTGGAAGAAATCATCAACAAATGATTCACCATTTCCTCCCCACCACTCTTACAGAGCGCCAACAGCACAGAAATAGAATTCTCCTTGCCCTTGGGCGACCCGAGGCGAAGAAGCTCCACCAGTACGGGTATAGCGGTGGTATTACCGATCGCCCGCAGACCATCCACTGAAGCAGCCAAAATGGACAGGACTGCAAGTGCATCGTCCGTTATGCTGGCCCGTTCGTCCGTGAGAAGGTCAACAAGAATAGGTATCGCGCCCGCTGCCACGACCAGCGGCTTGTTTCCGTTATAGAGAGAGAGGTTAAAAAGAGCCGTTGCGGCGTCCCGCTTGCCCCGTGAGCTCCCTTGATTTAGAAGCCCCACCAAACCCGGTATCGCCTTGGGGCGGCTTCCGATCGTGATTTTGCAGTCGTCGATAACAGAGAGGCTGAAAAGCGTGGCGGCGGCGTTTTCACGGCACTCCATAGAAGCTCCGTTCTGCAGAACTTCGATGATTTGGTCCAACGCGCCAGCCGCCATTATGAGCGTCCGGTTGTTGTCGTAGATGGAAAGGTTCAGCAGTGCCGTGACGGCGTTTTCCTGCGTTCTGGCATCTTTCGATTGGAGTAGCGAAACTAGAAACGGAATCGCTCCGGCCTCTGCAATGCACCGGCGGTTGTCCATCCCCGATTTGGCGAGCAACCTGAGCTCAAACGCTGCCTGTCTCTGTATGTCCAGTGACCCCGTCGCCAGCTTCCCGACCAGAAAAGCCGCCGTCATTTTGATGGCCTCTAGAGCAGCCTGGCTGCTGGAAATGTGATCTTTCCCTGGTTTTCCGCCGGCTTTTCCAGGGCTCATATCGAACGGAACGCCGTTGTCCTCGCACCACTGTGCTATGAGGCTGCGCAGGGCAAAGTTTGGAATGAGACCAAGGTGAATAAGCTTCTGCCCGCTTTTAGGGCAAGTGGAATGCCCCGATTCAAGCCACTGGGATATAGAAATCCTGTCATATGTGTGCCCTGTGGCGACAATCACCGGGTCCTTCATCAGATCTAGAGAAATCGGGCACTTGAATTCGTCCGGGACTGTGAGCTTTTGCCGGCCGTCGGTAAATCCTGAGCTGGAGGCCTCGGAGAAGCTGGGAGAACAGGGCGCCAGGTCTTCTTCTTCTTGCACCACGCCAAAAATGACGCATTTTGCGTACAACAGCATCCCGATTATGTTATTGAGGGTCGAAACCACAATCACCCCGCCAGTCCCTGCTTGCACCGTCACCTCTTCATGTAGTTTTCCCAGCTCGGCCTGATAATCAGCCGGAGTTTCGAACCCCAGACGTTCGAACATGCGGGAGAACCTGTACATATCGGGGCTTCTTCTCTGTTCAAAGCTCTTCATCAGATCGACTAATTCATTTCTAAGCCTCTCGTCTTCCGAATCGACATAGGGCTTCGCTTTCTTGGCCTGATTGTGCACCAGCTCCACCTGTTCTTTGATATCGGCCGTCACATCCAGAAGCCGAAGCGGCAAAAAATCCAGGGCTTTAACGATTTCCGTCGTCATTTCATACAATTGTAAAGACACAGATTCGTTTTCCATGAGATTCCAAATACAGCTCCGCTTCTTGCATGTCTCTATCATAAGCTTGATTTTCTGTATTACTAACGAAAGCTCTCTCAGACATAAGATTGCAGAGGGAGGTAGCAGGATGTCTGTGTCTTTTATCTCTTCGAATAGCACTGAGAGCAGCTTGATTCTTCTGGTAATGGTCGCCACGTTTTGAATTTGAAACATCTTTGGCTTTTCCATGGCTGCAATGTCGCGAGACTGTTGAATTAGGGATTGAACGAGAGACGTAGGGGATATATTTGCAGGCAGAGGAGTTGTCTCCGCCATGGAAGGCATGTTCAACCTCACGGGAATGTTTAGATTCACTGGTCTTGATGCCCGGGATCGTTCTTCCATTCCTCTTCCTCCGTTTCTTGTAGAATTGCATTTGGGTCTTTCGCTTAGAAAGAGATGGAATTAGAATACGTCAAATGGTATACAATTGTTATATATATTATATATAAAATTCTCTCGTGTTCTTCCTAGTCGCCACTTGGAGGGTTTGCCTTTAATGGCTTCATCGAGGAATAACTGTATCCTAATAACAAATGCATTACAACAAACGCAAGTAGCTGCGACTGGCCCTTTGGAACCGGCATTTGCCGTCTACCAGCCTGTTTGTCAGATATATGGAAAAGCAATGATTTAATATTAGATGGTTGACAAAATATTTTGGAGTTTTTTTGGGTTATCTCTCTCGTCTGAACTGCTCGAATGTTGAATGCGACCCTATTAACTTCGAGTTAGTATAGCTATCCGTTTGTCTGTGATTTATTCTGAAGTATGTTTGCTAGTGCAATTAGTAGCAATCACATTTGTAAAGGTTGAATGGGGTATGTTTATAGGTTTGAAAATAAATTATAGAAATCATAAGATGATGAGTTAGGTGTTGCAGAGTTTTATGTTTATTTTAGTACAATTAAAATAGGAAAATATAAAAAATTAGTAAATAAAGTTTAATTTTGTGGTCTTTTTAAAAAAGAATAAATTTTTGATTGTAATATTAATTCACGATAATATGGAAAATAATGATTTTGGTTGTTTGATTGTCTTGTTCTTCTTAATTGGTGAACTAATTTAATCAATGTAGGAATTTTATTCTTGATGTGGTAATTATATGAGAACTATAACAAACATGAAATTCTATGTACATAAGATTTGCATTTTCTGTGATAGACATCACACTCCATGTAGGTATCCTGAGTTGGGGAATTGTTTTAAAATTTTAAGATAGAATTCGATGTTTGTGTAATTTATGAACTTTGTTTACTCCAGTTTTTGGTACATGTTAAAGTGTAAGGATTGCCTATATTGAAAAATGCCTAAGGGAAGTTGATGGATTGCAAGGGTTAATGTTCCCCTCTATCAATCCCTAGGTTTACTAGCTTTATGAACTTTGATGAGTGATCCAAGACAATAAAATAAATTATGCAATATCCTAGATGATTTTGATGCAAATGTTGATTCCTTTTAGTTCTCCTAAACAAAATGTTCCTATGATTGAATATTCTTTGTATATAGATGATCTATGATTATTTGATGATGTTTAAATGTCTAGATGAATGTATTTAAATATCAAAATTGTTAGGATAGGTGACATTATAATTGCTATCCTAAGTTGATATTATGGGTCTCCGTGTTCCTTAGAAAGTGTCCTAGAGGACATGAAAGGAAAAAATAATAATTATTTATTTTCTTATGATAAATTTGTAATTGCATTCATAGAGGTAGATCCACTATGGTGATGGTTACAGAGCATCCTAGAAGAATATTGTTGATGGTGTTTTTTGCACAACAACAACTCAGACAAAATATGATATCCTAACTCTCTTGAAACGTAAATCTCTATGGGAAAAGAGATAACCCCAAGGTCTCTAATGTCAGGTCTTGACAATGCAACAAAACAACTCAGTGATAAAATGTGAAAATGTTGGTAATCACAAAGGGACCTTATTACAAACAAATACTGGATTTCAAATATATCAGATTTGAATGATGAATTGATACTTGGAATCTTGGTTTGAACCCTGATAATAAAGAAAAAACAAAAGATAAAGGTTCCAGAGATGATTCTAAGACTACTTATAACCCTAAGATTGAAAATGCCAAAAGATAAAATGCTCAAAATGGACCGATCTCTCATAAAATACTTTTTGTTTAACCTAGATGAATCTGTAATCTCACAAAAATAGTGCAATCTTCTAAGGTATTTACAGATTTTCAAATCAAAAACATTCATTCAACCAATCCTATTGCAATTGAGATGAACAAATCCTTATAACTGAACTAAGCACAATTTTAAGTCTAGGCTAACTTTGCAAAGCAACTAACAATTAGCTAACTGCAAAAATTATGGACTAGAGATCGCTCCAAACATTCTAGACATGAAACCCTAAGCATCACCAAACCATTTAACTATAAACTTATAAGAAATTCTAAAGATAGAAAAACAAGAACCATGCCAATGAAACTCCACAAGATAGATACCAAATCACAATATCTCTTTTATACTAAGTCATCCAAAATAGCAACGAATCCAGTTTTCTGTTACAACACTTGCTTGAAAATAAACCCTAATTCTCTCTAATATCATATCTATATTCTATTTCAAATATCCCTTATCTATCTCCCTATATATCTTCTCAAATGAGGCAACATGCCTATTTTATAGAGAATCCCTAAGATAGGTCAGCCCAAAATAAGAATTTACAATAGAACACACCACACAAGAAGTCAGCCTCAAATATATTCGAACATAACATGAAATGTGCAATTTGCACCAATTTCATTCAAGTCAGCCTAGGCACCAAAAGGGTCGGCCCAATGTATGTGAATAATGGGAAGCACAAATCTCAATGTAGCCCTTATAGCTACTTCCCATCCTTGTCTTTAGCTCAACCTTCTTCACCATGCACGACCAACAAGACTCTATCCAACTCAGCAATAGGTGGCACAGGCAAAACCCTAATTATTCTCTCAAAAGACTTGATGTCACCCCTTGCCTGCTTAATTGTACCATCCCAATCAGCTATATTAGTTAGGAATCTATCAATAACTGCAATATAGGTTGCAAGATCATCTAGTTGATGTTTAGTGACTGGACACTTCACTGACAGAAAACTTCTTCCTTCCTGTCATGACCTCAAAGAATGAGATACACTTATCATGGATACAAGTCAAAGTGTCCTCAATCTGCTTTGCTTGTTTATGAATTTTTCTTAAGGCCTTCTGCCTCATTTGTAGGATTTCAAACCATTCCCAAGGTTCAGAAACCCTTGGAAAAGGAAGAATCCCACTCTTTATCAACTTATCTTTGGTGAACTCCATAATTGTTGTGGTTTTCTACAGTAGGAGATAAGTATCCTCCTTGTCTTGAGCCAATATAGTCTTCAACTAGTCCACTGATCACATGGCATCTCCTCCAGTTGACAAGATATCCTTAATGGCAACATCTCACTTGGTTTGGACACCCTACAACCAAGCAATTGTAGCATGTGTGGTGCCTTTCATCTTTTCTAGCTCAGAGATTGTTTCTTGAGGCAAGAAACCTGTAGTAGAGGAGGAAGAGCTAATAGCCTACAAGGGTTTCATCAACTCCTGCAAATACTTCTTTAGTTTCTCGTTCTCTCTCTCCAACTCATGCCTGGTTTGCACAACCTTCTTCAACCTACTCACAATTATAACACTGGAGCCTTCATACTCCTCAATATCTTGCTCCACAGAAGCATGCCCTAGGTCGACAGTTTGCACATGATAATCCTTGGTAGTTACATTATCTTTATCCTTATCCGCAGTAGGGGTAGCAATGTGGGCCACTTTGTTGCTTGACCCATCTCTTTCAATTCAGGACACAACCCTAGCCTTCTTCTTATCCTTTCCTTGTTCAACATTTTCCATCAAGACATCCCAATTGGGAGGAGTATCCTCTACTATTACCATTTTAGTTTTCAATTCCTTATCCAGCCAATTTGGAACAGTAGACTCAGTTGGCACTATATCCTACTTGTCCTGCTGGTCATTAGTTGTATCCTTTTCAACACTTGGCACATTAGGGATATCCATGATTAGATTCTCCTTATCTTGCAACTGTTCCTCCACAACAACTTGCACCAGTGAAGGGACCTTAGCTGGTATCTCCTCTTATTGAGGAGATTTATTCAATTGCTTCCTCATAGGTGAATCTGAATATGCTACCAAGGGAGATTGAATCACTTTATCAATTTGTGCCTCCGCATTATAAAGGTCTCCTTCCTGAAATTCTTCATCGCCCAAGTCCTTAGGATCTTCATCCTTCCTTGGTTCTTCTTGTGTGCTACCAGTATCCTGAGGAATGGAGACACTTACTTTTTCAACAACGGGAACATTCACTAGAACATTTTCCTTTACTGCAGTATCTCTTGGAGAAGGAGTCCTTGACCTCCTCATGTACACCTAGGTTCTTTCCCCTGAACTCTCCACCTCTACCACTGGTGGCTCAACCTCCCTTATTAGTTTTGGGAGCCTCCTCCAACTTCTGTGATAGCTTCGTAAGTTGTCTTCTCTTTGTCAATGGAGGAGTAACCTCTACCTCCTCTTCCTCTTCTTTGTCCTTTTCAACCTCTTTCCTCGAAGCATGTCTCCTCTTCTTGTCGACAGGCTTCCTCTATTTACCCACTTCCATCACTTTCTCAGCTTGAACATCCCTAACCTATTTTTTCAAAGGGGAATCCACCTTTTCCTTACCTTTAGGATCTTGCTCATGTGATTCCTCAGAAGCAGAATGAGAGTCCAAGTCTCCCATCAGATCATAAGAATAGTGGACACCCTCACTCTCCAATTCCAACATCTTATGCTTCAACCACATTTTAGTGTACTTGATCATTTGAGTCATGATTTGATCCAACTCTATTTTTTCTTCTACTAACCAGTCAACTTCTCCAATTGGCTTATCTTTCACCGCCTCATAGACAAGACCCTGGATTAAATTTCCATCCTCCTCCACCTTGCCAGGATGGCTTTCACATTGTGTAACCTTACTAAATTCACTGGCAATCTAGAGAATTTCTTCTTCCTTACCTCAAGTTCATCAACAAGGTTAACCCAGTAATCCTCAATGTTAGCCTTATGGTTGTATTCCCTACTGGCCTTCTTTTGCACTTCCCCAGTGATGTCAAACCTTGATCTCTTGGAATGGAAAGAGAGACCAAAAGTACTCATCTCCTCCTTAGAAGCATGAGCAAACTAGATAGAAGGACAAACCTCACCCATTCCTATCTTCAAGGGGAAGTCATTTCCAAAACCTGTTTTATGCATTTCTCCCTTCACAACATTGTCGAAGTCACAAATTTGTCTGGTGACCTCCAACAATAAAATATGATTAGTAGGGTACCTCAGGAGTCTGTAGGGAGCCCTTTGACAACCATCAATTCTAATGTATGAGAAATTAGGGAACTGGATAAACCATGCCCCATATCTCCTTATCAATTCTTTAGCTTTGTCAGAAATCCTCATATGCTCTGCACTCTGGAGCAATCTAGTGATATACATTATGAAAGCATCAGTTTCTCTTCTATAGCTTCCTCTAGTCAGGTGCAACTATGGATATACCTCATATATTGCATCTTGTCCAAAGGTACCCCTAGTGCTTAACCCCTTGTATGGGTGAAGTCTTGCCAATGCATACACTAGGTAGGAGGTCATGGTGAAAGTCTTGGTTTGCAAGACATTACCCAACTTCTCATAGATTACTGCACTGATGATACCTACCTCATGATATTATATTCCCTACTCCATCCGAGCAATAACATTAAACATCCAAGTCTCAAACACACCCGCACTCTTCAAACCTACCAGTCTGCTGAGAAGAGTGATGACATTGTAGTACTCCCTTTTGAATTTGAGTCTGAATAGTTGCTTTGGCAACTTGGAGAAATGGGACTTAGGCTTTTCCAACCAAGAGTTAGTCCCTGCTGGGACTTAACTACATTTTCCTCATAGTATTTCCTAGTACCATCCATATCAAAGGTTGAAGCAATAGATACAGGGAAAAACCTTTCCAGAATCCTTCCTTAGGGACTAGTTATCCTTTGTGTCCCTCTATCATAATTTCTAGCACACTCAAGTACCAGTTCATAACACTGCACTGTGGAAGGGAAACCTACTACATGAGCTAATCCGGAGTCCACAATTCTTCTGGCCGATAATGGAGGGATTTGTTCTAACACCTCAGCCTTAAACTCTTCATAGTCCCACATACCAACATTGGTATTGGTGATACCTGATCAAATAGAATTCAACTTGCTTTCAGGAATCCTGCTCTTTATGTCCAACTTGACCTTCTCTACATCAAAGAAGGCAGAAGTCTTTGGACCTGGATCCGTTGCCTTCCCTTTGCCTCGACCAGCAACATCTTGTCTTGATCTTGCCTGCAAAAAAATGAAACCAACCACAATAAGATCAAAAAAGAAAAAATAGGTGCAGAAAATAAATATCTCAAAGTTTGAGATTTAGCCCCCTTTGTGGATTCCACATTGGAGAGGATTTCTGGGAAAATATGAACCAGGAAGATTCCAGCGAACCAAGCATACAAACTCCCATAACATCACTTTAATCCATCAATTCAACAAAGCAGTAACCTTAGAAATACTTAGCATAAGTTCATTTAATCAATTAAATATATCATCAATAAACCAATTCATCATAACCATCACATTCAACATTTTCCCAAAATGAAAAAATCGGAAGAATCCAACCAATGCGGATTTTAGCAAAAACAACAGTTATAACTAACCTGAGAAAACGAAGAAAGCACGAAACATCCAGGAAAATTTGGAGGAAACGGATTTTAGCGAGAATCAAACACATCATCATCAACTCAAAAAATTAGCAAAATGACTCAACTAGGGAAATCCAGAGGAAGCAGAATTCTGCGAGGACATCGAAAACCCGAACCCATCCACGTTTTTCTCACCTTCATCAAAGCGACTCAAATGACTATGGATCTAAGGCCTGCACCTTGACAATGACTTAACCTAGATCTCCAAAGGATAAAAAATGAACTTAAAACCCTCCCCACAACAACTCAAGAGGGATTGGCTATGCCCTAGGTCAAGAACCCTAAAATATCTGGCATGAAAGCATGAAGAACCAGGCACAACTTGCTTACACACTAGGATGGGAAGTTTAAGACCAATGCAAGAAAATGCCCAATAGCATAGAAATACCAGACCAAAATAAACATTCAATGATCAACCCAGTGGACTGGTAAAATAATCAGAAGCCTCAAAAATGTCCAAACATGACATGCACACCCAAGGAAATAACGGACCAACGAAAGACTAGGAAGAAAATGAAGCAAAGTAACTAGTAGAGAAAGAGGGTATATCTACATACCATGAGAGTGAAAGGACTGGAACTGGTGATGCCAACAAAAAAATCTCAAACGCAAGTAGGATACAAGCCATGCACACGAAATTCAAATGTAGCAGTCGAAACAACTTCAAAATCCACGATCCAGCAATACACCAGAGTCTCCAAGACTCAAACCCAAATGATAAGAAAATAAAAAAAATCAAATGGCCAATTACTTCCCCAAAATTTCAACATATCGTTGCCACAAAAATTTGCACAATCACCATTAATGCAATTGACAAGACAACTAAGACCACAAAAGGATAGAGATTCGATAGAGCAATAGACTTTGAAGAAATCCAGACACGATGTATTTCCCGGGATCTGGGTCAAAAGCAATCACTTCCGGACTCCGAAAGAAAACCGGGAAAATCTGGAGGAAGCGAATTTTCCCGAAAACAGTGAAAACTCCGGAATGCATTAGGAACTCAAGATTTTCAATAAAATTCATAAATGTGCCACTTCAACTAGCAAGATGAACGTCAAATAATGATCCCAAGCAAGCAAAACCCCAAGAAAGAAGTGCCAAGACACCAAAAAGAAAAGAAAGAGGGTCCCCACTTTCAGTGGGGCGTGTGTGCAAGAAATATTCCTTTTGGGCATCCACTTTTTGGGTGGGGACCACCTAAAAGTGCATGATCTTGCATGTTCATTTGCATGTTATCCTAGGTTGGGCACCCAAGTTTGCATGTTTTTGGTATGAGTCGTCAAAGAGTAATGGTGCACTTAGGATTGACCAATTTTGATTGGCTATGGGTTAGGCACACATGTGAAGGCTATGCGTGAATTTAATAATTTTCACCATGTTTTTGGATTGTCCACTAAGGGGGGCATGGGTTTTTCTAGGTGATTTTACTTGTTTTTGGATACCACAAGTGGCATTCTCTCTCACAAAATTCTATATATTGTAACATTGAGATGGTGGTTTCATAAGTTTGTTCATAGGTTGTTAAAGTAAAAAAGTGCTACTAAAATTTAAAGAAGAGTGTTGTATTGATGTGTACTTTATTTGAAGATTAATACAAGAATTACATCTCTTTGTGTGTGGAATTTTTTTCCACAAGGGTTTCTCCATGTATATCTTGTGTCACTTGTGATTTTCAACTTCGGGTATTGCTATTTTTCTTTCATTATAGGATTTTCTAATCACACAACACATTATTGGTAATCTTTAATACATAATTTCATATTTAGAAACATATTTTTTAGTTCATATTGTTGCAAGTTTCACCTTGATTTCCAACATTTCGTATCAAAGCTAACAGTTTTGTTGATAGAGGGACACCTTTCTCTTAAGTGTTGAAGGTTTTTTGGCTATAGTGGGAGCTTTTACTTTGTAGGTTTTACATATTTGTGAAGAAGATTGAAAGCCATGACTTCTACCTCTTGTTTAGATATTGAGAAATTTAATGGCACTGGTTACGAGATGTGGAAGTTAAAGATGGAGGATATCCTTACAGAGAGATCACTACTTACAAGTTTTAAATGAAAAGAAACCATCCAGTGTTTGTAATGAATATTGAAAAAAAATGGACAAGTAGGCATGAGGAACCATTTCGTTGTGTCTTGTATATTTTTTCCTCTTAAATGTTTCAAAAGAATCTACCACATACAGATTGTGGAAGATGATAAGTGATATTTATCAAACTTAAAGTCCAACTAATTGAAACATAGGAAAATGATATGGTTCACCAAAGATGGAATGGGGGTATGATACACCTACACTTTCCTTTCTAGTTCCATTAGGAAAAAGAGTTCCCTTAAGTCAAGATTGAATTTCAACGCTTAGGTGAGTCAACCTTGGTGGAGATCTTGTTGTTTTTGTTATGACCTAGGACAAGGTAAATCAGTTGAAACAACAATTTTGGGAGATGAATCAAAAAATACTAAATGAATAGAATTATGCAATGTAACACATGAAATCACTAAACTAAACCTTAATTTGGCAGAATCTAGAAAGAAATTGTATTTCTAAGAAGGGCTTGATTTTATGCACCTATCAAAAAATGGTTGTGTTGAGTGTCCTCTTGGGACTCATTCACCCGAGGGTGAATGGGTCTTTCTACAATGGTTGAAAATATACTTTCACAGTCCTATGGTCCTATGTTTGTACTTTTGAATCCTCTGGGTATCATAGTCTAAAATTCAAAAATAAATTCTAAAAAGGATTTTTTTGTCGACAACTTTGAAAACTTTTATAATTTTTCTCTTTTGATAGATCTTCAATACTTATCAACCTAAGACCTACAAAATAGATTAAAAGGGATTTTTGTTTTTGTTTTTGGTGAATGAGGGTTTACCTTGGTCAAACCCTGTTTCAGTAATTAAAAATTGAAATGAGATAAAGTATGAAAATAATGATGAATGCACAATTCCTATGTTGCAACTCACCAAACCCTTGATTTGAAACCCTTAAAGGATTGAAAATTAGTAGATATCTCCAAGGTCTTGATCTTGCATGAAATGGCTTGATTGATGATGTGATCTTGATGCTCAAATCTTGATTTGAAACTTGAAACATACATCATAATGTGTGAACCCCTAAACCTAGAAATGCACAAGATGCAATAAAACACGTTAGGTTGTTAGATAAAATGCATGCAAACAAGTATGAGAGATTCCCCATGAAATCCATCTATTCAAACTAAAACTAGGAAATGAAGAACACAATACAAGAAATGGAGTTAAATCCTAATTAAGCCAATAGATTAGTAATCCCATGGGGGAATTGGTGCCAATGAAGTGTTGAAATTGGCCCTTTCCCAATTCCTAAGTTGTAATGTTGAGTGATTGAGCAATGGTCAAATCTCCAAAGAGATGTGAGCATAACCTTGTTGCAATTTGTGAAAATGGTGATAGGTTGGGTGAAATGGGCAAAATTAGCTCTCAATGTGAAGAGAGTAACTTTGCATGTAATTGTGGATGATAAATGAGGAGAGAAGCCTCCAATTTATAACTTTCAATTTGGAAGAGAAAGTGAGGTTTAAGGTGAGGAGAGTAACTTTGCATGTAATTATGGATGATAAATGAGGAGAAAAACCTCCAATTTATAACTTTCAATTTGGAAGAGAAAGTGAGGTTTAAGCAATCTAGGAATAACTTCCAATCCAATGGTTGAATGCCACATGTCATGATGTGAGTGGTTAGTGGTTGTGCACATTTTGGCCAAAGTGCCAATAAATGCACTTATTTTGAATTTGAATTTGTGAGATGACTTGTTGAAGAGGGAAGAGATATGGAGTTATTGTCACTTTGCTCAAGGCCAAGGACATGTAAGAGACTTTAAATGCCTTGTTGGAAGGACCAAGTCCACTTGGCCTTTTTGAATTCAAATGAGGGAATATTCCCTTTTGATGCCATGCGAGGGAAAATAGAGAATTAAATAAATCAAAGTATTTGATTTATTGTGCAATTTGCATTCTCTAGAGGATTTTAATGAGAGGGATTAATTTAATCATGGTTTTGATTAACTTAATGAATAATTAAATGATGTGACAATTTAGACTAACATTTATGAATTGATTTAAGTCAAGAATTGAGAGGAAATGATTTATTAAATAAATGATTTGATTTATTTAACTCAAGGAGGAATATGTTAGATTAAATCAAAAAAGGTTTAATTTATTTAATTAAATAAGAAGACTTTAGGGATTTAATTAAATAAAATGAATTATTTAATTAAATAGAAATGTAAGGTAAATTAAATTAAATTGTTTAATTTAATTAAAGGAGGTGATAACCTAATCAAATGAATAATGATCCATTAAATTAAGAGACAAAATTATGATGAAATGTTGAGAGTATGATTTAGGAAGAAATGTTGTTAGTAATCAGGGTCAAGTGTGCCAAAATGACTTTTGTACATTTTCCATGTCTACATTTTGCCCCTCTTTGAAGCAATGTATTTGTTGTATTGCTTCAAAGAAATAAAATTGCTATGATCAAACGTTCAAAATTTTCTTGATTTTTTTAGATGCCCCACTACTGCCCTAGTGGAAGGATGATGCTGGATATTGCCCCCTTGAGAGATTGGATGAAACTTTTTGATTTTTTGGATGATCTTGCGAAAAAATATGACAATGTGTTAAATAGGCCAAACATGCCCCAAAATACCCAAAAATAGGTTAAGATGCCCAAAAAAGATACAAGACGGCCCTCGGTTGGATGAAAATAGGATCGAGGGACCAAAACCCTAGTTGGAAGGTCAAATTAGGTCAAAAAACCCTAATTTTCAGGCTTAAATAGATCTCAAAGGATCACTTTCAATACATTTGCAATCTTAACCCTGAAACGTTTGACACCTAGAGCTCTAAGACCTAGTCAGGATGGCACAACGATAGCTTCCTTTGCACATGTTAGAGCGGGTACAATTACATCAACGATCGGTCGCAGCAAGACCCGTGGTATGTACCCCTATCCAAATTTTATTTTTCTCATTATTTGTGCATTAATTAGGGCTTAGGTACGGTCATGACCCAATATAGCACGATGAAAAATGATAAATCGGGGTTGCGCGGTCCTATATAGGATCACTTATGCATAGAGTGTCGTGCGACACAATTTAGGTTTGAGGGTTTTTGGTCACCAAACCCAGCTGCTTGTACAAATAGTGTCATGCAGGCTAGTTTGTCAAAATAGGGTGTCAAAGTCCGCTGCGTGGCGTAGTTTGGAACATTACAAACCGTGCTGCTTTTTTAGAACAATGCCGCTTTTGCTGTTTCAAAAGTGAAATGTGATATGAACAACACATTTTCTTTAAGGAAATTGACACGACTTCTTTCTTTGTGTAGGAGAGTCATGAGGTCATTCATTCGAGGGAGCACCGGTGACCAGTACTTGAGAGATTACATGATACGCATGTATTACTCCAAGAGCAGCTTGGGGTGCTTGGTCTATGGCACGTTGCCTATGTCCATCCTATTCGAGCACATTTGGGTATGATGCATGCCTTGGCTGAGCAGTGGCACAACAAGACGTCATCCTTTAATCTTCCTACTGGCGAGGCCACCATTACTCTTGAGGATGTCCAGTGCATCTTGCGACTACCCATTCATGGAGCCTGAGTGATCTATGATTTGGAGGCGGGTAGGGATGCCTGCTTTGGTGTTATGGTTATTGATGAGCTTATCCTTTGTGATGGCCAGATAGATTTGGAGCGGTATCGAGGGATACCCCCTACTTACAACCTGATTGTGGCTGCCATTATTTCTAGTCCTGTAGCTCCTGATCGGTGTGGTCGATATTTCAGTCCAAGTTGGGGATTGGCATGGCAGCAGATGTGTGCCTGTCGAGTGTACTTTGCCTGGGGACCAATACTTCTAGCCTCTCTGTACCAAGATTTGCATGAGTTTTCCTATTTGGATGGTCGAGCTCTTGGGGCCAGGTTGACTCTTCTACACATTTGGGCATGGGAGCATATCCCAATGCTTTGCCGACTTGTGACACTAGTTGTTTTAGATATTGATGACCTCGTTGTGTGGTGGTACGATGGGGCATAAATTCACTTTACCCACATGGGTACAGATGGTATAGCCTACTGATAGTGATTTTTGGACGAGATGATAGTGTTCATATGGAGGCCATGGATGGGTATAGGGCCATGGTATGATGATGCTCGACAACTCTTCTTTGCATGCCAAGAAAGATTCATGCAAGGCTGAGAGCATACTATGATAGAGAGGTACCTTCCTGACAAGGTAGCCAGACAATTTGGTGAGGTGCAGGACATACCTAATGATCAGTATATGGCCCTCTTTGCGCGTACGACAAAGGAGACAACATGGGGGTTGCCGATTCCAACAGAGGAGGCAGTTTCCTCATTTAGACAGTTAGTGGATCGGTCATGGCCATATGATCAGGGGCCAGCAGATGTAGGGGTGACTCTAGCGTATAGAGAATGGTTTCGACCTCCCCCGAGATTGAGAGTTCCTGGGGCAGTGCTTCCACGTCGGAGGCCTAGAGGCAAGGCAGTAGGTAGGGGTCGGGGAGGTGTACCACCTCCTCAACAGTCACCTTCGAGAGATGAAGCACAATAGGTAGCAAGAGAGGATGCGCATCCCCAGGTGGCACCACAACATCAGTGAACAACACAACCAGTGGGATAGTCAGTGGGGCAACCAGATCCTCGTGATGAACTGATTCAACGGCTGTAGGGCCAAGTATAGGTGCTTACAGTAGAGCGAGATGAGGCCCGACAACAGGTTGTTGCAGTCATAGTTGAGAGATATTAGACACGATCCAAAAGGGATCAGGAGATTGGCCATCAGAGACAATTAGAGAGTGTAACCTCCTCATCTCGGGGCCGATCAATTGACATTCGAGAGTATAAAGAGGCTATTAGAGAGGTCAAGTACTATCGGCAGATAGTGCCTGTTAGTGTAATTAATTATTTATTACACTAGCATAAGTTAACTTCGGGTTAATTAATCATATTAGTCCTAGGTTACTTTTAATCATTTAATAATGTTGTTGAGATAAGATTCCCTTCTAGAAGATGAGTTGTCTTTCTAGAACTTATCTCCATCTTATTATCATTCCCTAGGTAGTTGGTTAGGGTTTCTTGTTGTCACATGGAGTGTGATTTGAACACTTGGCAACATCCTTTGCATTTTAGGTTTAGCACTTGTCTATATAATTAGGCATATGTACTCTTTGTAAATCATCCAGATCATCATAATAGAATCTCTATTTTGAATGCCATTATCATACTTTCTGTGTGGGTGAATATTTCTTCCTAGCAAAGGTCCTCCATTGAAGCCTGCAGCTTCATCAACGCCATCTGTGCATCCATTATTCCAACATGGTATCAGAGCTGTTCCAGTGAAGGTTCATGCCAGGATCAAGAAAGTTTGGCTCCGATTTGGACATATTCAGCCATTTGAGGTATATCTAGGGTTTTTGTATTTTGTACTATTCGTACACATTTGCAGAAAAAAATATCCTCCCTTTTAGTTCTCCATCATGGAAAATTTATTTTAGGTCATTGGGCTTTTTTTATTTAAAAAAATAGACTCATTTTTATATAGTTTTGGCAAAAATTTCGTTATGCGGGTGACCTGGTATTTTATTACACAGTCGGAATAATTATTTTTCCATGGGCTATAGTTTTTTGGTTTGGTCGGCATTTGATTAAAATTTGTAAAAAATCTATGGTTGGTTTTTGGTCTGCAGATTTTTGTTTGGTTGGCGCATTCTCTTTTTTTGCAGGGGGTATTCTTGTTGGTCACTGTACCTGATGTTCCATCTGACATATTGGCTGACATTCTTCTGCCGAACAGTCCCCCCTCTGCCGTTCTGGTCGGCCCTGTCACATCTGTCCAGCCCCCTGCGTTTCTCTCGGCCGTCGTCCATCCTTCCGCTGACGGTGCTCCCACCGACCGCACAACTGACATCCTTGGCTGTCCTCTGCCCGGCCCCCACCAACTTTCAACGTCACCGGTTATCTCCACCGCCAATATCCTTCCGTTTCGTTCTCTGCCGGTCTCCGTCTGTGTTTGCCCCTGCTGACAAAGCTCTGGTCACATCACGAACCGGAGGCTCCGCTTGCTCCCAGCGGCGCCACCCCGACACTGCCCGCTCCGCCCAGCCGCCGCTTCCCTGGCGCTCCGCCCGGCGCTGGTCCATTTTTTTTTTTGTGAATCATTAGACACCGGTCACATCAACGAACGTGTGCTAAGCCCGAAGGGGCTTATTTTTTGCTCCTTGTTTGCCTGCAGAGTGCCTCATCTAGGCATTTTTTTCATTTTATCATATCTTTTCACCAGGGTATCAAAAATCAACAAACGAGATACCGTCGGAAAGATAATTCAATGCTCTTTCCATTGGTGACATCCATTATAGGAAATTTTGCTTCCAAAAAATTGTACAGTCAATTGAAGTCAACCCTACAGTTTGGACATAAAGACTCATATCTTCGCAACCGTTGATCAAAATTCAGTGATTCCAGTGGCATCAGGAAGGTAATTCTGAGCTCTTTTCATCCATCCATTCACTTTGATCAGTTTCAGCTCCAGGTACTCTTGCATTGGTTTTGTTCAATTTGGTGCATTTGTTCAATAACTTGGATATCCTGAAGCTTCGGGAAAGGTTTTTTATTTGGGTGGCATCACTTCAGTTGCATATCAGTTTTGGAAGTTTCTATTTGATATTGAAGGTCATTGTCTTTGTATTTTGGAGAAATTTGTTTGTACATTATGGGGTTGCATCTTCTCCTTCTCTAACTATGTTGCACAAGAGAAACTATAAACAATGGCGAGATGGGATCATCCACCATCTCCAATCACTTGAATTGTTCCCACATTTGTATGGTACAGTTCCCCATCCAAGTCAAGGTGTTTAAAAATTTGCTTGGAGTTGCAACAGATATAATGTTTTAGAGGTGATTGCAATGCATGTTGATTGTGATGTTTTGGAATCTATTGATCATTGTGATAGTCCTCACATCCTTTGGACTAAGCTTTGGGAGATATATGGAGATTTAGATACTCCACCCTTCCCTGATGGTCATGATTCTGAATGTCAGGTTTCAAATCAAGTACCCCATGATGATATTTTTATGCAGGAGGTTGTTTGTTTGGATTGCCTTGAATCTTCCGAAGAGGTTGGCAAGGTTGCTTTAGATGATCCTTCTTCTCCATCAGAGACTATTGGTATCCCTTCACATTCAGTGATTCCTTGTCCAAAGTCATTGATTGAGGCTTCCATCATCATCATTCACCAAGACACATGCATTTTTCCAGACTTGACACCACAGGAGGGCTTTGTTTCAGGTATCACTGACTTGGCCACTTCTATAGGTTTGGAGGACATTCTTGAGGGGATATCACTCCTCTATTCAAAGATTTCATATATGAGACTTCCTCCATCTTCATCGGAGTTTCTTCTGCATCTACCATTAGATTGGCTTCAGTCTTCTTTCAGTGGTTTTGAGGACACTTCATTATGGGGGGGCAATCAAGTCTCCATCTATTCCTTCAATGGAAGGCCCATCACAATGCAGTCTTTGGATCATGTTCAACATCAGTTTCTGCATCATCCTGATTTGTCACCTTCTACATTAATTGGGTATGTACCTCAGTGGGTTGTGGCATCTTCATCTTCATCAAGCAAGGAGAGACATGAGAAGCTTTCAGAGACATCATCCGCATTCATATTCATTCTTCCTTCCTTCAATTCCTATCCGGAATGGGAAGCATCTCTACACTTGCACTTGGTTTTGTTTCTTCCGAAAGGGAGACAAGTTGTTTGTCGACATTGGATCATGTTTTGTCTACATACACTTACCTTTCTTGCAGGTGATCACATCTTTTGGGGGGGCTATATAGTCTCTCTCTTTCCTCCGTATGGGGGGAATTTTCATTATATTGTATCCATGTGATGATTGTTGTCCTGGGGGGGATGATGTTGAGTCCTCCAATCATCACCTTTCTGCATTTCATCTCCTTTTTTGGAGAGGGGTTTTCTTCCCACTGGGTTTTCCCCTTCTCTCCGTTTATGGGAGATTAGTTGCATTTTCATCCTATGTACATGGGTACCTAAAATGGTCATCAGCCGGGACCCATCATCATCATGCATAATCATTGCATTTTCATTTCCTCCCTAAGTTGCACTTATGGGGGGGTGTTAGTGTAATTAATTATTTATTACACTAGCATAGGTTAACTTAGGGTTAATTAATCATATTAGTCCTAGGTTACTTTTAATCATTTAATAGTGTTGTTGAGATAAGATTCCATTCTAGAAGATGAGTTGTCTTTTCTAGAACTTATCTCCATCTTGTTATCATTCCCTAGGTAGTTGGTCAGTCGGGACCCATCATCATCAAGCATAATCATTGCATTTTCATTTCCTCCCTAAGTTGCACTTATGGGGGGGTGTTAGTGTAATTAATTATTTATTACACTAGCATAAGTTAACTTAGGGTTAATTAATCATATTAGTCCTAGGTTACTTTTAATCATTTAATAATGTTGTTGAGATAAGATTCCCTTCTAGAAGATGAGTTGTCTTTTCTAAAACTTATCTTTATCTTGTTATCATTCCCTAGGTAGTTGGTTAGGGTTTCTTGTTGTCACATGGAGTGTGATCTGAACACTTGGCAACATCCTTTGCATTTTTGGTTTAGTACTTGCCTATATAATCAGGCATATGTACTCTTTGTAAATCATCCAGATCATCATAATAGAATCTCTATTTTGAATGCCATTATCATACTTTTTGTGTGGGTGAATATTTCTTCCTAGCAAAGGTCCTCCATTGAAGTCTGCAGCTTCATCAAGGCCACCTGTGCATCCATTATTCCAACAGTGCCATCAGCGGGTAGAGTGCCAGATTTCTCCCAAAAGATAGGGAGGCGACCAACAGAGGATCATGGTGAGAGGCAGGTGGGGGAGGGCAGCAGCCAGTAGAGCTAGCCCCTTTGATCACAAACAGTTTTGCATTTTTGATTTATGGGCAACACTATTTTGGCCCTATTGTACCATGTATTTGATGTATACTTGATCCGATTTGTATCATAATAGTGTATTTTTTGAAGATATATATGAGATGATTCACCTTTTATGATATGTATGGTGCACATGTATGATATGTAGTTTTATTATGATGTTATAAGATGTTCCTATTCTGATGCTTATGTGATGTAATGTATGTTTCTAATGGATGCATTTCTTTTTGTATATTTTTCATGCTTTTTAATGATGATCTTATGGATGTAATTTATGTTAATGATGGTGTAATGATATGCAAATGGTAATTTAATATGCAATTTTGGATGTTGAATAGACTAATATTGGAGGTTTTGCATATGTGCAGGATCATGATGGGCCAAAAAGTGGTGATATGTAAGCCATATGATGGTCCATGTGGCTAATGAATTTTTTTAACCCAAAATTGATGAAACGAAAAGGGTTTTTAGAGGAGATTCTCACCTTCCCACCAATATAAATTATGCTTTACTTTGAATTTAATAAATTATTATTATTCATTTTCTATTAAAATTATGAATAAAGTCTTGATTGATAGGTTGATTGAAAAACATCTATAACTTTCAAATGCTATCACATTTTATGAATTCAAAACATACGTCACATTCTATTCTTGTCATACTATAGGATTAAAAAATAAAAAATTGAATTTCATGAATTTTTGACCAAGTTAAGGTGGTTAGACAGTCAAGCTTTTATATTTTTTAAAATTTGTAATAAAAAAATCATCATTAATTATTTACTTGGAAAAAAATTATAAAAAAATATCCATCACATCGAGACATGAGTCCTCTACTTATATATAAAATGTTATAAAAAAATATTATCATTTTATTGTGGTTAGGGTGGTCAAACAGACATCTACTTCTTTATTTTTACCCTAAAATTTAAATACTACTGCATTGAAATTTCAAATTTTCACTAAGTAGATTTTTTTTGTTTAAATAAAGGTCTAGCAATTTAGAAACTACATTCAATTTGCTACAAATTCTATTTTTACACTTTTTTGAAATAATATAGATAACTTATTCAAATTTTTATGTCAAGTTGTCTAACTCTGAATTTTTGTCTTTTTATTGCCACTTAAGGGCCTATTTTTTCCATGATGATCTTGAACATACCCTTTTCATGGAGCACTTACCAGTGGTGGTGGATTTACTCAAACCTTCACGGAGGTAATAGAATAAAGATTTTAACTAATGAATCAAGTACTTAATAGATTCGTGTAGTTTAAACATGCACATCGTTGATTACGTTGAATAATTTGTTGTTTTATTTTCAGTTGTTGTGAGATGATACACCTATGAATGTGATGAGGGAAATGAATATTGCTGTGACATCTTCTATACAATCCTCGATGGCTTTGATAGAAGAGGTATGTGGAAAATTAATAAATTTCAATTTACATTTGTTGTTAGAGATGTTAGTGAAAAATCGAACCATTATTGATTCACATAGTTTAATTTATATTTGTTTGGTTTATATAGGGATTGAGCACGCCTGAGAATGGGTGTGAGAATATTTCCCTCATGGAGAGAGATCATGAGATGGATGTAAATGATTATTTTGTCAAATATATCATTTTTTATAATGTAATTTCTATATATTCATGTCTTTACTTCTTATTGTAATAGTTGAAGCTTCACCATGAACTAAACCCTAGGAGGAGTAGCAGGAGCACTCCACGAGCGCGGAAAAAATGAGTGATAGACCTATCACCATCCGAGCGAAAAGGAAAGGGAAATATTTTATTTCTAGGGCATGGAGAGCAATGACTTTTTATTCCAGAGTCCTTTGTTGTATGCCTGCATGACAATTTTGTACATATTTTTTATTGGACATATTTGACATTGTATGCCTAGATGGGATTCTCGTAAGCCTATATGGCTATTTTGTACATATATTTTATACTTATATCGACATATATTGGTGTATGCCTACATGACTATCTGGTTAATACGAATATCTTTTATCGATGCTTGTCCATATTTGCATTCTAAATTGATGGTTCAATAGATATGAGTTACATGTATTCAAGTGTATACTTTACAACTTACATGTATAATTTTTGACTTACGTGCATTCAAATGTATACTTTGTGGCTTACATGTTTTCATGCATATACCTTGTATTCGTGCATATACTTTGTTTTAATTTGTGTATAATAAGTATTCGTGTGTAAAAATTTTGAGGCTTACGTGTTTTTGAGTACTTGTACTTCCCTTATTGACATGTACATGTTTGACTTATTCACGTGTATAATTATTAATCGGTTAGCCCTAGCATTGATCTATCTCATCCTCAACGCATTATCCTTGAGATGGAGTAAGAACACCCTCAAGGTCAAAAGGAGTTTCACATGCATTCTTCAAAGGCTCATTTTGGTAGTGAAACCAAAAACCTCTTGCATCATTGAAACAATTTTTTTTTTTCCTTTATAGCAAGTCTGAAGCCATTATCATTCTCCATCAGTTCTTGATGTATCCACTTCCCATTAATGGTTATCTCATGACCTTCATGAAACCAAGCACTTATCTCATTTGTGATAGAAGAAATGTATGAAGATTTATCTTCCTCCTTATGAACCATTCATTATCATGTGAGATGGGTTCTTGTGAACCACTACTGATGAATCATGGGTCAATGAGTTTGACTTGTAAAACTACACGATTGAATCTTCATACCAATATCACAATATTTATATATCTAAATGTGTTATTTCCTTCAGCTAAACTTTGTGCTTATACTTATGTGATTGATGTATGTTTGTGTATGGGATCATAGTAATTTCTATTTGATGATGCTATTGTGTCTTCAAGGTTTATTATTAAAGGGTGCATGAAAAAAGTTTTAAATCCTTAAAAATATTTGAATTTCTTAGGTTTTTCTATTTGTTGAGTCTAGGCTCTGAGCCCGAGTCCAAGTCAAAAAATGGCTTGTCAAGTTTGAGGTGAGTCCTAGTCTTGTAACACTAGTGTGAACACATCGAGGAATAATGTATATGCCGATGAAGAGAGAACCCATCCTTGTTTCCAAACAAACCATGGTATAGATATGGTTGGTCGAGATAAAACATCACTCTTTTGGATTTGTGAACCATAATCTTTCATTGCTACAAACACACCTTCATTACATGTGTGTTATTGATCCTACTGAAGAAATGGTGGAACATGTTGTGGATCAAATATTGCAACCCTAAGTCCACAAGGAGGTTACTTGTCCTGATTTCCGCAAATGTCTTTAAGATGTTCATCCTTCTTGAGTAATGTGAACTATTGATATCATCTAGATCTTTGAAACTGTCTGCAATCATGTGCAATACTGTAGAAGCTAGAGCTATATCTAATACTACAAATGACTACTCAATGGAATCTTGATACCAATATCACAATTTGACATATTGTAGAAAATACCTCCTACTTATCAATTGATGAGCTAAAGGGGCTCTATAATGAATGTTTCATAAGGCACAACACTTGTTGAAGGTTTTTCTAATGGGGTCACAAGCTAAGTGGGCTTAACCTTGGGGAAAAAACTTCATGGTTAAGCGCTTGAGCTGGAGTATAGTGGAATGGGTGACCTCCTAGGAAGGCCTAGTGCCTCACCTCTATGAGCATCACCTAGATGCAATGAGTGCTAAGTGGGGCCATTCAATATCATTTCAAATTTTTTTCTTTAAGCAACTTACAAATTTGCAACTTTAGACTCCTCCAACCTAAGGGATCGATTCGATGGAAAATAGCTCAAAGAAATTACACGTGTTTCATTGAAAAAGAGGACCATGCGTAGTGTAAACATACCTATTTTGACATGTTGGAACAATCCACTTGGTCACACAAGTTGTAGAACGAAAGTTGCACCGCTTTTCACTGCTTGCATTTGATGCTTCTTCCATCAAGTGAAAATCCGCCACCATTGGAAAACCACTCCGAGATAGCCAAAACCGAGAGAGGTTTTTGTAGAAAGACTCAACAAAATCCTATAAGATAAGATGAGAAGTTTCTAAGCATCATGGTATCTGAGTACTAGCATGCTGAAGTTTGCAACCATTTTGCACTTTGGACCCTTAAGGGATCGAACTGGTGGAGCATAGCTCGAACCGATTCCACATGTTATGGTGTGAAAGAGGACAATTCCTAGAATAAAAATACCTATTCGTACATGTTAGAATAGTCCACTTGGTCACACGAGCTGCAAAGAGAAAGTTGCACCACTTTGCAACTTTTCATAGCTGGAATTTGACACTTTTCCATCAAGTGAAAATCCATCGCTGCGAGAAAACCACTCCAAGATAGCCAAAACTGAGAGATTTTTTTATAGAGGGGCCCAACACCTTTTTATAGAATTAGACAAGAAGTTTCTAAGTGTCACGGTATCCAAGTAATAGCATACTGAAGTTTGCAACCATTTTGCACTTTGGACCCTTAAGGGATCGATCCGATGGAACATAGATCCCAGTGATTCCATGTGTTTCAATGCGAAAGTGGACCATGCCTAGCATAAATATACCTATTCGAATGTGTTGGAACAGTCCGCTTGGTCACACAAGTTGCACAATGGAAGTTGCACCACTTTGCAACTTTGCACTGCTTGCATTTGATGTTTTTTCCATCAAGTGAAAATCCGCCACCACGGGAAAACCACTCTGAGATAGCCAAAACCGAGAGAGGTTTTCCTAGAGGGACTTAATGTGATCCTATGTAATTAGATGAGAATTTTCTAAGTGTCATGGTATCCGAGTAATAACATGCTGAAGTTTGCAGCCATTTTGCACTTTGGACCCTTAAGGGATCGATCCAGTGGAACGTAGCTCAGAGCGATTCCACATGTTTTGGTGCGAAAAAGACCATTCCTAGCATAAAAATACTTATTCAGATGTGTTTGAACATTTAGTTTGGTCATACGAGTTGTAGAGTGAAAGTTGCACCAGTTTGCAACTTTGCACAACTTGAATTTGACACTTTTTCCATCAAATGAAAATCCACTGCCACAAGGAAACCACTCCAAGATAGCCAAAACCAAGAGAGGTTTTTCTAGAGGGGCCCAATAGCTTTCTATAGGATTAGACAATAAGTTCTAAGTGTAATGGTATCTAAGTAATAGCATGCTGAAGTTTGCAGCCATTTTGCACTTTGGACCCTTTAGGGATCGATTCGGTGGAACATAGCTCAGAATGATTCCATGTGTTTCAATGTGAAAAAGGACCATGAATAGCATAAAAATACATATTTGGACGTGTTGGAATAGTTCGCTTGGTCACACAAGTTGCAAAACAAAAGTTGCACCACTTTACAACTTTGCATTGCTTAAATTTGACATTTTTTCCATCAAGTGAAAATCCGTCGCCACAAGAAAACCACTCCAAGATAGCCAAAAACGAGAGGTTTTTCTAGAAGGGCCCAATATCTTCTTTTAGGATCAGACGAGAATTTTCTAAGTGTAACAGTATCCAAGTAATAGCATGTTGAAGTTTGCAGCCATTTTGCACTTTGGACCTTTCAGGGATCGATCCAGTGGAACATAGCTCAGAGCGATTCCATGTGTTTTGGTGTGAAAGAGGACCATGGCTAGTGTAAAAATACATATTCAGACATGTTGGAATAGTCTTCTTGGTCACACAAGCTGGAGAATGAAAGTTGCACTATTTTGCAACTTTGCACTACTTGAATTTGATGTTTTTTCCATTAAGTGAAAATCTGCCACCACGAGAAAACCACTCCAAGATAGCCAAAACCGAGAGAGGTTTTTCTAGAGGGGACCAATGAATCTTTGTAGGATTAGACGAGAAGTTTCTAAGTGTCACAGTATCCAAGTAATAGCATGCTGAAGTTTGCAGCCATTTTGCACTTTGGACCCTTAAGGGATCGATTCGGTGGAACATAGCACAAAGCGATTCCACATGTTTTGGTGTGAAAGAGGACCATGCCTAGCATAAAAATACCTATTTAGATGTGTTGGAACAATCTTCTTGGTCACACAAGTTGCAAAATGGAAGTTGCACCACTTTGCAAATTTGCACTACTTGCATTTGATGCTGTTTCCATCAAGTGAAAATCTGCCTCCACGAGAAAACCACTCCTAGATAGCCAAAATCGAGAGAGGTTTTTCTAGAGGGGCCCAATGCCTTTCTGTAAGATTATATGAGAAGTTTCTAAGTGTCACGGTATCCGAGTAATAGCATGTTGAAGTTTGCAGCCATTTTGCACTTTGGACCCTTAAGGGATCGATCCGGTGGACCATAGCTCAGAGCGATTCTAAGTGTTTCGGTGCGAAAGAGGACCATGCCTAACATAAAAATACCTATTCAAACTTGTTGGAATAGTTCGCTTGTTCACACGAGTTGTATAAAAATGTGTACAAATTGTCTACATGACCTTTATATGACCTTTTTGACATTGTTTACATTTCAAAATTCAAAGTTTGCAAATTTTCCTACTCAAGGCATTTATAGGAGAAGGTGCTACTACACCAAACATGAAATCCAACCTTCAAATATTTTAGTATATCTCATTATGTAATTAAATCTTATTACAATGCCTCTGGCACTTCATTCTCTCAGATCTTTTACAATGTCACTCATATATTCAAGATTCTCTTTAAATGTCTACATCATAGGTGCTCATTATGAGGTTAACTTCAAATGAGTAACTTGAGATTCCCTTGCTAAGATTCACACACTCTCTTATAATGGCTTGAAATCAAAATCTAGATTTGTCAAAATCATCAAAATAAGTATGTTGTATTGCTTTTTTGGCTGAGATTCTCTTTGATGACTCTTAAATCAACATTTTCTGCAATGAAAGATCGATCAATTTTTAGTAGTTTACTTACAATTACACAAAGTAAAAGAGAAAAATAAAGAGCATCCAAAATAGAAATGAAATAAAAATAGATGGAAGGCACTTACAAATGTTGCATGCAGGCATCAAAATATGGATGTTGCATTGCTTTTCTGGCTGACATTCTCTTGGATGGCTCATATATCTGCATTTTTTGCAAGGGGACACCAATCACTGTAAAATAAGATGATAGCATTGGAATCAAACAAATTAATGTCCATACAAGTATAAATTAATAAGAACCAATGCACATATAATTAAAAATTAATCCAACGAACCATTCGGGTCTGCTCTACTCTTTATTGTGTCAAGTATTTCCTCATGGTCAGACTCATAGACCTTCCATAATGTCTTGTTCAAAGGTCTACCCCCATATTTGGTCAAATGAACATTGGATGCTATGAAAAGGTTCGAGTAATGGAGAATCTTACGATGCATTTCAAATTCCTGAGATAGCCAATGTTTAACACTTGAATGTGGGTACCTTCTTAGCCATGTTCTAGTAACCACAACTGAGCCTGTAGGGTATTCCATGTTTTCTCCATTTATAACTAGGGCCTCCAAATTTTTTTGGTCTCAACACAATGACACAAGTAATAGTTTGGTCCCTCTTCATTATCTTCATCTGCAATAATTGCATAAACATGTCGTGCATTGATATGTGCAAAAAATCTCTTGAAATTTGTCAACATTACGAATACAGTACAAAGTAAGATAACGATATGGAATTTCAACAACTAAGAAAGTAGATATATCACCTGGTTGAACTAGATATCATATGTGGTCAAAGTCGACCGATGATTCCATCTGTGTCAGTTCCAATGCCTTTAGAGGGCGATACATGTGAAGTGGGCTAAGATAACTTGTGAACTATTTGTCAATCCACTCCACTGACTCACAATCATTTGACGCTTGCACTATACATGAAGAACAAAAGCATGCCATCATTTGTGTATTGATACTCCATGAACCTGAATTTGAGCTAAGGAAAGAGTGTACCTCACTTGATCTTGTTAGTGTACAATAGTCTTCATATGGTGCAATGTTAGTATCATCCATCAACCAAAAAAATCTACGAACTGAAGATGTACCTTCATTACCTGAACCCATCAAAGCATTACACCACTCGACGATTGATTTTGCATCTGTCAACTTTGCACTATCTTTATACTTTAACTCTTCTCGTGCTAATGCTCTTTTCACTCATGCTCCTGCACCATCATGCTCCCCCTTTCCATGTCCAGCCTCACAAAATTTCCACATATGTTGAACACCTGTAATGACATGCATCCTACACAACAAGTAGAACATGATTGAGTTCTTGTACTATGTTGCACAGTTATCAAACCATATTATATATTGATTGTATTTTATGCCCCTCTTAGCCAACCACTATATAAAATATGGAAGCAACCTTGCACGAACTCTGGAGAGTGTGTGCGATCATCACTAATGTAAAAGTGGTACTCCCTCAATAACTTCCTTTGCTCATCTGTAATATCAGATGCATGAATGAATGCTATGTGCACAAATATCGAAACTTGTGTGGAGTTGTAATACTATGACTACACCTCATGTTGTGGTTGTAGAGTTTAGTTCTTTGCAAATTCAACCACAGATACTATGCTTCCAACTAGAAAGGTGTCCTTGCATAGCTTGGATTGCGTGTCCAACCTTCAAGCTCTATGGGTATGCACTGCATACTCAGACAGTATAATGTCATGCAATGTGGTCATAAATTGGTACACTGGAATCTTCTCAATAACCAAATCACACATTTTTTCTTGAGACCCATCTTTTGTAACATATGCCACTATTTTATACTTCCTGAAATCTACTAGTTTTTGTCCCACCTCATCTATGCTTTCCATATGTTGACATACTGACATACACTGGAAGCCACCGCAATGCTCGCACGAACCATCCAAGCATGTTTTCCTATAGAATATATGGCCATCCTCTATTTCACATAATTTTTTTGAGAAGAACTCTCTTGAAGATTTTGGTGGGGCTTCTATGCCAAAATCTTGCTAAACATTGTTAGTATACAAATCTAAACATATAGAATGATAAACCTCATAATGGTTAGAAAACTCAATATGTAGTCTACAACAACATGTAGTGTGTGTGTGATTTATCTTGACATAAAAGGGTTTAAGAATTTCAAAAAATCTTTGAGAAATACTAATTTGAGTATAATCATTTTCAAATTTCCAAAAAAATTGGGTTTGAGTCATATCCAAAAAATGCTTTGGATGTGGCTCATGATTCCAAATACCAATTCTCCTTCTTACTACATCCCTTTGATTCCGAGACGGCCTTGTGTTATTCTTCCAATACTCTTCAATTAGTGTTATCAAGGCTTGGATAATTTCTTTATATTTTCATGATAGTCTCCCCGAGAATTCCCATAATTCATTTTTATCATTGCCCTCAATTCTTTGTCGCCTTTGAATGGCTCTTGATAATTTTTTTCTACTAATTCCCATTTGTTCACTAGTATTTTTTATTAGACGAGCTATCTTTGTTTGACAGCTTACCAAAGTCGATGTAATGACACGTCGGGTGACATTACTATCCTTCGATCATGAGGTCTTACCCACACTCTCATAAGCATCCATTAGATTCTTCACAATAATGGCTTCACTCGATGCATTCAATGTTCTCAACCCAAGATTCTTCATGATGTTCCTATACTTTACACCCCGCATCATTTCAACAAATAGTTGACATCTTGCAGTCTCATTTATCCTTTCAAAGAATCGTTCCCAAATCTTATCAACATATCTTCTACAAGTGCATCTTGAAATATTACCTTCCATGTGTTGCAAAATCGCATCATCAATATTAATCAAATACTTTGGATTTCTATGCAAAATTCTAGGTGGTGTTCTCTTAGGTACATACATCTCAACATTAGGAATTTCATCAATATTTAATTGAGGTGGGCTAGATTGCATACCTTCGATTGAGGGTAGAGAAGAAGACATACCTCGAGGTTCACATGGGGATGATGGCATACCTTCTTCATCAATTCTGAGTGATGATGTACTCTCAACTTGAGATGTGTTGGATGGTGTCCAAAAATATTCACTTGCGGTACATGGTGTCCCTCCATATTCACTTGCAGTAGATGGTGTCCATCCATATTCAATTGTGCTAGATGGTGTCCCTCCATATTCGCTTGTGCTTAATGGTGTCCCTTCATATTCACTTGTCATAGAGGGTGTGTCTCCAACTACGATATCTAAATCTGTCTTACGATGATGCTTTGACATTCATGCCTATTTTGCTGGCAGTTCCTGTTCTATTTTTTATGGTTGAGGTTCCTCTACAATCGAGTTTTTTTCATCAATCATTTCCAATTTCTTCTTTTCACGATATGTCGCCACCCGAACACTCTCCTTTTCTTTCAAGGTTTCCTTCTCTTAGTCTGTTAGTTTTATCTTTGTCTTTTTCTTCGGCATGGCAGATAATTTTATCTGTACCATGGTAATGAGACGTATATTAGTTCATGAGAAATGTATCCATTGAAGTTAATTGAAAATAATATGTTATTGTAGATAATACTTACAATCATCATGTACAAAAGTTAACCTAGCATGTAGACAAATGTGTACAAATTATGGAAGCACTAGGCTGGCCAGAGCACATTCCTAACTAAAAGTGAATAACCATGATGGCGATTCTGAAAAATAATGAGTGTAATGACATTGTGAGTGTTTGATAAGTTTTTTGTGTAGGAGCACCTTGACAATCTATGCTTCCATTTTGAAATTTGATTCAATTTTGGGTATCTTCATGTTGTAAGAGGGTCATTAAAGACATTTTCCATGTACCGGTTATATGAGCTTTCAAAGGTGGTTGTTTGCTAGTTATAGGAATTTGGGGGAGTTGGTTGTCATTGATAAAGGTTTAAACAACCTCCATTGGCTCGAAGGGAGGATTTTTGTTCATTTTGAAATCCATTTTTTTGATAAAAAAAAGCTCTTTTGCAGAAATTCACTGGTTTTTTGCACTTTCGTGCACTTGTACGCATCTATACAGCCTCCCCTTGATATAAACCTAATATAATATTTTAGGAACATGTATTATATCCCTAATTCATCAGTTCTAAGGGCTTAACATTACGTTTGAAGGGAGCAATTGACAATTTTATGAAACTGCTCATTTCAAGCCAGTCAAGGGTTTGAGTAGGATTTAATTATGAAATGACCATCCCACCTACTGTTATGAATTTTTTCTTGGTGGGATGTCATGTACATTGTTAGAGTAGGGTATTTTATTGTTTAACATGCTTTGGAATGAAACTAATGACAATAGGATGGGGTTCTTAGCTCAAACAAGCACTTTTCCATGAGAATTTGAGGAACCAAAGAGTGATTTTGAAAAAGTGTTGAAGGAGTGGTCTATGTAATGAACCTTTTTTGTACAGGGTATTTTGAATATTTTTGATGTTTTGGAATGGTCCAAGAAGGCCCGGGTATAGGAGTTTCTATAAACCCTCCCTCTTTGCATTGAAAAATGGGGGTTTTTGTATTGGAAGCCTAGTTGAGTGGGTAAGGTCCTAAGACCTAGAAACTATCTTTTTTTGAGACCTAATTAAAGACTATTTTTGGGTTTGGAGGTCTGGTGTGAAGATCTAAGGGTACAATTCCTTTGTAAAATTGGCCTCCTTGGAGGCCTAAAATAGTGAAAAGTTCAGTTTTCTTAAAGTTGTCCCAAATGAGTCATGTCTTGCAACTCTAAATTTGGTTCTATAATCATTATTTTACTTTCCTAGTGTTTTGGAAAGTTTTGGAGTTAAGGGTCCAAAACTGGTTTTGCACTGTAACTAGATTCCAAGGGTGAAATGTGGGAAATAATGTTTCTATTTGTTGTCTAGCTTGGATGAGTGATGGGATTGGTCCATTACACCTTTTTAATCTTATTAGATGCCTCTTGAAGGCAATTTGACATCTTCAATGGTTTTGGGTCCTCTAACTCTGCATAAAAAGTGAGTATCATAGTTTGAAGTGTGTGCATGATTTGGGAGATCCATGTGATAGTTTGCAGATGCTTGGCTACTAGTAATGTGGATAGTGAGCAAAGGAACTAAGTTTGTGTGTAAGGGGAAAATTTTGAAAGGTTTCATTCTTGTTGTGCTAACTCAAACAAACATTTATTAAGAAAATAATGGTTTGGTTGTGTCTTAAGAATTATAGTTTGTGTTTGTAAACAATGGTGCCATTTTGGAAGATTTGAGACAACTTGTGAATGACATAAACATTGGTTGATGTTAAGAGGAACCTAGTTGATTGTAATCAGTTATTTTCAAGATTTTCAAGGTGTTTTGAAGGTCCTTAATGAATTGGGAACTCTTAATGCTAATTTGAGTATACAAATCAAATGTTTTGTGAAGGGAAATATAGTTGAATAAGTGTGTCAAGAAAGGTGTTGATTTCTTCCTTTGTACTGCATTAGTTTGTGTAGAGGTATTGGAAGGTGTTTGGACACTTCAGAGGAATGGGAGAGGCCTGGATTTGTCTTAGAGGATGAATTTTTGTGAATGGTTCTGAGTCTCTAATTAGCTTTCTGCTATGTTAGAATCAATTTTATGATGGTGAATCTATTTTTTTGAGTTGGAAAAAGAGTTGAAACCAAGTTATAATGTTTTGATGAAAAGATGATTGAGTTTGTTTGTTGATCTTCTTCAATTTAAGTTAGGGTTAGAAGTGTCCTTCATGATTTGTGGACCCTGGTAGATGCTCTGCATCAAGATTAAAATGGTAATTGGCAAGTGCATATAATTGTGTATATAATGGTAATTTAAAATGTGCATTGAAAACCTAAGGTTATAATGGAAAACAAAAATGAAAGCAAGCCATAATAGAATGAAAGAAAATGTGTAAGGACTTCACATACCTTAAAAATCAAACTTTCAAATGGAGTAGTTCAACCCAATTATGTAACCTTAGCTTCTTTTTTCTTCAAACTCCACAACAATTTGACTTGTTCAAAAGCTTGTTCCCTTCCACAGTTCAATTGTATATCAGTTTTCAATGGAATTCAAACTTCAATTGATATTATATGTCTTTCAACCTGGAAACTCTACTATTTCATGAAAAGGTGGTAAAAAGATCATGGAAAAGGTGATGGAATGTGAAAAACATGCTTGTACACTACACAACATCATCAAAAAGCTTCTTTTTAGGAGCATGCACAAAACCAAGGGAATATGTAGATTCCGGGCCTTGAAATCATGGGTATATAGAGTTTTTTACCATTTTAGTTTGGTTTTCTTAGTATATTTTTGAGAGTGGGAGAAAGAGAGAGTGTGAGGGAGAGAGGGGGACAGTGGGAGATAGAGAGGGAGGGAGAAGGGGAGAGTGGGAGAAAGAGAGAGTTGGAAGGAGAGAGGGGGAGAGTGGGAGATAGAGAGGAGGGAGAGAGAGAGAGGAGATAGAGAGAGGGAGGGAGAGAAAAGAGAGTGGGAGATATATAGGAGGGAGGGTGAGAGGGAGAAAGATAGAGGAGAGAGAGGGGAGAGGAGAAAGAGAGTGGAGGAGAGAGGGGGAGGAGATAGAGAGGGAGGAGAGAGGGGAGATTGGGAGAAAGAGAGAGTGGAGAGAGGAGAAGGGGAGAAGCGGAAAGTGGGAGACCGAGAGAGTGGTAGATAGAGAGGGAGGGAGAGAGGGTGAGAGTGGGAGAAAGATAGAGTGGGAGAGAGTGGGGGAGAGTGGGAGAAAGAGAGAATGGGAGAGAGAGAGGGAGGGAGACATGAGGAGAGTGGGATAAAGAGAGAGTGGGAGAAGGGAAAAAGAGGAGAGTGGGAGACTAAGAGAGTCGAAGATAGAGAGGGATGGAGAGAGGGTGAGAGTGGGAGAATGATAGAGTGGGAGAGAGTGGGGGAGACTAGGAGAAGGGGAGAGTGGGAGAAAGAGAGAGTGAGAGGGAGAGAGGGGGATAGTGGGAGATAGAGAGGGAGGGAGAGATGGGGAGAGTGGGAGATAAAGAGGGAGGGAGAGTGGGAGAAACCCTAAACCCTCAAACCCCAATCCCTCAACCCTTAACCATTAATCCCTCAACCCCTATACCCTCTTAATCGCTCAACCCTCAACCATCAACCCTTAAACCCTAATCCCTCAACCCCTATACCCTCTTAATCCTTGAACCCTCAACCCTCAACCCTTAAACCCTAATCCCTCAACCCCTACACCCTCTTAATCTGTCAACTCTCAACCCTCAACCCTCAACCCTTAAACCCTAATCCATCAACCCCTATACCCTCTTAATCCCTCAACCCTCAACCCTCAACCCTTAAACCCTAATCCCTCAACCCCTATACCCTCTTAATCCATCAACCCTTAAACCCTAATCCCTCAACCCCTATACCCTCTTAATCCCTCAACCCTCAACCCTCAACCCTCAACACTTAAACCTTGATCCCTCAACCCCTATACCTTCTTAATCCCTCAACCATCAACCCTCAACACTTAAACCCTAATCCATCAACCCCTATACCCTCTTAATCCCTCAACCCTCAACCCTTCAACCTTAATCCATATACCCCTATACCCTCTTAATCCTTGAACCCTCAATCCTCAACCCTTAAACCCTAATCCCTCAACCCCTATACCCTCTTAATCCCTCAACCCTCAACCCTTAAACCCTAATCCCTCTACCCTATACCCTCTTAATCCCTCAACCCTCAGCCCTAATACCCTAATCCCTCAGCCCCTATACCCTCTTAATCCCTCAACCCTCAACCTTCAACCCCCAACCCTCAACCCTCAAACCTCAACCATTAAACCCTAATCCCTAAACCTCTATACCTTTATAATCCCTCAACCCTCAACCGTCAACCCTTAAACCCTAATATCTCAACTCCTATACCCTCTTAATCCCTCAACCCTCAACCCTTAAACCCTAATCCATCAACCCCTATACCCTCTTAATCCCTCAATCCTCAACCCTTCAACCCTAATCCCTCTACCCCTTTACCCTCTTAATCCTTAATCCCTCAACCCTCAACCCTGAAACCCTAATCCCTCAACCCCTATACCCTCTTAATCCCTCAACCCTCAACCCTCAACCCTTCAACCTTAATCCTTCTACCCCTCTACCCTCTTAATCCCTCAACCCTCAACCCTCAACCCTTCAACCTTAATCCCTCTACCCTTATACCCTCTTAATCCTTGAACCCTCAACCCTTAAACCCTAATCCCTCAACCCCTATACCCTCTTAATCCATCAACCCTCAACCCTTAATCCCTAATCCCTCAACCCCTATACACTCTTATTCCCTCAACCCTCAACCCTTAAACCCTAATCCCTCAAACCCTATACCCTCTTACTCCCTCAACCCTCAACCATTAAACCCTAATCCCTCTACCCCTATACCCTCTTAATTCTTAATTCCTCAACCCTCAACCCTTAAACCCTAATCCCTCAACCCCTATACCCTCTTAATCCCTGAACCCTGAACCCTGAACCCTTAAATCCTAATCCCTCAACCCCTATACCTTCTTAATCCATCAACCCTCAACCCTTAAAGCCTAATCCCTCAACCCCTATACCCTCTTAATCCCTCAACCCTCAACCCTTCAACCTTAATCCCTCTACCCCTATACCGTCTTAATCCTTGAACCCTCAACCCTCAACCCTTAAACCCTAATCCCTCAACCCCTATACCCTCTTAATCCCTCAACCCTCAACCCTTAAACCCTAATCCCTCAACCCCTATACCCTCTTAATCCCTCAACCCTCAAACTGTAAACCCTAATCCCTCAACCCCTATACCTTCTTAATCCCTCAACCCTCAACCCTTAAACCTGAATCCCTCAACCACTATACCCTCTTAATCCTTGAACCCTAAACCCTCAATCATTAAAGCCTAATTCCTCAACCCCTATACCCTCTCAATCCCTCAACCCTCAACTCTTAAACTTTAATCCCTCAACCCCTATACCTTCTGAATCCCTCAACCCCCAACCCCTATAACCTCTACCCTATAACCTTTTAATCCATCATCCCTAAACCCTAAACCCTTAAAATATAACCCATAAACCCTCTACCCTCTACTGCCAATCCTATACCTTCTACCCTCAACCCTAATTCGTCAACCCTTAAACCTACCTACTAAACTCTCTACCCTAAACCCTCTTGACCCTTAAACCCTCAACCCTCTTGACCCTTAAACCCTCAACCCTTAAACCCTTAAAAACTCAACCCTAAACAATTGACCCTCAACCCTAACCCCTTAAACCCTATACCTTGTACCTTGTATCCTGTACCCTCTAACCTCTACCCTCAACCCAATACTCTCTACCCTATACCCTAATCCCTCAACCCTTAATCTCTCAACCCCTATAACCTCTACCTTATATATTGGACCCTCAAACCTAATCCCTTGACCCTATACCTTAAACCCTCAATCTTCAACTCTCAACTCTTAAACCCTCTACCCTTTACCCTATACATTAAACACTCAACCTTCAATTCTCAACCCTCAACCCTTAATCCCTCAACCCTCAATCCTTAAACCCTAAAACCTCTACCCCTTGCATTGGACCCTAAACCTAATCCTTCAACCATATACCCTCAAGCCTATACCCTAAACCCTCTACCCTCAACCAAGTAAACCCTTAACCCCAAACCCTTGTAACCTAAATGCTTAAACCTTAAACCTTCTACCCTATACCCTAAACCAAATACCCTCTACCATCAAACCTATTCCCTCAATCCTCAAACCTCAAACCCTAATACCCTAGAAACCATGAACCCTATAGGTCCTCCACCCTAATCCCTCAACCCTATACCCTCAACCCCTATCACTTTCTCTCTATCTATACATCTCACCTCTCTCTCCTTCCCTCCCTCCCACCCTCTCTAATTGTATTTATCTATTGTCTCCCTTTTTCTACGTACCTCTTGTTCAATCAATCCCTACCACCCTCTCTCACTTCCTCTATCCATCTCTCTTCATATCCCTCCCACTCCATCCCACTCTCTCCAACTACCTCTCTCTCCCTCTCTCTCGTGTCTCTTCCTCCCACCCCCCCTCTCTCTAAGGTCTCATCCTCTGGCAAGCTACCTAGGTAACTCTCTCTTTGTCTCTCTCCCCTCTCTCTATCTATCACTCCAACCCTACCTAGATAAGTCCCTCTCACTCCACCCCCCTCTTTCTCTACCTCTATCAGGTCACTCTGTCTCACACCCTCTCCCTCTCTCAGGTCTCTCACTCATAGTTCCTCTCTCTCCTACTCCCTCTCTGTCACACTCCATATATCTCACACTCTCTCTCACTACCTATCTCTCAAGTCATTCCCTCTCACCCCCTCACATTCTCAAGTCTCTCCCTCTCACCGCCCTCACACTCTCAAGTATCTCCCTTTCACACCCTACCTACATAAATCTCTCTTTCTCTTTGTCTATCTCTCTCTCCCCCCCCCTCTCTCCCTCCCTTTATCCCTCCCACCCTACCTAGCTGATTCCCCTTCAATCCAACCCATTCTCTCCCACTCCCTCTCTCTTGAACTCTCACTTCAGCCCCTCTCCATCTCTCTAGACTCTCTCTAAATTCTCTCTTCATCTAAAGACGTACATAAATGCATACATACAAGAATAATAAATATGTACATATAATCTTACATCCATACAAGCATACATACATATATGACATACATGTACATAAAAATATATCATCATACATTAATATATTGTCATTTAACATAAAGTAATACATAACGCGAGCGCATTATAATGCACTCGCGTTATGTGTTAGTTGGCATGTTCCCCGCAGAAGCAAATGTCAAAAGTGAGATATAATGTGAGTGCATTATAACATGCTCACATTATATTTTGCTTTGCAAATTACCAAGCCTTAGGCTTGGTATTTGCCTTGGAATACCAACCCAAAGGCTTGGAGGGCATTCCTAATGACCAGAGACATGTTTTTAAAAAATCCACCATATTTCTCATAATTGAGTTCGTGCTCACCGTTAGGATTGCACGTGGTTCAATATTGAAAAAATCAAACACATGGGTAATGTTGGGTTATCTCTTCGCTATCCAATGATGTAATTTTTTTCAATTTCTAAAAATGTTAAGTCTTTCATCCATAATTAATTTTATCTGTATGTCTTTTTTTTGCCAAACAATAGTGTTTGGTATTTTTTTTGTTATAAATTAACTGTTCATCAATTTTTCAAATAAATTACATTTTTAGAAACTAGACTCCATTCTACAAAAAAAAGAAAAGAAAAAAAGAATCAATTAGTTTCCAAAATTTGTAGGGGTAGCACGACCAAAATTTTATTTTTAGGATATGTCCACTTCGCAAATTAGTAAAAATTCAAATATTCATTAAAAAATTATCAGAATTTTTTTGCATCAACTACATACTATTAGCTAACTTCTGACTATTGCAATTTTAAAAATACTAAAAAAAAATTCACCGTACGAGGGTCGTACAAGAGTTGCTATGTTATGTTTTTCTGACAAAAACAACAACAATTTGTGTACGTTCCTCGTTTGAACCCCTCAATCTCAACCATTTTCAAAATAAACTAATAGTTTAGAAAGTAGACTCAGAGCACTTGAATCCTTCTTTTTGTTCCATCTCAAAATTTTGAGTCTAAGTATCCTCAATTTCACGTCCAAGGTCAGTATTTCTTGATTTTAGAAAAAATCTATCCACTTAAGTCCCCTTTTTGGGAACTATCTTGGTGCACTTACCCCATAAATAGATTCAATATACATTTCCAGTTTAAATACATACACGTACATCATAATATAGGACATTGATAATAATACAAAAGAAGTTGTAATATAAGTTACAATTCGAGACTTAAGCATTCAGTCGCCTTAAGCTCTTCAATACATAATTGAAGAATACATAAAACATAAATGAAGATGACATCCTTTGATCTTCAATCCAATGGCATATCTTCAATAATGAAGACGAGAACAAGGATCAAATGCTTTTTCCACCCAACCTCGAAGCTTACGCTTCCCCAAAATTCTTAAATCATTCAAAGAATACTCGACCCTGCACGAATCTCATAGCAAAAAGCAATCGACAAGAAAGATGGAATCTAGTGTGTGCCTAGTATAACTAGTAAAACCACAAGCATTTTCATTTTTCTAATTCATTTAAGAAACAAGCAAGTTCGATACTAGGATATGGTAGAGAGTTCATTCATTCCATTTGTTTCAATGGTCCTTAAGTTACTTGGCCAAGTAAAATGTCATGCACGACAAATAAAATAAGTTTTTGAAAAGAAAAAATACACTCTCTAATAACCCATATTCGACACCCGTCCCGAAAGGTAACTTTCCAAACACATGACATGCACATTCATTTATCAAGCATGCATGGTTCCAACCATTTGAATACAATCTTTCAAAAATAATTTAATGAAAATCTTGTTTCAAGCAAAAACATTTTAAATGTTGTTCTGTCATCGTTTTAAACCATAAATAAATTAAATTAATATTTAAATCGAATAAACTAAATAAACTAAAAGAAGGTGTATGTAAATTAAATACATATAAAATAGGCATTAAATGAGCACACGTTCTTTTGTTCTATTTACTCATTTAATTTGTTTCCACTTGAAATAATCCTAATTTGTTTTGTTTTCAAGTAAATCATATTTTTAATTTAAATGATTTATTTTTTGTTTTTCTTACTTTCAAAAAATAAATAATTACTTTTTCATACAGATTTAAAATAAATCATTTTAGTTTTTGTTTTGAATGTTTTGAGTTTCATTTGTAAAATTCACTGATTTTTAACTTCTATTTCAAAATCATGTTAAAAATTTAAGAGACATTCTATCAAAATCTTTTCTATTTTGAATTCTTTTCCAGTCTAATTTAAAGTAACGTTTTTTGTCCAGCATCTTCTTCCAAGTTTAAATTTCTCCTAAATTTATAAATCAGTTGTTTTTCATTGTTTTCTAATCCAAATTTTGCTATAATTTTTTGTTTCTAATTTCAATTATTTTTTGGAAAAATCACAGTTTGATATTTAAAAATTTAAATAGAATTTGAAGCAAACAAAAATGATTTTTAATAGTTTTAAAAATCAAAACAAGAAAATAACTATTTCATTCGAATTCATTGTATTCATGCTTTTGTTTAATAATTTTTTGAAAAAAATCTCACCTAGTAATTATGGAAAAAGATTGTTAATTTCTTCTATCTCTCTCTCTCTGTAATTTTTGTCCTCTCTTTGATTGTTGTTTTGTCTGATATTCTTTGTCTCTTCTCTTAACTTCCTTTCTATTTTCTCCTCTTCTGGTTTATTACCTCTCTCTGGCGCCTACCTCCCTTTTGTTGTTGTTGTGCTTTACCTCCTATCTGGATACCTATTTCCTTGTTGCCTTTGTGCGCCCTTCACCTGTCTCCTTCTCCCTGTCACCTACGTACCTTCCTCTTTCCTTAGGCCACGCATTCACCAGTCCTTCTGTTAAATGCATGGAAATTGGGGAGACTTGGTGGTTGTGTATGAAGAAGAGGGGAGTCTTCTGGTTTGTACAACACCCTCCCTACCTCTATGTGTGTCTTACCTTCCTTGTAGCAGCGCGTGGAGAGTGATAAATGAGGTAAGAGAAATATGCATAAAAAATTTAATACTTCTTCTTGGCAACACCTATTGTCATTCTTGTTCAAGTGTGTGGGGTGTGAGAAGATAAACAGTAGAAACTTAAAGAATTTAAATTTAAACCCTCTCGTCCAATCTATGTGTGCATGGTGTAATTAGAAGCTCTAGAATAAAACAAAATATCCAATAACCATCTCTGCCTCTATCAAATTCATATTAATTCCCTACCAAAATTCCTCATATTGTGTCTTTTTCTTTCTCCCCAATATAAAAATGGATTTTCACCCACTTGCAATTTCAAAATTCTTCACTGACTGATTATTTATTTCTCATGCATTGATAGATGTTAACAATAATTCAGATCCACAAATTGAGGTTGATCTCTAGTTCAATTCTCCAACTCTAATTTTGAAATTTGATTGCCTTCCAAATTGCTTGAAGATATTTTTCTTCAATCTGTTCAACTGCTTGTTTGAAATCAGTTTTGATTTGCAGTATGTTTGTTTTCCAATTTCTTTTCAATAACTCAGTTTTAGATATTTGTTTAATTTCTTCAATAAATCTTTTCTCCTTCATATTTTTAAATAAAAAATAATAAAAGCAAATAAATTTGCAACACAATTTTTATTACATTTTAATACATTTCGCAATTAAAAGTCTATTTTGTTAATTTGAAATAACACCATTATTAGTTTTAAATAATAATAAAATATCTACACAAGGAATCCGATTTATTTAAATTAAATCAGTTTTCTCAAATTTTAACCAAATCGCCATTTAAAACGACATATTCTTTTCACAAATTTTGAGAAATCAATTAAACTTAATTTAAAATTTCCAAGCACAATAATCACAAAAATGCATTAAAATAATAACTAAGTGAGTGTGTTTGAGATTCCATCATTCTCATAAACATCTAATGGCTAAAATGAATCTACCTGATCGTTGTTCTCACCTTCATTCACGTTCACCTGTTCCTGTGTTCACTTGCACTCGAGTTTTCATCAGCAATGACAAACCCCAAATTTAAATATAAATGCATTTGAAATCATTGCAATTGCATTTCAATTTCAATTTTACCTCAATTTACATTTCAATTTAACTTCAATTTAAATAATAATTTAACATAATATAAATATTCAATATCATGATTTATAATTGCATTTAAATAATCAATAAAACCTATACGTGACAACTTTTGACAATCTCGCAAGCAACAAACCTCGCTCTGATACTAGTTTGTTGCAGTCACAAAAATAGAGTCCTCAATGAGAACAATACAAACCATGTAGAAAGAGTCACACAATAGAAGCAAAATGAAATATGGAGGAAAATGCAAATGCACACATTCTTATTATCAAAAAACTTGATTACAAATAGTCAGCCACATCTGGGCTTACAGATTTGGCACACAGGCTTGATTACAACATGTTCAAAATATAGTGCTCATACATGTGAGCGAAATATTATAGATCAAAATCTATATCCATCATATTATATCTTCCTAATTCTGTCTCCATAAAATGGTTCAATACTAGCTTTATATCACATCTGTGGGTCAAGAAACATCCACGTCAGCCAAAGATCACTACAATCTCTAGGAAGAAAAGTGTAACGTATGCAAGAACATGTTGGCGTCAAATATGAAATTCATCCATGTTAGATGTGTAATATGAAGTGTGGACCTAAGTGTAAGGTTGGGGAAACTCCATAGAACAAATCTAAACACACCACGAGGATCCGCAAGTCACGAGAAAGATCCACGATTGATCCAACTACCCATTAGGTTTTGAAGTTATTTCTAGGCCAGTCCCAAAAACTATCACGTACTCCGAAAGTGATAAATTCTCATAAAAAGATCTCAATAAGCTGAAAACTTGGAATACAACAATTGAACATGTCCACAATGAAATCCTATGTATGCAAGATATGGTGAGAAAACATGAAGAAACACCGTATCTACCAACTCGAACCAGAACAAGAACAAAACTGGATGAAAATATTTTTGGTTGATGCAAGATTTCCTAGACCCAAGGATGCTCCTACATCAGGGAGAGAGGGTCGGAGGGAGAGACCTGAGAGAGAGGGAGAGAGACAGTAGGAGAGAGTGGGAGAGAGATAGAGGGAATGAGAGAGAGGGAGTGGGAGAGAGAGGGAGTGTGTGTGAGAGAGAGAGAGAGAGAGAGGGGAATGGAGATACCTGAGAGAGAGTGAGAGAGAGAGGGAGAGAGATAGAGTGAGTGAGAGAGAGGAAATGGGAGAGAGATAGAGGGAGTGAGTGAGAGACACAAGAGAGGGAGAGGGGGTAGGAGGGATAGACTTGATATAGAGATACATAGAGAGAAAGATGACAACCTAAGAGAGGGAGATGGAGTGAGAGAGACAAAAATACCAAAGGGGGAGAGAGAGAGGGAGAGTGAGAAAGGGGGTTGGAGTGAGATAGATTTATTTAGGTACCTAGGTGGGAGGGAAAGAGACCTGAGAGAGGGTATTGGACTCAAAGAGAGTAGTCTAGGTCGTGTGTGAGGGAGTGAGATCTGAGAGGGAGATACTTCAAAGGGATAAAGAGTTATCCAATTAGGGTAATGAGTTAGAGAGCGTATAAAATGTAAAACCTCAACTACCCATCTACGATCATAAACTGTGAACTCTAAGCGTTATCAAAGTTGTCAACCAAAGAGGGGAAATTTAGGTTTTTTTCAAAGCAGGTCATTTGGCAAGCGCCAAATTTGGTGCTTGCCAAATGACCTGCTTTAGATGTGTTAATTGATAGGATTTTCCAAATTTCCTCATATTTTTGTCTGTGCTCCCCATCTCATTTGCATGTCTTTCAATGCAAGTTTATAAAAAAATTGTTATAGCGTTAACCTCTCTCTTAGCTATTTAAATATATAATTATTTTTTCATTTTGATTTAGTTAAGGTTTTGATCCATGACTCCTATTGTAAATGCCTCTATTTCTAGTCACAAACCAACATGTGCTAGTTTTAGGATAGATTTTTACTCTTTCATCGGAATGTGAAATAAATTACATTTTTTGAAACTAGACTCCATTCTACACATGATGAAAAAAATAAATCCATATTTTATTAGTTTTCAAAAAAATTAGGGGGGTGCACGATCAAATTTCAGCTTTTCAGGCTGTGTCCACTTTGAAAATTCATAGAATATTATATATTCATTAAGAAAATTATCCGAAAGAATGGGGATAAACTACATAGTGTTAGATAATTTCTCACTGTTGGGATTTTTTAAATTCTAAGAAAAAGTTAATCAAAAAGGGGGCAGCCCTTAGGTGCTATGCTATTTTTTTTTGATAATATAGGACCTTTTTTGGCTGCCCCTATTTGAGACCCTTAATCTTCATTAATTTCAAAAATAATTAGTAGCTTAGAAACTAGACTCGAAGAACTTCAAAAAAATTTCTTGTTGCATCTTGAAACTATGAGCGTAACTATCTTCATTTTCTCGTGCAAATCAGATTTTTCTGATTTTAGAAAAAAAAGTGGCATCTTATGAGCCAAAATTGTATCATATATCCATGCACTTACCCAGTAATGAGCTAAGATGATTTTTTTGGTACTTTGTTTCCAAGTGTTTTTAAGAAAATTTAATAGAGTAAACTGTGTTGTGCAAATGTTCATAGTGTGCTCTAGTATTGTATTTCATGTTATTTCTTTGTTAATACTATGCCTCTGTCGTTCTTATAGGTTATTCAAGGTTGAAAAAGGTTGTTATATTCAGAATTTGGGTTTTTGGATCATTGTACAATGTAAGATATTTTCACCAGTGTGCGAACCAGTTGTTCAGTGATGTTTTATATGGTCTAGAAGAAATGTATTTTCTCCACGCTTCTCTCTTGTTTGTATTTAGGTTATGCAGATTTGTAAAGGTTCTCATAATTTTTTTAATCTTTTTGTGTTCAAGTTTTTACTTGATTTGATTTAGTATAGTGAGAGTTTCATTTATCGATTTGCAATTAAGGGTTGCTAGTTCTCCTAAGTTGAATTATCTGATTTATGTGAGCTTGAATGAAGTGTTTGATGAATCTCATGTATTTTTTGGATTGTTCTAGATTGATTTCAAGTGAATTATGTTATCCAAAACTTTTGGCTTGATCTAAGGAAGTGCGTACGTAATGTCTATAGTGTTTTTCATGGGTGTTGGTCAACCTTGTGTTTAACACTACATGCAAGGCTTGTGGAATAATGTTGAAGTGTTGGGATCTATTTGGATCCTAACTAAGGATTTACGTAGGCCACATTTCATTCCTGTCCACCGTGGGTATGTTTAGGTGCCGACCTATTTCAAATTTGCATGTATAACGACTAGTGGCCGACATTAGATAAAGTTGGTGGAACTTGATATAAATATGTATGGTGTTGATGCAAGAGGATGAGGATGAAAGAGTGAGAATAAAGATAGATAGCTAAGAGAGAGGTTAACGGTAAAATTTTTATTTTTCTCTTGTAGTAAAATTACTTCATACTTTAGTAGGTATTCTAGGAGCTCATTTGGTGGTCGATATTGTAGATGTTCAAGAAATCTAGAAACTATCTTTCAAATACAACTAGAAGGTTGGGGTTGGTGGCATCATAGTTACCCATCCAAAAGTGTATGGTACCTCAAAATATCTTATGTAATTGTCTTTGAAGGTTAATTGAACTAAACCTTGTGCCCTTCTCCAAACCTTCTTAGGTGGTATGGATATAAGTCAGGTCTAAAAAATAGGACAATATATTTTCATGATTCTTGGAATACACTGGTTGTAGGATATGTACAACATGGATTCGACAAGGATTCTCTCAAAAAAATTGAATTAATGAAGCACTCTAGAACATATCCTATAATTGTAAGCTTTTATTTTGTTCTATATGTATGTAGCCTTGTAGGTTGAGTGGATGAGAGTTGTACATACTTGAACCACATGAGTAATGCTTATTGCATTACACATATAGTAGACCATTATGTTTGCATGGTTGACCTTCTTGCTCAGGTTGACTATCTTAAGGACATTCTACACTTTATCATTTGAATTCTAGTTAAACTTGTGGTGGTTGTGTGGACATGTCTTTTTGTGTGCTTGTAGATCCCATATGAATATAGGCTTAGGAGTATTTATAGAAATAATTCATTTTGATTTTGATCCTAATTTTTTTACAACATATGTTCTTCTCTCAAACATCTATGCAGAAGTGGGCAGGTAGGGTGAGGTTCAAATGGCAAGGAATTTGATGAAATATTGAGGAATTAGAAAGAACCCTAGATGTAATTTGATTTCAAATGCCATAAAATGGTACATTTTTTTCATTTAGGAGATAGATCACATCCAAAAAACACAACAAATATATGTAAAGTTGGAGAAATTGGACTTGGGAGATGAAGGCAACATGGTATTGTTCACATTCAAAGAATTTACTTAATGTTATAGAAGAGGAGGAAAAATAATTATTTCTTTTCCACCATAGTGAAAAGTTGACAATTGCATTTGGTTTGTCAAACAACACCCTTAAAACAATTACTAGAGTTGTTGAGAACCTTCGAGTATGTGTTGATTGCAACACTATAAATTTTTTTATCTCCAAGATAGTTGTAAGAATTTTTTTTTGTGAGAGATGAAAAACAATTTCCATCATTTTAAATAGGGACAATGTCCTTGTGTAGATTATTGCTGATGTTAATGAAACAATCTAAAAGCTAGGCTTATACTATAAGAATGTGCACAATTTCAAACCTTCAATAATAAAAAAGACTCAAGAGAATCTAGACCATTATGTTGGCTTCATAAAATTAAATACATAAATTTCAATGTAGATCAGTCCTTATATACATACATGTTTTATGATAATATGCTTATATAATAATATATGCAATGCTGAAAATTGAAACATGGCAATCCCTATTAGGTAGACAAGGCATAAAACATATGGGTTTATTGATTTTCAAAGAGAAAATGATAGATTTTCATAAATCTAGTATAATGATTGATAACCATCAAAGACATTCATAAAACCTAAACCATTGCTACAAAAAATTCTTATCCATCTTGATAATTTAAAATCCGAACATTTAATGTGAAAATGCTAAGCAACCCTTCATAACCCTATATAAAGATAGAAGGTGACAAACACTTAAAGTAAATGAGAAAATGCTTGACTAGCAAGAAATGAGAGGTCATTTTGTAAGTTATTTTTGTTTAAATTAGTTGTATTATCTCTTCCTAGTGTTAGGTCAACCATTTGTGATTAATTATTGTATACACCTAAAATTGGTCTTGAGCATCTGATTAATTAACTACAAATTATTTGATTAATTATCCTAATTTCCTCTACTATCGAATAAATATAAATATTTATTTATATAGTTCACATTTAAATTCATCTTAATTAAATAAAAAAAATTAAATACTTTGTTTGATTTAATTATCATTTTTCTATTTTATTCTATCACATCAATCTTAAATTAATTAAATAAAGATCAAACACTTCATTGATTAATTGTCATATTCTTCTGTTTAATTTAATAAACAACTTCTATAGTTCATTTTATTAAATTATTTATCCCTCTTTTTCTAATTTAAATAAATCAAAATATTTGAATTAAAGCATAAAGAATATTCCATCTATATTTCCTAAAAAATGAATTAGATATCCTATGTCTAAATTATGTCTAAAATATGTCACAATTAATGCTTTGAAACTTCATGGGAAGTTTTGGAGACAAATTGGAGACAAATTGCAAAATATTCTCTCAATCCTCCTCCATCAATCTTTCCTCTTCTCTTGCCTGGTGTTTTCATGGGTAGAGACAATCACCAAAATTATCTCAATCTCCTCCATCTTTCACCATTCAATCCTCTAGATTGAATCCAAGCCTCTCAATGTCATCCCTGTGCATTTCTACAACCAAGAAATCTATAAATAAAGCTTCATTGAACCAAGAAAAGGATCTAGAGAATCTAACTTATGCACTCTTACCCTATGGGAATTCAAGCATCAAGCAATCAAGCTTTCATATCATGGTTGCCTCTTGTAGCTCTTCATTTGTCCATTTTCATGTTTAATCATTTAAGAGATAATCATATAGGATTAATTTCCTATATTTAACATCCATCTCATTCTTTGAATTGTCATTTTAACAATCATAATGCACTCACGATCTGAGAGCCATAGTGATTTGATAAATCTTTGGAGATAGAGAACAATATGATGCTTTTAGTAGATTATTGCTTTGAATTAGTTCAATTTTTTTGATCTTTGATATAATACCGTATTAAGAAGTGTTTTGTGCTTTACACCTTATTCACAACTTACAATTTGGCGTCGACTATGGGGCAATAACCCCAATTTTATCAATTTTTTTGGAAAGTGTCACGTAGGTTCCCGACGTGTTTTCTTTTAGCGCTTTCGCCAAATTCTATAGCACTTCCATGGAAAAATATAGTGATTTTGTGCTCTGTTTTGGCGCTTCCGTGTTACTACAGTGCATCCGTCAAAAATTTCAGCGCTTTCAACTTTAGCGCTTCTATGACCTGTTTCAACACATCAGTGATTTAGTGCTTTTGGGTCAAAATTCAGCGCTTCGATGTCATGTTTCAGCGCTTCCGAGTTATAGCGCATCAGGTAACTATTTTAGCACTTCAGTGGATTGGTCCAACAATTTTTTAAAATCAATCTGGATCTGATGCGGTCATGGCCAAATTTTAATTTTTTCACAATTGGACTAAAATTTATCAATCCTAGGATAGTCACTTCTAGTTTTCTAAAATTTATCAATCTTAGGATAATCACTTCTTGGTTTCTAAAATATATCAATCTTAGGGTAGCCACTTTTTTTTTTCTTAAAAGAAAATTTATCAATCCTAGGATAGTCATCACATTGTTATAGTACAAAGTTAAAAAGAACAACATGATTTCTGTGAAACAACACCTTCACATAGATTAGAATTTTTTTTGGGGGGGTTAAACAAAACAACTTATATGCTATGCTTGTGGTGATTCGGCTTATGCTCTCCCCTTAACTGGGTGATCAAAGTGCCAGATTCACTTTTTACTTCACGTTATTTACGCTTTGTTAAATCCTTTAGAAGGCCTATCGTAGTGGAAAAAAGTACTCACCCTACGGGAATGACCTAAGTGGGAATGCCTAAAGCCAAGGATTTCAACCCACTATAAGAAAAATGCGAGATGTTGATGAAAGTCCAACTTGACGGTAGTGAGCAAGATAACCATCCCCAAAATCTTTGTTCTAAAGATTGGGAGGTCTCCTAAGGGAGTTTATCTATCTGTCGCACCACATGGAAGCCCTATCTACGAACCATAGAGTAGTATCTCGCCGAGTCAGTATCCATACATTGTCATACTCACAGTGCAAGTGGAGGGAAGAATCTTCCCCCAAGACACTCACCATATAATTTCCAAGGATTGTATGGTTAGAGGACGAGAAATCCAACTCTGAGTATGCGCCTGGAAATGATAAAAACACGGACGCCCTCTAGGGGTTGACACGACTGTGTGTGTCAATGCAATTCAAGATGTGGGCTGTGAGTATAATGATGACCTACTTGTACTTAAGTGTGAGTCTATTTTATTTGTGTACAATTATCAAAGAAACCAGTCAAAATCAATAAGAACCATTCGTGGTTCTTGAACATACATGATCTATTCAGTTTTAAACAATTGTTCACAATTGCTTGCTGTGTTTTCACAATAATCATTAAAATCAGATTAAAGACCATCATGAAAGCAACAAAGTCAAGTTAGATCAGAAAAATCCATGCTTCGAAAGTGGAAGTCCACCACCACGTTTCTCAAGAGAAAAATCAAAATCACAAAATCCAAGGAACCTTTGAGTTATCGAAATAAATTAGAAAAAAATCTATTCACAACATAGAACATTCATCCACATATATCATGATTTTTCTAGGGGTCACACTTTAGATTACCCAGTAGAACCACTCTATTCATGAGCCTTATTTCAAAGGAGAGCTCTCACACAGTATCACAACTATAGTCAGCGCATACATCATGCTTATCTTCCATAATCCATGATAGAGTATGCCACAAGGCCAGATCAAGTCTTACAATAGAGAGTCTTAAAAGTCCAATTTTCAATGCTTTGGAAAAACCTATTTCAATGCTTCGGGTCACTGTTTTAGCACTTCTGTGAAATAGCACTTTCGGGCACTGTTTTAGTGCTTCTATCAAAACAACGCTTTCATCATCTTTTCCAACGCTTTTGAGCACTGTTTTAGCAATTCCGTCAAGATAGCGCTTCCATCACTTTCTGCAGTGCTTTCATCAATTTCTACAATGATTTTGAGCACTGTTTCAACGCTTCTATCAAGATAGCACTTCCATCAGTTTTTGCAGTGCTTTCGTGCACTGTTTTAGCGCTTCTATCAAGATAGCGCTTCTATCTCCTATTTCAGCACTTCAAAGTTCTTTGTTCTAGCACTTCTGTGAAATAGCACCTCTGTCCTCTATTTTAGCGGTTTCGAAACAAAGAGTTCAAAAATATTACCAATCAGTTAGTCTATCATTTTATCCACAGTTTTCATCAAAACCAAGTTTCTTTTTATTAGAATCATTGTCTAGAGACCGAAAACAGATAGGTTTATACAAACTTCCAATCTTATCAATTGAAACAAGATATTGAAAATAACAAGTGTCAAAATCAAATACACAATCAATTACTACACTAAAGTTTCATCATTAGGATACTATCATCCTTTATCACGAAACCAAGTATAGTGATCAAATTTTTAACATAGTCTCATCAATAAGATCAGTCATCTTATTCAAATTTGTTAAAATTTCAATTGACATTTTCCCAGCATAGAAGATCTACATTTCAGAAGAAAGCATAAAAATTTGTATGCCAATATTCACTAGGGCCCAAAAACATATATTCTTATAGCAAGAACTTGAAACATTCCAAACAATGGTAGAGGAAAATCCTTGGAACAATCTGAACCACAATGATAAGAAAAAAATAACTCCCGAGGATATTCAGATAGCTCAACAAGATCCCAAGTTCCATAAATTTATGCAAAAAATCTTGAACAAGATATGGAGAAGTATCTTTTGATGTTGGTTGAATTAGGTGCCAAACTTCCCAAGGATTTTGACGTGAAGTGTCTGAAGAAAGCACCTGGAACAAGTGAGTTTGAGATACTACAACCTACACAAACAATAGATCCAGTTGTTGCTTTGACATCTCAAATGCAAATGTTACAACAACAGATACAAGATATGACGAAATGGAGTACTAAAACATATGTGATACAGGACATTTTTCCTTATCCTTTCGATACAATAGTTGGCCTAATACCTTTTCCAAGACACTGCAAATTCCAAAAGTATGACAAGTACAATGGAAGAACAGATCCAATAGATCATATCTGATAGTTCAAAACAATGAGCCTTGAGTTTTCCCAAGAGGAAACTTACTTAATGAGGTTATTCCCAAGAAGTTTGAGAGGTACATGTATGGAGTGGTTCTCAAAGCTACAACAGGGGATCAGGACTTTTGAGGAACTTGTCAACAAGTTCATCTCCCAATACTCATTTAAGATCCAACATGATGTTATAATAAAGGATCTTTACAACCTAAAACAAAACAAAGGGGAAATGTTCTTGTCTTTTTTACAAAGATGGGGACGACTGTTCACCAGATATCCTAGATCCATTCCCGAGGAAGAAAAGATGGAGTTGTTCATTGAAAACTTAACAAAGGAAATGAGTTATAAACTAGAATAACAATGTCCTCCCATGTTCGAAAAAGTAATAGAAAATAGTCTTAAAATTGAGGAAGCATTAGTCAAAAAAGGAGCTATCAAGCACTTCAATGATAAAACAAATAACACAAGTAACTCCTCCAATCAATACTCAAGCAATGACAAGCCAAAATTTTGGCAAAAGAATCAAAATACAACTACCAATGAAACAATGAATGATTCCAAAAATTTCAAACCAGTATTTAACCTGACAACATCTACATCGAGGAATCAAAACAATGATCAAAATATCAAGTCGAATATCCTAAAAAGCAATAAGATCGTAAAAACACAGTCATATCAAAAACCCTCAAATCGGCGTAGGTTCACACCTTTAGGTCAAACAATAGAATCAACAATGAAAGAATTAGTCACCAATGACCTCATCACTTCATGGGAAGCCCGATTCTGGGATCCAAAGGTCAAACCACCATGGTGGAATGACGTAGATTACTGCAACTTCCATAATAACAAAGGTCACAAAACCACCGATTGTATGGAGTTGAAGCACGCAATACAAGACTTGATCAACAACAATAAAGCATATTTGGAAACCCCCCAAAACAATAACGATCATTCAGCCTTCAAACCAAACTATGACAAAGGAGCATCATCATCTTCAAACAACAAAGGTAAGAACATCAATCATGTCTATGAAAAAACAATCCTTTGTTTATCTGAAGTAGAGAGTAATTAGACAGTTGATCATGACATTAGCGGACCCAAAATTGACAACACTAGCCGTTTGGATTTGCTCCAAAGCATACAAAATTCTGACAATCAAATCAATGTCTTAAAAATCAGAGACTGTTAGGAACATCAACCAACAAATGTAATGACTAGGGGGCAATCAAAGGTGATATTAAAGGGAGTTGGATCTACACATAAAGTTCCACCCCCATCTCATTATAACATTGTTGATCAACTATAAAAAATTCTTGCACAAATATCGATACTAGAACTCCTTAAATTATCACCATCACATAAGGAGGTTTTGGAACAAGCATTATTAGCCACTATGGTACCGATGAATCTAAATGTTTTCCAATTCCAAGCTATGGTGGGGCATTTGACTACCCCGCATTGTCTATCATTCTCTAAATAGGATGATGTCTCATTAAATCATCCCCATAATACCGCACTCCATATAGAAGTCCTAATCCACAATCATCGCGTCAAGAGAGTTTTAATAGATGGGGGAGCTGGTCTGAACATTTGCACTCTCAAGTTAATCTGTGTGCTAGGGTACTCCGATGATGCTATCGATGGCCGGATAAAAATGACTATCAAAGCATATGATGAGGAGGAAAGATCGTCCAAATGATTAATTGTGTTACCCATACAAGTGGGTCCTATGACGAAACACATAACATGTCAGGTTTTGGAAAAATAGTTAACATACAACATACTCTTAGGGCGACCATGGATCCATGAAATGAAAGTTGTACCGTCAAAATATCATCAATGTTTGAAATTCCCAATACATGGACAAGAGGTGACTATATCTGCTGATTATAGTCATCCCCAACATTGTGACACAATTAGAATCTCCCAAGATGCTTTGGTGCCTCACAACAAGGAAGCATCTGGTCAAAAATCATCCAGCGAAGAAAAACATACAAGTCCCAACACCAAGTGGGTAGAAAAGAAAATTAAAGGAAAATAAACAAGTCCTATTGAAACTCAATCAGCTGATAATTTGGATCCATAAACTTCTTCATCACAAAATTTTCAAGAGCAAGTCCGACTGATAAACAAGGGAATGGGAACATATTCTATGGAGAAATCACTTAACTTATCACAGTTAATGCCATCTCCTAAAACCTATGGTCAACCATCTCTGATAAAACCTCAAACATCATTACCAGTCACAATAATTGCGGAATGGTTTGCCAAAACTAGTACCATAGAGGATGAGTCAGACAATAAAGCAATCCTAGATTGGCTATACATGGATGAGGAACCCTCAACATCCAATATTAGTCTCAAAAATGTCAATATTAACATTGATAAATATAGAAAAGGAAAAGTTATTTTAGAGAAAATGGGTTATGAAGGACAAGGACCTAGGGGATTAACAAAGCATGGAATCATAGAGCCTATTCAGCCCCTCACTCTCCACTCAAAAGAGAAAATGGGACTTAGATGCTCTAGTGAAGAAAAACAGGAACTGACAAAGAAGACTATGGAAATAATCCTTCAACATAGAAACAACTCTGAGACATATTCAAATGAATACGAGTGGGATTCATGTTTCGACGTATCTTTCACTAATATTGATATTGATTTCATCCAACAATATACACCTACACATGAGGAGGGCCAATGTTCCAGGTCAAGACCATTCATAGTAGGATCACGAAATATCGATGACTCGAGTGGGGATGAATAGACCTCAAGTGAACTATAAAATCTTGAAGAAGGTACCATCATCGACCTCGATATTCCAATAAACAACTATGATGAAATGGCTATCGAAACCCTTACATCCATCACCTTGAATGAATCTGATAACCTTATGCCATTAATCCATCCTTAACTAATTGACTGGGAACCTATTGAACCCCTAACTATGCCAAGATTTATAGACGATGATGCCATGGTAAATTTCCTATGTCATACCAAACCTTGTACAAGTTCTATCTATAATACTCATAACAACATGACTTGGTAGTTCGGTGTCAAATCTTCCAGATGCAAAATTGAAAACAGGGAAAATAGATCTAATGGTGAAAACCATTCTATGGTAGCATTAGATCTAAAAAAAGAAAAAATAAAGAATGCATCTAACGGTGAAAACATTTCTGAGGCACTGAAATATGGAAGATTTGACACTCTTCTGGAACATTATCATGAGTGATCATCAGTTCTAGTAGAGCCAACACAGTCTGTGAACATCGACATTGAGGAAAAGGCAAAAATCCTACATCTAGCGGAATCCATGACAGATCAAGAAAGACCGAATTTCATCAACTTCTTTAAAGAGAAAAGCATCAACTTTGCTTGTTCATATTCTGATATGCCAGGCTTAGATCCAAATTTGCTCATGCATCATTTGTCTTTGCCCGCAGGAATCAAGCCTGTCAAGCAAAAATTGAGGAAAATGCATCCCCATATCGCATTAATGGTAAAGATAGAGCTAAAGAAATTGTTGGATGCTGGATTCATACGGTCTATAGACTATGCCGAATGGATATCAAACCTTGTACCTATTTCAAAACCAGACAATAGTATCAAGATATGCACAGATTTTAGGGACCCAAATAAAGCATGCTGGAAGGATGATTTTCTACTACCAAATATCGACATCATTGTGGACTTGATGGCAAGGCATGTCATGTTGTCAATCATGGATGGTTTCTCTAGGTACAATCAAATAAAAATAGCTCTAGAAGATTAGGAAAAGATAACTTTTACATGACCATGGGGAACTTTATGCTAGAATATCATGCCATTTGGTCTGAAGAACGCAGGAGCCGCCTATCAAAGAGCAACGACGACAATCTTCCATGATATGATGCACACCTTCATGGAGGATTATGATGATGATATTCTGGAAAAATATTGTACAAGGGACATAATTCTACATATCCTAGACAAACTCTTCAGATGGCTGGAGAAATTCAATGTCAGGTTAAACCCCAAAAAGTGTCTCTGCGGGGTCACATTAGCAAAGCTATTGGGATACATTGTCTCAGAAAAAGGCATTGAAGTGGATCCCATGAAAGTAAAATAAATTATGGAGATGCCACGTCTGAAGAATATCAGTCAACTTAGATCACTATAGGGAAGGCTCCAATCGATCAAAAGATTCATCTCCTAGCTGGTGGACAAAAGCCATCTATTTAATTACCTTTTGAATAAAAATATAATTTTCAAGTGGGACAAGGGGTGTGAAACAACGTTGCACCAAATAAAATAGTATCTAATGTCACCACCCATTCTCATGCCACCAATAGAAGGAAGACCTTTGATATTGTACATCACCACAACAGATATCTCTTTGGGGGCACTATTAGCGCAAGAGGATTATGAAGGAAAAGAACATGACATCTACTATATCAGCAGGACATTAAATGGGTATGAAATAAACTACACTTTCATAGAGAAGTATTTCTTGGTAGTGTTGTTTGCTACTCAACAACTGATACACTACATGCTGACCCATACAATCAGGTTAATAGCAAAAATTGACCCATTAAAATATCTACTCAGTAAAGCTACCTTAATAGGCAGACTGGAAAAGTGGGTCATGCTATTAAGTGAATTTGACATTCAATATGTGGAAAGAAAAGCCATCAAGGGTCAAGCAATCGCTGAACAATTTCCTGAGGCTCCTTTGCCAGATGATCAACCAATGACAATGGAGTTTCCAAATGCAGACATTCTAACAGTAATGCCCCAACAATGGGTATTATATTTTGATGGATCATATACACAATGCGGACCAGGAGTAGGGATTTTGTTCATCTCCCCCCAAGGACACACCATTCCAAAATCATATAGACTTATGTTTTAGTGTACAAATAATGTGTCAGAATATGAAGCATTAATCATTGGGGTCAAAATAGCAATTCAATGGAAGATCACGGACTTACAAGTATATGGGGACTCTCAACTAGTCATTTATCAAGTGAATGATGAGTATAAAAAAAGAGATGAAAATTTGATTCCCTACAAGAAACAAATAGATGATCTGAAACAATCCTTTGTCAATATCAATTTTGATCAAATTCCAAGGGTGGAGAACAAAATTGTGGATGCTATGGCCATAATCGCTTCATTATTACAATTACCTAAGAAGCGTGTTTATTATGAGTTTATGGTGGAACAAGTATCATTTCCTTCCCATACTAATTCAGAATCTGCTACCATCTGCCATCTAGAAACCATTGAAACCTCCATCTATGAAAAGACCTATGCTTACCTGAAAGACGATATCCTTCATCCTGATCTTTCCAAGAACCAAAAACAAAACTTCATCTGCCAATCCACATGACATACTTTAATCGCTGACATACTTTATCGTTGAGGACTTGATGGTACCTTACTTCGATGTCTAGAACACGACGAATTTGAAACGACCCTACGAGAGGTTCATGAGGGTATTTGTGGTACTCATTCGAGTGGGATAAATCTAACCAAGAAACTCCTCCATTTAGAATATTATTGGCTATGCATTGAAATAATCCTATCAGTTTGTCAAGAAATTTCAAAAGTTTCAGATTCACAACAATTTGATTCATGCACCAGCACAAGAACTGCATCCCTTCACATCAACATGGCCCTTTTGTCAATGGGGTCTAGATCTGGTAGGCAAAATAAATCCTTCTTCATCTATTGGACATAAGTTCATTATCACAGCTACATAATACTTCACAAAATGGATAGAATCAGTGTCTCTTACAACCATCACTGGGAAGAAGATCTCCTCTTTCATCTTGAATTACATAATATGTTGGTATGGAATCCCTCAATCCATTATCACTGATAATGGATGACCTTTCAAAAATCAAGATGTACAAGAGCTATGTGAGAAGTTTCATATCCAATATCATTTTTAAACACCGTACTATCCTCAAGGGAATGGCCAAGCAGAGGCCTTGAACAAAACAATTCTAAAAATTCTCAAAATTACAGTTAATGATGTTGGATGTGATTGGCATGTTCAACTCAATCCTGCACTATGGGCCTACAAAACAAGTATCAGCACACCAACAGGAGCTACTCCATATACCTTGGTATATGGATCAAAAGCCATATTTCCCATTGAAGTTGAGATTCCATCCCTTCGTGTATCACTCAAAGGGATCATTTCAGATGAAGACTATAGGATATCTAGATTACAAGAACTAGAATTGTTAGATGAGCATCATCAATAGGCTATTAATCATCTAACAACTTATAAACAGAGGATGTCAAGAAGTTACAACCACAGGGTAAAACCGAGGGTCTTTCAGGTTGGTGACTTGGTACTAAAGGAAAACCATAGGAATCAACAAGATAGAAAGAAGAAAGGGAAATTTGAGCCTAATTGGCTTGGTCCTTTTGTCATCATATCAGCATATGGATTAGAGGCATATCAGCTATCAATGTCAGAAGGGGATTTGTTTGATGAACCTATCAATAGTATCCATCTCAGAAAGTTCTATGTTTGAATATCCTAGTGCATGGGTCAAACCTCTGAAAATGGTTTCCTTGATGAAAACCTGGCAAACAGGCATCTTGGCAACACAAAAATTAAAAAAAATAAAAATATATATATATATATATATATATATATATATATATATATATAATACAAAAAGAGAAAAAAAGAAGAAGAGAAAAATGAGAAAAATACACAAAACAAAGAGTGTAATGAAAGCATATGGGGAAAACCTAGAAACAGGCGACATATTTGATTCTAAGATTAGCTTTCCCATCTATTTTGAAACATATTGAGATCATTAATCTAGAAGTCAGTACCATTTCATTTAATGTCATTAGTGTTCCCATCATTGCATCCATATCAAAATCATGTCACGTAGTCAAGTCTCACTCCAAAGCTTGGGGGCAACATCTGGATATCACTAGGGGCAACAAAAACATTGATTTCACCAAAGGGAAAACAACAATATGGCAAGAAAATGAGCACAAAGATCAAAATGCACCATTAATCACCATCATAAACACATCAAACATCCATATCATATCGAGAATCCAATTTTTTTTTTCAAAAAGTCAGTCTAGAAAGGGAAAATCCAAAAACATAGGTTTGTGTTAGTCGAACTACGTGGTCTCTACGTCTGTAATCTAGGCAAGGCTAATATTTGATTAGCCCCTGAGACCCCTAAGATAGGTTAGTAGGTTAAGTCTTTGGTCAAAATCTCAAAATCACAAAAACATCACAAAATCAGGATGGATGATCTAAAATCTGAATAATGATTGAAACACTCTAAGTAAAAAAAAATGGATACATTGTATTTTTTATTATCATTTCTTTGGAGTTACTCAATGATGTATTGAACTAGAGGAACATGGAAGAAGAATGATGTTTTTATTATCTGATGTCTGTAAGTTAATCATATAAATGTATGAATTGTCAGGGGATGTGCTATGCAAATGTATCACCGATGACATTCAGAATTCACACATTGAAATGATAAATCACTACCTATTTACACAATGAACGCTCAGGTCATCTCAGTTCAATCATACCTAGATGCTTGTGTTCACTTGCAATATCAAAAATCATGAAAGAAGTACTCAGGTTGTCATTGGTCTAACACATACCATTGACGCTTGTACCCACTTTCAACATCCAATAAATCTCTATGATGACAAAAAGCACGAAAGTACTGTTAAAATGACAATCATTTTGCATATATAGTTGCATATTCAAATTAGATTGCATTAATCATATTCATTATCTGCAGAGTGTTTGTTGCATAAAGGCTTCCAATCAATGATTATCTTATCTACACATTAGACTAAGTATACTTGACATAAATCCAAAAATCATCAAAAAAATGTAGGAGTCATCATCTCATCATTTAGTTTTGTCATTTCATCATTCATGCATTTCTACATCAAATAACTATGAATTGAATTGTACCATAAGTACATCATGTTCATTTTACCATTAAAAAAGTTCATTACATTTTCATCCATCAAACATCATATGCATACATCATTTACCATTCATACATTTTATCACATATAAAATAAATGCAAGTCATGTCATTATTATCATTAAATCCATCCATTATCATTCATCATAAGATCATCATTTTATCATTATCACATTTTAAAACAAAGATCATTTATCCATCCATCCATACATTTTATCACATTTTATCACATTCATATAGATCATCATTTATAAATTCATACATCACATCATATATCCATGTATCATATATTCTAAAAATACATTTATCATAGAATCATTGCATAAAATAAAAAGCATTTATCATTACATCATCGCATATTGAAATTAAATCATTCATATAAATCATCACATATTGCATGAATCACATAATAAATGCATTCATCACATAGAAATCATAAACCATCATAAAATCATATCAACTGCATCTCATATATATATATCATCAGTGTCAAGTATACAATGAAGTCTAAAAATAAAGATACATCATCAAAAATGAGGTACATCATAATAAATGTATCATGTCTTAAAAAGAAGAATCTCAATAGCATCTACGATCTGCTACTGCTAGAATGTGCGGGCCCAATGGTACCAGTACCACCACCACCCCCGGAAGAACCAGGATCTCTAGGATCTCTACGTGGAGGCTATGTCACCCCCTCATTCACTGTTCGTGTATGCGTCCGCCCAGATCTCGAGGGGGCATAGCTGACTTTGTGATCAATAGGCACTGCATCATGATATTTGCCCCGATAAAACTTAGCCTCTCAGCCAGCCCGGAGAACCTCCCTCATATAATCTCCTACTGAGGTATCATCAACCACTCTTTGTAGGGTCTCCGCTGTCTCCTGTGCCCTCTCGACAATCTAACGAGCACTATCTCACTCAACTGTCAAAGTGGGAACCTACATTTGCATAGCAGCCAACTGTCCTTGAACCTATGCTAAAGCCTGAGCATGAGCCTGAGCTTGGGCTTGCATTTGAGTATGGGTTTGAACGAGAAAACCATGAGCCTGTACCAACTGCCCCTGCAATGTCTGGACCTGTGTCTGGAGACCAGTAATCTGTCTCTAGTAGTCCACTGGTGGTACTGTCACTGCTCGCCTCTTGCGAGACCTATTGGATGATGGACCACTACTGACTGGTCCTACTCCTCTGTCCCTTCCACTTCCACCATCGTTGTCATCGCTGCTGCTGTCAACACCACCCCTCTTCACTCTACTGTCTGACAGAGTACCACCCTCGCTCTCTGGAGAACCCTCGGCCACATCCTCCTCTACCAGTAGTGGTGCTGGCTCATCTGGAATAGTAATGCGAGGATGTGGAACTGAGGCCAAGAATGCAGCGTACTCCTTTGTAACTGGTGCCTCTACAATGTCTCTCCACATGTTCGAGGGTGATGGCTGCAATGCCCTGTATCCCTCTACTAGAACATCATACAATAGACAAGGCCCCCAATCAAGAATATCACTCTGCCACCTAGCATAGTGATCTACCCCCTGTGGCATACACTACACAATGCCATACTATTTGTACACTTGACGCAACAAAAAATTCTCTAAAACAAAAGGTGTCTAGCCAATCAGATACATAGAATCACAGAGGTATCCTAACACTGCATCATTCTCGTCCCACTACTCATAGTCTAAGTATGGACGCCAAGTAACAGTCTCTCTGTCATCAAAAACCCGCCTCCAATGCTCTAAATTACCCATCTAGACTTGGGTATGCCGACCTCTCTATCTGAACACATAGGGTCTACTTGATGGTCTGTCTGCCATTGGAAATGGCCGAGCAATAGAGAAATGCTCCCATGCCCACACCAATAACAAGGTTATCCCTGCTGATAAGCTGCATGCCCCTAGGTACACAACTGAGTGAAGATCATGATATAGATGTGCCAACATGCACATCCCCCATGCATATATAGTAACGTGTACCATCATGCTCTCTAAGGTCCTACCCCAACCCACGAGAAATCTCTTTGACCTACAATCAGGGCAAAGGAAACGTCCAATAAATCCAACAAACACTAGTGGTAGTGTTGCATATGAATCGACGATCCTCCTCCATCGGACGCTCAAACCCTTAATATCCTGATCTTGGAATACTCTGCGGAGAGCATCTCTACCACTAGTACCATGAGAATCATACACTACGATCTCCCCCATACATGGAATACACATAATCCACCACACATCCTTGGCTGTGACTGTCATCTCACTAGTGGGTAAGTGAAAGGTTTTGTGGTCTCTATGCAACCTCTCAGCCAAAGTAATCAACAGACCTCGATTAATCCTAATTTGAGGCATGTCAAGCAAACTAGTCAAGCCACATCAACCGATAACCTGAATCTCATCTAGTGTCAGATGAGGTATCAAGTCTGTCGTCCAAGGAAACCTCTCTCACATATGGAGAGTACCCAACTCCTCCTATCATCACAATGAAAAATCTGCAATCACTACACTATGTCTAGAAATCAAAAGTCATTCTACTATCACGTCTATTCCAAAAAGAAATGGTATGATTTTTCGATCAAAATTCATGGGAAAACATCAACAAACCTCACCTATCATGAGGTTCATCAAACATTATCTAATCTCGCCTATCATGACATTTATCATATATGAATCATTTCCTCGCCGATCATGAGGATCACACAAATATGATTTCTTCTTGCCTACCATGAGAAGTTAGTCTTATTTAAATCATCAAACTCCAACATCAAGAATTTGGATTATCAATCATACCAATCCAAAGAATGAACATGATCAGAATTGACGAAATCAAGGTTAGCTAAGTCAAAATCTTCAATTCTGACATGAAAGCGCTAAATTAGGCACCCAAAGCACTAAATTCTAAAAGTGCTACTTTATCAGTCAAAAGTGCTAAATTAGGCACCCAAGGTGCTAAATCTCGAAAGCGCTACTTTAGCACTTTGATGCGCTATAACAGGCATCCGAAGCGCTATTCTACTCTAAGCATTGTTTTACAAAATCAAAGCACTAAAACAGTCCGTCAAAGCACCACTTTACCAAAAGCACTAGAATAGACCATGAAAATGCTAATCAACCAAATCAAAGCGCTAGAACTCTCAAAGCGCTAAAATCCGGCATCATAGTGCTAAAATTCACTACCTAAGCGCTATATCATTGAAAGCGCTACATTATCCTATGGAAGCGCTAGAGAATTTAACACAAGTGCTAAAAATCAAAGTGCTAATCTACCTACTGAAAGCGCTACACTGGAGTGAAAGTGCTACAACATGGCTTAAAAGCGCTAAAATAGGAAAAATATGCCTAAAACTATAAAATGCATAAAAAATAGAATTTCATGAAAAACGAGGAGGATAAGGGATACATACTGGAGGTCCATACATGGCCGGCCGTCAGTGATGTTGAACATGCTCAAAACAATGAGTGTGGTAAGGGATTGACATCCTGCTCCAGCTGGCTGAAATGTATCTATCACAAGGATTTTTCAAACTCAAAAGTGCAAATGACTTTGAAAATGACCTTTTGGACTATATATAACTTTTGAAAAGGGATTTTTGAGGGGTTTTATTATCTTTTGATTAATTTTATCTATGAAATTAATTGAAATTCATCTGCGGGCTATATTTATTCATCATTTTTTTGGGAGATAAATTATTTCATCATCATATCTTCATCAAATCATCAAAAAATCAATTTTTTTTGAAATATTCTAAAAATCATTAAATCACTAATTTATCTCCCAAGGGGGCATATTATCCACAATCATCTGAAAACCAATGTCTGGGGCATACCATTTTTTATTTTGTATTTATCATCGATCCTAAAAGTAGCAGCAAAATTTTCTTCGAAGCAATGCATAAACACATCACTTCGAAGAGGGGAAAAATGTATACACCTAAAATTGGTCTGGAGCATCCGATTAATTAAATACAAATTATTTGATTAATTATCCTAATTTCCTCTACTATCAAATAAATAGAAATATTTATTTATATAGTTCACATTTAAATTCATCTTAGTTAAATAAACAAAATTAAATACTTTGTTTGATTTAATTATCATTTTCATATTTTATTCTATCACATCAATCTTAAATTAATTAAATAAAGATCAAACACTTCATTGATTAATTGTCATATTCTTCTGTTTAATTTAATAAACAACTTCTATAGTTCATTTTATTAAATTATTTATCCCTCTTTTTCTAATTTAAATAAATCAAAATATTGGAATTAAAGCATAAAGAATATTCCATCTATATTTCCTAAAAAATGAATTAGATATCCTATGTCTAAATTATGTCTAAAATATGTCACAATTAATGCTTTGAAACGTCATGGGAAGTTTTAGAGACAAATTGGAGACAAATTGCAAAATGTTCTCTCAATCCTCCTCCATCAATCTTTCCTCTTCTCTTGCCTGGTGTTTTCATGGGTAGAGACAATCACCAAAATTATCTCAATCTCCCCCATCTTTCACCATTCAATCCTCTAGATTGAATCCAAACCTCTCAATGTCATCCCTGTGCATTTCTACAGCCAAGAAATCTATAAATAAAGCTTCATTGAACCAAGAAAAGGATCCAGAGAATCTAACTTATGCACTCTTACCCTATGGGAATTCAAGCATCAAGCAATCAAGCTTTCATATCATGGTTGCCTCTTGTAGCTCTTCATTTGTCCATTTTCATGTTTAATCATTTAATAAATCATCATATAGGATTAGTTTCCTGTATTTAGCATCCATCTTGTTCTTTGAATTGTCATTTTAACAATCATAGTGCACTCACGATTTGAGAGCCATAGTGATTTGATAAATCTTTGGAGATAAAGAACAATATGATGCTTTCAGTAGATTATTGCTTTGAATTAGTTCATTTTTTTTGATCTTTGATATAATGTTGTATTAAGAAGTGTTTTGTGCTTTACACCTTATTCACCACTTACAATTACATATTCCAAATACATTGCAAATCAAGGGATATAATTTTATAGAGGTACATGTAGATTTTGTCTACTTTATAATTAGATAGCTAATAGATTTGTGAATTCATAAATAGTTTTTAATCTAATTTGATTTCAATCTGTCTAGTTCTAATTAGAAAGAAAATCTTATAATTTATAATAAAAAAGTGAAAAAAATTCCAATCATGTTTATGTTGTAAATGGCACATACACGTGCCATTTGAGTGCCATTTGAGAAACTCACATAATGAGGTTTATTGACTGTTGTTAGAGAGAAAAGCACAAAATTTGTCTATTTAAAAATAAATTCATAATTTATATTACACTATAGTTTCATATTCATGGTATTACATATTTGTGTATGATGATATTTATAAATTGATATTAATGAGACCCATGTTCGAAGATGGTTAGGAGAGAGCTAAATAAAGCAATTCATCTCCATTCATTTTTCCTCCAAACTCTGCCTATTGTTTCTTTTCAACATCATTTTTTTTCTCTCTCCAAATCTCTCTCCCACTTATATACACACACTCATTTTTTCTCCCTCCCTATCTATATCTCTAATTGTATCTCTATCTCTCTCTATCATTCTCCCTCTCTATCTCTCTCTCCCCCTCTACAACTCTCTCTATTACTCGTCATTATCACCTTTCTCTCACTCTTGCCCCTTTCTATCTCCCTATCTCTCCCTCCCCCTTTCTATATATATCTCATTATATCTACCTCTCTATTATTCACTCCATCTCTCCTAATCTATATCTTTATCTCTCTATATCTCTATCTTTATCTTTGTATTTATTCCTCTCTCATATTCCCCCTCTCTATCCCTCTTTATATATTTATTTCTTCCATCTCTATCTACCCCCCTCTGCCCGCCCCCCTCTCTCTCTCTCATCTACCTCTCCTTTCTATCCCTCTCTCTCCCTCTCTCCCTATTGCAAACATAACATGATCTTGGTGGTAATGGAGCCCAATTTTCTTTTCGATTCAAAGGTTTTGTTTCAACCATGTTTGGATCCCTATAAATGGATGCATAGTTTATTGGATGTTGTCACATCTCCATTTAGACCTTCCTACCAATTGACCTCATGTACTACACAAGTATATGCAAAAATAAAAAACCAAAATTTTCCCACATTTACCTTCCACACCTCTTCAGCATAACCATTGCACACCAAGGTGTGATTGCTAGTTTATTATTATTTTAGTGAGTATTTTGAAGAGTTTCATATGTAACATATTAACTACTGGATAGAGTACTAAAATATCTTCAACCGATAACAAAAAACAAAAAAAATATTACAAATGACTAATAACAAAACACAATATCATGAAAAGATTTTGAATAACATACATAAAATTGTTTTTATGAATAAAGTGTAACATTTCTATTTATTAAAAAAAAAACCTACAAATGTTAAAAAAAAAATCAGTAGATATGAAACCATACCCTGAAGTCCCACAAGAGACGGAAACATATATACAATTTTAACCCTGTTAATCAAAACATCAATATCAACAATAAATTCAGTGGCAGGACTCTCTTTAAAAGTCAATAGTACCTATCAATTACCATTTAATTTCAGATCATTCTCTGTGACAGACGAATTTGAAAAAATGCGACGGAAAACCGCAAAATCAAAAAAATCTCTTCTCTGCCATTTCGGTTGGAAGAAAACGATTAGAAATAAAATTAAACCTACAGAAAGTGCGGCAATGGAAATTTTAGAGTGACACGCCCTTTTCTTTTGCATTGATGTGGCCTTGTACAACTCAACAGGCTAAAAGAGAGTGAAATATATCCTGATTTAGACTTTAACAAGATACCCAATACTCGGCCTCGAACAGTGGGCCTTTTAGATCAGTGTGAAGCTTCATTTATGGATCCAATATTTAGAATATTGGTCTTCATTAACCGGCCTTTGCACGTATCTTTGCCGACCTTGTCCTCGTCTTTCCATAAACAGAATTTACTCTCGTTGCGTTATATGTATTGAAAAGTAACAAGAACATTGATTGCTTTCAACTGTATTTCTCTCCGTAGATGGTTACTACTTACCTTCAACAAAGATGTAGTAAGGGATTATTATAAATGCACTCGCAGTTCAACGGTATCAGTGTAGCAGAGCTTTTGAAGAGTTTCTCAGAGGCCTTACAATGGCAATAGGCACAGTGGAGTTTCTCAGAGGCAAAAACATTCTAGTCATTGGCGCCACTGGTTTTCTAGGCAAAGGTATTTAAAACCATTGTTTCCATTCAGTAGATAAGTGTGTTTCCATTTCAGTATATAACTTATCGGATGATTATGTGCCTTACTGTGCTGCAACTTGAAATGCAATATACAGTTTTTATAGAGAAAATTTTGCGAGTCCAACCAGAAGTGGGCTGCATTTTTGCTCTCATCAGAGCAACAAATATACAATCGGCAAGAACTAGACTGCAAAACCAGGTGCATAGCTTTAAATGGTAAACAGATTTCAGATTGTTTGTGATTTTACAGTCAAATTTCCAGAGTAAGAAAACAATAATGCGCCAGCTTTTAAGGGTTTACACTATCATAGCACATCTTAAGCTTCACTTGTATCCAACTTTTGTCTAAGGAATGTATGCAGATGTAAATTTGTGTAGATATTTTTCATGTATGCAGATGTAAATTTGTGTAGATATTTTTCATGCCAATTGTTATCTGCTTTGTAGGTGATATCCTCAGAGTTGTTTAGGCTCATAAGAGAGCGTTACAGTGGGGAAGGTTATGAGAAGCTCATGGCAGAAAAGCTTGTTCCTGTTGTTGGAGACATAGCATTGGACTTTCTAGGGATTGAAGAAACTGTAAGGGATGAGCTCTGTCCAAAGATCCATATTGTTGTCAACTCTGCCGCCACCACAAGCTTTTATGAGAGGTTTGTTTTCTCGTAATATGCCGTATGTAGGTGTCCATTATTTCATAGTACGATAGATGAAAACCTTCCGTTTTAAGGAAATTTCTTCTGTTTTGGTTTCATTGGTTTTCTAAATATCAGGTACGATATTGCCATGAAAGTGAATGCATTGGGATGCCGAAACCTAATCAACTTTTGTAAAACTTGCTGTAGACTTCAAGCTTTGTGCCACATCTCCACTGGTACTCACACGCCCTTAAGAGCTCGTACTCCTGCTTTACTTTACTTATGTACTTGCATGTTGATTGATTACAATGTTGTAAGAAAGCCCATTGTATATGACTATGAATGGCAGCTTATGTGAATGTTGGAAGCACTGGGATAATCACTGAAGAAGTTCTTAAGATGGGAGAAAAATTGTCATACAGCAGTAGAGCCATAGCACGTTCAGATATTGAGTCTGAATGCTATTTAATAAGTAAGAGCCTCAAAGAATTTAGAATATTTTCAGAAGAAAAATGGTCTGCGGAAAATGAGACCAAACACATGAAGGATTTAGGTTTGGAAAGGTAAGCCGCTGTGGTTGTGATTAAAGACTGTTTTACAATGTTATATCTCACAGTGTTTGAGATGTTTGCACTCATTTGAACAGGGCAAGAAAATTTGGATGGCCGAATGCATATGTTTTAACGAAAGCGATGGGCGAAATGATGGTGGATTATCTAAGAGAGGATATACCAACTATCATCATTCGTCCAAGTATAATCGAGAGTTCCTTAACCGAGCCGTTTGCTGGATGGATGGAAGGCAACAGGTTAAAAAACTCTTTTGTTTTCGTTTTAATGTTGTTACTTTTTCTATTTCAAGTTGCTACTTTTAACTCCAGGACGCTGCACTTAGTTACAAGTATTTTTACTGAACCTATATCAATATGTGATTTACTGTAATGTGGCAGAATGATGGACCCCTTGATAATTGGATATGGAAAGGGACGAATCACATCCTTCCTGATTGACCCACTCCTAATTCTTGATGTGGTTAGTTCTTCCAGAAAAACACTTTCATTTTCAAGTTATATACTTCACTGCATTTACTAATCAGTGCAAGCTTTTTAAAATATTCCCTTTAAAAGAAACGAACATTTACCATGTGTTATTGGGTATTCAGTTAAATTAAAATTTTCTGAGTAATCATAAGAAGATTAGATATTCAAGTTAATTAGAATGTATCTTGATTAAAGATATATAGAGATTCTTGATTAAAGATATTAGATTTCTGTATGGACGTGTGTTTTTTTCTGAATTTAAGTGCGTATAATTTAATTGCATCAATTATTTGGATCACATTCCACGATCCATCAAAATGAAGAAAGAACTGTAAAAAAAAATTAAAAAAAAGTGTCTACTTAGACTAATTCCAACTGAAGTTTGTACTGAGTATATTCGGCCAAACTGAAAAGTTTATGCTGATTATACTCAGCCCAACTATAAAAGGGACTGACGTTAAATATCATGCACGTTTGCACTCATCTTCAGCAGTGAATTAAAGAAAGGGCTGGACCAAATCATTATGCACAGTTGCACTCAATTCCATTGTACTTTTCAAATATACTAAAAGCACAGTCCATAAATAACATCTCATCATCGAAGTAGGTGAACTTTTAAGTTCATCAACTTGGTTAAAGTCAATGTACTTTCTATTCTGTCAGCGCACCGAACGTTTAAGCTGAACACTTGAAGTATGTGCCAATTATACCTAGCACAGTTGAGAAGTGTGTGCTTAGTATACCTACTCAACCCTCAATTATCAGAAAAGTTCCAAGAATTTCACGTCTTAAACAGAATTACTATTGTTGGAGCCTTGCAATACTACGCTTTATTTAATTTCTTTGACATTGTAGTGTATTTCCTTCGGAAACTGGACGCATTCATTGCATTGCAGATTACCCCTTAAATCAGTTACATAGCAATCTCAAATTTTCCCCTTTCTCAAACTGTAGCTGTCAGTTTTTACGCAGTGCTATTAATACCCCTCTGTAACATCTTAAAAGCCTTTGACACGACACATATTACTTATCTCCTAAGGAATTCTCAATGGAACAAGACACGTTGACTATTGAGTTTAATCAACACACAATGAAACAGGGTTGTCCACCAATTTGGTTTTTATATTGTAATAAGATAGTTTTTGGATTATGTTGTGTATATTTTTCAATCGATAATTTTTATCACATTTGGTAAATTGGATTCAGTTGTGTACATTTTTTATTCAAAGTTTTGGAATACACAAGTAAACTGGATTTGACTGTGAATAATTTTCATTCGATTTTTGGAACACGTTCAATGTGATTCTAAACATTAAATGAAAAATATACACAGTGGAATCCAGTTTACTAAGTGTGATCTGAAACATAAAATGAAAAACATAAATGAATCTAGAAAATATCTTATTACAGTATGATATGAACTGTGTAAAACTCATGCCAGCTATTGGTTTTTATATTTCTTTTGATTAACATTTACAGACTTGAAATGGTGTCTATCTTCCACAGTGGAAAGAGAAAACTTTCAATTTTTGGACAACTTTTTCCTCAATTTCCACACTTGTAGCTTTCTGTAAATGTCACTGCTCTAATGGTTTTGAACTTCAATATCATATGGTTTGCAGTCTATTGGTAACAATGTAGTACGTTATTATCTGTTTTTTAAGTATATAATTCATGGGTAACATATAGTAATGAGTATGTTGTTACTCTTTCAAATTGATATGCAATCAATTTTTTTTCGAACTACAAATATATGTGACATGTAAGCTGGACAGTTGTAATGATAAGTTTCTTTCATAATCAGATACCTGTGGATATGGTGGCAAATTCCATGATAGTATCAATCGCCAGGCATAGCACAGAGCCTGACCTATTTCTGTATCAAGTGGCTTCTTCAGTTGCCAATCCATTACACTACAACGTCGTGGTGGATGCTGCGTATAACTACTTCTTAACACATCCCTGCACAGCCAAGAATGGAAAGATTGTGAGGGTGAAGGAACCATACTTTCTTGAAAGCATGTCGAGCTTCACACTCTATATGACCTTCCGTTTCCAAATTCCTCTCCAGGTAATTAATTGCATGCTGGTCTTTGACGGTTATCTGTTAAAGGGTAGATCTTCTGCTGATTTGGGTATGGAATGAAAAATATTTCAGTTACTGTGTATCCTGGATAAGCTTCTGTTTGGCTTCCTGAGGCCACACTACAGTCATCTTCTGGACAAATATAGATTTGGAATGAGCCTCGCTCAGATCTACGAGCCCTTTCTTTTCTTCAAGGGAAAGTAAGCTACCATTAATACCTAATCTATGTGAATGTTATAATTTAAATTATTAAAATCTTAAATTTAGGAAAGTGTTCTTAAAGCAAAGTAAGTTGATTTCACTTTTAATCCACAGGTTCGACAGCTCAAAAACTGAGCGTTTGTTGGAGGAAATGTCAATGGAAGATAGGAAGAGTTTCAGCTTCGATGTCAAGAGCATTGATTGGGAGGATTACTTTTTAAATTCTCATATTCCTGGACTAGTCAAATATATTATAAGGATATGAAGCCAATAATGACGTCATTTGCTTTTTTAAATGTATCATCATAAAGGTAAGATTTATGGAGAAGGGGTCTCGTAATCAAGGAAATGTATGGCTTTTGTATCTAACTCCACTTCAGGAAAGACAAGAAAGAATGATGGTTTTGTTCTAGTAATAACATTTAAAAAAAAATTCTCCTTTGGTGTAGTATGTGATTCAAATCAAAGAACTTCTATATATATATATGGCTATTCTTAAATATTTTAGGATTTGAAGGGAATTTATAATTATTTAATTATTTTACTACTGAAGTATTTAATTTCAATATATATTGCATCAATGAATTTTTTTTTGTGTTAAATACATTAGTATTATATGATTTTTAATTATAAAATAGTTTAATTTTTGTTACATTTGTTATCTTATCAAAAAATTTTCTTCTATAAAATTTCAATAGAGATAACATTGATATTTTTTTGTTAAAGTTACATATAATATTTTAATTAATTATCGAACTCAAAAAATTTAACCAGAAGACTTAGTATGCTATTCTCACTTTTAACAACACTTTTTTTTTTAATAATGTAGTGAGGTGTGGGATGCAAGCCTTCAATTGATTAAGAATTTTTTGTGTGTGTGAGCACATTGGTGTGGTGAATAAATGTAGCTTTTCATTTGAGTATGATTTGAATAGTTTTAGTTGCACATCAATTTAATCTTAGTGTGTGCACACTTTGGTCTTGGTGAATAAATGGAGTTTTTCATTTGAGTATAATTTAAATAGTTTGAGTTGTATAGAAGATGTTTGACCATTGAATTGACAAACAATTTACCCTATGTTTCATTTTAGGATTTTGATCATGTGCCTCTTTCTAATTATTAATTTTTTCAATTTTCACTTCATTTAGAGTTTTTATGAAAGATTTTAAATAGTTTTATGAATATTTTAAATAGTTCTTATTGAAATTTTGTGCAATCATGAAAATAAATTATTTGAATAGGGTTCCCCTTATATTGATGTGGCCTCAAATCATCATTTAAGTAAGAATTTAGGATCCTTAATATGAGAACCTTATATTTTGTGAAGTTAATGAAGAAAGAGTTGATTATGAAAACCGTCATTTAAGTAGGACTTTCAATATCTTTAATATGAGGAGCTTAAAATTTTAGAATTTGAATAAAGACAAGATTGTAGAGGACATAAAATCATCAAATCTAAAATGAGTATAAATCAATAATACCTTACTATTAATTTTGGACCTATAGGTGACCTTTTGTGAAGATGACAACCTTGCAAGTAAGGTGACCATTCCAACAACTTTCTCCAAGCTTGTAACCTAATCTTCAAGGGATCTTTGATCTCCAAGAACCTAGATCTCCAATCACACATCAAAGATGACTTAGTGATTGTTAAATGATAGGGGTTTGCCTAAGTCAAACCGATTTTAGGTAATTAAACCAAATGATGAGATAATGAAATAAGGAAATGAAACATGAAACATGAACATTGATGCCTTGAATGATGCCTTGCAAATGATGTCTTGTAAATATGCAACTCAACATGCAATGGTCATGAAGGATGTAGATCTTGATCTTGACAATAGGTGTAGAACAATGCTTGATATTTGATCTTCAATGCTACATCACAACACTATCTCAATAACATGTTTGATGCTTGATAACCTTTACATGATGATGGATCTTGGATTGCTACAATAATTGATGGATAATTCTACCCTTTAATGCTCTCTTGAAGATATTGTGAAGTCTTGGAATGTTTAACTCTTAACTGATTGACTTATTATTATGAATGCTTAATGAAATAATGATTTGAGACATCATTTATATAGGAAATTCTTCTAATATCTTGTTAATTAGATCCCACAGATTGACATTCATGAAATTTGAACATAAAACCCAATTTTCTCACTCAAAACCTTAAAAATAGGCCAAATGGGACTATACACTATTTGTGGTGTATGGGTCCCACTTGGATGGGACTCATATGCCCAAGGTGGTGTATGTGCCCCATAGGGCCTATATGAAGAGAGAGAATGTCAGGGAGTTAATAATTTAAGTTGATATGTTGATGTTGTTAGGATTTTGATTGAAATATGCCTTGGGGTGCACAATGTAGGGTATTAAGGGCTTATTAACAATGATATTAAGGTTATAAATGCAATTGGGCCCAAAGTTCAATGTAAAAGTGTGTCACCAAAAAGTGTAGCCTTTGACACTTTTCACTCATTTGGACCCTTTCGTATGGATTTTAGACCTCTTTTTACCTCTTTCTAAGCCTTGTGCCAAAGTGTTGTAAGGTTTTGTAATACATTTTCACACTTTCCTAGGATTTTCATCACTAATTCAACCCTTTCATATGTTCAATTTTCCCCTTAATGTACTTTTAGGTCCGACTTAAGTGTGTTTCAGGAGGCAAGCCCATTAATCAACATTTAACACCACTTAATTCCCAACCACCAGTTGAATTTTTCCAAGTGGACTAGATTGCCACCTTGGGAAACCTAATCCCTTTTGGCATAAAATTGGAAATTAAAACAAAATTCTAATGGGAAATTGCCTCCAAAACCCTAAGGTTGACGTAGCATGTGTTATTTTCGGGGAAATTAGGGCATAACATGTATAAATAAGTGTTTTTTCCCTCATTTTAACCCTAACTAGTCATTATTCACTCATCACTCATTCTTCACTCTTCATCCACCACTCTTCTCAAGCAAGCTAGGGTTTGAGCCTTCTAAGTCAACAAGAAATATTTTCTGAAGCATCTAAGGGTTGATTGTTGCAACGACACAAGATAATTCATCATGGAAAGGTTTTGAATTCATCATTTCATATTTCATGCTCTATTATCTTGTTTCTGCACTTGATTTAATTATCTAAAAGGGGTATGACCAAGGCAAACCCCCATGCCTTAACAATCAACAAGTTCTCCCTCTTTGTGTGTTTGTGGATTCAGGTATCTTGGAAGCTTGGAGATCATTCAAGAAGGATTTGAAGACTTGTTTAAGGTATCTCCTTGTTGGATAGGTCAATATCTACTCAAAAGACACCTACATACCAGATTCTCCTTTTTTGGGTCAGGGAACTTATCAGGAGGAGAAGTGCAGACTAGGAGCCACATAGTGCACCTTTAGATCTCCTAAAATTTGGAAGTGGACTAGGTCACCATTAGTGGTGACTTAGTCCCACTATATATAAATTTCATGGCTTTTTGTAGATTTGAGTACCCTTTTGTTAGAAATGAGTTCCGACAGATTTTCATAGAACTAGGACTAGGTCGCCCAACTTGGCGTAAGTGTCCCAATCATCTTTTGCATCAAATTTTCTAGGGTTTCAAACCTTCATGCCATCCCTTTTCAGCCTCCAGGTGCACATTTCTTGTTTTATAGTTTTTTGTTATAATTTACATACTGTTTTAGGTCATCTTGTACATTTTTGCATATCATTATGTGTTTTCAAGCATAGTTGCATTTCCTAGGTCTTACATTCTTAGTTATTTTCCTTTATCAGTTCATTTCACTTAGATACACACATACACACAGCTATTCCAAAATCCCAACCCTTTTAATAAACACCAAGAACACTTAGTGCAAAAGAGATCCATTTCTCAACCAAGCTCCTAGGTGAAAAACCCTAGGGGCTCATTCGAGAATCCTCTTTCCCTAAATGCATTGGTTTTAGTGGTTCAAAGTGTAAATAAATATAATTTACAACATTAAATTAAGGCAAAATTGGGTCTATTTAGCTTAACAGGTCTTTGAATCCGATGTGAATGTAGAGAATACATTACAACAATAGATCAAGGTGTGATTAGGCCCACTTTAAAGTTAATCATTACCAAGGGGTTCTGCCACAATAGTGGTTTACACTTTCTGGGAGATCCTGATTTTTGTTGAAATCACATATTTTTAGAAAATATAATGATTTATGCATTGAAAAGTTCCATTTAAAGGATTAAAATTGAATATGGTATGATCAAACCACCTTAGACCAATCCCCCTTGGATAAAACCTCGCTATTTTTAAATCATACCTATAACAAAGTCTCCTTTACACCTATCAAAATGCTAATAAAAACCCACTTTTGATTTATCTTTTGGGGGATCAAATGAGTTCATTTAATTTTTATTTTTTTAAGTATGTATTCTTTATTATAAGCTTCCAAAAAAATATAATTTTAATTAAATTAAATTTTATTATTATATTTATTTTTTATTTCTTGTGAATGTAGGTTTTTCATCGAAAATCAAGCTCTATGTTCTGCACATGTGGAAAAATAGTAGATTATCAAAATAAAATTTTGAAAAATATGTTCAAGTTGGGTATTGATGTCCTTGATCCATTAAAGGAAAAAAAATGAATTTCTATACATACAAATTTTTTTATGTTGTATACAGTCCGCCTATTTCTGAATTGTAATTGGTTTGACTTCAAAACTTGATTAAAGAAAAAATATTTAATAAAAAACTATGAAACCAAATTATTTCATTAGAAATTGTAGTTACAAATATAAATTCAAAAAAAATAGAATTTTATCCTCCATACAAAAAAAATTATGTTGTATACGGTGAGCATCACTCCTTAAAAATGTTGTCTACTGATAAAAACTAGTTTTAGAAGGAGATGAAAAAAAGGTGTAATCTAATTCCAATTTTTTTGAAAATATATATATTTAGAATCTATAGACAAAACTTCACAAATCACTAGTTTGCATCATCTTCAAATTCCTCACGGTTTAGCCGCTATAGGAGCCCGAAAATTAAGATTTAGTTAAAAAAGATCAGTTTAGTGTCTAGTTTGCCCACAAATTGTAAACCAATATTGTGGGATCACCCCAAGTTAAGTGTGAAAATGTAAGTGATGACATTTTTCTAAACTACATTTAGGCCCCACTTTAGTGAGAGGATAAACTTGTTTCAAACTCACACTAAAGTAGACATTCAAGGGGGGTCCAAGCATACCAATGCAAAAGACAAAGGATTAAAAAGATATAAGGAGGTGGCCAAGCCCCTAGGATCCAAGATCCTATGTCGAACCAACATAATAAAAAAATTACATGCACAAATTCTATGATATTTAGCATCAAGATACACAAACAAGAAATGTCAATGAGATAAGGAAAAAATTAAAAAAAAATAAAAAGAGGTGGATCAAGCCTCGACCGTTTGTCCAAAACGATGTGGATCAGATCTAGGTTGTTTGTCCAAAAATGCATCCTCAATCGAAGGCAAAATTTTTTTAGGTTTTTTGTTGGGTGAGAAATCCAAGAAGGTGAGACACATACACACATGGCTGGTATGTTCTCACACACACATGAATGGCTAAGGGAAAGCCATTCCTCGGTCGGGCTTCCTGTCAAACCATACCAAAGTTATACCTCCTAATAACTTTGATAAGGTGCCATGCAACAATGAACTTCGAGCTTCATCAGGTAAGAAAAGCTTCATATGCTTGAAACTAATAAGCAAACATTATGGCTCCATAGGCAAGAAAAGTGTGTTATGCAAGGTGGCCATATAACCAATGTGTTTAATGTAAACTAATGTAAGGTATGTTCAAAGGGATTTTTCTTGGTTCATGTAATGTCTCTTCTTAGGGAAAATTGTGCCTAATGTCTCCAAGAAAGGAGAAGTCAAAAATATATCATTCTCTTGGAGGATATCAAACCCAATGACACCACCAAGAAGAGGACACATCACAAGAAGAAAGAAAGTCAGACAATGAAACATGAATGTCGATGTTAAATGTGAAGCAACTTAAGGCATGCCATCCACATCCCAAGATTTATCTTATGTGTTCATGAAAGGTGGTCAATTAGCTGAAAGAGACAATGACAAATTACATACGAGGACAAGGCTACCTAACCCTCACCCTCACTAAGTGCAAGACAAGGATGAGTTGAATAGGATGAAAATAAGTTTCAATTAGAGGAACTAAGTGATTCAACATGACGGAGAGCACCATAGTCCCTAAGATGTTGTATTTTGTTGCTTAAAGACTTACATTCAATAGTAGAATGACAATAAACTTTGTGATACACACAAAATATATTCTTGTAGTAAAATTTATTTCATGTTCTTGGAGGGAGAGATATCAAATGATTTTGGAAGAGTCTCAACAAGATATTCTCTTGATCAATAGTAGAATATTTTCATTTATTCGTGCAAGATGTCATACACATACTAAATGATAAGGCTTTAGATGAAGGTGGAGATAAGGGTGGTAAACCTAGATATTTCTTTGAAGAGTATGGTATGCTAGTTTTCTTTGTGTGTTCATTGTATCCATGTATAGGAGGGAGATTGCACCCAATACCATAACAATATTTCAATTTAGATGAAGGGGGTTTATTCTTTTGAGAAGTATTGGCTTCTTCATGGGAACACAAATCATTTTTAAAGTTATGCACCATCCCCTCATTAGGTATGGGAGTTACATAGCCCCCATCACCACCATGGGGTAATGTCATAGTTCACTCGGTTGAGAAAATAAAATAAAAGTTTGTTTTGATTTAGATTGTGAGATTTCACACTCTCCTATAAAGGAAGATTTGAAACCTCAATCATCATTAAAACTTGTGTCTAAATATGATTCATTTGTATATGACTCTTTGGACCTTCAGGGTGAGATTTTGGATCCTTTATTGAAAGAAGGCTTAAATTCTAATGATCCCCAATTATCATTAAAGATTTTAGGATTAATATCATCTTGTATAGGTTCAACCTTTGAAAAATTATTAGGGTAGTTGAAAATGTTGTGATCATAGCTTTATTCATCTGATTCAATCATATATATCTTGTTCTTGTATTCAAATTTCATTTCATGGTGAAGAGTAGATGGGAATCCTTTCATAGAATGAATCCACGGTCTCCCTAGGAGAAGATTGTATGAAAGAGGTCATGGCATGATATGGATAGGGGTAGGCAACACTACAAGTCCGACCTCAATTGGTAATCTGATCATTCCTAATGGTTGCCTATTAACATTGTCAAAGCCACAAATATGAACATCACTAAGTTGAATAAGCCTCTTGTCCACACCAATTTTGTCTAGCAGGTCAATGCTACAAACATTAAGACTTGCTCTACTGTTTATGAGAGAACCTAACTGTAGTTTCATTAATATCACCTTTATCATCAAGGCTTTATATTTATTTTGAATCTAAAGTGAGGGTAATTCATGTTTAGGGAATGTGATTTATGAATGTGTGACTTGCATATGATCAAATGAGGGTGTTAAATTATTCAATTTCATATAATATTGGACATCCTCTTGCTTTATTTACAATATTTCTTGAAATAGAAACTTGTATGTAGGTGATAGTTAAATGAGTTGCCATACAGATATATTAGCGAGAGTAATTTGAAGGTCTTCAACACTAGGAAATCTATGTTGAGGATAAGGTAATGGAGTGGGAGTGATTTGTGGTTGACTATATGTTTGAGAAACTAAGTTATAACTCGGTTGCTGAAAAATATTCTTACTATTATATTGCATCATACATTTCAAGAAACCTCTTATTTTCTGATACAATTCACTAATGGGAGGTGACTTAGGAGGATTGCTAATTAAAGGAGATTCAATTTGTGTTATCATAACCTCAAAAATATTGTCTTTATTTTCATAATCTCTTAGTGAAGAGGAGTCTAATTTCACTTCATCATCTTCACCTAAGGAATCTTTAGTGTTTGAAAGACACATGTTGATGTCCACCTTTTCTTGCACTATGATATCCTCCCTAGGAGGAGAGTTTCTAGGAGAACTAAAAAATAGATTTTCATGGTCCATTCAAAGGTTGGTTCTTCTAAAATGACTTCATCACATGTAAGGGAGCTATCATTGGTTATATTTTCTTTCTTATTAATGATGGTGCTTTCTTGTTCAATAATGTTTTCCCTAGCGGAAGAGACACACACAAGATTCTCATGACTTTCATTGATTGTGTTTTCTAGAATCAAAGTATCTTTTTCATGACTAGGAAAGATACTAGGAGAATAAAAAATGTGATTGTGATGATGGTCCATAGTTTCATTCATTTGTCCCATAATATCTTCTAAAATAGGATAGGTACGGGAATAAACTTAAAGAGGGTTGTCATATATCTTAAATGTTTTCTTATCTAACACCAACATATCCTCATCATCATCACAAGAGGAGAAGATGTTGGGAGATGAATGTATGTAGGTTTCAATGGTATCTTTTTGTCTCATGCTATTTTCATGCTTTCTTTTCACTATGTCCTCATGTTTAGGTTAATGTCTTTCCTAATAGGAGAGGTAAGATGAGAGAAACAACTCGCATTATCAAAAATCTCATTGATTAGTTCTTCTAACACTAAAATATCTTCTTGACAAGTAGGAGAGATATTAGGATAATAATAAATTTGATTGTTATGATTACCCAAGGTTTCTTTCACTAGACTAACCTCACTCATATAAGGTATACTAGCAGAGGGATTAATGACAAATAAAAAGAGAGGGGAAACGACCTCATAGTCATATGCCCTTAACAAAATTTTCTTACAATACTCAACAAGATCTAAAAATAGAACATGAAGTATGATACCTATAGATTTTTTCAATGAAAACATGATGCAATGATTGTCCTAAAAATTTGAAATGCAACAATGATAGAGAAAACATTTAAAAGTAAAATACAATTTTCAAATTTTGAACATGATAATTGACTGATTATGCTATGTAACAATTTGAAAATGCAAATTTGAAATTAAGAAATGCATGAAAGGAGCCAAATTAAGCTAGATATAATGAAATACATGTAACATAAACTGAACCAATTGAAATAGGTAACTAATGATAGTAAACAAAAGTGTAGTTACAACAAGGTTTTCAACACTGTAAAAGGTAGTTTCAGGGTCGATTTGGGACTAATCTACCTAGAGGGTCGTATGAGTCCCAATCTGGGATTTTCAAGGGTCTGAGTGCTAAAAAAATGCTCAACACAAAATACAAATAGGTAAAACACCCTATACTGGGACTAATTTGCCCAGACTAGTGAATGAGTCTCGATTTATGGTTTTTGCACAATTTTCAACAAACTCTGAGTGAATTTTGTGCTTTCTGATTATGATGATGTCTCGGTTGAGCGAAAATGCAGTTTTTAGATGGAAGTCAATTATGCAAGATGCAAAAATGTAACCTATATCCACTTTCACTAATGCAATATTTAGAAACCCTCCATGCCAATTAACTAATGCAAAACCTAATACAAAGTCAATGCAAGCTAAATCTAGGATAATGATGCACTCCAAATTATAAATGAGGTGTTCACATCGAGTTCACCAAAATTTGGAAATAGAAATAGTACTCCGAACCTTTGAGGAATATGGCACAACGGTATGGTTCCTATTTCACATAAGTGCTACACTCAAAGAAACCTTAAAGATTTCAATCCGAATGTAGAGAGGGAGAAAGAGATCTTGCAATAAGGTATCCTAGGGTAATATTAGAGACTTATGATGGGTTCACCACCAAGCTAGGGCTTGGAAAGACTAATGAAATGGAATATCTAGTGTGAAAACCTAGTGATACATGAAACTTGAATGAATGGCCAAGAAATACATACAAAACAAAATAAAAAGGTAATAAATTATAATGATGCACTTGGAATGTTGTGAAGACCTATAAAAAACTCTTAATTGTTGAAAAATCTTGATTTAGAGCACATTGGGACTCATATGTACCACTTTTAGCATATCAGTCCCAAATTAGGGTTTATGGTCTGAAACCGGTTTTTGGCAAATGGGTATCTGAATCTATAGAAACCTTGAAAAATTCTTGTAGTGGGACTCACATGCCACTTTTGTGTATCATTCTAATTATACTTTTTTAAAGAATTAGGATTTGGATCCACTGTTCAATCTTTGTTCTTTCTTCTTAACCTGATTTTTGGATCTAAATTTTTTGATTTCAGACTTGTAGGTGACTTTTTGTGAAGATGAAGACCTTGCAAGTAAGGGGAGCACTCTAAAAAATTAATCCAAGATTGTAACCTAATATTCAAGGGATCTTCGAGCTCCAAGACACCTAGATTTACAATCACACATTAAAGAGAAGGACTTGTTGATTGTTAGAGGATAGGGATTTGGCTAAGTGAAACCTCTTTTAGGTAATTAAACCACTAAATATGCCTTGGGATGCACAATATAGGGTCTTATTTATAGTTCAATGTTAAATTATAAATAAATATACTTTAAAAAACTAAATTAATTTAAAATTAGGTCTATTTGGCTTAATAGGTCCTTAAATCCAATGTGAATGTAGAAAATACATTACAACTTTAGATCAAGGCATCATTAGGTCAATTTTAAGGTTAATCATTCTGAAGTGAAGTCTGAAAATGTAAACCATGACATTTTTCTACACTACAATATATATATCCGTCAAAAAATCAACCTCCAACAATTCATCAAGGGAAAATTCACCACCATGATAAATTCACCTCAAGAAAAATTAACGACCAACAATTCACTGATATAGAAAATTAATCGCAAACTTTTAATGTGATGAATTTTTTGTGGTGATTAATTGTTGGTGTTGAATTTTCCTTGAGGTGAATTTGTTGGTGGTAATAGCAAAATCGATGCAAGATTCATTAAAATTTATCATGTGATTGAATGGCTAAATGATGGGTGTTTATAACTTTTACTAAGATCTTATCAATGATGTAGGATGGTTGAAGAGATCAATGAATGAGATTGGCTGAATGATTATGATGAACATGCAAGTGACATGTGTCAAGATGAAGGGTTAAGATGTGAATTTTAATGGATACATGGAACAGATGATTGGATGCATGAATGAGTGAAGTGAGAGTGAACTGAGGATGTTTTTAAGTGAACTCACTAAATTTAGAGATGAAAGAATATAAATAGAATTTATTTAATTCATGTGCATGAGGTGAAGATATGATTAGGAAATAAATAAAATATTGGTTTTATTTATTTTTAGAGGAATAGAAAAGATAGAAAATTCAAATTAAATTTAGTTATAAATGAAATATTATGTAATTAAATAGTTAAAATTATTTATTTATGCTGGATGAGAATAACACATGAACTATTTAAGAAATTTGGACATAAGAAATTAATAATTTAATTAAATAATATATATATATATATATATTTACTCAATATAGATGGAAGAAAATTAGAAATAATTATATAATAATTTTTTTTTTAATTACTATTAATGAGGGAAAGTGACAAAATAATTAAATAATTAAAAAATATTAAATCTAAAGAGGAAAATATGTTAGCTTAACTAAATGATGTTATAAGCATTTGGGTTCACAAGCAATCGTGCATCACAAAAAATATATTTTCTTTTCATATTTAATTTTTGCATTTTGGTGTGGGTTGGAGCTTCAAGAACATCTTGTGGAGTGCTTGAAGGATAAAATGTTAATTTACCAATACTTGATTTTTATTTAAAAAATAAAAGGAAAATAGTGTGTTTAGTGTGATTTTAAAATTATTTTTTATATAATTTCAAGGCTTGAGGGGTTTAAGGGGTTTATTGGTATGTTAGAGGGAACTTGAAAATAATAATTTTTATTTTATCAATTTGGGTGCTTATATAAATTTTCATAAGGCTAGTGACCTTTGGCATTCCATTCTTGTCTTATTGGGTGCTTACGTGGAGGGATAGATAGCGATTTTAAAAAAAATAATAAATGAATCTTTAATTACCAAAGGAGCATGACTTAGTTTTGTATTTTATTCATTTTTTCAAAGGCATCTACAAAAAAAATGGAATTTAATATGGCGAAGCAACATTAACAACACATTTTGGAAGAAAAGATATGAATTTATGAAGTTCTTTGTGAAGTAATTTTAGAGGTCAAGTTGAGGGAAATGAAAAAGTAGATTTGGATGCCACATTTTTGGTGATTTGGAAGGGTGTAAAAATATCTAAAATATAAATTTTAATGGTGTTAAGAAGACAACAATCAACAATAGCAAGGTTGGAGAAAGAGCTTGTAGGTTGCTCTTGAGAGTTGCATTAGAAAGAGTGGAAAAAATTAGCTTGAGAAGAAAAGAGGAATTTAGAATAGGGTAAGTGCATGGATCTGTGACACAATTTTGGCTCTTACGATGCCACTTTTTTTTTTTTTTTTTCGAAATCATCAAAATCTGATTTGCATGAGAAAATGAAGATACTTACACTCAAAATTTTAATATGTAGCAAGAACAAAAGTTGAAGCGCTTCGAGTCTAGTTTCTAAGCTACTATTTTTTTTTGAGATTAATGAAGACTAAGGGTCTCAAAAAGGGGGTGGGAAATAGGTCCGGTTTAAAAAAAAAAACAGCATAGTGCCTGGGGGCTCCCCCCTTTTTGATTAAATTTTTTTAGAATTACAAAAATCCCAGTGTTGAGAAATTAGCTAACAACATGTAGTTTATCCTCATTCTTTCAGATATTTTTTTAATGAATAAATAATATTTTATGAATTTTCAAAGTGGACAGATCTTGAAAAGTTGAAATTTAAGCGTGCTCCCCCCTAATTTTTTTGAAAACTAATCAAAAATTGATTTTTTTTCATCATGAGTAGAATGGAGTCTAGTTTCAAAAAATGTAATTTGTTTCATGTTTCAATGAATGAGTAAAAATCTATCCTAAAAATAGCACATGTCGATTTTTGACCAAAAAAGAAGGCATTTACAATAGAAGCCATGGATCAAAACCTTAACTAAATAAAAATGATTTTTTTTTTTTAATATTTAGATAGCTAAGAGAGAGGTTAATATTGTTGGAAACACAAGGAAAGACAACTGAGAGGAGGGGGGGCGGGAAAGGATTGAATCAGTTGTCACAAAATTTATTAACCCCTATTCTTAGATTTGATTAATAACCATGAAAGCATAAATCATCAACACATCAGAAACACACATAACACTAGGATTTTTACATGGAAGCCCTGTTAGGGGAAAAACCATGGTGGAGGTCAATCCACAAGTTTATAATTTGTTAAAAGTATGGAAAAATGGGGAATGCACATGCATTCAAGCACACTGCCTAGAGCTCACTGCTCAATTGCAAAAGGCTTACTACCCAAGGGAAGACTCACTATCTTACAGTAATATTCATATTAAATCCATTTGAAAGATCTTGAACTAAGAAAATATCATCTGCTAATGCCTGATTACAGTTTCGATTAGGCACATGAACACTTCTTCACTCTTCTTCATACTCTGCTATGCCTTCAAAAAATTTAAAACATTATTCACGCACACTTGTTTTTCACACACTCATATTCAAATGAAGAAACAATCACTTATATGTGTATATCCACAACAAGCAATTACATTGCTTGATGTCGGCTTCAACAAAACAATAAAATAAATATAAAGTTTTGGTCCAAAAAAATAAAGATTATTAATGCAAATCAACCAATGTTACCCACAACATAGTAGGGACGTAAAACAATATCCGCGAACATAAAAAACCTTCAAAAATTATTCTTCAAATATCCACAACATGCTACAATCACCTTGTCGGCCATGAACATGAAAAACATCAACACGGGTATGTGCAGGATCATCATGGAAAAAACAAGCCCTTAAGTGGCAATAAAAAGACATAAAATCAGACCTAGACAACTTGATATAAAAATTTGAATAAGTTATCTATATTATTTCAAAAAAATGTAAAAATAGAATCTGTAGAAAATTAAATCTAGTTTCTAAAGTACTAAACCTTTATTTAAAAAAAAAAAATCTATTTGGTGAAAATTTGAAACTTCAATGCAGTAGTATTTAAATTTCAGGGTAAAAATAAGAAGTAGGTGTCTATCTAACCACCCTAACCACAGTAAAATTATAATATTATTTTATAATATTTTAGATATAAGTAGAGGACTCATGTCTCAATGTGATGCATATTTTTTTATAATTTGTTTCCAAGTAAATAATTAATTATGATTTTTTTATTACAACTTTTAAAAAATATTAAATCTCGTATGTCTAACCACCTTAACTTGGTCAAAAATTCATGAAATTTACTTTTTATTTTTTTAATCCTATAGCATGCAAAGCATAGAATGTGACACATGTTTTAGATTCAAAAAATGTGATACCGTTTGAAAGTTATAGATGTTTTTCAATTAGCCTATCAATCAAGACTTTATTCGTAATTCTAATAGAAAATTACTAATAATTATTTATTAAATTCAAAGTAAAGCATAACTTATATTGGTGGAAATCTGAGAATATCCTCTAAACTCCCTTTTCGTTTCATCAATTTTGGGTAAAAAAAAAGTTGTCAGCCACATGGGCTATCATATGGCTTACATATCACCACTTTTTGGCCCATCATGATCCTGCACATACCCACACACAAGATAAAATCACTGATCGCAAGAACAAGGATCAATGCAGATGTGCAACATAGATAGCGAATGATATAGAAACATCCACAAAAACCACAAGGGCATTCACAACAACTCAGATTACAAGAATCACATTATCTTCTTCCAAGAACACTAGCTATAGTAACAAAATAACTATCGGAACAAAAAAACTCATAACTTGCTCAAATTTTCATGCAAACCTCTGAAACGTTCAGTGGATAAACTAGATGCACCTGAAAAAAAATCCTTTAATCTGCAACTTCTCACCATGAACATAATGAACTTTCCATCATACTGATCTTCACTGCTTCACAGACAACCTGCAACATATTTTATTACAATTTTCTCAATATCCTCAACATATACACTCTTAAAGGCATTAATGTTAATAGGGTTTACATCAATGACAACCACATATTATCAACATAACATCCAACAAACACTATCATGCTTTTTTTATAAACTTATATTGAAATACGTGCAAATGAGACGGGGAGCACAAATGAAAATATGAGGAAATTTGACACCCTTTCAAAAATCATGTCTTTTTCATGAAATGGTTGTCCAAACCTTTGGGTCCATTTCCCAATAGAAAATCCAACCCATTGGGTTAGTATTTCCCAAGGCAACCTATTTGGCGCATGCAAAATTTGGCATGTGCCAAATGGGTTGCTTCATTTGGCTAGCACCAAATTTAGTGAGTGCCAAATTTGGTGCTCGCCAAATGTGATTCATGACTTTTGGAATGTAGTTTTCTAAACTCTTTGATTTTCTCTTTCTCTGTCAGGGAAACCATATACATGAAATAAACATTTAAGTATAAGTTGACATTTACATATGGGAGTTTACTTTCTTATACTTTAAGTTATATTTCATGTATATAGGCAAGATGTTTGAGAGTGGTTTCAGATCTCGAGGAGCTATAATGCAAATTCTAGTTTTTGGAAGATCTTAAAAATTTCAGACTTAGTCAAATTTTAGTAATAAAGAGGTCAAATTTCAGTAATCAGGAGGTTAAATTTCATTTTTCTCTCTCTATCTCATTCATTTTCATCTCTTATTCTCTAGACCTCTCTCTCTCACTATCTCCACCCCTTTATCTGACAATCTCTCCCTTGAGCTCAAGAACTACGTCTCTACATGTCCATCTCTCTCCCCTTCCCTCTCCAATATCTATCTCCCTCCCTCCTTCCCTCTCTACATTTCTCTATCTCCTCTCTCTCTCCTTTTATCTCTATATATATCTCTACTCTCTATACCTACCTATCCCTCTCTCCCTCTCTCTCCCCTCTTTCTATCTCACTCTCTGCTTGCTTCTCTCTCTCCTTCTCTCTCTGCTCTCTATCTCGCCATTTTGTCTCTCCTTCCCTCTCTAGTTCTCTCTATCTCACTTCTCTCTCCTTCCCTCCCTCCCTTTATAATTTTCTCTACCTCCCCCTCTCTCTCCTTCCCTTTCTATTTCTCTCTATCTCACCTCTCTTTCTCCCTCTCTCTTCCTTTCACCCACCTTTTCTCTCTACTTCTCACTATCTAACCTATCCCTCTATACATATTTCTCTCTCCCCCCTCCTTCCCTCTCAATATCTCCACCTTCCTCCTTACCTCTCTAATTTTCTCTCCATCACACATTTCTATCACCTATCTCACTTATCTCTCTCCCCTTCCCTCTCTACTCTCTTTCTATCTATCTCACCTCTCTCTCCCTACCTATCCCTCCATCCTCTCTCTTAGCTCTCTCACCTCTCTCTCTCCATTCATACCTCTTCAAACCTCTCTCCTTCCCTCTATACTTCTCTTTATCTCACCTCTCTCTCCATCCCTACCTCTCCCTATATCTCTCCTTTCATATCTACTTCTCTCTACCTAGTTGTCCCTCTATACCTATTTCTCTCTTCCTCCTTGCCTCCTTTCTCTCAATATATCCACCTTCTTTCCCTCTCTACTTCTCTCTCTATCACCTCTCTCTATCTCTCTCTCCTCCCTCTCTACTCTCTCTATCTCTCCCTCCCTCCCCTCTTTCTATCTATCCTCTCTCCCTCTCCCTCTTTCTATCTCTCATTTCCCTCTCTCTACCTATTTCTCTCTCTCCTTCTATCTATCATAACTATCCATGTTTACCTATCCCTAACTTCTCTCTATCTTCCACCAAACTTCACTTTACATCTATCTATCTAACCTACCCCTATATACCTATTTATCTCTCCCTCTCTCTATCCCTCTCTTAATCTCTCTACCTTCATCCTTACATCTCTAATTATCTCTATCACCTCTCTCTCTCTCTCTCTCCCTTCCCTCTTTACTTATTTCTCTCTATCTCACCTATCTCTCCCTCTCTCCCTCCCTACCTCTTCTTCCCTCTCTCCTTACCTTTATCTCCCCCACCCTCTCCTTACCTACCTCTCTCTTTATTGAACTCTCTCAACTCTCTCTTGAAATCCTTAACTCTCCCTCCATCCCTACCTCTCCATCCATCTCTCCTTCCCTCTCTACTTCTCTATATCTCCCCTTCCGCTCTCTACCTACCTCTCTCTCTCCATCCCTACCTCTCCCTCCATATCTCATTCCCTCTCTAGTTCTCTCTACCTACCTATCCCTCTATACCTTATTCTCTCTCTCGCTCTCTCCCTCCTTCCCTCTCTTAATCTCTCCACCTTCCTTCTTCTCTCTCTAACTTCTCCCTCCCTAACCCTCTCTACTTTGTCTCTATCTCAACTTTCTCTACCTACATATATATTTGACCCTCTCTACTTTGTCTCTATCTCAACTTTCTCTACCTACATATATATTTGTCCCTCTCTCTCTCTCTCTCTCTCTCTCTCTCTC